>CM024612.1:21373976-22573976 GCA_014182575.1 Eucalyptus decipiens | reverse complement strand
TAATTGCTTGTTTAGAAAGCCTGAAGAATCTACAAGTACCAAATATATGATAATCAATGATGAGCTACCAGACAATTCCTTACAGGTTCTCAATGAAGCTGTTTCCAGCGGGATCATCCAAGATGAAGGTAAATGGAGAACCTCCTGAGGCACAAGCTTTCAGTTTTAATAAAAATTGATCAATCGCTTCAGCTGTCTTTGGGTCCACTTTCTGGAAAGAGGGTGTTTGATATGCTGAGAGACAATTCACACAAGTAATACAGCAATAATTACTGGAACTAATTTTAACACGAACCTTGCGTTCTTCTTGGAGGGCTTGGAGTTCTTCTGCAGCTCGTACCAATATTCCTTCAACCTATACCCATAAGATCAGAGGACATATTATTAGAACAGCAGGGGTAATGAAAAGTAAGTAAGAATAGAGATGAAATTGCTGCATTTTCAGGACATCTGCATTAGAGACTGCCTATGCACCCTTAAAACTATTACACAAGCAAATCCAGAAAACCCAAGATTTTCAGGATATCAACAAACTTCATAAATTACTGCAGGAAAACCGAGAAAGTCATCCAACTATTGACCACCTAACAGATCTAAAAAATCCCTGCTTGAGAGAAAAAAATAATAAAGGAAGGTGTACTGCATCAGATATGAACAAAAGAAGAATGCCAAATCACAAATTGCAAAAGAAAGGTTTAGGCATTACCGTTGACAAGGATCCCCTTTGAGCCTCAGGAGGAATTTCGAAATCCAATTCAGGAATCTGCAGAAAACAGAGTAGCCAAATTAAACTCTCAACTGCACATGGTCATAAATTTATCCAATCAGTATATTTGAATCAAAAGAATTCAAACATATTGTCAAGGAGTTCAAAAGAACAAAAAGTCAAAATTGCTCAAGTTAGATGAATACATTGTGGAGAACTAACTTCTGGAAGTTCAACTGAGCTAATATAAGACTCCTCATTCCAACAGCCATAAAGGTTCACACTAAGCAGCAGTTTCAAGAAAAAAATTCCAATTAAAATGGACAAACTGCGTCATAATAATATATAATGCAGATATAGCACGCTGACAACTTTGGCATGTCATTTTCCAAAAACATGGCCAAGTAGCACATGCCATGCTGCATCATCACCATAAAGCCACTTGAACCCAAACATGTTTATATATCACTATCCTCAACTAGCCAGCACGCAACATAACCTGCAGTAACATCAAATTACTGAAGCAAGATTCGGCTGCTCTTTATTTCCTTTTTGTGTAGGCGAGAGCCAATAAAGTGGAAGACCAGGACATTTCCTAATAGCTTACACATTAAAATACCTTGATAGTGGCAGATTCAGATTTCACAACTTGCCGGTTGAGCATCTGCATTCATAAAGCGTCTATAATAAGTACATAAAAAAATTAACAGGATGATCTTCACTTCAACTTCATCAAGAGAGATAATAAGCACCAGCATTCTCAATATGAGGAATGGCAACCACAACTAAGATAATAATACCTCATTAAAACCAATGCATTGCATGTGTAAAATGAGAAACAAAAAGGAATTCAAAATAATCTCTTTTACACCATACAAAATTAGAAGTCATGAACAACTTAACAGAAAAAAAAAAGAAAAAAAAAGAAGATATACAATGACAAGAAGAATACATACGAAAGATTAACTCCTAACAGGATATCGGCAGCTGCAGTTTCATACAATGAAGAAATTCAACACAAACTCTTTTTACACAAAGCAAAACCAGAAGTCACGAAGGTATAAATAGCAAAAGAAGATGATATCCAAATGACCAGAGAGGATATCAGCAACAAAAGTCATATCAAAAAATTTAAGAAACTTTTCTTAGTCCTTGCAAGACAAACAAAGGAAAAAAAAAAACTATAAGGAGGAAAAAAAATGATACAGAGAGTATTTTAAAGGACTGCGAAAAGCAAGAAATCCCTTAGAAAAGCGAGCTCAACTCTATGGAGACTTTCTCACAGCGAGAAAGATTAATTAAAAACGAAAAGCATCAAACTCCATTTAGCACAACCTTCGGGTCGCCTGTGGGAACCTCCAAACTGTAGCAACATCCCCGAGGTTGGATCTCGCCAGCAAACTGAACTTCATTGTTCCTGTGACATACAAGGGTTCAAAAACAAAAAACAAAAAAAGAGTAGAAAAAAGGCCGCACTTGCACAATTACCGCAGTCACCAAAGAAGAAGAAGAAGAAGTTAATTTACCTCTCACCACAGTGCGGGCATTCGAAAGCCGACAGCAAGACCTGCAAGAGGGGGAAGAATTCAGTCGGAAAAACCAATGATCATTTGCAAACCTATAGAAACGAAGCATCGACGTACCTTTCTAAAGTGAGGAATCAACGTAAGCAGAAAGCTCGTCACTCCCTGTGGACCAAACGATGATCATTCAGCGAAATTCCCCAAGACATGAATGAAGCAAATCAAAGACGGGCACAGCAATTCGACATCCGACGCCAACGCGTGTTCAATCTCACGAGACAGAAGCAGTCGCCAACGACACATTGCGAGAGAGAGAGAGAGAGAGGGTACGTTTTCGTGGCAGCGCATGCAGAGGCTCTCGACCTTGTAGAGAGGGCCGTCGGCGTCGGCGTCGTCGGTGGAGATGGCTTCCACGACCGACCTCACATCGATTTGTTCCTTCGCGTCGCTCGCGTCCATGTCGTCTCCTTCTTCTTCCGCTTTGGCAATGTTTGAGTTCCGCCCGGACGGAGGAGGAGGAGGAGGAGGAGGAGGCGGCTTAAACGGTCGTAGGGTTGGGCTTCAGAGGTGGGTCGCTGCGGGGCCCACTAACGATCCCGCGAGGGAACTCCAGCCCTCTCTAGAATGCGCTATCTCGCGCACAACTTCGAGCCGACGCGCCGAAAATGTGGAATAATATATTCTCTCTATGCTATTGGTAAAGGTGAGGAAAATTATCCAAAAAAATCATAAATTTATTATATTTTTATCAATTCAGTTATAAACATCTTAATTTGATCGATTGATTTTTAATATTTTTGACGTTTTATCAATTGAGTTTATCGGCTTGATATTGATTAGAAATCGCTAAACACGAACGCTGAAAGATCTCATGCGTAGCGAGGATGGTGTTAACGTGGATAATTTTAAATTATATTTTAACATTTCTTTAATTTTATTTTTTTCTTTTCTTTTCTTTTTCTTCTCTTCTCTAGCCGGTTGCGAGGGCCTTAGCTTCAACAAGCCTCCCTCGCATTGGTGAGGGGCAAGCCTCGCTAGTGTTTGGACAAGGCTTGCTCAAGGGTGGCAAGGTCAACCTCGAGAGTCGTTAGCCATCGCCAAGGCTTGGCTTGTGACTACCAGAGGAAACAAGAAAAGGGAAAAAAAGAAAAGAAAATTGATAAAAATTCAAAAAAATTGAAATATTATTAAAAATCATCCATATTAATACCAATCATGTCACATAAGACACTAGCTTCCACTTCAACAATTTTTGGTTAAAATTGATTTAGTGGACTCAATTGGTAAAATAAGGAAATATTTAAGTCTTACTTGACAAAGCTGAAAGGTATAAGATTGAATTGTCAAAAATACAATATATTTACAAATTTTTTGAAATTTTCTCCTAGTAAATAAATGTGTATCTTGTGCAAGAATTGTAGAGTAAAAAGAAATAATTTTATTGATGAATATTTGAATTATTATATAATAAAAGAAGAAATTGCAAATAAAACATAAGTACCTAGAGTATTTTATAAATGTTTATGGAAAGAGAAAAATATTTTGAGATTTGGAATCTTTTTAGGAAGATTGTTGTGTGTTAGAAGATATCCAAATTTTAATATAGAAATGTGTGATTGGTGAAATGAAATTATGAAACTATGCACGTGCCCATGGACACAATGTATGTAAAATAAGTAATTAAAGAAATTTGAAGGAAGAAAATAAAGTGTTGACATTCCTTAGAATATTAGGAGGGTCTCCTTTTTTTTTTTTTTCCTTTAATAGTAGTTTGGATTTTTATTCAGTGCGCACATCGTATATGTATTTAAGAAATTGATATTGAAAGATAAAGCCAAATTACTTTATTACAAGATATTTGGGTAATTAAGTTATGAAAAGAAATTATATTTGGGTAATTAAGTTATGAAAAGAAATTATTCACCAAGAATAATAATACAAAGAACTTATATATGTGTGTGTGTGTGGAAAAGGAAAACATATTTAAAAAAAAAAAGTTGTTGTAGGATAAAAAAAAAAAACCGTTTTAGAGATAAAACTGAACAATCAACTAACGTATTTATTATTGGAGAAAATATTTGTAAAGTAATTAATTAAAGTTATTTGGAGAAGGGTTGGGCTGAGATCTTTTAAATGTAAGATGATCTCTTTAACCTTACAAATTGTAGAAGGGATAATTAAAAAAAAAAAAAAAGCACCAAACCTTGAGTGACAATTCTAATTTGAACTTTTTTTTTTTATCTCAATAAAAATCATCAACTTTTACTTGATTTCCGAATATGGTCCCCATCAACCAAAGCTTGAGATCTTGTACATTATTACAAGCACTTTGGTAGGACACAACTTAGAATCTCCTTCATTATACTTCCCAACAAAATCAATTTATTAATGTCCGTCACTAGAGTTCGATATATTGAATGAGATCAATTGATTAATGTTCAAAATAGGCTTCGAAGTTCGATATAGTGTTCTGGTTGTGAGCTTGGCAAATCTCATCCATGGCATCTCTCGATGGGTGATGGTCCACAACTTCTTATTATGGTGAAACGGTGAAGGCTGGCTAGGGAGATTCAATGTGGAGATCTTGTTGACTTGTCAGTGAAGTGAAGGAGAGACTATAAACAACTAAACCATTATTCTTCGAGATGTGGCTCTAAAAAGAAGATAATGAATAATGTTTTAAATCTAGATAGCAAGCAATTTAGATTTATTGCTAAGATGGAAGAGTCATACTTGGAGAAATTGGGGCCTATTTTGTGACCATTATTATATATTCTTTTGTTCCTTGGAATAAAAAAGAACTGAAGCATGTTAGTGACAGGGCATAAATTTGAAATAGAAACAAATGGTTAAAAAAACCTACTTTTTTGTTCTCGAGAATAAAAGAAGAAATAATAAAGAAACATGTTGGAAATATATCCAAAGATTACAATATCGATTATGTTTGGAGATTCTGATATCAATTATGGACAAATTGATTTGATTAATCCGTGATTAGTCTAGAGATTAGGAAAATGTAATTCTTGTATATTTTTTCCTTTTTTCTCTTCTTTTCCTTTATAATAAAGGAACCTTGTACACAATACAATACATTACATTGAATACAATTTTTCTTGTTTTCCCTCTCAATTTTTGTCATGGTATCAAAGCAAATCTTCCTAGCCTAGCTTCTGCAACCTTAAAATTGCCATTGTTTTGCTCTTTAATTTGTTGTTGCAAATCTCTTCTCAAAACAAATGAGCAAAGTGATTAGTAATTCATTTTTTTTCTTGATACCATGGCAAATGATAAGAATGTCGAAATTCCCATAGTAGAGGATTCCTCACCACAAGACCAAAAGCCCACACCATTTGACCAAATTGATTCGACTAGTCAAGGGGGGCAGGTTGAAGATTTCAACGTCACCTCTGCCTTTGCTCTAGTACAGATCCCAAGGCTAGTTTAGTGGCCCTTGGTTCCATGGTACCCAATCTAAGGACAATGGGCCACTGGGCCGAGACAAGCATGGTCTAGACCACCACTTTTTCAATACGGCCCATCTGGAAAGGAGAATTCTACAGACTTTCAACCCAGCAATGGTGAGTTAGCTTCTTAGTCACAAGAGACCGACTCAAGAAACAGGTCGGCCAAGGCAATCCAAATCATGGATTCAAACCTACGCTGAGTCAAAGGTTGAAACCCTACCTAACTCTCCAACTCGGGTACATGCCTTACGTTTTTTCGATCGCCGGCGGTGGCCACCCCAAACCCGGCAATCCCTTTTATACTTTGCTGACCAACAGACCTAAACTAAGGACGACTTCCTCGGGATGCAACTTACCAGACCGGAGAACTATGCGGCTTGGGTGAGGGACCTTTGATGCGCCCTTGTCGCCAAAGACAAGGACGACTTCCTCGACGAAGCTGTCCCTTTTTCGGCGGACAAACGACTCCAACAATAGTGGCGAAAGTGCAACTAACTGGTTCGCACCTGGGTCAAGAATTGTTTCGCCCCTGATGTCGCGATTGGGCTACTGTTGACCAAAGACTTGAAGAAGCTTTGGGATAGCGTCCGAGAAATGTATGGATGGCTAGATTGAGCAAAGCTGTTCACAATCACACTGGCAATCTTAGAACTATGACAAGAGAACCTCATTGTCAGCACTATCTTCAATTGCCTCTTCGCTCTTTGGAATGAACTCAAGGTGGCGAAAGAGCAGCTGAAGGGTCCTGAAAACACCCTAAAGCAATACAAAGAGATAAAGGAAATGGAGAAAGCCATGGGATTCTTACTGATCCTCAACAATTCTTACTCCTCATTCCATTCTCAAATCTTAGCCATGGATCCTCTCCAAGGCCAATCTATCAATTGGTTGTCCAAGAAGAAAGCCAATGAATAGCCGCAGCTGACCGCAGGTGAGTGGGTGATGGCATGTCTCTTGCGGCGTTTCTAGCGATGTCTCTAGCGATTTTACATCCTACCAAAACATCGAGAGAAATGGGGATAGGAATCCATCTTATTTCCGTAATAGTGGCGATGAGGAAAGAGATGGACGCATCTTACCCTAGATCGGACAGCCGAGATTTGCGAGGGTGATCTGTTAGTTGGAGCTTGCTAACAGGTTCTGATGGTTAGGATTTATGCGGACGATCAAACAACTAGGATTCATGTGGGTGATCGGACGGCTGGGAGCTGCTCTATGGATCTAATAGCTACTAATCTCCAGGTAAATCAGACGCTCCTTATCAGGCCTTGTCAGCCCCAGTATACAAAGGATCCTATGACTCCAAAAATTCAACATCATCATGGAAGGTTAGTGGACAAAATTCAAAACTCAAAAATAAATATTGTGAGTATTGCAAACATCCACATCATACCGTAGAAACACGCTAGAAATTATATGGAAAGCCTAATGAAAAGGGCAAAAGTGAGAAGGAATCAAATGTTTATTAAGTCTCAGCACATAAAATTTTATGGGTCCCACCAAGCAATTGCTCAAGAGCAATATGACAATATTGTACAAATTCTAGGCCAATTGAAGACACAGGACAACAATGCTGGATTCTCAAGTACCTCTTCATACAAAGAGAATTCACAATGCATGGATAATTGACACAAGGGGTAGTGACAACATAATATGCAACAAAGAACTCTTTTCTTATATTAACAAAGGAACACAATCTCCTATATCAGTTCGACTCCCAAATCGTAACATTACCTATGTTACCAAAATTGGCATTGTAAAACTTGGTCCAAATTTTATCCTTAGGAATGTCTTATATATCCTTGATTTTGAATTTAACTTGCTCTCTATCTCTAGAGTTTGCCAAGAATCCTTGTCGTGCCATATTTAGTTCCGAAATTGTCTATTTCAGGACCTTTCAACTGCAAGTTGATGGGATTGGGTAAAGTTGCACAAGGATTATATTTTTGGATTAATTCCTTGAAAGATTTAGATTTTTTTAATAAGAGCATTTATTGTAATGCTATTAGCAAGAATAAAAATCCTCTTTTTCATCAACAATTGGGACACAGTGCAAGCTTTCCTCATCCAAAATGTCCAATATGCCACTTGGCTAAACAGTCTCAAAAATCTTTTTCGCCAAGCACATCTCGAGCTAATAGAATTTTTTCCCTACTCCATATAGACATCTATGGTCCTTATCATACTCCTCATCGTGATGGATCTCCATTTTTCTCACTATTGTTGATGATTATTTGCGTGCTACTTGGGTATATCTTATGTAGTCAAAAGGTCATACCTTCAATCACTTGTCACGATTTATTTCCTTGATTAGGAGTCAATTCAATAAATCTGTACAAAAAATTCGTACAAATAATGGTCATGAATTTTTCACCTCTGATAGCAAAGAATTCCTATCTTCTCATTGAATAATTCATGAAAATACTTGCACTTGCACTTCACAACAAAATGGAGTTGCTAAGCGCAAGCATACATTTATTGGAAGTAGCTCGTGCATTGAAATATCAAGCTTCCACTTCTGAGTCTTTTTGGGAAAATTGCGTGGTCACAGCTGCTTATTTAATTAATCGCATGCCAACTTGGATTCTCAATGATAAGACTGTGACATCCCGAAATTTGACCCCTGTATTCAAATATATGAAATGCTAATTTCATCGACGTGCTTATGGTTATTTTACTCAAAACTGATAACTCATGAGTTAACTCATCTATTAGATGAGGCCGTTAAGAAATGTAAATGCGACAGACTAGAGAATTCGATAAAAGTTCGACCGCTCGACCATAATAATCGACAAGGGTCAATACGACACCATTATAAATCGATTAGCGAACGGATATAAGTCGATTCGATGGAATTACGTAGTCGAATTGCGGGTGGTTCCGCACGATTGCAATATTCGCATCGAACGGCTATAAGCCGATTTTCTGTCGATATTATATTTAGGATACGTAATTGAACCCTTGTGATTTTATGACAACCAAGGGTTGCCTACAATTCAAAGATGCACAAATATGGATCGAAAATTATCGACCACGGGTCAAACGCGTTAAAACCCCTAAAACTACTTGATAGATTAGGTCGTACTAAAATCGCGTTCGGTCGATTTTTACCACGAAATTTAATTCGATTTCGAGAATCGAACGTTTGAGCATATCACGATTTATTTATTGGACGTCGTTTCATCTTTTGATGAATTTTTGTTGAGTCCGAAATTTTGCGGAAAAACAATTTTTGGACAAAAAGAAAATGGAAATGAAATTCGGATGGGTAGAGAAATTGGGTTTTTCTACCCCCAAAAAGGGTTTATTTGTGATGGTGATTGGGTGACCTTGGATGGGCGTAGGACTTCTGTGGCAAGGGTGATGATGGTGTAGATATTTTCCAAGCCTTGTGATTGGCTTATTCCTTCTCTCCCTCCCATTCTTCTTTCCCTCCTCTCACGCATGCAAACCCCCTTCCCTTCTGCTGATTTCTTTTTCCCTCTGCCCACGTTCCCTTCTTCCTCATCTTTTCTCTCCTCCATTTCTCTTCCCATTGCCAGCCACCCAACTCTACGCCAGCCCCCTGCTCCATTTCCTTCCATCTTTGCTGCCGCATCCCATCCCACCAGCACCATCACGACACCAACACCGAGCGGCCACCGCCACTCCATCACCTCACCACCTTGCCGCCCCACCAATACAGCTGCAGCTACCACCACCCCAATGCCAACTCCACCAAGCCACCACCACCCGCCCAAGCCCAGCTCACCTCTGCATCAACCATCCAGTCGCGTCCGTCACCACTTGTAGCTCCACCACCTGCCAGCAGCACCCCGCAGTCACCAAGCCGAGCTCTCCTCCTTTGGCCGAGAGCTTGAGGGGACCGTACCACCACCGTCGAGCCTCAGTGCAAGCCGTGGTTGTCTTGTGTTTTCGTCACCGTTGCGTCGCCGCCGTCGAAAACCGTGAGTTAACTCCGTAATCGTTGATTAAGCCATTAATTACGATTATGGGTGATTAGATTAGCACTAATAGTATTTAGTGTTAATTAAGATTGGTTTAGTTTAATTTAGATTAAGAATGACTTAGATTAATTTTAATTGCGATTATTTTAAGTAATTATGGTTATGTTAATTAGTCATGGTTAGATTAATTGAGTGGTTTTAGTTTAATTAATCGTAATTTACTTAATTTAATCGCAATTAGCGTAATTAGTTACGGATTAGGCGTTATGTAGAATTTTACGCTCGTTTTCTTGGATGTAATTATGTGTGAATTTGAGTGCTGCATGTGCAATATTATGCGATTGGTTGTTCTATGATAATTGTCTATATTATTGCAAAAGATGGTTTTATGGGCAATTAAATAGAAAAATAATGAGGTGTCAGGTTTGGACACCAAATTTTATGTGCCTAATAAAACAATGAGGTTTTAAACTAGGTGTGTACAAAGTTTGGCGGGTTGATTTTGAGTACGTGACCCCATACAAATTTCTTTTGAACGTTTTAAAGAAAAAAAAAGGATTGTCAATTTTATTATTTGAAAAGGGAAGTGTTATGTTTTTGGTTAAATAACGTCAATAAAAGTAAACTTGATTGATTATGTGCCATGATCTTTGACTGCCATATCATGTATTTTAAATGCTATTTTTCAAAGATAGTTTATTGGTGAGAAAATAGCAACTTTGAGATGTGGTGTTTGGATGCCGTATTTTACGTGATAAAAGGGGCAATGATGTTTTAAAATAGAAGTGTGCAAAGTTTGATGGGTTGATTTTAAAAACATGACCACATATGATTACTTTATCGGAATTTCAAATGTAAAGATTTTCCGAGGTTTGATTTTAAGCACAAACTTTTTACACTGGGCTAATTGACTGAAGATAAAAATTGGCTTGAGTGTTGGCGTGCTTGTATGGTCACTTAATGGAACCCGTCACCCGACGAGAGTTGGGGGCGATGCTCGATTTTATTGGATGCTTGGCGGGAGTCTAGAAGTCGAGTTGCGATTGAGGCTGGATTGATGCTCCTTATTGGAATGTTGTCCTAAGGCGTATGCATACGCGGGATGATGCCGTGTCTAATGGGGCGGGACGATGCTCGGTTATGTCGGAAGACTGCCATGGCCCGAGAGATCGTAATAATCGGAACGCGTGTGAATGATTGTGATGCATTACGCTTGATTATGGGGCAAAATTGTTAGGCATGGTATGGGACGTGCCCAAATGGTTTTACCTTATAATAAGGACTCATGTGAATGCTTGGAGAATAAGAATTATGTGTTTTGGTTATTGATTATGCTTAATGTATTTATAATGGCATATGTGACGCGTTAATATCCTCCGAGGCGAATTTGCGTCCTAGTCGAGGCTTAGTGATTTTAACTCGTTGAGATTTTATCTCACCCCATCGTGGTTAATCATTTTCAGGGCTATAGTGTGGAGATCTGCTAAGTGCGGATGTGGTGGGTGCGAGGTGTGACACGTTTTTTGCTGGCCATGCCGTTAGTGAAGTTTAAGTTAACCCTGATCCCTAAAGGTTTTTGAAATGATCAATAGAAAGTGGCCGTAGAAAGGCTTGTATATATTAAATTTCCTAAGGGTAACAGTGGATAAATTAATAAGTTGTTTTCGGCAACTTTTGTTGTGCTTTACTATCTTGATTGTTTGTTTATTGACCGGGGGTTTTATGTAATTTGCTTCCGCATGCGTTTAATCGAAAGATAAAAAGAATGGGTTAGTGACGCGTCCTGGAATGTCGCATTTTTAATCGACCATTGAGGGATGTTTGCGTGCTCAGGGTTCAGGGCGTGACAAAGACTCATTTTGAAATGTTGTACAATTCATCTTCAAGACTTTGGATGTGTATGTTATGCTACAAATGTGAGCCCTATAAGCAACATGGATCCCCGGGCCACTCAGTGTGTGTTCATGGGATACCCCTCATTTCAAAAAGGATATTGAGTTTTGGATATTTCTACGGAAGAATTTTTAATTAGCAGGGATGTTCTATTCCATCAAGACATGTTCTCCTTCAAGAAAATTATGTCTTTAGTAGAATGGACCTCACCATCTTCAGAAAAACAACGATCATTCTTATCTGAAGAAGATCTATTCATGCATTTACCGTATTATTTTGTCACACTGGAGCCACCCACGGCAGAAGCTGTGCCATCGCTAGAAGGCCTTCAAAGTGCTATGGAGGAATCGCAAGAAGTAGATATTTCTCCTTCCTCATCAACCATGGGCACTTCAGAAGCTTCTTCCCATTTCTCACCAATACCTAAACAAGCAACAATTCAGCAGCTTTGACGTTCCTAGCTGCACATTCGTCCACCCACATGGACTAAAGATTATAAAGTTTTGCAGTGAGTTCTCCAAGTACACACTATCCTATATCTTTGTATGTCTCCTTTACTAGGCTGTCTCCCAAGCACATGAATTGCTAACGTGGATGTCAGTTGTCCGGCCAATGCTGACATGACAATTTTTAATAATTTTTTTTTTGGGAATTTTTTCTTAAGTTTTTTCTTTCTCTTTTTCCTTTTTCCTTTTTCTTTTCTTTTTTCTCTTCTTTCTCCTTGGATTCCTTGTAGTGGTCGGCGTAGCCCCTCGCCCGACCTTGCTCAAGGCTGTAGGCAAGGTAGCTTCACCCATATTTGGGCAAGGCTACCTTCACCCGAGATGAGGTCACGACAAGGTTGGCCTCACCCAAATTTGAAGAAGAAGAAGAAGAAGAAGAAAAAAGGAAAAAATTATTTAAAAACTACCATATCAGTGTTTGTTGGCCAACTACAATTCACGTAAGTGTCAGCCGGCTAAATTAGCCGGATGGACTAAATTAATATCAGTGTGAAAATATTTAGTATTAAATTTGTCCAATTAAAAGGTTTAAAGCTAAATTGATATAAATATCATAAGTTTATGACTTTTTTGATACTTTTTTCCTTTTGATGGAAAGATAGAAAAAAGCACATCCATTTCAACTTGGCTAAAGTTTTGGCTTGTTAGATATAGATTAAAGCTTTTCGCGGAAAGAGTTCTAAAATGTAAATTTCCTTCCATACATGGAGTTTTTATCCTTTCCCCCCTCCAAAATCCGGACAACGTGAAGGAAAATTAGTTTCACCTTTTGAGCAAAAGTGAAGGTACATTAGTTTAATATATCTTGATATTTGAAACTGAGTTCAATGAAGTGATATTGGATTATCTTGAAGCCTATGATCTATGTTGTTTAGGAACAAAAGAAAGACATCATATTTCAATGAGATAATTGTCCAAAAAAACCTGTTGTACAACATTTAAATCACTTTTAAATTTTCAATAATTAACTTAGTCCTAAACATTTTTAATAATTTATTAATATAATCCCTGCGGCCAGTTTGATTGAAAATCACCGATATGGATACCGGTTATGTATGTGGCACAACTGGTTCCAATATGGTAAGTGCTGATGTGAATATTATTTGCGATTTTTCACTATTTTCCTCCACTCATCCACAGCCTTGGCGATTTTTGGTCAACATTGAGAAAATTATTCACATTAATATTGGTCATGCCCCATAGAACGGCTATCGTTCATATCACCATTTCTTGTTAAAATTGGCGTAAAATTTATATTGGCAAATCGTCAAAAGATTTAGGAAAATTCCAAATAAGGATTTGAAGTGCTTACATTTTCTCAAATAATGGTTTAAAGCGGACATTATTTCAAATAAAGGTCTAAAGTGGTCAAATTATCTCACATAAGGGCTTAAGTGATCAAATTGTCTCAAATAAGGACTTTTGGTTGGTCGGTGACTATTCTAGCCATCAAAGAAGGGGTGTTCTAGTCAAAAAAGAATTCTAGGTGTATTTTTTGATTTTCTTTATTTGTTTTCATTCCTTTTCTTTTCTTTTCTTTTCTTTTTTTCTTTTTCCCTTTTCTCTTCTTCCCTCTCTCAGCTAGGACAGAGGTTGCCGGACTCAAGCGAGAGTCGCCCTCACCTGGGTGAGTGAGGAACACCCTTGTTAGTGTTGGGCGAGGCTCACCCACACCACCTACACAAGGGCCCCCCTTGCCCAACTCCGGCGAGGGCGAGGGCAAGGTCAACCCTCACCTGAGGTTGCCTGAGGGAAGAAAAGAAAAGTAAGAAGAAAAAAAAAGAAAAAAAAAATTAAACAATTAAAAGACTAAAATGTCCTTTGGCCAGTGAGGTTAGGCTTTTTTTAAAGATTAATATGACCACTTCATATTCTTATTTGAAACAATATCCACTTTTTATAAAAGAAAATGAGAGCATTCCAAGTCTTTATTTTAAATTTTTCCAAAGATTTATGATTGAATTTATAAAATTGAAATAGCCACTATGCAATGTTATAAAAATCTTTGGACACTTTTCTTAATTCTAGTGTAAGTGTTGCCAAAATCTCTAGTCCTCGGCTTCATGACGTTGGAAAATAAGGGGACGCGAAAGGCAGAAGGTGCGTACAATATATTATCTGCTCCAATTTTACAGATCTCGCCAGAGCTTCCTTAAGCTAAAGTAAAAAAACGTGAAATAAAAAATTAAACACATTAAACTATAGTACAAGGGTTGGAAATGTTTGAGTATTCTCATAGTTGGCCATAAGTTTGTCTAGTAGCTCTAATCCAACTACAATTTCCCAAACACAATTTAGGGTGAGTTTTTTCGGGGAAAATATTTTAATTGTAAGAAAATATTTTTTGTGCAGAATATGTTTGAGGTAAATAGCTAATTTTCAGCTATTCGGCTGTGGACTTAAAAGTGAGACCAAAAAAAACTTTTTAATGTTTAGATATTATCTTCAAATATGGTTCTCTTCACTATAGTTATAGTTTAAGATACTAATATCTTATTCAAGATACTACTACTCTATGAAGTATAAATTTGAAGCTTTTAATTTATTTTATCAAAATATAGCAACCTAAGAAAGAATGACAAAAGAAATAGAAAATATGAATAATTAATGATACTAAGTGCTCATAAAACATTATGAGAGTAATTCTCTATTCTAAAAAAGTAATGGATGAGTAATACTGCAATAAGAGTCTAATTTGGATACAATAGAGGAAAGGAAAATAAATGTAACATCTAGGATTGGCATTTTCATAAGGCTCACGCCTTTTCCATTTTTTTTTTTTTTTTTACTACAGACACCCTATCAACTTGTATTAACCATATTATCCCTTTGCGGATGTATTTAGAACCTAAAAGTTTCTATTACAATTCCGCCCACACAATAAAGATTAAAGTCAAATGTGAAGTCTAGTCTTAATCTAAGATTAATTTTTATTTTATTTTTCTTCTTATTTTTTTTTCGTTTTTTCCCCATTTGTGACTAAAACTGGTGTTCCTCTTTTCTAGATTAGTTTACTTGGCAGATAATCAATTAGTTATTCTGTTAATGAGTTGTGCAATTCTCTACATATATATATATTCTGTTCTTGGCCGTATACTCTATAAGTTGGAATGTCATTTGATGAATGTTGCGATTTTATATAACCAAGTGACTATTTGAGATTATGAAATTAAGTGGGGAATTAAGGTGGATTAAGGAGCAAATGTGGGCTGATTTAGTTAAGGCCCAAGACAGCACAAAGGAGGCCCACAACCCCACCATTCGGCCGACCCAAAAAGCTGGCCCAAATCCGGCCCAAAGAAAGCCCATCATCTTGCATGAAAAAAAATAACAAGTGGCAAGAGGAACTTACCAAGTGTCCTTCCCTTAGAGCCAAAGTGGCACTCCATGCAAATCTAATGATTACTTAGCTAATCAAGAACTTAGGAAAGAGAGGGGGAAGGCGGATTGCATGAGAAACCGAGAGAGAGAGGGAGTGAAGTCGAGAGAGGAGGACGAAGACCGGCCGCCGTGCATCCTCCTAGCTGCCACTGTCGAGCCTGCCTTGCCCCGCCGTTGTGCTTGCTGTGATTTTCTTTGGATTTGAGGCAAGTAGAGTCCTTTGATCTACACTTTGCTTGCTGTGATTGTGTGTGTTGTATGGTGAATTTCGGAGGTGGTGGAGGCGAGAATTTTCGAAGCTATGGGAGTAGTGCCTTAGTCTAGTAATATGTTCTCTGGAAAAACAGTCCGATCTTTGGTGATTTCGTGAGCTGCATGCAATTTTCTAGTTGGAATATCACTTCGACTTCTTGATGAAAGTTGTAGAGGACTTCTTGAAGATTAACATACTAAAATTTGAGATGAAACGGACAAGTATTGGATGGTGAAACCATTTTTCTTCAAAGATACTAGATCTGGAAAAACTGCTATGTTGATCTCTTGCAATTCTGTGAATTTTGTAAAATTATCCAGTTTGAAATTGATTTTGTGTCCTTGATAAGAATTGTAGATGACACCTTGAGGAATAACATACTGAAATTTGAGAATAAACAGACAAGTATTGATTTGGGAAATGATTTTTCTTTGAAAGGGATTAAATCTGGAGATTGAGCCGAGGGTTAGAGTGAGTTGTAATAATCATATATTTTAATCCAGAATAAATTAGACTTCGATTTATTCATGGGACTTTTACCTCTAGGTCTCAGCTATAACATATTAAAATCTCAGAATTTTCTGAGTTCATTTAAGGGCTTAATTGAAATTATTTTCGAAACTGTGCAAAAGTGGTGTTGGAATTTCTTTTGTTGTGAAGTATGGACCTATGTGATTGATATGAAACCTTCTTGACATAGTGTTCTTCATGAAACCTCTTTCTCTAGGTCTTGTCTACATTATGTTAAATTTTCAGAATTTATTAATATCAATTACTAATTTTTCCAGAATTTTAATTAAAGAAATGCATTCTGTTTTATTTGAAAATTGTCTTATTTTTTAAAACAAATAAATTATTCTATGGGATGTAGTATTCTGAGTTGCTATCTATGTAGCATGTGTGGTGACAATTATGCATTTCACACGGCATGTAAAATTAAACGAAATTTTGGCACTATTGCATCAAATGACATTATTACAAAGTGAGATATATCCATGTGAAATGATAATGGTGAGACCGTCGGAGGTATGAGCCGACGATGCCCGTGAGTGTCGGGATGCCTGTAGTGTGTGTACCAGATGCCCGGAGGTGTGTGCCGGATGCCCTCGCGATGCCAGTTGGGGTGCGAGATGCCCGGAGGTGTGTATCGGAGGTTCCTCGCGATGCCAGTTGGGGTGCGAGATGCCCGAAGGTGTGTATCGGAGGTTCCTCGCGATGCCAGGTTGGGTGCGAGCGATATATGAGAGATGCAAACACTGGTCCCTGGAAGAAAAAAGAAAAAGAAAAAATGAGATCATTTTGAAAAGTAAAAATGGAAATTGAATCATGCGCATGTGTGTGCGCATGTGGCATGGGATATAATTGCTTGTGAAATTAAGTTGATACTATATGGCATTGAGAATGCGATCATGAAGGCATCGAATGGATCTCATGGGGATAGATACATGATGGTATGGATGATATGAATCATGCGCATGTATGTGTATATGGCATTAAACATGAATTAAAGCATCTCGTGGAAATGCAAGCATGATTACATGAATGATATGTGCATTTCACACGAAATTGTGGTTGTCTTGCTTGTTGCATTGTGTAGTTTAATGGATCTTTACTGCTGAGTGGTTGGACTCACCTCTTTTAGGGACTAACATTTCAGATTGAGAGATACCTCTGTCACCTGTCACACGTGGTACATTTTATGGCTTACCGTATGATGTTGAGGTCGAGTGCTCGGAGCACCCCTGTATTGGTGTTCATGGTCTGGTGTTTATTCACATTCGTGTTTTGGTTATGTATAATGTGGGCCTAACTGATGGCCCTGTAGTCTAGGAGTTCCTATCCGTCCATGTTCGTCGTGGCGGGAGGATGATGGGGATGCTGCCGCCGCCACCGACCGATGCAGCGGGCTAGGTGTGATTAGAGCGTGTGACTGGTGGAGGTTGACACTTTTTGAATGGCCGACACTGGGATGATGGATTGATGTACATGTCTGATGTAGAGTCGGGTTCTTTTGGGTTATAACCGAGCTTAATTAAAGCCTTGGCCTTTTGTTGTACCGACTCATGAAGTCCATCAAAGTATGTAAATAAAAGTGGTTTGGCATTAGCTTATATATATGAAAGGTGCAGTTGGTGTGCATTGCATTGTATTATTTAGTTTGAGTACAGGTTAGGGATATGTTGAGTATGCTTCCGTTATATGAACTGTGCTGGGATCGATTAAGATAATATAAATCCCCAGGACATATGGATCCACTACAATTCAAATGGTATCAGAGTGACATGTTATTATGACAAGTAAAAGGTAAGCGAGCTGTGGCGACCCTAGCGGATCGGGGGCCATTACCAAAATCGGTCTGTGACACCCCTCGAACGGCCCTCGATCCGCTAGGGTCGCCTCAGCTTGCTTACCTTTCACTTGTCCTAATAGCATGTCACTCTGATACCATTTGAATTGTAGTGGGTCCATATGTCCTGAGGATTTATATTATCTTAATTAGTCCTAGCGCAGTTCATATAACGGAAGCATACTCGACATCTCCCTAACCTGTACTCAAACTAAATAACACAATGCAATGCACACCAACTGCACCTTTTATAGATATAAAGGCTAATGCTGAACCACTTTTATTTACATACTTTGATGGACTTCATGAGTCGGTACAACAAAAGGCCAATGCTTTAACTAAACTCGCTATAACCCAAAAGATGTGACATCCCGATTTTCCAATCATATTTTCAATAAATTGAGACGGGCATTTCGTTGGCACGCATATAGTCATTTTCCTTGAGTTGACCACTCATGCGAAAACTAATCTATCGGGTGAAGCTGTTAAGAGTTTCTAATGCATCAGACTCGAGAATTTGACCAAGAAGTGACCTTTCGACCGAGCTAATCTGCAAGGGTCATTACGGCACGATTAAAATCGATTAGAGATCGGAGATAAGTCGGCTCGATAGAGGCATGTGATTAGGTGTGGGTGATTCCACCAGATCGCACAATTCTTATCGATCGGCACTGGATCGACTTTTCTATCGATTGGGTACCCTGTGTTCGTATTTGAAACATTGAGATTACCCCGACAACCAAAAGTCGCCAATGTTTCAAAGATGTACATTGTGGCTTGAGATGACCAACCATAGGTCAAATGCTTGAAAATTTCTAAAGGCTACCCGGTAGGTTGGGCCGCGCTAGTATCGTGCCAAAGTGAAATTAACCGTGGAATTGAGATCGAATTCAGAAATTGGAAGTCTGTGGGTGTCACAAATCATTTTAGGATCATTGACTTATCTTTGGAAGATTTTTCAGGCAATTAGAGTTTTTCAGCAATTAAATCAGAGAATGGCTAATTTGGCCCGAGAAATTAGTAGGCTCGTCTTTGGTCGCGCTTTTGGGACTTAAGTTGATTCTATGGACAAGTGAAGACGTGAATTGAAGTGTGGTGACATTGAATTTATTTTATGGACTTCAATTTGATTCAATTGGAAGAGAATTGATGAGAATTGAAGAAATTGGATGTACAAAGTTTCATGCCCCGGCGGAAAAATAAAATGCACCCATTGGAAGAGGTTGTGGAGGATTGGGTGAGTGGAGTGTGATGTCACCCATGATGTCATGGTGGTGGGCCATTTTTGTGGATTAAAGAAAAAGAAAAAGAAAAAGAAAATGGTCCCATCCTCCTTCTCTCTCCTCCCTCTCTTCTTCCTCCCCTCTCTCCTCCATCAACCGAACGCCATCTTCTTCTTGAGCTGCTCGGTTCCATGGAGATGGAAGACCAGAGGAAGCAGCAGCCGTCATCGCACACCTCCGCCGTTCACCACCACCGCGCACCGTCGCCGTTTCACCTTGGCCGTCGCCCTCCGTCTTCCCCTTCCTCTCCCGTCGCGATCTCTCTTCTCCATCTCCCTTGAATGCTTCGAGACCCAGCAACAACCAGGGAAGTTCGGTCCGAAGCTGCACGCTAGCCGTAGGCCTCGCCGTTCGCCCATCGCCGCCGTCGCACGCGTCTTCCTCGCGCTCGCCCGCGCCTGGCCGCGCGCCGCTCCACCCGCTTCGCCCAGCTCGTCGTCCCGAGCTGCTGTTCAGCTCACGCAAGAGCTGTCGAGCCTGTTTGTCGCTGCCGTGTACCACCGGTTGCCGCCCGAGCTGCCGCCCCTCTCCTCCGCCGTTCCCCGCGCCCGAACCGCCACGGATCTGCCCTCCTTCGCCCCCAACCAGCAGCCACCGGAAGTTGGAGAAAATGGGTATGGCAGCCCCTTCGTGGGCCGTTTTGGCCGCCTTCCCGAGCCCGGATGCTCAGCCCGCCTTGAGGAAAGTCGATTCTCGCGTCGTCCCCGTTGTTTTGGTCCGCTCGGTTTGCTAATCCGGTGAGTTTAACTCACTAAACCTCGCTTAGAGGGTTAATTACGCTTTAGGTGTGCTTAGTTTATGTTAATTGTGATTAGGTGGTTAGTTTAATTTATTTAAGTGTGGATTATATTAATGTGTTTAATTAGCTTAAAGTATGATTAAATTAAAGGTTAAGAGAGTTTATTTAATATAAAGCCTTGATGTGACATAATGGGGTTTTATTTTTGAATTATTTAAATGATTTCGAATTCTGGAATTTATAATATTATATTATATTCCGGAATCATTAAAATATTATTATAAAAAAAAAACAGAAAAATTATTTTTGACCCCGATTGCTTAGAATTTCGTGCCGGTCGCCGCTTGTGTATTCGGATTTTGAAATTGATGATTGGATATCATAAATTGAGCGTGGATCGTGAAAAATATGGATATTATTATTATATTAAATTTCGGAATAAATTTTATTATTTAATAAATTCGAAAAATTAAATTGGGACCCTAAATTCTCAGAATTTTGTGCTAATCGTTGCTGTGCCTTTAGAATTTGAATTTGATGAATGTATGTAGCAAATTGAGTGTTGATTGTGATAAATGTGGATTTTATTCATAAAAACCCAAGTGTTGGGTTTTGATGCAAAAATTGGATTTTAATTATTATATTAAATAGTGGGATTTGAAAAAGTGAAATATTGGCTTTCTGATTCGAAATTAGCGTGTTCTCATGCACGTGAGTAATTTCTGGAATATTTTTAATATGAAGAAAAATGGCCGGGATCACTATTTTAAGTGGAAACATTGAGTGAAAGACAAAGTGTCCTGGGGCCGAGTATGCTTTGGTGTGTGATAACTAAGAGGAATCGTCCCGGGCGTCGAGCGACTTGCCCCTATATGGGATGCCCACGCAGTGGTTGCGGGTCGCAGTTGATTCTGGGTCCATGCTCCTTCGGGAACGCCATCGATGTACTAACGAAGCCGCGCTCCAAGGTGGGGAGGCGATGCTTGGCTATATGCCAGTAGATAGCCGAACAGCGAGTAGGCTATGCCTTTGTGTGGCAGTGAATAATAATCGAAATGAGTACTAAGTGCGATTGTGATTTATATGAAAGTGATGACGTTCCAATTGTTTGAATTATTATTCTACCTGTGATTGAGTGATTTGAATTGTGCTAACTGCGAAAAGGAACCGAGGCGAGGTAAGTTCTCTGTGTGATGTGGCTAGGCCACCCGGGGTGTATTTTCTTTCTAATAGGGGTTTAGGGGGTTGAACTTGCTAAGACATTGTCTCATCCCGGTTTGGGGAATCAAAATTTCAGGTCCCTAGATGGCGGTCGTGGAGGACCGAAGCCCTAAGTCGGAAAGGAGGAGATCGAAGTATTGGTGAACGTGTCCCGCTAGTTGGTGTTAGGATAGTTCCCCTTTTGTCGGCTTCTATTTGTAATCCTGTTGAATTATGAAAGTCTTATGTTGTGGTTTTGCTTCCTGCTTTTCTATCCCGTATCTTGTTGTCAGGGGATTTGTTTCGCTTCCGCATGTGCAATAAAAATTGAATGGGTCGGCGACTCGTCCTGGGAAGTCGCAATTGTATCGACCAGAGTGGGATGTTCGTGTGCTCGGAGGATCGGGGCGTGACAAAAGAACCCGACTCTACATCAAACATGTACATCAATCCATCATCCCAGTGTCAGCCATTCAAAAAGTGTCAACCTCCACCAATAACATGCTCTAATCACACCCAATTCGATGCATCGGCCGATGGCGGTGGCAACATCCCCATCATCCTCCCATCGCAACAACAATGGACGGACAGGAACTCCTGGACTACAGGGCCATCAAGTAGGCCCACATCATACATAACCAAAACACGAACGCGAATAAACACCAGACCATGAACACCAACGCAAGGGTACTCCGAGCACTTGACCTCAACATCAGACGGTAAACCATAAAATGTACCACGTGTGACAGGTGATAGAGGCATCTCTCAATCTGAAATGTTAGTCCCCAAAAGGGGTGAGTGCAACCACTCAACAGTAAAGATCCATCAAACTACACAATGCAACAAGCAAGACAACTACAATTTCGTGTGAAATGCACATATCATTCATGTAATCATGCTTGCATTTCCACGAGATTCATTCATTAAAGCAATTCATGTTCCATGCCATATACACATACATGCGCATGATTCATATCATCCATACCATCATGTATCTATCCCCATGAGATCCATTCGATACTTTCATGATCGCATTCTCAATGCCATATAGTATCAACTTAATTTCACAGGCAATTATATCACATGCCATGTGCACACACACCGAATGATTCAATTCCCATTTTTACTTTTCAAAAGAATCTCATTTTTCATTTTTTTCTTCCAGGGACTAGTGTTTGCATCCCTCATATATCACTCGCACCCAACCTGGCATCGCGAGGAACCTCCGGCACATACCTCTGGGTATCCGGTACACACCTCCAAGCATCTCGCACCCCAACTGGCATCGAGAGGTCATCTGACACACACCTCCGGGCATCCGGCACACACACTCTAGGCATCCCGACACTCCCGGGGCATCATCGGCTCATACCTCCGACGGTCTCACCATTATCATTTCACGTGGATATATCTCACTTTGCAATAATGCCATTTGATGCAATAGTGCCAAAATTTCATTTAATTTTACATGTCGTGTGAAATGCATAATTGTCACCACACATGCTACATAGATAGCAACTCAAAATACTACATCCAATAGAATAATTCATTTGTTTTAAAAAATAAGACAATTTTCAAATAAAACATAATGCATTCCTTTAATTAAAATTCTGAAAAAATTAGTAATTGATATTAATAAATTCTGAAAATTTAAAATAATGTAGACAAGACCTAGAGAAAGAGGTTTCATGAAGAACACTATGTCAAGAAGGTTTCATATCAATCACATAGGTCCATCCTTCACAGCAAAAGAAATTCCAACACCACTTTTGCACAGTTTCAGAAATAATTTCGATTAAACCCTTAAATGAACTCAGAAAATTCTGAGATTTTAATATGTTATAGCTGAGATCTAGAGGTAAAAGTACCACGAATAAATCGAAGTCTAATTCATTCTATATTAAAATATATGATTATTACAACTCACTCTAACCCTCGGCTCAATCTCCAGATTTAATCCCTTTCAAAGAAAAATCATTTCCCGAATCAATACTTGTCCGTTTATTCTCAAATTTCAGTATACTATTCCTCAAGGTATCATCTACAATTCTTATCAAGGACACGAAATCAATTTCAGACTGGATAATTTTACAAAATTCACAGAATCGCAAGAGATCAACATAGCAGTTTTTCCAGATTTAGTATCTTTGAAGAAAATTGGTTTCACCATCCAATACTTGTCCGTTTCATCTCAATTTTTAGTATGTTAATCTTTAAGAAGTCCTCTACAACTTTCATCAAGAAGTCGAAGTGAGATTCCAACTAGAAAATTTCATGCAGCTCACGAAATCACCAAAGGTCGGACTGTGTTTCCAGAAAACAGATTACTAGACTAAGGCACTACTCCCATAGCTTCGAAAATTCTCGCCTCCACCACCTCCGAAATTCACCATACAACACACACAATCACAGCAAGCAAAGTGTAGATCAAAGGACTCTACTTGCCTCAAATCCAAAGAAAATCAAAGCAAGCACAACAACAGGGCAAGGCCGGGTCGACGGCGGTAGCTAGGCAGATGCACGACGGCCAGTCTTCTTCCTCCTCTTTCGACTTCACTCCCTCTCTCTCTTGGTTTCTTGTGCAATCCGCCTTCCCCCTCTCTTTCCTAAGTTCTTGAATTAGCTAGGTAATCATTAGATTTTCATGGAGTGCCACTTGGCTCTAAGGGAAGGACACTTGGTAAGTTCCTCTTGCCACTTGTTATTTTTTTCATGCAAGATGATGGGCTTTCTTTGGGCCGGATTTGGGCCAGCTTTTTGGGTCGGCCAAATGGTGGGGTTGTGGGCCTCCTTTGGGCTGTCTTGGGCCTTAACTAAATCAGCCCACATTTGCTCCTTAGTCCACCTTAATTCCCCACTTAATTTCATAATATCAAATAGTCACTTGGTTATATAAAATTGCAACATTCATCAAATGACATTCCAACTTATAGAGTATACGGCCAAGAACAGAAAATTCTTTTGTCAATTTATCCTTTAGTACAATCCTTGATCACACTTAGTTATAGGATACATTTCCAAATCAAAACAGTAGTCCATTCAATGTTCGGCCTTGTTTAATTGAAATCCATTAGTCTAATGGCCAAAATAAAATCCGATGGCGCTTCCATCACCTATTCATGGTTCATGGTATATCCGGGGGTTGTCATGAAATTTTAGGATGCCACAATTCTCCCCTCCTTAGAGAATTTCGTCCTTGAAATTAGACATTTCCTAGTTGTAGTAGGAAACAATCTAAATAGAACCTAAGCATTTAAAAGGGAAAAGTATCATCTAGTTTGAATGAACGCATTTGGTTTAGTTATAAATCCAATAAATCATCGTGTTAAATCCCTGTATTTTAATTACTTAAATTTCATTTAATTTGGTTGATCCAATTTTTTAATTTATTTTTATGCCTTCACTACACGATTTTTTTAAAAGTTTTTTTGAAATAAATAATAAATGACAGAGTTAAGTACATAAAATTCAAAAGAGCACAATCCTCGAAACATTATTAAATGGAATATTATCTTTGGCTCTATTACATGTGCTTGGTTTATTTTTAGAATAATTGTTTCCTAGTAGTATTCATAAAAAGATAAAGATACAATTCATTAACACAAATTTGTCAGCGATTTGCCAAGTAAATTGTTTTTTTAAGTTAAGAGTGAGCCCCATATTGGACCTCTATCTTCATTGTGTAGGTATAATTATAATTGAAGATTTCTAAGTTCCAAAAGCATAATAAAGCGGGACTCACAAAGAACGTGGTCAATTCAAGCTGGCGTAGGTGTCTGTGGTAAAAGGAGTAGAGCCTTTCATAAACCCCTTTTATATTATCATCAGTCACATAGCCGAATGGAAAATCATATAACCAAATGATGATTTGCTCCAACAAACCTACGACAAATTAAGCGCTTATACATATGATCGAAGATGAAATAGCTTGAAAATTTGCTATGAAGAGAAGATACAAAATGTCCCGAAGAGGAGTGAAGACTAGTAGGGTGTAAGAGAGTAGGAATATTGAAGCCGTCTGTGAGTAAAGAAAGCGTTTTGGATAATAATTTTTTTTTTAATGGAAGAACTATTTTCTCCGATTTTAAGCTTCACCTAAAAATCTTTTCCATTCAACGAAAGCTTGGACAATTATTTTATGGAAATCATTTTCATAAAACAAACATACCCTTACATTCACAATTAAAAGAGCGCGTCAAAACTGTTCTTTTTCCCCACGAAAGGCATACATTTGTGGAAAAAGAAATCCATAAATAGTCTCCACTTTGTGTATCAGATGCACTGCCATAGCAGCATAGCTCTAAAATGATAGAATCTGTTTAAATGAGCACATGCAACTCCGCTATCACTATTATCATCTTCAACTAAATAGCTTAATTTCTGACCCACAAAAAAAAAAAAAAGAAGAAGAAGAAGAAAAAAGATAGCTTAATCCTATCTTGATTCCATCCAAGGAGCAAAAACATTTTATTTGGCTCGAGGATGATTAACCTGCAAAAAGAGCAGGACATAACATAAGCATATAAGAGATGAGTACAACGTTCACTTTACATCTAGAATTTCTCTGAAGGTATTCAAACTTCCAGAGAAAAAGAATGGCCAAAATTGGGGCATAGCATGCCAATTGTGATGAATTTTCATCGTTACAAACGATTAAAATTCATAAGTCTTCCTTCTCTTGATGCCATCACCATCATCTGTTTTAACAGTTTCATCATCATCGCTTCTAATCCTACAATATACCCTCTTCTCACCGCCGCAAATCACCTTCCTCAAGCCCCCTTCCATTCCATTTCCAACTCTTCTACCCATTCCAACGGTGAACTTCACCTTCCCACGCGGTTCCTCTAGCCCCCTCAATGATGACCTCTTATTCACCAACATCGGCTCATTAGACTCATGATTTTCCAATGATAACGTACTTCCCCATAATTGCTCGCCATGGTTTCTTTGACTAAATAAAATCTCATGATTCTCTACAAAAGTAGCCATATCAGGTAAGGGTGGCAGCCATCTTGGTATGTGCAGGCCCTGAGAAATGCTCGAGAAGTTTGTACTACTACTAGAATGCATCATGGGTAAAGGCAAATCAACCGCACCTCCTTTGGGAATAGGTTTGGCAAAGGGGATTTCATGTGAGTTCTTTACAAAGTTTTTGAGATCACACAAGACACCAGATGCAAGCACAGATGCACTGTTCCTGTGAAGAGAAGCAGCACCTTGGAAGCCTGATACAAAGTTGATGTCGTTGAGGGCATTAATAAGGTCAAACATATTTGACTGAGTGCGACTTGAAGCATTTGCATATGCTACAGCAGATTTAGCAATCGATTGGAGGTATCTTATGGCAACATCTGTAAGAATATCCAGTGCACAGAGTTGGGCCGCCTTGAAACCTACTGATTTGCAGATTTGAGAGACTGCAACTTTCGTTATTGAGGATGCAAATTCTGTCTGATTAGATGCTACAAGCGAGCGATGTTCCTGTTTCTTCGACTTAGGTTTCATGGCAAGATTGCCCTATAAGGTCAATGATCCTTAAAACCATAGGAGCCAATATGCCCCTTCCTTTACTGCATCAAAACAAAAGATCTCATGTTAGTGTACATTATCTATGTGCACACCAGAGAGCTGAAAACTGATCATCCAACAATCATAATTAAGAATCCCATTTGAAAGAATCAAACATGACCTATTCCAAACTGCCAAAATATAGGGCCAGAGGGAAAAGACGAAAAACCAAACCCTTACAACCAAGAGAACTAACAACCTTCTGGCCAAAGGAAAAGGACGAAGGCCTTGTTTGGTTCCATGACAAGCACTCCCATTCCAAGGAATCTCATTTTCCTTTTCAACTGGTGAGATTACCAAAATTTTTAGCCCTCTGAAAGAGAACTGACAGTCGTGACAGCTGGTGGCAGTGGTGAGCAGAGGTGAGAGGCAGTGGTCGGCGACCGATGACCGGCTGCTGGTGACAGACAACTAACAACCAGCAATTGGTGGCAGCGGCGGCCAGTGACTGATGAAAGCAGCAGCATTTTTGAGAAATCCTATTCCATGTGGAATACAATTCCATGTTTTGATTTCTCTTGAAACAAGAAAATTACAAGAATTGGATCCCACTCCTTAACAAATCCAATTCCGCATTGAACCAAATGTGGCCTAAAAACTTTGCCACAAGAGAGGAGTCTGAAGTGTTTGTCTACAGTACAGAAACTTTGGTCACACATGCACACACCTATTCCAGACATGAGGTGAACAAGTTTCACAGACTACCATCATAGAGGATAATCAACCATATGTAGATCTCACCAGTCAACCATTCTTCAGTTACTGGACTTCAACTCTCACTGATGCACTCTGCATAGCAGAAAGCAAAAATATTGCAACATCTTCAAGAGCATGATCTGATACCACTTTATATAGATGACTGTGCCACATCCAGACTAATGATGTAGTTCCTTAAGAGAGCTTTCTCAAAAGCAATAATGGCTTTTGATCATCCCAATATGTACTTTGTGGCTCAAGGCGAAGCAGTACCACACAATTGCACATGTATGCCCACATACTTATAGACGAACCTGTAAACATTCAGGAACACAGCCAGCCTCTTGCTTGCATGTGCACCTTCTCACATGATGTCTTCTCTTATTTACTAATATTCATAATCATGTTTGGAAGGAAGACCTCATCATAGTCTCCATGTAAATTAGCTTCAATAGTTTGAATAAAGCCTGACTTGAAAATCCAGGGCTGTTTAACCAACGCTAAATATATCAGTTCAACTACCTAAGGGTTCTGCACTAACAATTATTAAAAATTCTACTTGGAAACTGTCAAGTGCACATATTGCCTTCTAGCGAAGCACGTTTGACATTACATCCTGGCTAGAGTCCTGATTCATTCTGTCAAAAGCCCAAACTCACCAACTTAATTCTACAGACTTGATATTTGTCTAAAAACTACAATCTGACCAAGGGTTAACGACATGAGTGTGGAAACTAGGAAATGTCACAGCTGACATTATACTTTGTACAAAATTAACATTACCTATGAAGGAGAATGATTGTCAGACATTTGATATTGAAATATACAGACTCTTTTTTTAATTCCAGATGCTAATCACAATGGGAGTTCTCTTAGCAAATCGAGGACTTAAATGCAATTCATGACAATATTATCAAAAAGGCTGAATTAATTAAAGGCAGATCTCCACCAGCCCGCTGACTTCTTCTGAGGGTCCTCTTAACTTTCTGCATACCTAACAATACCGAGCATAGAAAAATTCATTGAGGTATCTATGTCCACTTACATAAAGCAACCCCAACCTCGAAATTTTCCGCGAAAACTTCCATAATGTACTCTATAACCATAATGATCTTAAAATCACGTCCCTATTAGAAGTCAAAGGTGATCACTTTCGAAACTTAATCGGACCAGTCCCCTCAAAATTACCCTGCTTATGACACGACCTTCAGTCCCCGACATCGTTCAACACTGTCATACACAAATTTACAAGCACTTAGGGCACACGACAGCATCCCACCATGAATTCTCTGCCGAGCAGAGAGTTCCACAAGATTCGAAACAAAAAAAAAAAAAAAAAAAAAAAGTATGTTCTCCAACAAAAGAGCGCGATTGATTCACAACTCACGATAACCCTAACACCCATCCTCAACATAGTACTTTCCCAAGTTGTTAACAGAGAACGCTCTATCCGAACAAGAAAACACAAAAGGAAGGCGACGGTCTGAACTCTATCTGATGCTGCTATTACGCATCGGTCGAAGTGGATCACTTAGCTTTGAATCCACGGGAGAAGAGGGGGGGGAGAGAGAGATTACCTGTTGCGGAGGCAGAGACGAAGGAAGGAGGCCACTGCAACCTTGCAAACCCTACGATGATGAACTCCTCCGGAGAGACTTCTGCCCTTTTTGCTTTGCCGCGCAAAAATAGAATTTTTATTTTCCTTCCAAATTAAATCGATGTTTAAAATAATTTCCTAAAAGTAAATGTCTCTCCAAATTATTTGTTGAGATTAGACCCCCTTGTCAATATTCCTGAATTTGACTTCTATTGAAATAATTGTTGACATTTTGGGTAACTTCTATTTCCCACAAAGTTAAAAAAACGATTAAAAGTTCTATCGAAATTAAACCATTAATTATATATTCTATTATTAAATAAAATACTAGCTATATTATTTTTCATTTACTAAAATTGCTCTTAAAAATAAATTAATGTAATTGAAAAATATTGCTCTTAAAAATAAATTAATGTAATTGAAAAATGACCATGGAATTAACAACAAAAAACAGAAAAAAGTGTATCCTAGTATTATTATAACCTATCTATTCCTTGAGTAGCTTTAAATTGCTTTACATAATAAAATAGTTGGATAGTTAAAAGTAATATAGCTTATTATATTACATCTTTAAAAAGTTAATTTAAATAAACCTATTTAATTTAGCACAAATTTGAAAAAGGGGGAAAAAAAGAAAAGCAAGCTAACTCGATCCAATTTGATAGCACGCTCACTTCACTTACTAGATCCATCATTAGTCGATGACTTGATCTTTAACTCCTCCTCCATTATTCATTTCTCCCTCGCCTTAAGGAATCGAGACTAGGGTGTGCATGGTCCGGGCAGCAGTTCCCGACCTAGAACCGGGAACCGCCTGCTAAGGACCGATTCCGAAAAATTGGAAACGGGATCCACCCGTTTGTTGCATGGATCCACCCTGGAACCGGACCGCCGGTTCGGTCCGGTTCTCGGGTGGATCCATGAACCGATCTTGACGTGAATGTGGAGCTTCAACGAGGAGATCGGCGGAGGTGTGGCGTCAATAGCAAGGCGAACCAACAATGGATAGGGGAAATTGGAGTTGTAGGGCTGTAGGGATCATGTGAGGGGCGGCGGAGCAGTGACTAGTTCCGGATCTGCTGGCGTCGGTCGTTGCGGTTGTAGGGGCTGCAACGGCGTCGCGGGTCACTGCTGAGTGGAGCAGAGGCTGTGGCGGCCAGTGCGAGGGGGCGGACAGCAGTGGTGGAGGAGCAGCGATGGTGGCGTCAACGCTTGGGGAGGAATCGAAATGGCTGCAGGGATTGCACGGAGGGGCGGCGGAGCAGCGACAAAGGCGCAGCCATCGGTTCGGGATCTGCCGGCATTGGTCGTCGCGGCTATAGGGGCTGCAACAATGTCAGATTGCTGGCGGAGGGGGCCCGGAGCAGAAGCAATGGTGGTGGGCGAGCGGGCGAAGGGCGCTCGCAGCTGCTGGCGTGGTGGTCGGCGCAGAGGCGAGCTGTGGCGTCGTGGGTCACTGTTGGGCGAAGTAGAGGTTGTGGTGGGTGGTGGCCAGTGCAAGGGGGCGGACAATGGCGGTGGAGGAGCAGCGGCGATGGCAGCGTCGACGCTCGATGAGGAACTGAGGAAGAGACAGAGAAGAGAGACAGTCACAAAACCGAAAAAGTTGAAGACATAGGAGAGAAGTCACGCTCGGTTAGGGTTTGTTTTGTTTTAGTAAGATTTTAATATTAAAAATTAATCGGTCCGGTTCGAGTGGGCGGGCGGGCGGATCCGCCCATGGAACCGGGAACCGGACCAGTACCCACTGGTTCCCGTAAATTGGAACCGGGAACCGAACCGGTTCCCTCAAGAACCGCCGGTTTTGGGCAGTTCCGGTTCGGTTCCGGGCGGTCCGGGCGGTTCCCAGTATTTTGCACACCCCTAATCGAGACTCGTTACTCCTTTTCCATCTTCAGAATTTCCTTTGAGATATTCTGCACTCGTTGCCGCTAACCGTAAAAGTACCATAAATTAAATTTAAAAATTAGACAAAAATATAAAGTGAAAAAAAAATTAAACTACTTTAAATGAAGTTTTACAATTTAAAGGGCTGAACTATTCCATTATTTACGTTTGAATTTATAAATGGAAAGAACCAAATTATGTTGAAAGTAAATTTGTATAAATTCATTTTATAGCTAGTTGAAGTAGAATTTAAAACTTTTTACTATTGCAAGCATGACGTTTTTTTAATCTATCGAAAAGTTGATATTGAAAGTTTATAAAAAAAGTACTCATCAACAAAGACAATAGTAATGACGATTTATGAAACTGTAAGCCTGTTGTTCTTGATAAATCTCCACTATTAACTTTCAGAAATAAATATTATCAACATAATTACGCACCAATTTTGTCACATCCTGAATTTCGCATCCAATTATAATAATAATATTTAGGTTATAAAGCTAAGTATGATTTAAGTTCAGGTGGACACTTAGAAATCTTAATTCGATCATAAATTTTGTGATGCACGGAAGATGATTTTTTCGTGAATGTAATTAATCCGAGTCTAACTTGTTGAAATTTAACTAATAAACATTGATAGTTAGAGTGATATTAACATTATCTTAGTTTGATGGGTAAGGATGTTTATGAAATTATATATTTAATGATTATCAAGTTTTAGGTTTACTAAATCAAAATTTTAGAAATATCCAATATTATTTACTAATAAATTTAGTGGATTCAAAATATTTTCGGATTTATTAGTATTTAGAATGCATGCTAGATTCTTGTCTGCATACTATATTCTCTTTTTATTTTCCTATGAAGTATGTGACGGTTATGCCCTTAAATTGAGGCATGGGATTTTTTTTTTTTTGGGTCAAATTGAGGCATGGGATTTAATCACTAATAATGTCGTAGAATATACTATTAACATTGATGAAGGTTTACTCACCTATGTGGATAGAGAATAATGAGTTCTTTCCCAAATGATATTGTTATAAGCCTTTCTTAATAACATTTGCATGAGATACCACATACTACTTATTTGTTATTTTAAGAATATATGTAAGGCCAAGTGTCTCCCTTAAAAGAAGACTTACACTAAACACGACACCAAAAGACCAAGGTGTCATCACCCTAATACATTGATCTCCAAACTCTTCTCCATTTGACCATCGAATAAGGAAGACGTTGCCACATATGATTACATGCATTCTCCCATTGAAAATCCACTTTTAGTCATCACTTTAACCTTGGTAGCATATTTTTGGCCGTGTCACTCAACTTTTTATTCTTCTACTTTTTATCTTGGATTTTATCTTACAAGAGTCACAAGGTGGTGAAGGCATTTAATTGTTCAAAGTAAGTCAAAATTCTAAGTATTAAGTTAGATTAATCTACTTAACACTTTTAATTTGGTTGATTGGTACGTGTAATCTTGATTTTAGTTAAATCTGAAGTTAAGTGTAAAAATGAAAATAGTGATATAGAGTTATTGTGATTGTTTGACTTATCTTGTTGATTATATACATGCCTAAAAGGTGTTTGCTCGGTTTGCTTAAAGAGTGGTAACTTGTTGTATATAAAAATGATAAATTTGAACTTGGAAGTGTTATATTTGCAATTCATATTCAACCGTCATTGGTAATATCCATCTTATGCTCACTTGAAAATAAGAAATCTGAACTTGGAAGTGTTATTTTTGTAATTTCATATTCGACAACCGTTGCTAATATCTATCTTATACTATTTGGTAATATTCATCCGTCTGAATATATTAACTAACTGAATATATTCACTTGTCTGAGTATATTCATTTGTTTGGTCAAATCCATTCACTTATTGAGTTTAAGTGTATTCATTTGTTTGATCATATTCATTTACTTATTGAATAGAATATCTCCATTTGTTCAATCAAATTCAAATCCTGGATATATTCATGAGTATATTTACTCGCTTCAAAATTCACTTATCTAATCATATTCAATTTCTAAATATATTCACTTACTAAGTAACTTCATTTGTTTGATCAGATTCATTCACTTAGTGAGTATGAACATATTCTTTTACTAAGTATGAATATATTAATTTCTTTGATTAGATTCAATATCACTTATTAAGTATATTCACATGCTTCAAAATATTCAGTTATTGTTAACCACTAATTTTTAGTTGATGTGTTGTTAAAGGTAAGAAAGTTGAGATTAGGATTTCCAATCACAACAGGACCTATTTCTCGAACAAAAATTGTCATTTTTTATTTTTTTTTTTTTTGGTCTATCATTTTTAAGTATTTTCCTACTCATTTTTGTCAAAATCCCAATTTAAGTTGACTTTTTGGTCCACCCATTACCCAAGAGTCAACCCCGAGTCAAAAATTGACTTTTTGCATAAAAAGATATCTTGTAGCCTTAATATCATTTTGATCATATTAGTTTTTAGAAATTTCAAAAATTTAATCACAAAATTAACGGCAGAAGAATAGCTTAAGTGCCAAAACTTGGCACGAGAGGACACTTAAGTACCAAAACTTTGAAAATATGCACTTAAGTGCCACTTTCTTTGAAAAAGTGGGACACTTAAGTGCCACCTCCGACGAACCTCGATGGAAATCCTACATGACAATATTTTATTATTTTTGCTTGTCTACATGGCTCGTCGAAAAGCTGACTCGGCTCAAACTAACCCGAAATGATGTCGTCTGCAAAATAAAAATTAAATTACCAGCTAAAGTATTCTAAAAAATAAAAATGTGTAAATAATTAATATAAAATTAAATTAAATTAAAACTTACATTTATTTGAAACATTCTAAAAAATAAAAATAAAAACTTAAAATTAAAAAAGGGGGCGCTAAAGGAGACGGCTAATGGCTGAGCCCTTGCCGCAACCGTCGGGAAGGGTTGGCGATGGAGGGGAGGGTCGGTCGGGGTGGTTGGCCTGTAGCCAACCGACGGTGAGGGCCATGAGCCCTCGCCGGATCTGGGCGAGGGCCCGAGCTCTTGTCGCCTCCTCGCCGTCACCAGGAAGGGTTGGCGATGGTGGGAGGAGCATCAGCCAAGGTCGTTGGGCCTTGGCTATGGACCGGTGACCCTAACCGACCGGCAACGAGGGCACGGGAGCCCTTGCCCGGATCTAGGGCGAGGGTCGCAGCCCTAGCCCAGATCCAGCGAGGGCTCGCGAGCCCTCGCCGCCGCTTGCCGGGGGCCGACGAGGGCTCGCGGGCCCTCACCGCCGGTTGATTGATGTCGTCGTACCCTAGCTAGGGCCCGGTGACCTCGGTCAATGCTCCCCCCACCATTGCCAGCCCTTCCCGGCGACAACGGGGAGGGCCGCAAGCGGCCCTCGCCGCCAGTCAGCTAGGGGCCGGCCACCCCGACCGACCCTACACCCCCTTGGTTGCCGGCCCTTCCGGCGGCGGTAGGGGGAGGCAGCGATGGCGAGGGCTCAACCCTCGCCGCTTCCTTTGCCCCCTCCCCCTCCCTTTTTAATTTTAAGTTTTTTTTTTTTAGAATATTTTAAATAAATTTAAGTTTAAATTAAATTAAATTAATTTTATATTAATTATTTACATACTAGATACAAAACGACGTCGTTTTTGTATTTTCTCGACACATCGCGTGCAAAACGACGTTGTTTTGCACTCACCTCATCGGAAAATTACAACGTTAGCAATTTGGCGGGATTTTGGCCGGAGTGGCACTTAAGTGATCTATTTTACTCTAATTTTGGCACTTAAGTGTACATTTTCAAAGTTTTGGTACTTAAATGTCCCTCCGTACCAAGTTTTGGCACTTTAGGTTTCCTTACCTCCAAAATTAACCTTTTAGAATGTCAAACATTTGACTAAAAAAATTGGAAAAAATAAAAATCCATGGATCACTTTACTTTAGCTCTAATTTGACGTTACTATAAAAAATCTTACAAAAATCAATTAAGAACCTTATTTTCCGATTTTTTCATATTTAAGTTTAAATTCGATCAAGAATAAAATTACTTTCTTTTTAGCTGTATTATAGTGTAGTTCACTTTATGACATTTGATCTAGGGATCACTACTCATTCACTCATGCAACTATTTTTTAGATTTGACATGAACGATTACAAATTGCCATTTTTAGCCCTAATAAGGGGCTCAAATCGATTCGTCATGATTCACGTATTGATACTTTTGTTCTACTCATTTTCTCGAGTTAAATTCAAATCTAGGGTTAATTTTGACAAATCCCCTCAAAAACTCACTAATTTAATGGATTTAGCTTGCTTGAAATTGAGAAATCCGAGATTAATAAATCAAGATTAGTGCAATTTTTCGAGTTGACACATTCTAGAATAGGGTTTACTTTGATGAATCGAAGCTCAATTTTGACATTGACCTTCAATTGATTTTTGACACAAAGGTTGCACTCTCATTTTAGTGTCAAGTCGAATGCAATAGACCATTGTAGACATGAGTAATTGAACCAATGAATGTCTCGTTATATTAATTGAGTTCAATTTGATCCAATTTAGGTTTTGGGGCAAATAATCATGCAAGTTGGCCCACTTTACTACACGATTGAATTAGAATTCTTTTTAGAGGACTAAGTTGCACAAAAATTTTTAGAATCAAATTGATTGAACCAATTGAACCGATTTGGACCGGCTCGACTAGTTGAACCAATTCGGACCGATTTGATTAGTTCAACTAGCCACCAACTAAAGGTGGATGATTCGGCCCTTCACTGATCGACTCCCATCACGAGGCGTTCCATCTCACGGCCAATGTGCCTGCGCCCTTATTTTTCAAAATTGGACAATTGCCTTGGATTTTTGTGGAATTATGAAAATGCCCATGATTAGGCCATAATGTCAAATTTAGCCCAAAATTGATCACGACCGTTCATCCTCAATGCATCGTAGCCGTTTAAATGAGCATGTGCCTCAATCAAAACACCTTAATAAACTTAATCAATGTTAGTTAGCTAAGGGATCAAACCTTAGCCCTTGTGTTAATCAAAGGGCTAAGATTTGATCTTATCCCTTGGTATATATAGTTTTTTCCCTTCAAAAATGAGAGAGGATCTCAATTTTTAGATCTCCCTCCCTCCCCCCCTCCCTCCCTCCCTCCCTCCCTCCTCCCTTCTTTCCTATGCTCTCCCTCTCCCTCGACCACTGCCACTCATCGGGCCTCCTCTGACGTGCCGCCATCCCCAAGCTCCTTCGTCATTTGTCCATCCCCACCATTGCTACCGCTCCCTCCAAAGCTTGCTCAATTGGCCCATCCAAGGCCGATTCTTTGCTCGGCCTCCTTCAACCGGTAATCCGGCGACCTATTCTTCCCTCCAATGACTTGCAACAAGGATCCTTGAAGTTCGGGTGTTCCAACAATCGTTGATCAGTGTTCATCCAAGCTCAATTGGTTGCGGTTCGAGTTTAAGCTCAAAGGTAATGATTCAAAACTTGAATTTGATGAGGCAATGTTGAATTAGTTGACCAGAGCTAGGATTCGATAACTAGGAATATTTACATGCTTAAAATCAAAGATTATGAGTGATGTAATAATCTATAATGATTTTGGTGTTAATTGTGTTCTTGAGCATGTTTTGGAAATTTGTATGTTTGGCAAATGTGGTTTTTGTTCTGGTTGATTCAAGGTTTTGAACCTCAAAATCTTGATTTGAAGTGTTCCAGATTTATGATCTACACTCAATAAGCTTTATTTTGATATATTATGGGTATTGATTGAACGTCGTTTGATATTTGAAATCCACCTCGAAATTCTAATGATCTGTTATGTAAACTATTGAAGTTTTGTTGATGATTTTGATTTTTGAGCTCGTAATTTGTTTGTTGATTTTTTGCTAAATTTTGTCTAAGATTTTGAGGCCAGTGTCTCATGAAAGTTGTTCATAATGACCTTGACTATAACATATGTTTTTTGTAGATTTTTTGGAGTAGATTTAGTCAAGGAAATCTCTAGTACATCGTCCTTAAACTAATATACCCTATTTGTACCCGATGGATGTTTTCCTTGAAATGAGCTAGTAAACATGCTCAATTGGGCTTGAGTTTTGCATGAAAGTTTTAGAGCATCTCACAAACTTTCCAAGGAGGTATAGATCACACCAAACGGTTGTCATTAGCTCGGTCAATTTCGTGATCGACCTAGTTTTTCAATTTTGTCATTTTGCATGCTAAGATGATTTGACTTGTTTTGTAAATTTCATACTTGTGGGCCAAATTAGGTTGTGATGTTTTCATGAAACTTAAATCTTGCATCTAGACCTAATAGCACAAAAAATTGTGTATTTTTCTCATGTCATTCAAAGAAGATAAAGCATCGCATGTTCTGAACATTATTGATGTTGTTGCTGCAGATTAGACCTCTTGATAAAATGTCCTTGGTCATGCTTGCTAACATGCTTAATTGCATTAGGTGTGTTATAGACATTTGTATGAGACATTTTAAGCTTCAAAATGATATATGGCATGCCTTAATAGCTCATCATTCCCTATGTTTGCTATTTTTACTAAATTGGGTATAAACTTAGCATTTAGATTGAACTGAAGAGCTGCCATGTTTTTTGTGATCCGATTTGTTTGATGATTTTGTGTGATTTTCTATGGATTGATTTTGAGGAATAGTCCTTGATGTAGTTTGTGCATGACAACTAAGTCTATAACATGTCAAAATTTGAGAATTTTTGCATGTCATTTGGTATAGTGTATTAGGTCTTGAGGTCTTCTCGAGATTTGTTTGTAATGTGTCATACTTTGTCGCCATAAATTTTCACAAACTAGGAGGCGATTGAGAATTTTTACCATTCATCCAAAACTTGTAAATGTTTCCAAATTCCGAATTCAAACATGATTTCAAAGTCATTCCAAATTTTGATAGTTGATGTGATGCCTATAGGAAAATTATTTTGGCAATCTTTGCATTACAATGTGACATGATTTTATTGAATTCTTTATTCATATTTGGGACATTTGTGATGCTTGATCAGTTGTACCCTCGATGCATCTGAGCCCACCTTAATGACTAAACAAGATCCTTGGTTCGATAAAATCATGTCTCTATATAATATTTTTCCTTAAAAATCTCGATTTGACATAAAACTTATCAAAGTTTGGATCATATTTAGAATATCTGCAATGCTTGGTCAGTTATGCTCTTTAATGCACCCAAACTAGCTTTGATAGCCAAATGTGCTCCATAGCATTTACAAAATCATGTCCATTTTATCGAATATTTTCGAAATAATACATTTTCTTGCCAATTGTCCATAAAATCTTTTTAGGCATCACATGAGTCATATACTGATCATTTCACTTGTCATAAAATGCATGTTGATGTGTTTGGCGGATGATGATTGATTAAGTATTTCATTGTTGGCTTACTCAATTGATTAATTGATCAAGAAATAAGGTCAAATGGCTTTCGTGCATACTTTATTACACACATTGCATGTGATTTTTAGATGTATGATCTAGGTGCAATGCATGACCATATGAATTACTTTGGGATAACATTTAGAACTCTCATTAGGCACTTCTAGCTTTAGTCACCATGTGAGAATACAGCTAATGGCTAGTAGCTATAAGTCACACTAAAATGAATTGAGTAGGCATCCTAGGTGGGTCATTGCGTGAACTTCAAAGGCCGACTTATTTATTTATTTATTTATGATGGATTGATGTTCTTCTTCTTTAATGCTTTGAGTGTCTTGTTTGTTTGCTTGCATTGTGCAAATGGAATTTTTTTAAAATTTTCAATTTTATTTCTAGACATGGATTAAAATTAGGGTTGGTGCATGGAGATCGTGATCCAAATACTTGAAGATGATGAATGATCGATATCCAATCCGATCTCACCATTTGTATTAATCATTCCTTGACATATGCCTCGGGTTGTTTTGGCATTGTATAAACACCCGATGAGTTGCAAGTTTTCTTTTTGCATTTCTAAGAATTTTGTAGATTTTTTTTATAGTGTTCTTTTATTACTATTGGGTGTTTACTCACTTGCATTGCAATTTCAATTACTTTCACTTTTCAATAATAGAGTAGAATGGCATAAACGAACCATCCATGCATGATCACCTTTACCTTATAAGTTTGCATGATCAAGTAGATAACACGTTGACTGTTAGGTACTAAAAGGATGTTTATAGCAACTTTAACGTAACCCAAGTCCCCAAACTCTATATCTATGGTTGCATAGGTATCGGTGAACTACTCCCAACCCTTGATTGGGTATTCTAGCCGGCCCCAAAAAACGAGGCTAGTGACAAATCCTAGATACTGTTTAGGTTATCTAAATACAACTTTAAATGAACTTACCTATCGTGCGAGGTATGAGCTTTGGAAAAGCTCGCGATTGTAATTGTAAGCTCAAGCAATGATGACACCAACAAAAAGATGAGGTGATGACATCTTGTTGGGGGGATGTACCTTGAGTGAACTTTCATAGTCAAATACTTTTAAACTTTACCTTTATGTCTTTTTGTCAAAAAAAAAAAAATGTACCGAGGTATTGTCATGACAAATTCTGCTGTTATGTAAGGTGCGAGCTTAGGAGAGCTCACCACCATGACCGAGAGCCCTCGTGGCATCCATCCTAAAGGATGGGGTGATGGCATCCGTTGGAATTACGTGCCATGAGGACACTTTAAAGTCTAACCACCTCTAAAGTCTATCTTTGTGCCCGTTCGCCCGCTATGACTTTGGGTGCTAGGTCAGGTCACGACACTTATCTAATCATATTTACTTCATGAAGATATTCACATATTGAGTGTATTAACTTATTTATATATATTCCTTTGTTGATCAGATTCACATTTTGAATATATACGTTCATTCGTTTGATCAGATTTGTTCACTCGCTAAGTCTGAGTATACTTACCTAGTGTGTCTCTGTAGCCGACTCTCATCAAGTAGGCCAAGTAGATTGGCCAAGGTCTTCTTCTGCAAATCATACCAGTCTAAGTATATTCATTTATAGAATTTGAATATATTCAATGGTCAGAATATTTTCAACTACCAACTTGTATGTAATTGAATGTGACCATTATCTACATATATCCAGCTTCTGAATATATATGAAACTACTGAGTCCATCACATGTTCTTCTTATTTGTTTGACTAATAAATTTGATTTCGTTGATGAATGTGTGATGAAATAAGAAAGAAGGTATTAGTGTTGAAATAACTCATATTTTTTTTTTAATTTTTTTTGGTAAAGTAATAATATATTGAGCTTTAACCAAAACTATATAAAGCAAACCGGCACCAAAACTTACATTCATAATGACAACTAGTTAGAACGAGTGGAAAAATGTCGAAAAAACAAAAAACAGTTGCCAAAACAAGGCAACAAGAAAACCAACCAGAACCAAAAAGGCAACCAGCCTGCCAAACAATGACTGAAAGCAAAGGAAAAGGAACTCCAAGACAAGGAGAACCACCCGAGCAAAAGCAGCGACTAGTCAACCGTAGCAGGGAACCATAGCCAACAAACGGAGCGGCAACCAATCAACCAACCGCTATATAAGGTCACAGCATGCACCAACCAACAACGAATGTTAGCAATAGAAGTACCCGAGTATCAACCAGTAGCCGAGAAGCCAACTAAGCAGTCCACATCTTATCCAGCAGCGTACACCAGCTAAAGGAGCAGAGCGACATACGCCCACAGCAGCACCAGCAACCATGAAGCATAATATTAATAGGGGTGTGCAAAAGAACTAGGATCCAACCGGACCACCCGGAACCGGTGGTTCTTGAAGGAACCAGTTCGATTCTTAGTTCTAATTTATGGGAACCGATGGGTATCGATCCGGTTCTCGATTCCATGGGCGAATTAGTCCACCCGCCCACCCGGACCGATTAATTTTTAATATTAAAAAAAAAATTACTAAAACAAACCCTAGATAGTAGTCGTGTCTCTTCGGTTCCATCTCTCTCTCTCTCTCTCTCTTCCCCCTATCGCCATTCTGATTCCGTGACAGAGCTGCAGCTATCTCTACGGGGGACTGGCTTCGTCGCATTGCACTCCAGCTAGTAAACCACACATGTGTTCACTTCCGATTAAGCTTCAGGTGGGTCTCCTCTTGTTTTCTCCTACTCTTCACATGTGTTCACTTCTGATGCGTGGTTTACTGGTTGAAGTGTTTTTTCAGTGAATATCGTCTCTTTGGATCTCTTCCCGGTGGATCTCACTCCCCATTCGGCGATTCGCACCAACGTACTCTAGCCTTCGATCTGTAAGTGTCCCCCCCTGGATCTCGCGCCTTTCCTTGTTTTTTTTTTTTTCCTTTCGTCTCCTCATTTGTGGTTTGTCGCACGAGGAATTCGATCTCTCATCACCGTTCGAATTCGCCGACGGCCTATAAAATTTCAGTGGAATTCCGTGCTCGGTTCTTGAGTCGTTGCCCCTCCGCATTTTTATTTTTGTTTTTGTTTTTGTTTCTTTATTTGGCCTTCCGAAAAAATTTGTATACCAAATTTTATACCTTTTGTACCTCTCGATTGAAAACTTACAACTTGCATTATTATGATAAACCTTAAGTGTACCTTGCAGTTGACCTTTAAGGATGCAGTGGAACACCATTTTTTCCCCATCAACCCCAAGTTATCTAGAAAATCTAACAAATGAACATTTATATACTCTGGTTTGCTACAGCATCTTCAATCCTTTTATTGCTTTAATGCACGGATGACTTTGATCCTACTTTCTCTGAACTCAGCGTGCAAGTATGTAAATGTCTGTGTTTTCCACTTGCCTTGTTCAAACTACTAGAAGATGATCTTGTCTCCTATATAGAGTGCTCTTTTCTGGAGGTTTTAGCATAGTTGCATCTGGTGGGATTGTCCCATTCTAATGCTTTTGTTAATTATCGATCAATTCCTTTACATTTTGTCCCTGAAGTTTCCGGGTTATGCACTAAGAGTTATGTTTCAACCCAAACACCAGATCCCGGTCGAAAATGTGTTCATCCGGTTTATATTCGGATGCTGAATAGCCTGACAATACTTGTAGTTTGTCCATCTTAGATTTCCTTGTCAATCTTTCCAGTGCTAAAAGATTGTATCCTTACTCCTTAGGCTCTATCTCTTTTGACAGCATGAATGTCATTTGTCAAAAAGTTGTCTGGTCCAGAATATGAAAAGAAATTATGATTTTATATCTATTTTCCGTTGTAAGTAATATGTGATTTAGCTCCATGAGAAGTGTTTAAGTGTTGATGATGGTTGCTTGATTCGAGCAGGTGATTATTAACATGTCAATGGAAGTAGAGGAATCCGATGATGTAATAACGCCAATAGAGGAATCAACATCACAAGAACATGAAGGAGGTGAAAACTTTGAATAAGCATAAAAAAGAAATAAGGTATCCGGTTCTTGTCCATGTCCTCCTCCTAGTAAGCGAAAATCAGCATCTTGGCTTCATTTTCGAAAAGGAACAATTCACACAAATGAGAAAGTTGATGTATTTTGCAATTATTGCAGATCCAAGTATTCGTACCACGTTGATAATGGTACTTCAAATATGTTGAAACACTTGAGAAATTGCAAAAAGTATCATCGCAATGTGGATAAAAGGAAAAAATTGTTTGCATCACAAATAGTAGATGGAACTCAAATAATAGGAGGAGATATTATTAGTAGTACTGGGAGTTGTGGAATTTTAACGATATGGAAGTTTGATCGGGAGAAATGTAGGCAAATGCTTATTCAGATGATTATAATTGATGAACAACCATCTTTGATTGCAGAACGTGTTGGATTTCGTAATTATGTGAATCAATTACAACCTCTCTTCAAGCATATGTCGCGATTTACGGTGGCTAAAGATTGCATGAAGTTGTATTTTTGTGAAAAAAGAAATTTGAAGGCTTCTTTTCGTAAGCTTAATTCTAGATTGCACTCACAACTAATACATGGAGTTCCATTCAAAATTTGAACTATCTACGTCTTACTGCACATTTTATTGATAAAAATTGAAAATTACGGAAAATGATCATCAATTTTGTGGTGATAACTAGTCACAAGGGCATGGATATTGGAAAAGTAGTTGACAAATGCATATATAAGTAGGGAATAGAGAAAAAAGTGTCCACGATCATAGTAGATAATGCCAGTTCAAATGATGTGGCAATTAATTATTTGAAAGAAAAATTTTCAAGAGAGAGACTATTGATCTTAGATGGTGAATCCTTACACATGAGGTGCACGACTCATATATTAAACTTGTTTGTGAAGGATGGCTTGGACGAGATACATGATTCCATTGCACGTATTCGAAACGTGGTAAGGTATGTGAGGAGTTCTCCTATGAGAGCTAAGACATTTCGAGATTGCATTGAAAGTACAAGGTTGCTTATAAGGGTTCAGTTTGTCTTGATGTCTCAACTAGGTGGAATTCCACTTACCTAATGTTAAAGAGTGTCATAAAGCCAAGAAAAGCTTTTGAAATGATGGAAGAAGAAGACGTTTCTTTCTTAACTGAGCTTAATCCTGATATTCCAAGTAGTGTTGATTGGGAAAATGCTATTGTTCTTTCTAATTTTTTGAAGAAGTTTTATGATACCACCAAGAAAATGTCCAGAACTTTGTATATCACTTCAAATGATTATTTTGTGGGGATAGCTTCTTTGTATAATTTTTTGCGAGAAGCGATGAAGGCTTTTTGATCATAGGGTGAGAGTTATGGGCGTGAAAATGAAAGATACGTTTGATAAATATTATGGGAGTTTCGAAAAAGTAAATATGATGGTCTTGATTGCGATAACATTTTGATCCTAGAAAAAAGCTTAATTATGTGAGGTATTGTTGTAAACTCATTTATGATGATACTGCAGAAGTTGATGAGATGTTTGATAAGGTGAAGTTTGCCCTGGAACGTGTGTTTAAATTTTATGAGAAATCTTGTCATACTTCTAGAGACAAAAATTTGGATGGCGAATTGGTAAGTTCTACTAATATCGGTAGTAGCTGCGATTCTTATTTCAATGAGAGAAATGAAGAGGACGATTGCAGCTTAAATTTCTATATGCAAGAACCTTCGTATGATAACTTTTTTAATGCAGAGAAGAAAAAGTCCAATAGCAATTTATCTAAGCTCGATCGATATCTTAAAGTTGAACTTGAAGATGGTCGTGATCTTGACATTTTGAATTGGTGGACTATTGCTGGCCAAAAGTTTAAAATCTTATCTTTGATGGCTCGAGATATTTTGTCTATTCCCCTTACTACCGTTGCTTTAGAATTAACTTTTAGTACTTCTGGTCGTGTGTTTGATGGTTTTCGGAGTTCTTTGAATCCTAGAGTTGTGGAAGTTTTGATTTACACTCAAGATTGGTTGAGAGCGGTTCTTGAGCCGATTAATGTTGAAGAATGTATCGAAAATGTGGAAAAGTTTGAATTAGGTAAGTCCATATCATCATCATTTAATTCTTTTGTATATCTATTATCTAATAACTGAATACTTTATTTAATATCTTATTTTTGTTAGATATGAATCATGTTAACAAGGAGATTGACGGTCCATAGAGTTTACAAGTTAAAGTGAGAGGAATATATATAGTGAGATTTTCAATAATTGTTTGAGTTCAATTTTTACTAATGTTGAGCAATCATCTATTAATTATTGTTTTACTTTTAGGAGATTGGAACTTGGAATTTAAGAGCTCAAAACTTGAGATTCATAAGCTTTATAAGTCGTGAACTTTTAGGTGAATCTTGTTGTGATTGTTTTTTTTTTTTTGGGTAAAGAATCTTGTTGCGATTGTTGCGTCATTGTAAAGTGTAAACTTGTCCAATTTACTAATGTTGAGCAATCATCTATTAATTATTGTTTTACTTTTAGGAGATTGGAACTTGGAATTTAAGAGCTCAAAACTTGGGATTCATAAGCTTTATAAGTTGTGAACTTTTAGGCGAATCTTGTTGTGATATATATATATATTTTTTTTGGGTAAAGAATCTTGTTGCGATTGTTGCGTCATTGTAAAGTGTAAACTTGTCCAATCTACTCTATTTGATAAGTTTGTTTCACGTACTTAAATTTGGTTTTTCTTTCTTTGTTTTCATCGGTGGCAATTTTTTGAAAAAAAGAAGGTGAAGTCTAGGTTCAAAGGGGAAAAAAGAGAGAGAGAGGAAGAGTGAAATAATGGTTTTTCTCAGTCCCCTTTTCAGGCGAAAAACTGAATTCTAAGAAGGTTCCATCAATGGGATAGAGGGCTCTGTCTCCATGTTTTATGAGGCACTTGAAGAGGCAAAAACCATGGAGGAGTGAAGAAGATGCAGTGAACGTTGATTTTGAATTTTGAGGCATTCGCAACAGTTTAGGATTCTCTTTTTATCCTTATGTTGCTGTAGCTTTTATGAAGGAAAATGATCGAGAAGTTAAAACAGTTTAGGATTCTCTTTTGAATATTTGAGTGAAACCTGATTAATGTAGTTTCTCAAATTAGTTGTTGTTTTTGCTTTATGTTTTGATTTCTAGTTGTTGTAGCTTTTGGTTTCTAATATATTACTCGATATGAAGAGTTCTCATGGTGAGATTTAGAAAGTGATCTCATGGTAATAGAGATGGGTTACTAGACTTTAGGGTGATTAGAATGAGTTGTATCTTCCTGTTAGAGAATTTAATAGAGTCTTCAGCAGAGATTAAGCCTCAGGAGAGGGAAGCTGCAATGAAATTGGCTATTGAATGGAAAGGGAAGCTGAAACTTTCACCATCACAGAACATCATTTAGGCTTGGGTTTTTTGAAGTTAGGCATATAAGCTATCTTCTGCCTTCAATGCAAATGAAATTCATGATCTTGTCAATTCTATCTCATAGTCTAAAATAGCACAGGAATTACAGCAGGTCATTGGTTCTTTAGCAGCACCGCTTGGTAAGTGTAGAGGCAGCTATTGACTTGAAATGTTGAATCTGGTTGCTAGTTTCTCTATCTTATTATGCCTGGTTTTTGCAATTATATTCATGCTGCTTTAATGTTTCTCTTTATGCAAACAAAGTTTTAAAACATGGCCATGGCTCTGTATGTCAACTTGTGAGAGATAAGGTAATCCCATGTTTTTTCCTCATATATATTGTAGATACTGCACCAATTATTGATTTGGTCCAATGAAAAATCTTGGGGATGCTAATAAAGTACTTTCTGCTTTAGGTTCAACTTTTCACCACGTCGAATTTAAAATCATTGACCGTAGACTTTTTTTTTTTTTTTTGTAAATTTTAAATATCCATTCCGCAAATCCGATCAAATTCCCTTCTAAATTTCATAGTTAAATTTCACCTTTGAAATCATTCACCCTTTTATGACCAAAAAAATAAAATATTCACCCTTTTGACTAAAGAGCACGAAAATAATTATATATCTGATAACTTGTTGGGTGTTATGTATAGTTTGATCAAATGAAGCTTGTCTCGTTTGGATTGCATTCCAGAGTTGACTAAATGGATCCATTAAGCTGCATCTTTAACCCTTTCTTTTCTTTCTTTTAGATTGAAATGCCAAATCCATCTATATGTGTTCAGACATTATGATCAGGATATATATTGCTTTTTCAAAGGTTCTATCCAAGAGGTCAAGCTCTACAGTTGAAGCTCACAAACATTTCATCGAAGATGTTTAATTGGGGAGCTGAAACTTTTTGGTTTGCTTTGATGATGCTTGCTGTGCAGTTGAGAATTGAGATCAATTATATCCTCTCCTTTGATGTGGGTTTTCCTTAGCTTAAGATTTTCATCTCGTGATCAGTGAGACCGGTTCCATGGATCCACCCGGGAACCGGATTGGACCAGCGGTCCAGTTCCCGGGTGGATCCTGGTTCCAATTTTCGGAACCAATCCTTAGTGGGCGGTTCTTGGTTTTAGGTCGGGAACCGCCCGCCCGGACCATGCACACCCCTAAGCATTAAGGTTCTGGGACCTCAGAAGAGAAGATGAAGGGATCAAAACCCTAACTACACTGGAGCCTCCTATTTCTTGGATTATTCATAACGTTTCTAAACGTTAAGGCCTTGTCCTTAACAACTTTAATAATGTGGTTTTTCATGGCCGGAACCGCTAAAGTTTGGTCCCTAAATAGAATACCATTCCTGTTCTTCCAATTTATTTATCACTGCTTTCATGAGAAATGAAAAGAGATGAGCTTGTCATCATCATTACTTACATAAGTAATCATTAAAAATGTAAGATAATGATTTGCATGAAAGGATATCGTTTGCTGGACGTTGATTGTGGAAATAAGCATTAATGTGGTCGTTAATGCAAGAAATATCATATGATTTTAACTCTTAACATATGCTCTGCTGCTATGCGATTAAATAAGGAAATTAATCATTTATCATGGCTTGCATGAGAACAATATGTTTTCGTCATTCACTTGTGAATGGTGGTGATGCCCCGTGTATTGAGATGCCTAAGTAGAGTTCGGGAGAAGAAGTAACGAACCTAATGCATGTGTATGTTCATATATGAATGCATATGAACTCTCATGTTGAGGAATGAACTAATTGATGGTTACACTGCAACAACTTTGTTATGTCATTCGCATGTGTATGAGTAAAACAATGTTGTTATTAGATTTCATTGGCATATCATAATAGGAAAGGAAAAATATATAGTTGTGCACTAGGCATATATATTAGCTTGTCGTGTACTCATGTTGTTTTGTACCAAATTAAGTGGTAAGGTAATTGTCTAACTTAAATCTAGATTTTTCATTTACTAGATTTCAGCTCACTCATTATTTTTCAGCTTGTAGAATTGTCCCCTGAATATGACAATGGAGGAGACTAGATGATACTTGAGACCATCAATCCTAAACTGGATGGTAGCTTACTTTTGGGAAAGTAAGGGGTAGTGGTGCTAGTCGACCCGACCTTTTTTTTCTTAGGACTTTTGTATATTGTATTTTGCTTGAATTATGTGTTAAAGTTGTAAAACTGGTGTTTATTATATATAAAAATAATATCCACATTTAACTCATGCTATTTCTTATACGGGATTTTGGTTGAGAAAATTTTAATGAGCTTCCGCATGCTATTAATAAGTAAAAGATAATATTTAGAAATGACATGTGTTGTGTGTCACATTCTCCGGCATCACTAATTTCCTTTAAACTTATATTAACCATAACACGGTGTAAACTTTAGTGAATTCCACGGATAATTTCTTGATAATTTTCATTATCAGCTGATAATCAACTCTTTTTCTGAATGAAAACGTCAGACTTAAATTAAAATGTTATTTATATAAAAGGTATAATATTAGTAGCTTAAATTTTATATTCTACTCTAACATCGATAAATAAAAAAAAAGATTCATATTAATTGGGGTTGGGACTATTTCCATCTTTAATGTGACTAAGTTTACTCCTTTTATACTAAATAGACAAATCGGCCTTAATGGTTTCCATTTTTGCACAGTTTTTGTATTTTCTTCTTCTTCTTTTTTCCATTAAATTCAAATTTATTGCTATTTAGAAAATAAAAACTAGTCACTTTTCTATCATTGCCCTCAAAATGGCTTGTCTATATTCTTTGTCCCTCCTATCTTAAAAGGTCACTTTCCTGATGAATTTTTCGTTTTTAAATTTTATTAGTCTAAAACAAAAATTAAGTCTCTTCATTCACGATATTAAATAATTTATATTTTTCAGTTTCACGTTGGGGAATACTACCATAATTTTGTTTTGTAAAATCTTTAAAGAGGTTCTTCTTGGGGCGTGATATCTCCACTCCTAAGATGGCTGGCTAATCTCCCTCCACCGGAAAGACAAAATCATCCAAATAGTCGGTCGGACTGGACATAACCCCGCCTTCATATGTTCTTCTTTCTCCTGATGTGTGTGTGTCTCCATCTCCCACCGTTCTCTTCTCAAAGCAAAAGATCCTTCCCATGGAATCCACTTTACGGCCTCAATCTCTGATCTCACTTTTCAAATCATCTGCAAAACTTCGAGTCCTGATGTTCAGGAGGTCCAAGTCTGAGTACGTCCTACTTGCAATGTTAAAGTAGAGCAAATAGAGTTCAGAAACAGCGCACACGGCAACACCGCTTGCTATGGGACAGTGGATCGTGGTGGATCAAAGGCCATCACAACTGTTGTAATATAACACGTAAGCTTATCAGATGTTGCAATTAAATTAATGTGAAATTATCAGGTAAATAAATGTTTTTTTCTTTTAAAAGATGAGAAATTAATGTGGCTCAATCCGAGTATCGGTATCCATTCTATAAGGAGAGATAGCAGAAAAGAAATTCTATAATCAATTGGAGAATTACAAAGTTATAATTGCCCACAAACTCAAGTGTTTCCCGCACCTAGATTATACCCAAAGTAAACCCACAAGTATTATTTTACAATCTCTATATTAATTATAACTATCCGAAATAAGTAACCTATTTTTAGATCACAATCCCACCAAGGTTTAAAGGATGCGCCACCAACCAAAGATGAAGATCAAGATAAATGAAGTTCACCACCAGGGTTTAAAGGACGAACGACCCATCAAGGATAAAGGGCTTCGAGATAAGAGAAGCTCACTACCAAGGCCCAAGAAAAATCCACTAGCCGAGGATAAAGGGCTTCTTAGCTCACCACCAAGGAGTAATCAATTCTCAAATGATAAATGGACCGAAATAGGAGTTACCCACTTTTCGAAAATGTTCAATCATGTAGAGGAAAGCTCAAATATCTCATTTGTCAAATCTAGTCTAATCTAGTTACAAATGAGAAGCTTACTCTATTTATAGGAGAAATACAACTTATAAAAGTAATAAATAGACACGGGAACTAGCTTGACATTAAAAATATAGGAACTCAGAATTTTGACTCTTGAAACTTATATTACAATAAAGACTGCTGGGAAAATAGATATGCATTTAATGACTTGGGAAGCTGCATTCTTGATTCTTTGGCCTTGCAAAATCCGTGCTCCCACCTTAATCTGAAAAAGAAAATGCCTCAAGACTTCATAAAAAAAAACAAAGGAAGTTGTTCAAAATGGCGATTTTGAGATCAGCAACTAATAAAGCATATCGAGAAATCAGCAACTATATCATACCAAGAATTCGGTAACTCATTAATCGTCAGTATCGATAATCTCGGTAAGAATAGTTCAATACCGCTTTAGTGGGAAATTTCAAACTCGACCCATTAAAGTACGTTATGCCCAAATTCTATCTCAACTTGAATGAGCAATGATGGTGTTGAGGGGCTAATGGAGCTAAGTCAATTGCTCCCACATCACCAGGTGTATGCCCATATCACGTATCACCCTTGTACATAAATAAATAATAATGAAAATGCAGTTTCATGTCCCATGGTTCCCTTTCGTGTTCGTACCTTCTTTCTCATAAGTAGCACATCTTCCACTTCCCTCTATACTTTCTCGATCATAATGTTTTTAACTATTCATATGCCATAATCTCATTTCTAATATTCATTCATAACTTTTAAATCTCATATGAGAATGTATGGGTAATTGAATATTAGAATTGTCATAATTTTCATGTGACGCTCACTTGCCAAAATTTTTCGACAAATCTTTTATGTGCTTGATCACTGTGATCTACACTCTGAATTTTTTTCCCAATAACTTCATTGTTGGTTGCTCAGCCATCCACTCTTACCACCTCCTGAGGCACTCCAGCCTCATTTTACGCTCGGTCTTGTCATTATTTCAACTTTTGCCCCATCGACATTCCCAGTTTGTTCATTGATCCCATTTTGGCTTTGCTTGTTGTCGATAAGTTCTGGGAGACCCCTTTGTTGCCTGTCGACCTTCCCCTAAGTTTTCGAACATAGGAAAGTTTTTCCCTGATTTCAAAGTCTACCCTCAATTATAGGGAGAATTACCAAAAAAAGTCCTAAACCTATTGATATTGTGCCAATTCAGTCATAACCTTTTTTTTTTTGCCAATTTAGTCCTAAATCTTTTATAATTGTGCCAATTCAGTCAATCCGGCCAAAATTGGCCAGCCAGCGCTGATGTGGACGCTGGCCGGCGAACAACTTTTTAATAATTTTTTTTCAAATTTTTAATTTTTAATTTTTTTTTTTTTTTTAACCTTCTTCTTCCTCTGGCCGGCCGGCATCGACCAGAGGCGAGGGCCAGCGAGGCTCGCCCCCGCTGGCCACTGGCGAAGGCGAGCCTCGCCTAGCGACGACGAGGCCACCATTGCCCAGCTAAGGCAAGGCTCAGCCTCGCCCAGCCATGGCGAGGTCAAGCCTCGCCAAATTTGGCAACGGCGGCCTCGCCTTCGCTAGTGGCCGGTGGGGGTGAGCCTTGCCAATGACTGGCAAAGCTGACCTCACCGACCCTCGCCTTTGGCCAGCGCCGGCCAGCCAAAGGAAGAAGAAGGTAAAAATAAATAAAAAATTAAAAAATTAAAAAAATTCGAAAAAAATATAAAATTTATTAAAAAATTGTTCGCCGGCCAGCTGTCTTCGGCCAGCGTCCACGTCAGCGCTAGCTGGCCAATTTTGGCCGGATGGATTGAATTGACACAATTGTAAAAGGTTTAGGACTAAATTAGCAAAAAAAAAAAAAAAAAAGTTTATGACTGAATTGGCACAATTACAATAGGTTTATGACTTTTTTGATAATTTTCCCCTCAAGTATATGCTCGACAATTCAAATTGACTTAGGAGATTCCAATGCCGACCTTATATTCGATGGAGTTTTCCTTTCTCTACATAGCATAAAGTAGATGCGGCCTTTTGACTGCCATTGCAACATTCGTTATCATTCTAAGGTGGTACATCGTTTTGCTCCTTGGTTTCATTATTCTCCTATGCATCATATTCCCTAAAGTTGTACCCGTTGCCAACAGATAAAAATTTAATGGTCTACTTGCTTTAGATGACGTCAACACAAGAGGATTAGTCAAATATTTCTTAATTTGATTGAACGCAAATTATTTATTTATTTTTTCTCCCATATGAATAGCTCATTATTTTTCAACTTAGTAAAGGAGAAAAAGACTTCTGTCTTGCCAAATATATTAGCAGTGAACAAACATAAAAAAAAAAAAAAAGAAGAAGAAGTTTTTTTCCAATTATCATTTGTAACTATTTTTAGTCATCGGTGGCGGTAACTCTAGAATTGCCTTAACTATGTTCTTATCTACTTCAGTACCTCTATAATTAATCAGGAATCCTAGGAAATTATCAGCTTTTACTCCAACAACACACTTTTGAGGATTCGTTTTCAAAGAACATTTTCTCATCTTACTAAAGGCATGTTTAAGATAGTTGAGATAACTTACCTTGTCAGAATTGGCAATAACATCATCAATTTAAACCTTCATTTATTGATTATGTCAGGGAATATGAAGTTCGTCGCCCATTCATAGGATTTTGTTATCCAAGCTTGTCCACTGCAAGGCTATGAGTACTAATCCATGGGTTTATCTGAACAACATTCGGATTTATCAGACGATGGATATGGTCCCAGGCCACCATACGCGCCCTCTTCATTTCATTAGGAAGTATAATTTCTTAATCCTGACGTGATTAATGCTTATCGAGTGCATTGGAGGAGTATGGAACTAATTATAGTCAATTCATTTGCTTCTGTAATAACTTTATTTTTCTTTTTTTGTCAACTTTTAGTGTTGATGGAAAATGGTTAAAAGGTAAAGCTTTTACCGTACAGAAGACAAATGTCATTGTAAATGACATTATATTTTAAAGTGACAGCTGGTTGGACTAAAAATTTTCCTCAGTATTAAAGCTAATGAATTAATTTAACGAATAAAGTTTCGTTGACGGTTTACTGCGAGTTATTTGGTATATCCTGCGGGTGAACCGTAACTATATTATGGCATAGGCGTGTTACAAGTGTTGTAAGCATATGTTTTTAAAGCTGCAGTACCTCAAGTAAAACGATTCCCTAAAGACTGTTATAAGCTATAATACGTTGTGGTGCAGGGGTGCTACGAAGTGTCATAACCTGTTGCAGCCTTTTAAATGATATAGTTGTGAGATGTTTGCCAAATACCTTATTAAAACTGCAGCACCCCTTTCCAAAACTGAAACTGATTTTGCGGAAAGGTACAGCAAATAGTTCTTGCAATGTGGATGCCTTTTCAATGTTCAAGCATTACCTGACGTCTTTTAATTCTCTATTCTGCTAAGTTGGTAATCTAGGGATTATTTGGTGACCATTCAGTTAGCTCCTTCCCGGAATTAAAATTTTTAGTCTTTCTTATGAATCAAACTGTATTGGAAATTTAAGAAATGTTGTAATCCTGGGCCATTTCTTAATTGACTGTGAAACCGTTCTGATTGTATGGCTTCATAAGGCAAGCCAAGAAAGGGAAGGAAAGAAACTAACTGCTTTTGCATATTTTGAACCCTGCATACATTTAAATTGCCGGAGTACGCAAGTTGCAGATTGTCCATATTATGTAGCTGGCTGACATTGGCCATGCAAATGCTTCGAGTAACCTCTCGATTCATCATTGACTTTTGTTTATTTTGAGTGATCAACAAAAGTGCCCTTAGTCATGATCGAATTTCCAAAAACATAGTAGTTTGTGTGTTACCCTGTACAGAATTTGCATGAAAGAACAGTACCTAATATGACGACTACACTTTAATGCGAAATGGGTTGTGTCCATCACCTTAAGTATGTCGCAATTTCACTGAATAGGATCGAAGTAACTGCAGAGCTCAGTTACAGCGAAGTGAGAGAAGAGGAACTTAATGATAACACTGTGAAGCCAGTCATCGAATGACTTGGGATTGCCAATTCTGCATGTATACATCCTTTCTCTTATTCAGCATTTCAAGCTCACAGGCATGGGGACGCTGAGTGGGTGGAGATAAAGCACAAGAGCTCATCAGCCGTCCATGTCACTTGGGAGAGGTTGCACAGAAGGCTCACCAATTCCTCATTCAGCACAGAGAGCGTCGATAAACGACCTGATGAGTTAATATAGCAAAGTAAGTCAATCATTACTACAGGACTGTGCCAATTGCACATCATTTCTAACCTTGCAATTTCTTGGTTCCCCTCTTAATATTGCCAATTTTGTGTTTGCTAATGGTAGATGTAACAAACTGTAGGTCTTTGGAATGGAACGTGCTCTGCTCATTAAATTTAGCTAAAAAGACAAGTGCTGGCATTCTGTACTGCTTTAATCTGAAGGAATGAGTTATTTTACTTATCACCAAATGGCCACAATGAATCTGAAGAATTATATGGTACTAGAATCATTCACTTTGGTCATACCGGATGGAAAAGGTGTAGTTCTGCAACAGTTTGTACTGGACAAGTACCTGAACTCTTGATGAGATTTAGAAGCGAAGATGATGCCAAGACTCTCTCCTCCAGTGCTCTATCAAAGTTCAATGACTTTAGCATCTGTGGCATTAAAATTGAGCACGCCTCCAACTGTAGATCTCCGTCCTCGACCAAATGGAGAAACCGGCTCAGCCATGAGACAGTGACAACGCCAGCTCTCACCAATACAGGGATACCATTTTCGATTGCACCTGAAAGGGCAGTCAAGAATCTGCCATTCCTGAGCAAGACAAGAGCTGTTTTCCTTAGCCAGTTTTCGGTTTCCTCTTCTTCGTCATCCTAAAAATTGCAGCATTGATTAGCCAAACCATGATGTTCTGGGTTATAGTGAGAGCACAACTTACGTTTCCACAGAAAGTGAGACTTGAAGTACATTTCATCCATTAGAGCTGCTAGTTTGAAAGAGCATGAAATTCACAAGGCTTGTTGCAACTTTCGACTATAAAAAGCTGAATAATGTGTTTTGGAACCATCAAGTTGTTTAGGCCATATAAGCTTCAGAATTCTCAGTGTGTCGAGAACTGATGTGTAGCAGTGATGTTATGCAATTCTTATCTGGCTATTAAAGGCTCAACTGAGTATAATACCAACCTTTATGCTTATGTATTAGCTATCAAGGAATTTTGCGCTACCCAGACCAGTTCTGCCTGCATAATTCCATTTCAAAATGAAGTGCCCTCGCAAGACGAACTAAATTTTCCCTTTCCTTAGACTCCCTTTCCCTGGAAACTTCTCAAATAATCTACTTTGAAATTGAATTTGAATAACACACTAACCCTGGGCGTTGTAGTACCAAGAACTGTATTTTCACTGTGGAGTGCCATGTCTGGATCTTCTGGAAAGCCCAACTTCTGCAGAAGCCATTGTTCAGTCACCGGCTCTCCTGTCAAAAGAAAATGGCCTCCAAGCATCAGGAGACTTCTCGCCACTTGTTCTTGGATATTTTCACCGACTAATTGACAATCCAAAGCGGCTGTGATCGCCTCGAGCGCTTCTTCTCTGTATAAACTGCACATCCCACAGTCTCCCTGCAAGAAACTACAGTTCCTTATGGAGGTCGTTCTAGGATCTCAAATCGAAATTTCCACAGAAATCGAAAAGCTCAACAATTAGATATTTCCAATATTTCACAACATAATTAGAAATACCAGAAGATCAAGCTGCAGTAAAATTATGGCAAACAGCGGGCGTTTTTCCAATGAAGCTCTTTGGAGGTAGATCAGCAAGACTTGCATAGCATTCAGCCCACCCCATCTACTTTTTACTCCACACAGGAACTTGTTTATTTCTGACCTTCTGTTATAATAACATGGCTGAGGATATCAATCTGGTCTTGCAAATATAGCTAAAGTACAAGGTTTGTTGAGACAAGAAAAATGTACCTGCTAAGGCAGAGAAACTCAATTAGTAAATTTAAAGCGTGAGTAGATTTCTTTTGGTATTCAAGTACAATCAGTTCAAGCAGAGAAGCCTTGTTTATATTTTCAGCAACATAATTTCGACATGTCCCATCAGCTTGGATGCAACAAGATGTGAGAACTGCAGCATTTGTCCTCTCTTGAAATTCTCCTACATTGATCCGCTTTATAAGAAGATTTAATCCCCCGAGTGAGACCATATATCTTGCATTTTCCAAGTTTTTGTCCTCGTCAAAACCGAAAACAAGTTGATTTAGCATATAGAAGGCCGCTACTCTAGGAGCACAGCATACGGTGAAAAGGGTCTGCAGTTGGTCACCAAACTCGAGGACTCGAAGGACGAGCAGGACCCACTCAGTGGATATCATCTGTTTTGCCTTCGGTTTCAAGTGATAAAGCAGAATGGCAGCTTTTAGGAATACACTTGAACGTTTCAAAAGCCTTATGAAGATTTTGAGCTGCGGGTCAGAGCTCAAAACTATCTGGCTGATCTTCCCATTTCGTACAACTATTTCTGTTATCAATGAGATCACTAGCTCAAGAACTTCGTCGTCTTGTGATGCAAATGAAACTTTAAGCATCCCCTCAATGACCGGGGCTTTCAATACTGATGCTTCAATGGTGTGACCACCATGCGAGCTCAACCAGGCTTTTGTTATGACATGGATAGCAGTTTCACATTCACTTAGAATATTCGAGCAACATAAACTGGAGATGGCTTTACCCAGATCATCTGAGACATCAGGATCAATTTCTTCCGTTATGTTCTGGCTATTGCTGGAAATGCCATTTCCGCTAACCAGGCACTGGATGGGAACACTTTGGCAGTTAAGCAATGAAAAGTAGTTTGGTTTCTGCGTCTTAGGCCACAAATCAGCTTTCTGATTCTCGCAGTAGTTTCTCGATGATATTCGAAGAGTTTCGTTCTGCATTGAGGCAATTGAATATATTACGGCATTGTTACTCCTAAAGAAAAATTACAAACAGGAAACAAGTTGATATTTGACGTACATGAATGATTCTGGTGCTGCTACAATTTTCTTCACTACTACACAGATTCCCTTCATCAACCGAACCAAATTTTCTACTTCCACACTCAAGGTCCATAGATCGTCGATCCAGTCGGCAACCAAAAACCGCCTGGTATCTTGAGTGACATAGAAGACCATATAGCTTATCAGACATTCAGCATATCTTAATCACCTAAACTGTTGCATTGGAAAATTATTTTGCATGAGTTGCATAAACTTACAGATTTCCACTAATTGAGGAATGCGTAGTATATGAATCCAGCGATTGCCTTCGAGTCAATCTGTGGCTATGCGTTCTTTGTGGTTTCACGTTCCTTGAAAATTCATGGCTCTGTTTTAATGGCAAAGGCACGTCTGGAACTGAAGGAGCCTCGACCCCCACTTTAAGCCACTGTTTGTAATACAGGGCAAACCGAGCAGTGCCCATATCCAGTTGGTCATTGTACAACTTGCTTAAGCATTTCAATTTCCTCTCATCCTCAACATCGTCCGAGCTTGAAAGGAATTCGACTTCCCTAGTGTACCAAACCCTGAGGTGAAGAAGGTGAGGAAGGAAGAGATGCTCCCACAAGTCAGGAAGCAAGTGAGTCCTAGCAAGAAACGGTGAATCACAGAAAACCTGAAGCAAGTGCCTAGCTGAGATTCTATCATTCTTCTCTAACTTGTAGCTAATGGAGAGGTACAATTGAGCGCAAGCTGAGAGATATGAATTGGGTATCCCACAAGTGGAACCGTTCTTCATTTTCTTCGAATTTAAAGATGCGACAACATTCAGAAGCCCAATGGAGTTTCTCAGCGACTTCATCCTCCGCTCCTTTCTTTTTATACCTGGATCATCCACCAATTTTTCAATGCTATCGATACCCATTTCCATGCTCTTTAGGATCTCATCGTCGGCATTCCTTTTCTTCCGTGCCAAGCAAGAACCGCATTTCTCACTTATGCTAATCCTGAAGCTCTCATCCTTCACATACCGACCGGCGTAGCCACTTAGTATTGAGATCACTGCTTTGATAGCCACCGTATCAATGGCAGGCTCATCTCTTATCTCTGATTCCAGCGATTTATTAGCATTCAACCTCTCTGACATAGAAGCGGCCCTTTCCGACACCAAAGCCAATGAACTATTCCTCCGCCTATTACACCTGACGGGTTTCTGCTCCGCAAACTCAAGGCTTTTCCGACCGCGGCAGAAGTACCCAGGCAACTGTTTTGGCTCGTCGTTTTGGGTCATATCCAGGAACTTCACTGGGGTGGTCGACAATAGCTGTCCGTCCTCGAATCCTTCTTCTGCCAGCAATTCCTGCAGAGAAGCCATTTCGTGGATACACAGACTCAGATGTGGAGGAGTGAAGAGGAAGAGAGGGCTGAAAGCTCCGGTTCTGTCATTCTTTGAAGAAGATAACAAAAGACAGCTTGGAAAACACAGAATGAGGTGACGAAAGACACGAGACAAACCCTCGTCCGGGCATCTTTATTTGGCCGTGTCTTTCCCTGGACCACCCTGTGCTATGGCACATTGGCAGTTTCTTGTTGATTTTGGCTTTTGTTGCGGTTGAGCCGGTTCATTCGAAGCGTTTCTGTGATCCCGTTGGGTAAAATCCGAGGATCAGTTCCCTAAAAAAATCACCAATATTAGGTTGAATTTCGATTCTGACCGCGCCTTTTTTTATGTGGGGGGGAGGTAAAGAACAATCGTCATTTTCGACTACATCCCAAATCTGAGCTCGTCGAAATTCCGTCCGACATGGCTGCTTCGATGTGGAAATTCCGCGTCAGCAATGAATTCACCTCGTTTGCTGACGCTTAATACAGGCATAAAAAAAAACCAAAAAAAGAAAAAGATGTCAGAGAGAGAGGGGCAAGCTGGTGGTGGAAGACACGAAGTTGGAGGCGATTGGATGGATGACGGCGACGCAACCTACGCACCGTCGATGATCCAGCGAGGTGGTGATGGACGGAGGGTCAGTTGACCGCCCCAACCCCTGACTACCAGCAGTCCCCGTCACGCCCCTGACCGCCCCAATCCCACGTCTCCCTTCCATCACATCCTTGCCACAAGAACTCGTCCTCTAGAGATCAACGACGGCCGTTGACCTAGAAAATCCAGTCGGGGCCGCCGCCACCCTAGTCGACCTTGAACCAACCCAAATCTGAGGTCAAGCTGAGCACTAGTTCTCAAATCCAGGGCTCATTCAAGCTTAGATCCAAAATCTAAGGGTCGAGTTTGCTGGCCAAGCTCGAGCAAGGACGAGCCACGGCCGGGCTATTGGAGATCGGATGCGAGGGGCCATCGACATAGAGCAAAGGCTTTAGCAATGGAGATTAGTGTTGTATTTATGGTGGGTTAATTTATGTATCTCTCAAATTCGTATCTCTTAGATTTATGTATCTATTAATTCATGATTAATGTATTTTCTGGATTCTTGTATCCATTTAATTCTTTTATCTTCTAGGTTATTGTATTTATTGAATTCATGGTTCGTGATGAATTCTAAACTCTATAAATAGATTTGAAACTTCTCATTCCAAGTAGAAGCAAAACATGCACATCTCCTCTTTTCAAGTTTTCTCTAAGGGTGTCGATTTCAAGAAATGTTATATAGAGTCATCTTCATATAGTGCTGATACCAATAAGTTCGATAGGTTGTATCTTAGGAAGTGAAGTTTGTGAAATTATCTACTACTGTCGGCAGAAACATCATTAGCAGGAACAAATCGTCTTAAGAAGATTCGGTTAGCCATAACTCACCTTAAATTACTATTTCTTATTATTATCACTTTCTTGAATTTATTATTTTCCGATTATAACAAACAACGTTATTTATTCTTTCCTCAATACGTTTTCTCCTCCTCCTCTTTATATATTTTCCAACAATTTGTGGTGAGGGGTTAGGGAAATAGAGATCTCATTGGCGGTTGACGATAGAAGGGAGGATGGTCCCGTGGCGGTGGAAGGCCGTGAGGTGGTGATGGAAGGCCATATGAGGGTTAGTTGAGTTGACTATGAGTTTGAGGCCCTGTTTGATAATATTTTTGTTCCTCTATTTTTGTGTTCTTTTGTTCCCAAAATAAAATTAATAATAATAATAATAAACTAATAGAAATATATTTGGTAACGTCAGGTAATTTTTTTATTCCGTGAAACAAATCAATGGCTAGGAAAATGATTTGGAACCAAAAAAAAAAAATACTTCTTTTGATGAAAATTAGATTCAAGATGGAATAAACTTTTAGTGCTTTATTATATATATATAATGTAATTTTCTTTTAGAAATAATACTAGGTCGTGAAAACCTAGTGACTCCAAATAATGTTTGCTATTCTTATGCACCTGTTTATTATGATGCCCAAAGATTAACTATCAACGTCATATATTATGAGTTACAAACCAGTGAGACTCTCTCCTACCATTTTTTGTCATCCATCCATGACTAACTATTACGTTGGATTTTCTTAGGTCATCTTAGAATATCTTGATCAACTAAATCATTACAAAAGTCTAGTTTTATCCAAATATGAAAGGTCAAGTCTCCATTGACTTCTAATTAAATGAAAAAATTGGGAATATAAATTTTTAGGGTTGTACCAAACACATTTATACTCTTTTTCTATTCTAGGAATGGAAATTTTGTGCAATTATCAAATGTGTTGTTCTATTCAAAAACTCATCCAAAGAATAAAAATATAAAAACCTATTCTTGAACAAAAATTGTTTCAGGAACAAAAATGTTACCAAATGCATCCTAGGTCTTCTATTTGTTGTCTTCCACGACAAGAAGAAAGAACAAAAAACAGGAAAAAAAGAAAAAAGTAGGAAAAAAATAGTGAAAACATTTATAATTGGCATGTGGAAAAAGAAAATTTTGTAGAATGGACACGTCACCCATTTAACATATCACTTGACCGAAAATAAATGGGTTAGATATAAGATTCAAGTAAAAATTTATCTTTTTTTTTTTTTTTTTAAAAGAAAAAGTCAAAATTAGGATTTCACTAAAAGTCGATGAGACCCAAAAACGGATGTCATTACCTGCTAGGCTGATTAGCTTGTTTCTCTATTTAAAAAAAAATAAAAAATAAAAAAATAAACCAACAATCTGTGGCTGTTTGCTCAAAAAATCACTGTGGTTATATTATTAACTAAGGATGAATTTAATTCTATGTTATTCGAGCCAACAATTCTTGACAAAGACCATATCCTTGTGTTTGATTGACAGATTTTTTCACTAGAAAGAATTGAGAATTTGCAATGTAAGTTTTAATAAACAGTTTCATCGATCTTGTTTCCACAACGAAATATCTTTCATCGAATGTCATTTTCGACTTTTATTTAAAGGAGACAAAGGTTATGTGCTAATGTTAGTGAGGATATCAAATGCAATATCATAAAAGTTCCAATTACAGATAGAATTGTACAACCCCGATGACTAAACCTTAGATTCTCGAACTGAACCTAAATTATGTTGGAATCTAATCAACAACATAGCTCAAGCATATACGAGTTTAATGCTGAAATTTAATCAACCACAATGTACTTAGATAGAGGACACGCTGTTGGAATTCAATTGACGATGCTGAGCAAGAGATACTGCACCAAGATAAAGATGCTCACCAAAATCTAATAGACGATAGGAATCCGGAAGCTACAACTAAAGAAACTAAAATGCAATAATGTAAAGATAAAGTAATGACATTTGATGTGTTGTTTGATGATTGTGGTATTTATAGAGAAACTTGGTAATCACTAAGCAACAATCCATCTTTTCGTAACCGTTTCCATCTTTAGGCATGTTCCTTCTTTTCTATAACCAACTCTTTGTAACTTCCTTGATCATGATTTAATGTTTCCTAGTTTATCGACACCAATTCTACGACTAGGTACCTAGACGTTAATCACTTTTCCAATCGCGCATTCCTCCGGCGCTTCTTGAAATATCTTGAAGACTCTAACCAAAGACTTACCGCCAAAATCATTCAAGTGGCCACTTTGTTCTTCATTATTGTATTTTGACAACTAGACACGTGGCATTGCCTTTGCTTCACTTTCAATCATTGAACTCCTATCCGTAGGCTTGTTGATAATTGATCATATATTAATAATCTTATGATGCACAACTTCATTGTATATCTCATCCATGTGACCAGCACATGATAGTACGACTAACTTTGAGTATCAACAACTTTTCGTCCATGTGAGGTACATGATGGTACAACCAACTTTGAGTACCAACATAAACTAGAGCAGAAATTGATCGATTACACAAAGAACTACTAGTACAGGGCAAAATTGATTGAAAAAGGCTTTAAATAAATTGCGAAGAAACAATTGGTAAATAAATCACGTAGATCGATAAAAATAGACTTCATTCTTCAAGTGTTTGCGCGAGTCTCTTTTATTTCCAGTGCCCTTTCTAGAGATGTCAACCTTGACAATCAAGTAACTATTCCCTCTTAAATTCGAATCAATCGTTCAAACCCAATCCACTTTCCCTTATTTTACCTCTTAAACTTGCGAGAGCACGTATAATTCCATAAATAGTGTGAATGCTTTGTTTCGGCTCTCTCAAACCCTACTAACTAAACCGCAACTTGGTTACCCTATATTATTGATCAAACAAGACTAGGGTCAACACAAACCTGTTATATACCGACAATAGCTAAGTATGCTTTACTTCTACAAATTCAAGAATGGAAAAGAAAAGTTAATTGAGATGTAATCAGATAGTTTATTGCTGCTAATGAATCAACCGTATCTTTCTTTTTGGACTTCTACTATACTATTCCTTAAACTTTATAGTTGATATTAAATTATACTCATTATTTTCCCTCACGTTACATTTAGACAAGATGATTTTAAAAGATAGGAAGGGAGCACGCTTTTCATTAGGGAGAAGAGAAACGAAAATAAAGGAATTAATTGAGTTGAACGTTAGGCTTGGTGGGCGTGAATAGGAGGGATGTGAAGTAAAGAAATTTAGTAATTTTTTTTTGAGAAAATGTCACAAATGGTCCCTGGACTTCTACTTAATGTGCAATCTCGTCTTGAGCTTTTGATTTGCTCAATTTGGTCCCTGAACTATTGATAAATGTCCAATCTAGTCCTTGACTATTTAAAAATTGACCAATTTCGTCCTTCCGTTAGTTAAAGTTAACAGAATTGGGCATTTTGGTCTTTTTCTTTTCTTTTTTCTTCTTCTCTCTTCCCTCCATTGGCCATGGCAGAGCTAGTGAAGGGAGGCCGGCATTCGGCGAGGGTCGCCCTCGACGACGTTAGGTGAGGGCCGTCCTCACCGAACGCAGGCGAGGGCGGCTCTTGTTGGCAGCGGGTGAGGGGTGCCCTCATAGGGCGGCCGGCGAGGGAGGCCCTTGCCTGCGTTGGTTAGGACTAGGGGTGAGCGTGGTTCCCGGGTAGAACCGGGAACCGAACCGCAGGTTCCGATTCGGTTCCTGGTTCTTAATTGACCGGTTCCGGTTCCCAGTTCCCCTTTTCTGGGAACCGGCGGTTTCGATTTCGGTTCCGGTTCTTATAGGAACCGGAATCGAAAGAACCGGAACCGGTTAGGTTAAGCCCTAAATTAATTTACCCTTGTCTCAGTTCCCACTTTCACTTCACACTTCCTCTGTGTCTCTGCTCGATGCTGCTCACTATGCTCAGTGCTCGCCCTCGACGAGTTCCTCGACGAATCTCCACACGGAGTCGGGCCTCAAGTCCCTCGACGAGTTCCTCTCCGGCAAGACCTACATCTCCGGGTAAAGCTCGTCTACGAGAAGCCGGCGAAGAAGATGACCGCATCCCCATCTTCGTTGGCTCGAAGGACCTCGCGTGGAACCATGTATCATCCCACCAGAGGCAGCGTTCGCGGTGGCAGAGACCGTAAGCTCTCTCTCTTTGCGTCGTTCTTTTTAAGCTCTTGAGCATTTGTGTTGTATTCTCTTTGCTCAATTCGAAAGCGAGGGGCTTTCAAGCTTGGGCTGGCTTTTGCCTCCTCGACAACGAGATTCTCATCCTCAAGGTTTGTCCCTCTCTCTGGACGTCGATGGCTTCAGTTGGATTTGCTAGGGCTCATGGCGCGGGTTTACTTGTTCTTGGGCGCTTTTGTGCTTCGGCTCGTGCGTGAGGGTTTCTTTTGAATCTTAATTTGGGGTCCGTGCATCGATGGGGGTTTTGATGGGATTTTGTTTGTTTTTCTGTTTTGTGATGGCAGGAGGAGCTGCAGAGGACGAATCTGGAGCTAGAGTCGTATAAGGAGAATATAAAGGAGAATCAAGAGAAGATTAAGCTCAACAAGCAACTCCCTTACTTAGTTGGCAGTATTCTAGTCTTTAATGTTTAATGTATGCTTCTGCTTTGGGCAGGATGCAAGGATATTGATGACGCCCTGCGTTATACAGCCCTTTCCAATGGAAATTTTGAAGTTGGAGTTCGTATCCTTAGAGTTGGGCTTTCCCGGGGCTTCATATTTAGATTTAACACGGTTGTGACTTAAGATTAATCCTGCCATAATGGTTTTTCTAGAGTCATTTGCATAGGAAAGTTCATGGCCTGTATTAAGGTAAACAGAAGTTGAAGATGATGTCATGTCAGAATACTTAAATTAATGGATATAGAGCCTCATTTGGTTTGGTTATGTTTCTTCCCAATCCTTCTGTGGATTTTTATTTTCTTTAATCTTGACTAGCTGCTTATGAAACTTCTACTTATCCTGTGAGTATATGTTCTGATAATAACTTCTCTGGTGCACCCTGTTTGTTATCAAGCATATTCAAGGAGTATTTATCAATTTTGTCCTTCACTTTGTAGTAAGTGCCACCATCTTCTGAGGTGGTCTTGCCTTGACAATGATGCCTTTCTTTTTACTGAGTCCTTTTGCATTACCTTCTTGCCGTGGCATTGTCTAGCAGAAATGTTTTGTTGATTCTAGTGAGTGAGGCTTTCTTGGGCCAAGTTACTTTTAGCTGCTTTTGTCGTTCCTAATTTCCTCTTTTGGTCCTTCCTTGAGCTGGGTAGAGATAATTCCTGTGCCTTTTGTTTCTGCACATATTTTTCCCCTCAAATTTATGATTTGATGATTCTTTGTCTCCAAAATCTCTGACAAACTCTCAGTAACTTGATTTACAAGCTTTATCTAGTCTATCAATTTTTCGAGCATGGTTTGATTTGACTCCATGTTGATGGGGTCCAAGTCAATTTTGTTCCGCACTAAGGTACCATGGCATTCACATACTAAGGAGTAAAGAGTTCAAGGGCCCACAATTTCAACAATTTGAATTTTTGGTTTTTGAAGACTTAGCCAGGAATTTTTCTTTAATGTTAGTCACCTAGATATTGCTGACGTGACAAATTTTTTGCACCCTTCCACACCACTCGATGATGAGGCTGTGCAAAGGGGCACTTCTGTTTACCTTGTTGAGCGTCGCATTGACAAGCTTCCAAAGCCTTTGATAGAAGGTAATATGACATTTAGAGTTGTAAAATGTCTCTTTGACATCAGAGAAAAGACTGATTGTGGTTAATTCATGGTCCTGCCTATATCAAACTTAACATGTGAATTTATGTTGCAGGTATATGTTCACTTCGGGTAGATGTGGAGAGACTGGCTTTTTCTGTTATCTAGGTATGTTTCTTGTTCTATCTTCGTCATTTGCTGTGCTTTTTTTGGTAAAGAGGATTGCATGTCCATTAGCCGCCATCACCAGACTACACTAAATGATAGCTCATGTGCTTACTAATCATGAATTGTCGGCCCTGTGTATACTAATATATTGATTGATCTTCCCATGAAAGGAGAACAATCTTGTTTACTGCCCATTTTCAGGAAATGACACCTAAAGCAGAGATAATATCCACAAGATATACAAAAAGCATTATTAAATCATGTGCATCTCTGTCTTATATTGAAGCTCAGAAAAGGATGGATGACAGGTAATCATGTAAATGTTGAGAAGGCTATTCCTATGTTCATATGAGCTCTTTTCTGGTGTATAACCTCTCACACATTGTACTAAACTTGTTCTGATTAATCAACATGCTATTTCCACATGACTTATCCTCTGTTCAATAAATTTTCATGTTAGCATAATTCGGCAGTTCCTATTCTTGATGTTGAGTCTTTCATGAGTCTTCCATTTTTTTAAACAAAAAAAAAAAAAAAAAAAAAAAAACCCGTTGGAACTGTTGGAACACTCGGAATCGACCCCCCGGGGTAACCCGGGGTAGGTTCCAGGTTCTTGGTTCCGACGAGTAAGTTCCAGGTTCCAAAAAATGAGGAACCTATATCCAAGGGTAGGTTCCAGGTTCCAAACGGAACCTGTAAGGAACCGGGAACCGCTCACCCCTAGTTAGGACAGCCACCCCTCGCCCGACGTCGACAGGGGCGGCCCTTGCCACATCTAGCAAGGGCACCCCTCGCCCAACATTGGCGAGGGCGGCTCTAGCCAGCCCAGGGTCACCCTTCCCTCCACCATGGCCAATGGAGGGAAGAGAGGAGAAGAAGAAGAAAAAAAGAAGAAGGAAAAACAGTCATCACTTAACGGTTTGAACGGAAGGACTAGATCGGACATTTATCGATAGTTCAAGGACCAAATTGAGCAAATCGAAAGCTTAGGGACGAGATTGCACATTAAGTATAAGTTCAGGGACCATTTGTGATATTTTCCTTCTTTTTTTTTTTTATCTGGGTGGGGCCACTTATCATGCAGCATTGTGGCTTAAACCTGGCCCAATAATCAGATCGTTCAACGGAGGGTTTGAAATATAACTTCTCTCCACTTCTGGAAAGAAGGATAAAAACTCTCTCTGCATTTAACCAATGTGAGCAAAAAACAAAGCCCTAGTAATGAGGAACGAGTTCCTTTGTTGAAGTAGCTAGAGAAGATCACTTGGCAAGATCGAGCAAGCATCAAATGTCTTTGACGTAATATATTGAATTAATATCACAAAAAAATAAAATTATGCTCATTCCAATACAAATAATTTTTTTTCTGTGTCATTAACATCCCTAAATTTGTCTATTGTGATACAAACACCCAAACATTTTTCTATTATAAAAAATCTTGAACTTATATTAGTGCGACAAATATACCCCCGATGAAATTAAAATCGAGGGTATAAGTTTTTTTTTTCCGTGATATAAAAAAAGTTTGGGGTATTTGTGTAATAGTAGGTAAGTTTAGGATTCTTGGCAACATAAAAAATTTAGAGTATTCGTGTAATAGTGGATATAATTTCAATTTTTTTTAATGGTAATTGCCTTAACGTATTTCTCAAATCTGTCTATAACATGAAAATAACTCCCGAGCGAAGTGGGGCGGACCGCACTTTCTCGTGTATAAACCTTGCTGAGCCCGCCCATGTTCCTCTCTCTTTCCTCTCACTCTCAGGCCTAGGTGGCCCAAGTAGCCCCCGCCTATTTGCTATCTCCAGAAGTAACTTCGTGGCTCAAAGATTTAGCTCCTGGCAAAGAAAAATGGACCTTCGGCAACGAATTTTCTTTCCTCTCCATAGGTGGTTTTTCTTGTATAGTGTAACTGAGAAAACAACAATGGAAATTATAGTCAAATATGTAAAAATCAAGTTGCAATTAAGAGCTACTGCGGTCTTGTCTGAAAACATTTTTTAACAATCGCAAAAATGGGGCTAATTGTCGAACTATTAGAAAATTTATAAGAACCACGAGCATGAATCTTCACATCTGGAATGGAGCGGAATAGTCATCGATTAGTGTGACTCTAATTGTAAAATCTAGAGGATGTAACTGGCCGTCCTTCTCTGACTTTTTATCAACTATCTCTCTCCATATATTAAGAAAGAATATTATGGTTATAGACTATTACCAACGCTAAGAAATTCCATCAAACTGGCTTTTGTACTCGTGCCACGCATGGGAAGAATTGAAAATAGAATTATGTGGCACCATAATAGATGTCCTGCGGTTTACTTAAATTAAATTTTATGCTAATTTTATATATCATTTAAAATATGTTACTCTCCTTTTCTAGAGTTTATGCATGTTTGTCATGTATTCAATTCAATTCTTCTAAATTTTTTTCTGAATAGGATATTCATCGTCTCATTATTTTTAACAGATTATACAACTTGATATCTCACTAGACAGATTGGTTAACGTATATTTTACTAACATAATAACACATTATTTGAAACGGGAAGTAATAAGTTATTAAGGTATTTATCATGTTTTGAGAGTGTTTATATATATTTGATTATATCTTTGATTAAATAAGGTAAATATGAGAGACGAAGTGGATTTATTGGCGAAAGCCCACTCGAACACAAAAACTAGCCAATAGCTTATAAAGTCCAATACGTCATTTCCAAAAAGTGTCAACCTTTGGAATCGTGAAATCAGATTATAAGTGATTCAACTCATTTATGTGAATCAACGTGGCAGGCACTACAATTCACCATAACCTATGATAAACTAGTGAATATCTCTTAGAGCTTTACCGTTCGGCAAGTAAAATGAATATGGGAGTGGACAAAGGTATAAGTAGGTGTATCGTCGAAAACCTACTCGAACATATAAGATGGGCCGAGAGCTCAACACGCGATTTTAAAAAAGGTCGAACCTAAGGAATCAGGAACTAGATTATAAAATATTCAAATCATCTATACATATTTTATGTGGCATTTCAATTCACCTCAACTAATCATACCCTTTTACAAATCTATCGAAAATTCCGCCCTTTAGCAATAGAATTTAAATTATTCTCTTTAACTGTTCAAACTATTACATCACATCTATTCTCCTTCAAGTATATTTCAATGATGCATATATATCTAGCTTTATTTTTTTTTCCCTTAATGATGGGGTTTGCAAGCATCTGAATAATCCCAATGCCTCTATGTCATACATCGTCCTCCCTGCAATACATCGTCGATAATAACTGGAACTTTCATTCTCTTAATTGCGGTATAAGAATTTGTATTCAGATCCATCATAAATTATTTTGTGTACAGTCAGGCCATATAGCTATGACAAATTGAGAAGCAAATTGATCGAAAGTGAGACATTGAAATTCAAAATTAAAATTGATTGAGGTGTATAGAACACACATGTAGTGTAATTTTGTCATTTGCACCACATTGGCATGTACCAAACACATAAAATATATTCTGTAAATATTAAAGTAGTAATTTTATTGTTTGCATAGGTATAGCTCAAAACAAGTTTTCTAAATGTTCAATTTGAAGAGTTTGAACCTGTTCCAGACTTAATAAAGTCTACTTCCCCTAAAGAGGTTCAGACTTCCGGAGAACAACAACAAGCAGATTGAGAAGATTCAACTGAAGCAAATGATCAACAAACTTTCAAACCAAGCAGCAACTGGAAGCACAAGTCAAGTCATTTCAAAGAACTCATTATTAGCAACATTGATGAAGGAATTCGCACTAGATCCAAAAGAAGAGAAGAGTTCAGTGCTCTAGCATTTGTTTCTGAGATAGAACCAAAAGGTGTAGATGAAGCCCTATCTAATGAAAGCTGAATAGAAGCTATGCAGGAAGAACTCAAACAATTCAACATCAATGATGTATGGGAGCTGATTCCAAAACCCAAAGGCAAATACGTGATTGGAACGAAGTGGGTTTTCAAGAACAAAATGAATGAGAAAAGAAAAGTGATCAGAAACAAAACAAGACTCGTGCCGAAAGAATATACACAGGAAGAAGGGATAGACTATGACGAGACCTATGTACCAGTAGCTAGGTTAGAAACAATTAGATTATTACTTACTTTTGCTTGTTTTAAAAATTTCAAGTTATTCCAAATGGATGTCAAAAGTGCATTCCTGAATGGGTTCATACAAGAAGAAGTCTATGTGGAACAACCATCACGATTTGAAGATCCAAGGAATCCAGACTCAGTTTACAAACTTAAAAAGGCATATTTTGGAGATTTTCAAGAAAGGACAATAAATTCATCAAAATTATGAAACACTTTCAGATATCTAAGGGTGCGTTTGGTTCAGCATTTGCAATGGGCTTTGAGTCCAATGCAAATGCTGAAAGTCCAAAGCTATTTTGGGAGAATCTTTGTTGTGTTTGGTAAAAAAATTTTGCAAATTGACTTTGAGTTGGATGTGTGTTTGTTAAAAAAAAACATTCACAAGGGGCTTTGGGTATTATTTTTTTTTTTTTTTTTTTTTTTTTTTTGAAAATTCAGCTAAACCCTTCGCCGGTCCGGCGAAGGGTCATGCCGCCGGCGAGCCAGATCTCGGCGCCGGCGGCCGTCTACCGAGGTCGCCCGACCTCGGCGACCCTCGGCGAGGGTCGCGCGACCCGGCCGAGGGCCGCCGGAGGTCGCCGACCTCGGGCGACCCTCGGCGAGGGTCGCGCGACCCAGCCGAGGGCCGCCGGAGGTCGCCGACCTCGGGCGACCCTCGGCGAGGGTCGCGCGACCCAGCCCGAGGCCGCCGGAGGTCGCTCGACCCGGGGGCCGCGCGACCTAGGCGACCGCCGCCCGGGTCTCGCGGTCGCAGAGGCCCTCGCCCGGGTCTCGGGACCTCGCGAGACCCGGGCGAGGCCGCCCGCGCCGCGAGACCAGCGGCGGTCGCCCGGGGTCGCGCGGCCTCCGGCGACCCTACGGGTCGCGCGACCCTCGCCGAGGGTCGCCCGAGGTCGGGCGACCTCCGGCGGCCCTCGGCCGGGTCGCGCGACCCTCGCCGAGGGTCGCCCGAGGTCGGGCGACCTCCGTGGCCCTCGGGCCGGGTCGCGCGACCCTCGCCGGAGGTCGCCCGAGGTCGGGCGACCTCGGCCGACGGCCGCCGGCGCGAGATCCGGCTCGCCGGCGGCCGTCGCCCTTCGCCGGACCGACGAAGGGCTGCTCCTTTTACATTTAAAAAAAATAAAATAAAAGGGTAATAACGTAAATATGAAAATTTAATGGGGGTAATATAGGAAGAAAAGAAATGTTTTCAGCATTTGGTTCAATGCTGAAAGCCCAAGGCTGGTCCCTACTCAGCCTTGGGCTTTCAAAGATTTTCAGGTCTTCACTTTCATTTGAAAGCTCTTTTGGGGAGATTGCCAAACACCCTTTCTTTGGCTGAAGGGGCTTTGGGGGCTGGATGGGCTTTCTAAATGCCCATCCAAACGCACCCTAAGGAGAACCTGGGTGCGGAATTAACAACACTCTGATCATGCCTTTTTGAACATCCTAACGAGTTTCAAATTCAACGAAATTAGTGTCAAATCGAAGTTTGAAATGTTTTCAACAACATTGGTGAAGAACACATTTCAAAATTTAAATCAAATAAAAAATGACTGAAGGTTAGTTTAGGAAAGAGTTTCAGAATGCCTAGCAACTTTATGACACTCATGAAAAATGATAAATGGACTTTTTATTTTTCGAAATTTTTTGAAAATAGAGATCAACATATAACAAGCGATCTTCATGAATACAATATCACCTAATTTAGCATGCATGATTTTATAAAAATCACCAAATATGCAATGGTCACTCTGGAAAAATCAGCATTACTGAAGCAAACACATACAATTCAATGCAATTCTCATCAAACTAATGAGCTTCTTTCAACCTAAAAATTTTACATATCAAAGATCATAACATGAGGGATACAACTCATGGAGACATCGACTTCCAGTTGTCATCACATGATTTTATAACAATCACATAATAGACAATAGTCATGCAGAAACATGTTTACAAACAAGATATTGTGTAATGCAAATCTAATCATGTCTACCTAATGAGGTGAGTTTTTCTTGAAAATTTGACAGCACACAGAACATAAAGACATCTACAATTTTCATGAGGACCTCCAATTCAGATTCTAGTTGCATGATTTTATAACGTTCAAAGAACTAGTACACTCAATCAGTGAAACAAGCTTTACAAAACACAACAAGGACGATTTTCAGATATTTGACCTTACCAAATCAATCCCAAACCTCATGAAAATATTACTCGTTATAGATCTCTGTGTTATTCACAACTTTCATGGAGAAGCCGACTTAAGATTCTCAATGAATGATTTTATAAAAAATGAAGAACAGATGCAGGTCAATATGATGGATGAGTTTACAGATTGTGATATTGGCGATTTATAGGTGATCGACCTAACTAAATGACTTTCAAATTTCATGAAATCTTTATATTCTATAGTTGTAAGTGTCCTGATCAACTTTTGTGAACATACCGACTCGAAAATCATAGTACAAAAAATAATGAAAAATGAAAAACCCGCATAGGTCGGTGAAAACAGAACATCTAGTAGAACACCATCAAATCCAGAATCAAGTACTGATTTTGTAACAAGCATATGACAGGGAAAACGATAGTCAAATTGAGCATATAATATTTCTATGGAAAGCTCGTGAAGTCTACTTCAAGTCATATGAAGACATCAAAGCCAAACAAGATCATTTACTAGCTCGCTCCAAGACGTTTATCAGATTAGTCAAAATAGGTTTACGAATTTCCAGAACAAGAGATTATGCAACATCAAGCCATAGATTCATCATCAGTCATCAAAACTCATCACGACTCATCTAAATTATCAATCAAACATAAAATAACCACCTAGGGTTTTGAATCCTAGCCCCAATTGCCTATGGCAATCTCGCCTCATTGGATTCAAGTTTAGTAGAACTTTACATTTGTGATCTTCTAAGTTGAGCTCAAATGAACTATTCCGGCCACCAGATAACACCTTGAAATGGCTCAAAGTAGTTCAACGATGATCTAAGTTGAATGATAAAACTTCAAGTTAGAATCAAGCTAAATCAAGTAAACAGACGATCAAAGGATGAGTATCAAGTAAAGTTTAGGAAGATTGGCAATCGGTGAAGTGTCGGATGACTGCCGGCCACTATAAGCTCGGCAACTCATCTACGATGACCATCGGGGTGATTGGACCACCAGAGGGAGCCGCTGGACTGCTGGGTGAGGCTCGGGAACCACTAGATTAAAGATCGGTGTTAGACTCGGTCTTTGGACCGAAGAGGTTTTGGTCGCCGATCAAGGGCTTCCAATGAGGCTTGCGACTAGAGAGGATGCCTTGGCGAAGATTGGCACTATGGTGGGTTGCAGGTGGGGGTCGCCGATTACAAGCGGCTGATAGGGCTTTGGCTTCTATGTGCATGCGCGGAGGGAGAGAGAGGGGGAGGAAGGGAGAGAACGGGGTGGAGGGGGGGGGGAGAGTTAGAGAGGATCTGAAAATGTAGCCCCCTTGAAATTTGGAGGGAAAATGCTTATTTAGTCATACCAAGATTGAATCTCAACCATTGATTTGATCAATGATCGGGATTCAATCTTTTAAGATTAGATCAAATAAACTTAGAGATTAAGCAAGTTTATGATTACTTTTTTAATCACGTCGATTAATGATGTGGTGCATCAAATGGTCTAAATGAGTTCTCAAATTGACAGCAAAGATCATATCTCTTTTTGAATCCGAAAATGGAGCCAAGAGCATTTTAGTTATTTTGCCCTGAAAGGGCAATTTTGTAGTTTCAATGTACCAAGGGCATGGGAAGGTTGGCCATGGGCTTGGCCACCTGGGGGTGGTCACTGATCGTTGGAAAGCCACCCGGAGGCCAATTTGACTGGTCGGAACCGGTTTTGACCCGTTCAGCTGGCCTTTGGCCAAAGTTTGTGCAATTAGGTCATCTGGGGACCTAATTGTAAAGGATTTTTGTCCAATTTAAAAGAAAAATGGGCTAAATTAAAAAGAAACGGTCCAAATTCGTCCAATCAAACCAATCAAACCCTTTTAACAATATTCTGATGGATTAAATTGGTCTAATCATCTCTCAAATATCAAAAATCATGCATAGATTTAATAGGCACGTGAATTTGGAGTTTTAAAACAATTAGCGAAATATCGATAGCTCTCACTCTTAGTTACCAAATTGATTGAAATTGAATGCAATTGATCTAACAAAATATTAATCGGTTCAATTTATTGTACTCAATGTAGCCTAATGGCTTTAAATCGAACCCACCCGTAGGTAGCCATGATGGTTGGGCTTTACTATCTCATCGTCGAGGGAACGGGTTCGAATCTCCGGATACTCGCGACTTAAGTAGGGGTCCTAGGGGTGGTTTACTAGGCCAGCCCCCTTGAGGGTTCATGTTTAAATAGCGGCTTGCGGCGAGGCCCCACAGATGTTACCGATCACTGGAGAATCGTGTGATCCCCAAAAGGTGATCTCCGGCAGTCCCTCAGTCATAAATAAAAAATAAATAAAAAGGAGCTTTAAATCGACATTGACATGATTGTACGAAATAGACGTCAAAATGAAATTGAAGTTCAATGTTCAAATCGGACTCGAATTCATCAAATTAAGCCTTAGTCTAGAATGGACAACTTGAATCAACTCAATTGGAACACATTAACCTCCTTTCGCAACCTATAGATGTGCCAAAGTTGCCCAATTTGCCATATTAAGAAGTTTCCATGTGAATTTGCCAAAATTAACCTTGCATTTGGACTGACATTTAGAAAACAAGTTGATAAGGGGTGCAATTACGCCAATCATCAAGAGTTGATCAAAACCCTTAATCATGGCTAAAAATAGAAATTTTCACTAAAACATGACAAATCACAAGATTTGTTGCGCGAGTGAATTTAAAATGACCTTTAGATCAAATGTTGTACAATAAGTTAGACCAAAATATGACTAGAAAAGAAGTAATATTATTTCTGTACAATTTTGAACCTAAATTTGAAAAATTCAGGAAAAAAAAGATTCTTAATTGATTTTTAAGAAATTTTCGTGGCCAAAGTCAAATTGAAGCTAAAAAAAAGTTATTTATGGATTTTTAAATTATTTTTTTTTGCCAAAGAGTTAACTAAAAGTCAACTATTCAGTGACTAATCACTAAAAGGCGATTTATGGTCAAAACTTCGATTTATTTGAAATCTTTTTCGGGCAAATGAAATTGGGATTATTTGGGAACTTATTGTACAAAAAAACCAAATTTTGACTTGCGTTAACATTTTGGTCTAAGGGTCGACAAAATAAGTACACTCAAAAGTCAACTTTTTACTTTTTGATGAAAATAGCTAAGAAATTACCCATAAACGAAGGCCGATGAAAAAATAAATGAAAAATGACACTTTTTATCCGAGAAAATGGTTCCATTGTGATTAGAAATCCTAATCCCAATATTTGACCTTTTGTTGACATGTCGACTAAAAATTAAGTGTGAACATCGCTGCGTTAGCCGGATGTATCAAGGGAGGTCGCATAGCTCACGATCACATAGATCGACCAAAGGGAGATACATGTTCCAGGCGAACCTGTTGGGGATGAGGAAGTACGAGTTGAGAGTGGAAGTTGAGGAAGGGAGGGTGCTGAGCATTAACGATAAGCGAAGGAAGGAGAAAGAAGAGGTGACGGACACGTGGCACATGATGGAGATGGAAAGCGGGCAATTCTCATGGGGAAATGAGCAGCTTTGGAGAACAGATGAAGAAGTGAGAAAGATGGGAAAAATGATTTTCTTTTTTCAAAAAAGAAAACCATTTTCCCTAATTTTGTTTTCTTTGGCCCCTCATTTTCCATGCCCCAAATACTAGAATTTGAGGAGAATATTTTCTTGAAAAATATTTTTCACAAGGCTTGAATGATTTGAAAAATATTTTCCAAAACTTGATAACTTTATTATTTGAAATAAATAGTGTTGATACTTGATTTTTAATTGACTCGTCGATAAAGGTAGAAAACTCGAGATTAGAGTTTCCGATTACAAAGGAGCCCGCTTTTCGAACAAAAAGTGTCGGTTTCATTTCTTTCCTTTTGGAATGTCATTTTTAGATGAGCTCCTAGTTGTTTTCAATGAAAACTCGAAAAGTTAAACCGTTGACTTTCGAGTTGAATTTTAGTCGATCTTTCAACCAAAAATCAAACCCTCAAGTCGAAGATTAACTTTTCACACAAAAAGATCCCATTTAGTCTCAATCGACTATATATATAAAGCAGATGAAATGGGGTATACAGATCGTCATAAAGGAAAAGGAAAAAAAACTACCTTTTTGAAAATGAAATATTGCCATAAATCCAAAACTAAAAAGATAATTACTAAAAATAAAATAAATAAGTAGCGATTCAAAAAGTAAATGTACCTTTTCAAATTTTCATAAAAAGAAATTAAATTACTAGCACATAGTTAACTTATAGTCGTGACCTTTGGACGTTCTGAGTCTGATCATCTTCAGACTTTAAAAGATGTGATGTTCAATCTAATGCAAATATACTCAAATAGGCTTTTCTCCAATGGCTTTGTAAATATGTATGTCAACTGATTCTTCGAGTTAATGAACTATATCATAACTTTTCCATTTTGAACATGATCTATAATGAAACGATGTTGGATTTCTATGTGCTTTGCTCTTGAATGAATAATTAGATTTTTTGTGAGATTAATCGCACTGGTGTTGTCGCATTTGATCTCGGTGCATGAGTTTTCGATTCCAAAGTCTCTTAGTTGTTGCTTTATCCACAAGATTTGAGAACAACAGCTTCCAAGAGCTACATATTCTACTTCTGATGTTGAAAGAGCTACGATGCTCTACTTTCTTGAGAACCAAGACACCAGCTTGTTGCTCAATAGTTGACAAGTACCAAAAGTACTCTTTCTATCAACTCTGCAACTTGCTAAACCTGCATCTGAACATCTAAGGAGAGTAAAGGCTCATTCTTTGGGATACCACAGACCTAGCTTTGAAGTAGTTGCAACGTATTTGATTATGTGTTTTGCAGCACTTAAATGAGATTCTTTGGGATCTGATTGGAATCTAGCACAAATACTAATACTAAACAAAATGTCAGGTCTAGAAGCAGTAAGATAAAGAAGCGAATCGATAATACTCCTGTAGAGCTTCTGGTCAACTTTCTTTCCTCCTTCATCTTTATCTAACTTTGAAGAACTTGACATTGGTACATTAATATTTTTGCAATTCTCCAATCCAAACTTCTTGATGAGATCTTTTGTATATTTTTCTTGGTGAATGAAAATTCCTTTCTTCACTTGTTTCACTTGTAATTCAAGAAAGAAAGTTAATTCACCCATTATGCTTATCTCAAATTCATCCTCCATAGACTTAGAAAACTTCTTGCACATATTTTCATTAGGTGGTCCAAAGATAATGTCATCAACATAGATTTGAACGAGGATAAAATCTTTACATTATCTTTTAATGAACAAAGTAGTATCCATCTTTCCTTTAACAAAACCATTTTGAATTAGAAATTTACTTAACCTGTCATACCAGGCTCGAGGTGCTTGCTTTAATCCATATATCGCCTTTTTCAGTCTGAAGACTAAGTTTGGCCTTTTTGAATCTTCAAATCCAGGTGGTTGTTTTACATAGACTTCTTCTTGGATAAATCCATTGAGAAATGCACTTTTGATGTTCATTTGGAATAACCTGAAATTTTTAAAACAAGCAGAAGCAAGTAATAATCTAATTGCTTCTAACCTTACTACTGGTGCATAGGTCTCATCATAGTCTATCTCTTCTTTTTGCGTATATCCTTTGGCCATGGGTCTTGCTTTGTTTCTGACCATTTTTCCTTTCTTGTCCATTTTGTTCTTGAAAACCCATTTAGTTCCAATAATAGATTTACCTTTTGGTTTAGGAATTAGCTCCCAAACATTGTTGATACTGAACTATCTAAGCTCTTCTTACATAACTTCAATTCAGCTTTCATTAGACAAAGCTTCTTCTATACTTTTGGATTCTATCTTAGAAATGAGTACTATAGCACTAGACTCTTCTTGTCTTTTGGATCTGGTACGAATTCCTTTATCAATGTTGCCAATGATGAGTTCCTTGGGATGACTAGTCTTATGCTTCCAGTTACTGGTTGGTCTGAAGGTCTGGTGATCTTTTAATTCAGTTGAATCTTCTATTTTTGTTCGTTGCTGATCTTCAGAAGTCTAAACCACTTCAGGGGAAGTATACTTTGTAAGGTCTGGAGCAAATTCAAATTCTTCAAGTTGAGGTTGATTCATTTGATTCTGCACAGAGTCTTGGAATTTGACGTTCATAGATTCTTCCACAGACTAAGTATTCTTGTTGAATATTTTGTAGGCTTTGCTTGAAATTGAGTAGTCAAGGAAAATTTCTTCATCTGATTTTTTCAAAAACTTACCAGTTCGATCATTTGAATTTTTCAAAACAAAACACTTACAACCAAACACATGAAAATAATAAATATTTACCTTTTTCCCTTAAAAAACTTCATAAGGAGTTTTCTCTAAAATATGCCTTAAAAATACTCTGTTAATAATATAGCAAGCTGTAGAAACTGCTTCAGCCCAAAATCGAGAAGAAATATTACTTTTAATTAAAAGAGTTCTTGCCATCTCCTGCAGAGATCTATTCTTTCTTTTCACAACCCAATTCTATTCTAGAGTATATGGAGAAGAGAGAACATGCTGGAAACTAGATTTATCACAAAATTTAGCAAAGTCTTGATTTTCAAACTCACCTCCATGGTCTGTCGGTATGTTTGAAATGGCATAACCTTTCTCATTCTAAACTTTCTTGGCAAACTTTAAAAAGTAAGAAAATGTTTTAGACTTACTTGTTAGAAATTGAACCCAAGTAAAACGAGAATAATCATCCACGATTACTAGGCAATATCTCTTTCCACCAATGATTTGAGTTTTGGTTAGTCCAAAGAGATCCATATGTAGAAGCTGCAAAACTCAATTAGTAGAAACTTGATTTATAGGTTTAAAAGAACTTCTAATATGTTTTCCCAAAACACATGGCATGCATAGATCATATTTTTGATAGGTCAGATTTGGGAGTCCACGAACAAGTTTTTTAGAGGAGATCTTGGCAATCTGCTTCATATTAACATGGCCAATCTTTCGATGCCAAAGGTTTGCTTCATTTTGAATGGATATTAGACGCTGAGAACTTTCTTGTTTTATATCCAGAAGATAAATATTTACATGTCTTATGTCCAGTAAAAGATTGAGAGAAATATTTATTAGTTCCCGAACAAATACCTTCTTGAAAATTAAATTTGAATCCAGTGTCGCACAGTTGACTAATGCTGAGTAGATTGTAATTCAAACCTTCCACCAAGAAAACATTGTTGATTGTGAGACTTCCAATTTTCACAGTCCTACATTCAACATATCTTCATTTGCTATTTCCACCAAAGGAAACTTTTCCACCAATTATTTGCACAAGCTTTATAAAACAACTTGAATCTCCTGTCATGTATCTCGAACAGCCACTATCCAAATACCACTTGACATTTTTCTTAATAGTGACCTACAATTATAAAAAGAACTCAAGCTTTCTTTGGTACCCATATCTTCTTGGGTCTAGAGAAGTTAGTACTAAATATAGTTTTTGCCCAATCCCTCTTAATAAGTCTCCAAACCTTGAGACATTATTTCTCAAAATGTTCTGAGCCGTTACACTTTGAACATTTGAGGGCACTTCGGCCAACGGGTTTTATAAAAATTCTTTGAAAATGATTTCTGTAAAATAGTTTTGTAGGTCTTTGTTTGATTCTTTCCTTTACTTTTGGAAAATCAATTAAAGGAATAGTTTCTAGTCATTCCCAAACCAAATTTGTTGAAATAGGGTCTTTGTACTGAAAGAATATTTTCCAATTTCTCTTATCCTTTTGAAAACTTTTTTGTAATATTTGAAATGTCTTCTTTCAAAATAGTATGTTCCTTTGAAAGAGAATATGCATTTTTCTTCAACTTAATAAAACTTTTGTCTAGACTTTCAAACTTTTTTTTCCAAGAAGTTTCCTGTTGCTTCAGTTTATAATATTCCTTATTAAGCTCGAAAATCCTTTTAAGAAATGTTTTGAGGCTAAGACAAAATTCATCTATATACTTTGAAACTTTAGCAGGAATTGTTAAATTGCTAACCTCAATTTCTTTGTCTGAGTCTGAGTCTAAATCTGTTTCAAAGTCTGAGTCTGATTTTGAATTGACCATTAGATATATGTTGGCATATTATTCATCACTTTTTTCACATTCAGTATCGCTCCATGTCTTTGCTTTGAAAGCATTTTTGTATTTCTCAGTTCTTTCCTTTTTTTCTTCAACAGAGGACAGTTGGGTCTAATGTGCACTTTTTTCTTGCATTCAAAACAGATCACATCTTTGTTGACTTCATCATCCTTAGTTGATTTGTTCTAAAATTTTTGAGTGCCTTACTTCTTCCAGTTGAATTTTCTTTCCTTTCTAGTCAACTTTATGAATTTCCTTATCATGAGTGCTAGTTCTTCATCGTCCATATTTCTTCTGAATCTGTATCATCAGAATCATCGTTAGATTTTAAAGCAATTGACTTCTTACCTTTAGATCTTCTTTCTCATATATTTGCTCCACTTCATACTATCCGAGTAGGATATTGATTTTTGTTTATTTAACTCAATCAGTTCCTTCATAAGTAACGTGCAACCTATCCCAAACATCTTTGGCTATTTCACAAGATGAAATTCTGTTATATTCAGTAGGAGATAAAGCACAATATAAAGAGTAGATGGCTTTAGTATCAAGAGCTTGTCTCTTGATTATTTCTTCTTGTGCCATTTTGCCAACATCTGCAACTTCTTTTCCTCTTTCTAAGAATAATCCATTTTTCTACTACGTCCCATTACAGGGGATCTTTCGATCTCAGGAATGCCTTCATCTTGTTTTTCCACACATTGTATTCCTTCCCATCAAAGTAGGGAGGTCTAGTGTTGCTTTGGCCTTCAACCAAACCTAGAGCCAAAATACTAGCCATAGATCTTTAGCTTAAGAAGTAAAAACACTTCAGTAAATAAGCACACAAGCTCTTATACCAATTGAAAGGGCAAGTACGAACACGTAGAGAGGATAAATAGGTGTTAAAATAAACTTTTGCGGAAACGTTTATAAATACTTTTTCTTTCAAGCTGGAATCTACAAAGTAATGGACTAGAGTAATTAAATAATTTTACGAATGAATAAAAGAGTTCAGGAAAGAGAATAGAAACACAAAATTTATAGTGGTTCGGCTTAGATCAAGCCTACGTCCACTCTACCGCATTGACAGCCTATTGGCTGGACTTCACTATGAATCAAAAGAGATTTTACAGTCTCACGTCCTTGACTTTACAGTGTAGAAACTCTACTACACTCTTCCAAAGTCTCACAAATGTTTGCTCTCTCTTTTGAGTACAAGTTAAGCTCGACAATTGAAATAGCAAAGAACTAGGAAGCTTTAGACTTTTAAAATTTTCTTTCACGCACTTTTTCAAACAACTTGAGGGTCTGCTTTAAATACTCTTTCACGCCTTCAGGACCGTTGGTACTTTCCAAAGGAGTTCTTCCAATCTACCCGTTGGACATAATCAATTAAGGAGATCTTGAGTCATTTTAGGAATGTGATGAGAGTCCATCAATCATGCTCGCTCATACAATCAGGATCTTAGTTTCCATAAGTAAAACCTTCCAAGTATACTTCGTCTTTCAAGAGATTTGATTATCCGAATTGATTCCAATAAGAATAATTGATTATAAGGTGCTATATCCAGCCATAAGATCTTCTATAAACCATACAAACCGAATCCTTTAAGATAAACCCGCATCTAGATAAGTCTTCACTCTTTGGTCTGGAACCTGTCAGTGTGGTCAGACTTTGAGAATAAAGTCTAGCGGTCTTCAGACTTTGACAAAAGAATCTAGAGTTCTTCAGACTATAACACTTGAGTCTGCAAATCTTCAGACTAGACTTTTGGAAAGGTTTTGTCAGCTTCAAAACAGTTAAAGAGTTTTCTCTAACAGAATTGACGCATGTCAAGGAGAGAAGGAGGAGGCAAACCCGAACTATTTGTGACTCAAATTGGTGAATTTTTTTTAATTTAGTATTATGTTCTCTTCACTTTTTGTTGTTAATTTAACTTTAATTATGTCCTAAATTTCTTTTGTTAGAGTTACAATGGATCTTAACCACGATTGATTGATTTTCAAGACTTGTTCATGCAGTATAATTTTTTGATTGTGGCGTTTTCTATCATGATCTTAATGCTTTTAGAAGTTTGGTGAACTTTTAAATGATTTTTGATGTTTGTATGATACCAGATGGAGATTGCATGCATGAGCACTAGTGATATTGAACCATAAATTAAATCTAGGTCAAAGTATACTAGATTGTTTGTGTGGTTGCGGTAGTAGATCTAGGTTGGGACTACTTAGATTAAATCCAGGAATTTCCACAAGAACTTAATGCTTTTAGGTGGTTTAAATTTACCTAAGGTTAGTGTAGGTTAACATACTTAATTAGGGATTATTAGACCAAGATTGGCTTGTAATCTAATTTATGGAAATTTCACCAACACAATTGGAAATTAATTTATTGCATGACAAGTTATAAAATTGAGTATGAGTGGTTAAGTAAAATTGGATGCTCTAACATTTTGTGATCTTAGTTAAATCTTGAAATTTATCTTGTAATTTTCATTTTACTTTAGATAAGGTTTATGTTGCAATTTTAATTAGCTTTCAAAATTCTTTAAGTTTCAACTCTTTTATAATTCAATTTTTTAAATTGGTTTAGCTCACTTTTTTTTTTTTTTTTTTTTTTTGCGACTTGGTTAGCTAAATCTTTGGATTGATCACTTTCAGTAAGTAATTGGATAATTAGACACAATCATAGTGAAAACGATACTCTCTCATAACTTTATTACTTGTAGACATTGTGCACTTGCAATTTACCTAACATACTTTTCCCCCACGCCATCCCTTTTTCCAAATTCTACAAAAATGCTCCCGAGTTTTGTGAAATTATGAAATGCCCCTAATTAGGCCTTAATCGCAGATACGATCTGAACTATTGGCTCCAACGTATCACCACCGTCTAGATAATCTCTTTTCTGATTTTCAAGATTGCTTAACCCCTAAGCAAATTAGTAAGGCTTTGAGATCAAATCTTAGCCATCAGATCAAACCGATAGCTAGGATTCGATCTTGAGGGTAGTATATACACCATTTTCCCTCGAAAATTAGGGAAGGGGCCTCAATTTACAAAATCAGATCTGCATTCACTCTCTCTCTCCACCGACTTTCCTCTTCTTCCTCTTGCCACGCGCCTAATCGCCATTGTCACACCTCTTCTCTAGCCGACCCACGACCTCACGCCGGTGAGTCTACCACCGTCGCGTAGCTTCTTGGTGTCCCTCATCATCTCCTCGACCTTATCGATGCTGGCGCCACCTCCATCTTACCCCCGCGCCACTCGTTCGACGGCTTCTTTCCTCGAGGGTTCAACTTCTTGGCGATCGAGCCAATATTGTATCTGGCGGTCCATTCTTCATCGATCAGTGGTTCACAGTAGTCCTTGATGTCCTAATCACTTCGGTTTCATCCTTTAATTGGTCCTAGAGTGGCTGGTGATCGGAAACTAGCAAAACAGCTACCGGCAGTTTGTTCTACTACTGATCTCTCCTTACTGGTTCAAATCGGTGTCTAGTCATGTGTTAGCCGCAATCTGGGCGGTCTGATGACTCTCTAGTCCTCTCGATCACTTTAGCCATGTCCTTTGGTGAGTTTTCAAGTCCCTGGTGGTCGGAACACAACAAATCAGTCACTAGAGTTCCTATTGCGATCTTTCCTCCTTGCCGATCCAAACCGGTGATTGATTCCGTCACCAGCACTAAACCGAAGCCTCTAATGCTGATCCGCCCCACCCCCGCAGTCCTCTAGTGGTCTTGAACTCCCTCTGACATTCCTCGGTGTTGTGGTGGCCCGGTGATCACTTGTCATAGCTCAGTTCGTGTGATTAACACACACAAAGTAATTGTCTGAACTCGAGCTTGATGAAGCGAGGACACAATAGGTGTTCAAGGCTAGAGCTCACTCTTTTTTTGATAAAATGCTAGAGCTCACTTTAGGAAGATCATTTTTGCAAATAATAATGTGTTAGGATGTTAGAATGGCCATAGGTTAGCCTTGAATGAGTTTGATTGCAATGAACGTGCTTGACGAATTGATTATGTCTATTATGCAAAAATTGTGTAATCGTGTGTTTCTGTGATAGATCTGAGAAATACCATGATATGAGCTTGTTATTGTGCTTTTTTATGTTCGATGTCTTCATGACATTCATAAATGATTCAAAGACCTTTCCAACAAGCTATAGAACGTCCCGATCCAGTATCATTTACTACCTGAAAACGGCTTCAAAAATCAATGTATAGTTTCTAGAAATTTGATGTAGTATAGTGGTTTCGGATGACCTTTGCTATTTGTCGATTTTCCATGGATTTTTGTGCCTCAAATCTTAAATCAGTACTTTCATGAAAGTTTCTCAAAACATGTTTCTCTACAACATAAATTTTTTCCATAATTTTTGGAAATCATTTGAATAGGTCAATGCTCAAAAAATTGTCCTCAGTTCTGCAAGTTTTTGATTCCCTGACTTGTGACCATATGATTGTCAATTTTTTGCTGATTTTCATGCTCAGATTTTTAGGTCTATGTCTCATAAAAGTTTTTCGTATTGATCTTTACTGTAACATATCTTTTTTCCATATTTTTTAGAGTAGATTTGGTTAAGGAAATCTCTAATAGATCGTCCTTAGGTCGTTCTCTCCTGTTTAAGCCCGACTTAAGGATTTTGAGGTCAAATCCTTCAAAGAATTTGATTGCCATTTATAGGACTATGCTGTGGTAAATTTTAGATATTTTTGGAAATCGTTTAGTAGGATAAATGACTATTAACATGCATGAATATATTGCTGCCCTGCTCTGTTCCTGATGCGTTGTTCTGTGTTCTTGGATTTTTAGAAATTCATGTATAGCTTATCTTAGGAAACTTCCTTCGTGGAAGTTGTTCCTTATTGAGTGCTTGATGTGGCATAATTTTTTTAGGACCAATTATTCATGGGTCACACTTCAATTGCTTGAATCTTGTATGCCATATTCTGACAGGCTCTGTTTTCCCTTTATTACTTGTCTCTGTTGTAGCATTTTTAGGAAACTATGCATACTTTACTAGCTTTCGATGCCTCTACGAGTTTTGATCCTCATATTCTGAACTTCGTACACAAAAATTTCTAAAATATAAAAAACGTTTTGACATGCTTTTCAAACCCCTCAAATTATGCAAGACAATCTGAAATTTCATATTTTGATTGACCCGAATCCAATTTCATATTTATGAAATTTCAAGCCCATAGGAAAATTCTTTTGGTATTCTTTGCAATTCAATTTGACATGATTTATATTGAATTCTTGATTCATGTTTAGAATGTTTGTGATGCTTGATCAATTGTGCCCTTATGCACCCGACCTCGCCTTAACAACTAGACGTGATTCTTGGTTTGATAAAATCCTATCCCTATCTGACATTTTCCTTAAAAAACTAAATTTGACATAAAATTTGTCCAAGTTTGGATCATATTTAGAACATTTGCGATGCCTAATTAGTTGTACTCTTTGATACACCCAATCTAGCTTTGATGACTAAATGTGCTCCATAGTGTTGAAGAAATTATGTCTCTTTTATCGAATCTTTTTGCAATAATGTATTTTCATGCCAATTGTTCATGAAATCTTTCTGAGCATAAGATGAGTCATATATTGATCATTTCACTTACTGTAAAATGTGTGTAAATGTGTTCGATGCATGATGGCTAAAAAAGTGATATGGAGTTAGCTCACTAATTTGTTTGATTGATTGAGAACCAAGGTCCAATGACCTATATGCTGGTTACTTTTAAACAATGCGTGTGATTTTTAGATGCATGTATAGGTGTAATGCATGTACTTGTGGGATACTTTGGGTGACACTTAGAACCCGAATTAGGGTTTTGTTAATATTAGTCACCGTGTTCAGTGATGGCTAATTATTGCACACCATTAAAATGATCAGGTAGGAGTCTTCGTGTGGCTCATTGCATGAACAAACAAAGGCCGACCCTAAGGCCATTCTTGATTGTTTGATTATTTTTCTTTGGATGCTTGATGTGAAATAATATGCTTGTTGATTACCATGAATTACCTATTTAATTGCCATGAGTGACTTTGAGGTCTTTTTTAATTGATACTTTAGTTCAGTCATAGGATAGAATTAGAATAGGCCCATGGCGGTGGCTGTGCTGGAGACCCGAAGATGACGAATGGTCGATGTTCAATATGACCCTATCTTTATATTGTTCATTCTTCGATATATGTTTTGGGTTATTTTGGCATTGTATAAATACCCAACAAGTTGCAGGTTCTCCTTTTATCGCACTTAGGATTGCATGCTAGATTTATTACTTTCCTTAAACTGTCTTGGGTGTTTTACTTACCACACCGTCCTTTAAATTCCCATTGTTTGCTTTCTTTCCCTTCTTTTAAGCGGAAGTAGAATGGCTTGAAACCGACTATCCACATATCCTTGTTAGCTTCATATTGCATGAAAAAGTAAAAATAAACGCATGGTCACCTTAGGAAACATGACAACTGTTAGGCACCGAAAAGACATTAATAGAAATATTAATGTAAGCCAAGTCCCCGAATTTTAGAATCTCTAGTTGTGCAGATATTGAGAGATTACTCTTGACCCCCGATTGGGTTTTCTAGCCGACCAATACAAATGAGACTAGTGGCAACTCCTAAAACTACATTTTAGGTTGTTTAATACAACTAATAATGAACTTAATAATAATAAAAAGAAAAACGATTCACCTTAATATAGCACACTCAATGAAATTTAGCCAAATGATGAAGTGATGCCATCTTTAGTGATATGACCTCAAGAGGGCTACCATAATAAAAGTACCACTAAATTCGCCTTTCACACCCGATCTCCTTTTTTTAATGTCTACTATATGTATGGATACAAATCATGACACCTTTCCGTTGTCGGGCAGGGAATGAGTTTGAGAGAACCTGCATTCGTGTAGATCTCAAACTCATTGGGTTGAAACTGAATGTGAGGTGATGATGTCTTTGGTAGACATGACCTCGGATGCAAACTCGCGAGCAAATATCCTCAAACACCATCCCTCCCCGACGAAGCCTACGAAGGGCGAGTCATGACAAATAGTTAATGAAAAATATCTTCATTATTGACAGTAATTTAAATTAAACATTTTTATGGATCATAACAATATTTTTCATTAATTCATTTTTGTAAACAATAAAAGTAATCATTTTTTAAAAATATTAATTGGTTTAATTTGATAAGTTTTATGATTTGATTATACTTTTTGAAAGTTTTGAAATAATTGTACTTTTATAATAAGTTTTACAACTTCTAGTACACTTATATTTTATTATTATTACTATTACTACTACCATTACAATTATTATCAGTAACAATAATAGTAATAGGTATGCTAAGTGTTGAGATATGAAATATACTCAACGTTGTACTCGCTTTTAAAATAAATAGTCGCACGCTCAATTTCAAGTTGACACCAGAATTAGAGCTGTCGTCTACATTCCCCGGACACCTTTTATTATTCTATGGGTTTCCCTTCATTAGGCATTACAGTTTTCAACAATTCTTTTATTCGTGCGCATTAAGCTTGCATGCTTAAGGCTTTCATCATCACATCGATCTTCATGTGGGGGAAGTGCTAAAATAATAAAAACTGTTATTCTTATTTTTGGTTTGAAAAAGAAAATTTTAGTTTATTCTTCTATTTAGTATAATATTTTATTTTAATTGATCGTGTTGGGTAATTAACATTTTTCTTAAGCTAAATTGCTTATTTTTTCTAGGTTAATATCCTAAAAACCCCACCAAACTAATTTTTTAACCATAAAAAGCCCCAAAATGGTACGTACACCTATGATAAATTTGTCATAAACTAATTTTTTGACTACTAAAACTCCAAATAGGTATATTTGTGACAAATTTACCCTATATTAACTTTTATCAAATTTGTTGACCTAGATAACATATGATAACGTGGCATGTCTACATGGAAATCCATTGATTAAATATCACCTGAGACAATGTTAAATTTAAGAGTACATCTATGATAAATTTGGGATTTTTTGTGGCATTAATCCTATGAATTTTCACGTGGACTTGTAAATTCACCATAACATATCACTATTTGTTATTCACGTCAGCAAATTTAACTGTGAAATTTGATATGGGGTAAATTTATCACAAGTGTATTAGTTTGGAGTTTTTAGTGGTAAAAAAAAAAAAAAATCTAGTTTTTGATAAATTTGTTACGGGTGTATTAGTTTGGGGTTTTTAATAGTTAAAAAATTAGTTTTGGATAAGTTTTTCATAAGTATACTACTTTGGGGTTTTTTTGGTTTGAAATGTAAGTATCATTTATAAGATGACGTATAGGAGCTAATGGGCATTCCCCAACATTACAATGATAACTAAGAATGTGAAAAAATGGAGTGAGAAAGTCTCTATACAGTAGCCAATATTACATTTGTTTAAGAAGGTCCAAAGTTTTTGTAATGTGAAGCTTGCCTTCTGACAAGTTTACAAATTTTAGCCACGATGATGGGGACATCATTTGACTTATTTTGGAAATGTCTGCAATTACGTTCCATCTAAATGCAATATATAGTTGCTTACTTTGAGAAGCCTTGCCGCCAAGTCATTGCGGTTGGTAACCTTAATCATCCATTGGAGTTATATTATTTTTATGATAATTTTTGGTATTTTTCTTATTTTCCATTACTCTTTTAACTTGTGCGAAAGCTTAATTGGCCCTGCTTCACATTTGGGTGCAAAATGAGTTAACAAATGGCGAGTTTTGCCCCCAAAGCCTTGTACTTAATACTTTATTTTCATAAAAGAGCACTTTGAATTATATTTATTTATTGAGAGTGCTCTGTGCTATAAAAGCATCTACATGTCTTTTCTTAAATTTTTTTTTATAAACTTTAATATCTCATACAGTTAAAAGAAAATAAAAGAACTTGCCTTTTTGATTTGAAGAAAAATTTCTTTCAATAAAGGTTGAATATCATGTATCGTAATATATAGTTTTCTAATTAACATATTTACAAATTATTTAATATTAAAATATTTCATACTATATAATTTTCAAACGTGGGTAACAAAATAACTTTATAAGTATCACTATCATTAATTATATAACTCAATATCATATATAATTACATAAATTCCTTTGAAATCTCTATTTTTTATTAATTTTTTTATAGAAAAGGTAACTTGCTTTACAAGTATAGTGTTATTGTAGACATTCTTACTATAATAAATGATAGTAAACTAGTATAAAGACATATCATAAAGTCCCTAATAAAAATTAAATAAATTTAAGTGTCGTAATTTAATGTATAATAACTAAAAACTATCTATAATAATATAATAAAAAATGGATTATTTATTTATTTAATTTAACATAAATAGAGTATGGTGGTAAGTATATTAATGATATTGTTAGGAACATAAAAAATTTAATAATATCTTGAAAATGAGGAAAACTTATATTTTTTTAGGTTAATAACATAAAAAAGCCTCAAACTTGTATACTAATGCTATAATTAACCGAATTAATTATGGGTCGCAAAAACTCTCAAACTAGTGCATCCGTGCCACATTCATCTCAAATTAGTCCACCTGTGCCACATATATCCCAAACAAATTTTTATGTCACAAAAAATTCCAAATGGATATATCCCACCTCACATTTACCCAAAACTAATGCACTCATGCCACGTTTACCCTCATAATTTGGAGTGGATGTGACATGAGTATGCTATTTTGGGATTTTTTATTATATAAAAATTAGTTTTGGGTAAATGTGACGCAGATGTACTAATTCGGGAGTTTTTATGATACAAAAGTTAGTAATTAGTACCCACCCACGCATGGCTGTGCTGGTTGAGGCCTGGCCTCTTGATCGCCAGGTCAGGGATTCGACTTCCAGAGTCCGCCACAACTCCTAGAACAGTTCCGTGACTTAAGTGAGGGGCCCCGGCTGGTGGGTTGCTGGACTAGTCTCCCCCGAGGTATAGTCAGTACTATGCTCCTGTAAGGTAAGCTAGGCCAGATCCTCAGCATAAAAAAAAAAGGTTAGTGTGGAGTAAAAGTGACATGAATGTACCAATTTAAGTTTTTGAAGTATTACCCCTATACATGATAGTAGCTTATGTTAAAATAACTTTTTCATGCCATAATGGGAAGTTTTGAGGTTTTCCATAAATGTGTGTGACGTGAAAAGGTGAAAGTTAAGTCACCTAAATGCTTTGGCACAGAGTGCTCTCAACAAGTAAATAAGATTGAAACCGTTTGGGGAAAAATGATAAGCCGAATGGCATAATTTAGTATGTTTTTCTTCAAACCTCCACTTTACAAATTTTTATTTTTTATTTTTCATAGATATAGATAGATAGATTCCTGCTAACCTGTGAGAAGATTTGTTTGGTAGAGCATTTTAGTCGAGGATCCAGTGAAACAAATGAACGCATTACACTGATTCCTCACTCCCTCTGCCTTTTCTCTTCCGATTTACATGCAATCCAACATCCTTGCTCTCTCTCTCTCTCTCTCCCACTGTCGCACACGCGTTTGTGTGCATCAAGAATAGTCTTTTGATAAAGGCCTAACCTCATTTCTCATTTTCATAATTTCTCATCGATATTTGCAGATCAGAATTTACATGGTTCCTTGGTATCTCTGTAAGGAATTTCTTCTCCCTCAATTGTCAATACCGCCTTACTAAGTAATGTACTTGTATAAGGGAAAAGCTAAATATGTTCAAACTAATACATACCAATTAATATCGAGTGATGTGATTGACTCTTATTATCGAACATATTTTTGGTCAAATGTCCATTAAGAGTTAGCCATATCATTTAATATATTAATTCTATAAGGGTCATGTTAACGGATGACTTTGGAACACTTATCAAGTGTACCCAGAAGAAAAGTAATTTTTTTTCTCAATATGCTGATTGTGTATATCACAAGACAATTTGTGTATTGAAAATTGCACATTAGAAGGATCCATTTCGTAAATCGGTATTGACATACCTACAATAATTTGAATGTACTTATAACACCTCCCTCTCTGTCTCTCTGTCTCTCTCTTTCTCTCTCTCTCTCTCCGTTTGTGTAATTTCTGGGGTTTGTAAATCTGTCAGTGCGGATTCGTTTGGCATTTTCTTATAATGACGGTGCGCTTGATTTCTCCCTCGTCCCTCCCTTTCCATCGCACATGCAGTTCCTCCGTGGGGAGCAGTGGTTGGAATAAGTGGATTTAGATTTGACTTTAATCTTTGGAGATCTTCGAAGACTTTAAGAAAATTGGCTTCCACATGTATTTTTAAAGTCGAAAAGGTTTATGTTTTTAGGACAGAAAGTGGGGCGTGGCAAGAGAGAAGGGGGAAAGCAGCCCCCTCCTCCCAGTTGCTCTCCATCATTTGCCCCTTGGAGATGCAAAACCCATCCTTTTTCCACAATATATCTAATTGTGGAAGAATATAATATTCACCAGTCACTACAAGACAAATTCTCCGCCAACAACCTTCTCTGCATTGATTTGGGTTACTATAAACATCCACTCTCTCACTAAACTTCGCATTTTTCTTAACTAATGGTTGATATAGGGTAAGTACTATAAGTATGAATCTACTGAACAAGCAGATTTAGCAAGTTCCTTTTTCTCATAAGCACACTAATAATTATCATGATTTTATTATAAAAAACTTAAATTCTTCTATTCAAGAATTTCAAAGTATGTCAATTCATGATAGCACCATAAATTAATTATCATATTAGTTCTAACACCATGAGAGAATCACACTACCTTAGTTAGCTAAGAGCCCATGATCACATAAATCATGTATCAAAGTTCCATACCTCGGATATGGGATCCAAGTCTCATGCTTTCAAGGTTTCAGAACCCACCGTGGATTGGCTGCGTGCTGGTCTTTCATTAGTGCCAAAACAAAGCTTTCTTGACCATTTAATGAACCTCGAGGGCATAATTGTATGATAGGGCATATGAATTTGGGCCACCATATGGGGAAACTGTTTCTGAAGGCAATGCTAAGAACCCATTGGCTATAGTTATATGCATACATATGTACACCCAGAAGCATATTTCAAAATTCTTGTGGGGTCGGTTCGAAAGGAGATATGGTTCCGTATAAGTCATATGATTTGTGTGTGATTCACACTTCAAACCAACTTGGCATCATAAACTCCAAAAATCTCTCCCTAGGCTTTATAAATCAAGGAACGGAAGTGGGTGCTTAATCTCCATTTGTTTCACAAAAAATACATAATTTAAAAAATAATTTCTAAAAAATTATTGCTCGTATCATTTGAAATAATTAACAAACTAAAAAGGGTTTTATTATCGAGAACAATTTATATTGTAACATTTCCGCGGTTGATGAAAAGTTAATTCTTTCACTCATTTTTATAATTTATGATTTGTAGGAAAATAGATTTTTGATCATTCATTTTTCATGAAACAAATGGAATCCAAAGAAAACTAATTTCTGCTTAATAATGTCAACCTCGCTAGGTCTTGTAGGATTAAAGGTTTCATAGCGTTACAGACTTACCGAATCTTTTGCACGGGAATTTTAAATTACTATAATGGACTCGAAAGTACTGCCAGAGGTACTTTTATTTTGCCCGTATACTACTAGACGTACTGAAAATGCATTATTATTTTTATTATACTATAAATATGTGACCATCCTACATTGGATATTTAAACAAGCGAGAGCAACGTACAGACCAAAAAAAAGACAAGCGAGAGATACGTGAATAAAAGCAGTGGCTTATTGGCATATATACCGGAGCTTGTTCTAGTTATGCAAAGACCAAATGCTTTGCCAGATGAATGCCCATTACATTCAGAATGGCGGATGCGGAAACCTAATGTTTACTCATGAAGCAATCAATGTTCCGGTCCTTGTTGGAGAACCAAGATTTATCGTTAGATAGATCTACTTTCTCGACGCTGGATGTGGATGTCGTTTTTGCCTATGCATTCTTAAGGGGACAAAATGAAGATAGGCAATTTGTGCTAGGTAACACTACGAATACTATAGCAGGGGTAGCAATAAAAAATGTGAAAATCCTTGGTTAAGATTCGAGTTCCATCATTCAAGCAACAAGTATGACATACACTGTGGAGATGGGTGAGAAATTTGAAATAAACAAGTTGCTCAACTGCTCTCAAAAGATTTGATTAGAGGTGGTTTGAGTCCGCACTCTAAGCCCAGCTTTTATGGTAATTAACCATGCAGCGCGGGTGCTAGAGAAAACACGAACGACTAAAGACCATCGTCAGCTCAAGAAGGCAACAAAAGATGATGGGTATAAAATTCCTAGGGCGGGAGAACTCATAGATGAACAAGTCTTGCACAGCTTCCATTACTTTCTCAATTCAGTTTGAAAAGTGGTTTTTGGCAGCTAAAAATGGAAGAAGACTCGGAGTGCAATTTTAGTTGGACTTTTGAAGAAAGTTTTTGGGAAAATACAAAGGATTTTAAGTTAAATGATTTTTTCAAAATGCAAATTATGTTTGTTAAATTGTAATTTGAAAGTCCATTGTGAAGTATTTTTGAACAAAATAGTGTTTAGAGAAATTATATTTACAAATGACTTTTGTGATTAAATAAAAAAGAAAAAAATTATCTAAAGAAAAATAGAAAAGTTGGTCGACGGGGGCAAATGATTGCCGGCAACCTCAGGCAGCCCTCAGAGACAATCGACAAGGGTTGCTTGGGGTCAGGCGATCCCCGACGGCCCTTCATGAAGGTTGCCGACCTCGCCACGGCCCATATTTGGGTTGCGCTTGAGGTCGCGTGACCTCAAGCAACCCTTCATGAGGACTCAACTCACAGGCGATTGCGCAATTGGCCAATGATGGTCACATGAGGTAGCCATGACCTCACAGGCCTCTCTCCAGCCCGCCACCGACCAATTGCACACAACCACACCATGCTAATGGAGAAGAAGATGAACATTAATTGTGGGGTCTTTCGAAAATGCTGAAAGCCCAAGGCAACTTAGAACTTACCTTAGGCCTTTAGCCTTTCAAAGGCTAACATTCTCTTATGTGGGTTTCAAAAATTTTACCAAACACTCAATATTTGCCCAAATGGGTTTTGGACACTCAAAGTGCCTTCCCAAAGCAGATCCCAAATGCACCCTCAATTCCATTGACTACCTTTGCACGGACGAGATGTGTTGTTAAACCTTTGTAGGAGTGTAGGCAGTTTTATTTTGGTTGAGTCCATTTCTTATTTAGAACATAAGCTGGCAAGTAGTCCATGTACTCGATCCATCTTCACTTGAAAGGTGAGGCCAAATCAATGATTGGAAAATTTCCAATGTGAGAGAAAAGAAGCGCAATCCCTTAAGTGGCAAACCATCCTTTATACTTCATTGGTATGAGGAGAATGTGCTCATATTCACCAAGTGAGGTGAAAGAGTTTTCCAATTAAGAAAGTTTTACATCAGTAAAAGTTTCTTTGTTTCATGAAAAATTTACTATCGGAAATCATTTTCCTCGTTTTCCTATTTTTGCATCGCTTAAAAAAAATGAGCTGTGGAAAGTCTTATTATAGTCAATGAAAAATCTATACTCAAATTTTGGAAAATAATTTAATCTTCAAGAAAATAAAAATCATTTTCCAGCATGTGACTAAAACCTTACATTTGTGCCTGAATCTTGGTGGCTGAGCTCGAAATCAATGGCTGAGCCGAGGTTAATGGTGGTAGTCTTGGACTTTAGCGCCCAACCTTGAGTACCTCAGACCGTGCCCAAGGTCCATACACCTGAGATCAAGTCCCTGGTTCTCAAATCTAAGACCTAAGGTACTCAGGATTTTTTTCATCAAATACGTTTTCATAAATTTCTTGTAACTAATGTGAGAAAATGATTTCCATATTATTTGTAGAATCACAGCGAAATATAGGAAAATAAAATTATTTTCCTGAAAATAAGTTTCATCGCGTGAAATAAAGGGAGCATAAATGAAAGTGCCTCAAAGGAAGCGGACTTTTATCCCAATGCTCCGTTGGAATGGCGTGCACTAAGCACATACAGCCCCACCTTCCACTCCACTCCACTCCACTCCACTCCTGACTCTACTACAAATCCTGATCCTGTTGTTGACTGAGGAAGACCCCGTTACACCAATCTCTCCTTGCCCAAATTAGCAGTGGTCTCACTCTCACCAGAAGATTTGACCGGTTTCAACACACCCCCACACATCAATTCAGAGCCCTCCAAAAGGGAAGCAACATCGCACTCATGTAGATGTAACACTTGTTGGGCAGGCACATATAATCTCTCTCTCTCTCTCTCTCTCTTTCTCTCCCGAAAAGTTGCACTGGCATGGTGAAATGGCCGATCAAAGTGGTGGTGGTGGCAACAACGCGATGATGAGGGACTACAGGAAAGGGAACTGGAATGTGAACGAGACCATGATACTGATTGAGGCGAAGAAGATGGACGACGAGAGGCGGACAAAGCGGAGCGAGGAGAGCGGCGAAGGAGTAGGGGGAGTGGCCGGAAGAGGCGGGGCCAAGCCCTCGGAGCCGAGGTGGAAGTGGGTGGAGGACTACTGCTGGAGGAGGGGGTGCTGCAGGAGCCAGAACCAGTGCAACGATAAGTGGGACAACCTCATGAGGGACTACAAGAAGGTGAGGGAATACGAGAGGGGGAGGACTGGCGAGGAGGAGGAGGCGGCCTCGTATTGGAAGATCGAGAAGAGCGAGAGGAAGGAGAGGAACCTGCCCACCAACATGATGCCGCAGATATACGAGGCCTTGGTGGATGTGGTGGAGAGGAGAGCAGGAGGAGGAGGAGGAGCAGGAGGATCTCAGAGGGCCACTGCCGCTGCTTCCGCCTCCATCACCGCCTATTCCATCGGCCACCCGAATCCCGACGTCATCGTTAGCACTGGTTATGTGGTGGAAACGCCCATTCAGCCTCCGTTGCCTCCGCAGCAGCATGTATTGCCGGGCCCCATCGTGCCGGCATTACCTCCTCCTTCTCAGACGCTGGAGGCTCCGCCTCAGCTGCCTTCCGCTTCCGCTTCTCAGCCATTTCCAACACCAGGTACCACTCTGTAAATATAATCAAACTCTATCAACCGTAATTTTCTTCCCTTCAAAATTGCGCAGAATCCGAACCGAGCGAGCATTCAGACACGCCGGCTAAGAGGCGGAGGAGAGGCGGAGATCGTGGTGGAGCAGCGAGCGAGGATCGCCACGAGCCGGGTGACGTGGGGACCGCGATCTCAAGGAGCGCCTCCATCATAGCGGAAGCGCTCCAGGCCTGCGACGAGAGAGAAGAGCGACGGCACAGAGACCTGGTAGGCCTCCACGAGAGGAGGCTCAAGCTTGAGGAGTCCAAGACGGAGATCAACCGACAAGGCATCGATGGCCTTGTGAGCGCCATCAACAAACTCGCCAATTCCATCCACGCTCTAGCTTCCAGTAGTAAGAATCAATCCTCCTCATGAGGCAGCCCGCATTCAAATCCGGTTCTGTACATATGAAAATCACAAAATGTTGGATGATCATCCTCGATTGATGATGATGATGATGATGATGATGATCCCATCACTCCATTTCATTATTGATGGCTATTAGTCTGGTTTCATATGTAAACATTTTTTTCCTAATATGAACGAACTGGCACGTATGAGAATTCATCCCATGATGTTTTATTAGTGCAGAAATTTTTTCCTAAGCGAGGGGCAACTGGAGGGATTGCAATATTAGTATTTTTCATATATGTCGTGTGCTAAATTGCAAGTTTTGCAGCAAGAAATCGGTTTAGAGTTCCTACTGCCTTTCAATGCCACACATGATGAGGAAAACGAGAGACAGAAAGAGAGGGGGTTGTTTTGAAAGAAGGAGCGAGGAGATTTTGCACCGCACGCGCTGCATTGGGGCGTGACGAGGGGTCGGCTTATCTATCATTTATGAGGCACAAATATGAGAAATTTTTGCTACTGGGCAGCACTGACAAGTACTCTGAAAAACAGGTATGGCACTTCCAAAAAGGACTGGTCAAAGGCGACCGGTCAATGACTCTCTGATGATGCCTTTGCTCATAATTACTAGATTGCCATTTATTTATTTTCTTTTTCTTTTTTCTTTTCGGCTTCCCGCTGGGGGGTGTTGTCTTGTTGCGTTATGTGCATCCTCGTGGTGGAGGGGCTGAGGCAAAAGCTTTTGGTCCCTCCTTTTATTTCCCACTTCTTACTCTCTGAAATGGGAGGTCATTATTGGCTAATTGGGTAGCCTGGCTCTGTGGCTTCTGACAAAAGGGTGAGCCACAGTTTGCCGATTTTGCCCTTCGAGGAGATCCAGCTGGATTTTGTGGGGTACTCTGGTAATTTCATGGCCAAGTATAGTAGACCGACTATTCCCAGAAAATATTTGCATTTTGAGACGAAGGTTGTTTTAGAACCTTGATTTAGTTCCTTTTTTTTATGGAAGTAAGATAGAGTTGAGGTCATTGTTGTCCCTGCTCAAATTCTCTTAAGCCGTAGGACTGAAATAAGCTCTCGCAAGTTTGTTGTGCATTTTTTATTTGGCAAACACTAATGCATGAGATTCACAATACTCAGATAACATTTCCTCAAATCAATTGTTTTCACACTAATATCAATTCATTTTTATTTTTTTAAAATTTTCCCAGACCATTACTTGGCATCCTATGATAAAGCCCAACAAATAAAAAGACTATATTGCCCTATCTTTGCACGCCTTAACCTCGGTCCATCCATAACCGTCCATGGCCTTCGCAGTCACCCCACCACCCCCGGTCACTATCTTCTCGGCATTGCCTTTAACTCTCTATCTCTCTCAGCTCTCTCTCTCTCTCTCTCTCTCTGAGGTAGTCCATGGCCTTGCCGCGCCCTTGATCTTGATCTTGGGTCCAAATAGCCATGGTCAACCCTCCATAGCCTCAGCGGGGCTCTCAACCTTGATCTAAGGCCATCAATGATTGCTAGTATCCTTACCATTAACTTTGTCGGTGCTGTGGCATGAAATTGTTGGAGAGAGAGAGAGGGGTTACGAGATGGAGGAATTGAGGATGAACCCCAAAACGATAGGTGATGGCGAGGGTACTGCAACTGGTTGCCCATTTAGGGTTTGGGTTGCTTTGTAATTTTCGTTGTTTAAGCAACATAACAATTTTGGTAGGGGCATTCGGGAAAGAAAAATGACTGATTTCGTAACATTAATGATGTTAATGGGAAGGCTTAATACCCTAAAAACCCCAAACTTTAGTTTTCATCTCCATTCTATCCTAATTCTTTTTTCACATTAAAAAACCCTAAAATTTGATTTTTGTCTTAATTCTACCCTAAATTTTAATTTATCCAATAAGAAAACCCTCTACTTTAGATCCAAACCCAATTTACTTAATTTTCTTTTCGTCTCATAAAAACATCGACTTTTAATTGAGTTCCAAATCTATCCCTATTAACCCTTCATTCAAAATTTCTCTTGACAATAGAGATAAAGAAAAAAAAGCAGCTATTCTTAGATATATATGGATTTTGTTTACAGACAAAGAGTCACTTTGGTGCCGATGGATCCACTGTAACTTCTTAAAGAGAGTTAATTTCTGGGTCTCTTCTACTCCTACTGTGTGCTCCTGGACGTGGAAGAATATTCTAAAATTAAGAAGGGATTTTAGGCTCTCTTTCTTTTGGAAAGTGGGTGATGGTCGATCAATCTCACTTTGGCATGACAATTGGCACCAGAAAGGTCCGCTGAGCCTTTTCCTTCCGAAGTCTCTTATTGCTATTTCGGGTCTTTCTCCACATGTGATAGTTGCTGAATTCGATATCTTCTGGATTGTTGGGATCTTTCTCCTCCGACCCTTGCTCGGGCCCCTGACAGGTTCTCTTGGCGTGAATCGCCCTCTGGAATCTTCTCGGCGGCCTCAGCTTGGGAGGTTCTAAGAACCAAGAAGGACCGAGTTCCCTGGGCCCACTTCATTTGGAACATGTCAATGGCTCCTAGGTTTCAATTTAACCTTTGGTTAATTACTAGGAATTGCCTAACTACTCAGGTTTTTCTTTTATCCTATGGTAGAATTAACTATGAAGTATGTGCCTTTTGTAATGCCACTTTAGACTCGATTGATCATCTCTTTTTCGAATGCCATGTCCTTGCGACTCTTGCGTTCTTCTGGGCTACGCGGTGTAATCTTCCTTGGTGAAATAGGCCTTGGGCGGAAACCATTTGTTGGGCCCTAAGGTTCCTCTCTAGCAGGGATTTTTTCCACTCCATTGCTCGGTTTTCTTTTGGGGCCATGTGCCACTTGATCTAGAAGAAAAGGAACAACATCATCTTTCGGGGCGCAACGCTTCATGTCTCTGCTTTGAAGAAGCACCTTATTAAAGTCATTAAGGATAAAGTTCTTACCTTCAGCAACATGCCGAACAACCCTAGGAACAGGCGGCTTCAGCGTGGATGGGGCTTTGACCCTTCTATTTTTGACAGAATCAACACTCATCTCACCTAGTTAGGTGGATTGCTAGGTTGTTTTCTCTACCTAGTGGCGTTTTTTGCCTAGGCTTGTGCTGCTGGGTGTTCAGCTGTGTTTACTTCGGCTCCCTTCCACTCATCCTGCATGTTCGCATTATGAGTGAAAGTATTTGGCGCCGGTTTTTGTGTATCTTGACTTTTTCAATTTAATTACACTTGTCTTTACCAAAAAAAAAAAAAAAAAAAAAAACTATTGAGTGCGAGCTATTTGAGCAACCTAAGCGCGAGATTTCCGACCACAAGAGATGGAAGACTCTTGAACACGATAGGTTGAATACTGAGCACAAAATTGAAGATCCTCAAGCAAGATGGAAGAATTAACAATAAGAGCAATTGAAGAAAACTAGCCCTAATTGCTCTAGTTTTAACCCAAATTTCAGATCCAAGAAAATGTCGTGTGAGTTGACGTGGAAATTCATCTCCAAAAGACGTTTTATTAGATTTGAAAGTCGAGGAAAACTGGAGCAATGACGTGAAAATGTCACATCATCAAGGGTTTTTTTGGACATAGTGTCCACTAAGGTAAATATGAGACTCGAGCAAAAATTGGTGGTTCTTTATGAGACAAAAAAAAATATATAGGATAGAAATGGGATTGGACCAAAATTTAAGAATTTTTTATGAGATGAAAAAAATTTAGAGTATAATTGGGACAAGATCTAAAGTTGAGGGTGTTTAGGATAATAGGCTCATCTGGAAAAGGATATTTATAGTCAAAAGCGAAGGCAAAGTGGTATTATTGAGAAAAGTGATGATGGTTTTTCGTGTTTTTCTCTTCTTTTTTCCTTTTATTGATGAGTTTAAACAGGTAATCATAATCAACATCCTATTTTAAGTCTGAATTTTCGGTGAGATAGTATTGCGAACCTAAAATCATGGAAACTGTGCAAAAGAACATATAAAAAATCAACTATATTAAGATAATGTACAGAGCAAAACGTGAATTTTACCCAGAGCAAAAGGAACTAAGGTTTGTTGTGAAACCCAAATCCTAAAATATCAACTCTAGTATTAGAATGTAATGTGAGGAAAATCTCTCTAATATCTATATTCTTGAAACAGATAAACTACTGTGTAAACTATAAATATACATTTAATCTGAATCTAAAACACTCTATAAAAGTATAGGGTTTATGTGACGTTGATTTTATTATTTACCATTTTATCCTTTTTCACCAACATTCTTTTTCGCAAATGGTTGTCCTCATAGAGCTGTGAACATCTAAAATATTCTCCAATCTTATCTCATGAGAAAGTAATTCAAGTGACGGACATGATGACATGATGTACACAACTAATTACCATTGTTCACATGTGATAAATCTAATCTACTTGGCATCATGTGTATATATCCTACTTTTCATTTATTAGCATGTCCTTTTCACGTGCTGCATCGCTCACACGAAATATATTTTTCTCCTCTCACACTCCTCCAATCATGGTTTTCTGGACCAATATACATTTTTCCATTAAATCACATGCTAATTAGTCCTTTTGCAAATGCATATATTCATAACCAAGCTCACAAGAAAAGCAGGGAAACGCTCACAAATATCTGGGCAACAAACCAACTCCATGTGGTTGCCAGGCAGAGCCTCACCTTGCTTTTCAGCCCGTGTTATTTTCTCCTTCAATCCGCTTCTTCTTCTTCTTCTTCATTCTCGTTTCGGATACTTGCCTAATTCATTAACTAACACTCACAATGTAAATCTTTACGTTTTCGCCTTCCCTTACATATAAACACTCACCACGTATACTATGGTTTTGTCCTCACGAAATTGATTATGTATCAGCCCAAACCATCCGAAAAATGTCAATGTAAATTTTAAGGTCTGGAATAAGCGACATCAATTAGCTAGCGAATTAAGTTTCACCAATACTATTTTTGGTACGACAAAATAGAATAGAACAAATATGTTAATTTGGTAAATTTTACAATGACGAAAAAAAAAATACCGTGAAAGTAGAGGGAAGCATTAATCTTAATATGTTTAATACAAAAATTTAGATTAAAAGTTATAAATAATTTAATAAAATATTATTCTAAAAACATAGTTGACTACACAATCATGACACTAATTAATAGGGAAAAAATCACAAAAAGGCCTAAACTATACCCATCGTGATACATTTATCTAAACTTTTTTCTATGTACCAAAAAATCATAAACTTGTACCTTTATGACACATTTACTTACTATCAGAATTCTGTTAATACTTACCATTAAAAATCTGCCTTCATGGATGCTAGAAAGCAAACATTAGCCATGATGCCCCCATAGCTTAAGTGAAATAAAAATGATATACTTTTGATTGAAAAATCATTTATGGAGAATCTTGGGGTGCGAATGGTAACATTTTCTTTTTTTGTTGTTCAGGAACGAAAAAAAAAAAAAAGTGTTTGTTCCGGGGAACAATTCTTGAACAAAAGAACGCGTTTGGTAACGTTTGGTCGGGAATAAAAAATGAACAAAACACGTTTGGTAAATTTTATTCTTTTTTTGTTTCTTTTAATTTTTTAAACATTTTTATTTTATTTTTCATTTTTTCCTTTCTTTTTTATTTTTACTTTTTTTGGTCCCCGACCTCCGGCGCCCGGCCGACGGGGCGGGGACCTCGCCCGGCCACGGCGAGGCTCGGCGTCGCCGGCGCGGGCGAGGCCGGGCGAGCTCGGGCTCGCCGGATCCGGCGAGGCCGAGTGTCGCCGACCCCCGGCGAGGCCGAGCGCCGCGACCCCGGCGAGGCTCGGGCTCCGGGCGAGCCCGAGCTCGCCCGGCCAAGGCGAGGCTCGGCACGCCGGGCGGCGAGGTCGAGCCTCGAGCCTCGGCCATGGCGAGGCCGGCCTCGCCGGATCCGGGCGAGCCGAGCCTCGAGGCCGAAAGAAAAGAAAAAAAAAGAAAAAAAAAGAAGAAGAAAAGAAGAAGAGAAGAAGAAGAGAGAGAAGAAGCTCGCCGGAAATGTTTCTTCATTTTTGTTTCTGGAACAAGAAACAACAATTTGTTGTTTCTTTTTTCTGTTCCCATTTTGTTCCGGGAACAAAAAAACAAAAAAAGAACAGAAACGCAACCAAACGCGTTTCTGTTCTTTTTTGTTCGAGAACAAAATCCGTACAGAAGTGTTCCGGGAACACTTTTTGGGAATGTTACCATGCAGTCCCTTGACGAATGATAATTGTGTCACATAGCTACAAGTTAGGTGTTTTTATGTCACAAAAAAAATGTTTAGGGTAAAAGTGTCATAGTGGGTATAATTTTGGAGGTTTTTTTACAAATGGTTATTGAACTTTGGCCCAATGCGCAATGTGATCTGTGAGCTTTAACTTAATGTTCAAATTTAGTCCCTAAATTTTTAATTTGGTATATGTTTAACTATATGAAAATGTGCAATGTTGTCCTTGATCTTAAATTAATGGAAAAACTATATCAAACATTTTTATATAATTCAAGGAGTATATTGAACATGTAGCAAAAGTTTATGGACCATACATAATTCATTAAAATTTCAGGGACTATATTGAATATTAAGCTAAAATTTAGGAACCATATTATATGTTGAGCAAAGTTCAATAATTATTTATGTTATTATCCCAAAAAGGAACTTTGATGTATGTCAAGTGGGTAAAATTTGGGGTTCTTTGTGGCTTTTTTATGTAATTAATATGTCATCAACTAAATTATTAAGAAATATTAGTTTTGGTGGGGTTATATCTGACCCTTTGCCATGAAAATCTTTTGGTCATTTTGGGTTGACTTTGACCACGAGTTTCTTTTTCGTGGCGAAAGTACCCAAAATGTTTGACCGAAAAGTTTCTTACTCTCCACGTTGTTATGAGATAGATCTAAACTTTCAGTTTGAAGATTTATAATTACCGAAATAATTTGTTTATGCTTTTCTCAAGAATATATAATTAATTTAATTTACTTTATAGATTCTGAAAAAAAAAATTACTTTATAGATTAATTTTTTGGTTAAAGTACTTTATTGATTGGATGATTAATTTTTTCATCTAATATTTTTATATCAAAATATTTACACTTCCTACTTTCCTCTTCAATTGTCATTTTTTTCTGAGATTGTTCAAGCTATACACTTGCATACGAAATAAGTTGGCAACTGTGAAAATTGAATTCAAAATCAATAAACCTTAGCCATACAATATTCTCAAATAGATAGAGAGCACCAATTACATGTTGAAATGAGTTAGTACTACATGTTATAAGGTGAGAATAGCAGAAATTTTAATTATATTGATAATTTATGTTCATGTGTTTTTTTCTAGAAAATTCATAGGTTTCATAGACTGAGTTTCTGTTATAGTAGATTTGAGGTCTTAAACCTCAAAATCTCGAATTGAGGTGCTCGAGAATTTTAATCTAAGTTCAATAAGCTTCATTTTGATACTTCGAACGAATGTCATTTGATACCTGAAATCCACTTCCAAAGTTCATTTATATGTTCTGGAAATTGAGTTAGATTATATGATGATTTGGAATTTTGAGCATTTTAAGTGTTTGTTGATTTTTTGCTAAATTTTGTGCTTAGATTTAGAGGTTGGTGTTTCATGAAAGTTGTTTGAAATGTCCTTGGCTACAACATATAATTTTTTCAGATTTTTTTGGAGTTGATTTAGCCAAGGAAATCTTTGATAAATCGTCTTTAGGGTGCTTTGTCCCGTTTGTGACTTGATTGATGTTTGCCTTAAAATGAGTCAGTAAACGCATTCGATTGGTCTCGAGTCCTTCACAACAATTGTAGTGCGTCTCATAAGTTTTTAACAATGTATAGATCACACCAATTGGCCATCGTTTGCTTGGTTAATCTCATGATCAAAGATAGATTTTAACTATGCAATTTTGGGTAGTAGGATTGGTTTGACCTGTTTTGTAAATTTTGTATGATTTTTTGCGAATCAAATTAGGTTAAGATGTTTCATGAAACTTAAACCTTGCATCTAGACCTAATAGCACAAAAATTGTATATATATATATATATATATATATATATATATATATTTTTTTTTTTTTTTTTATGTCATTTAAAGAAGATAAATCATGATTTGTTTAGGACATTGTTGATGTGGTTACTGCAGATTAGACCTCTAAATGGAAATATCTTTGATCATCAGTATTAACATGTTCAATTGCCTTCAATGCATTCTAGACATTTGTAAAGGACATTTCAAGTTTCGAAATGACATATAGCATGCCTAAATTGTCCGTCATTATCCCTAAGCCTACGTCTATCCACTCTTCAAACTAATAGCCATAAGTCGGACTAGATTCTACTAGTAATCTACTCAAAAAGTTACAATTGACAAGCACTAATCTTATTACAAGATAGATCACATTATCAGGACATAACTACTGCTTTTACTCTTGTACTCTTAATCTAGAGCACAATCACTCCAACAACACAAATACAATACTCAATGAAATGATCGGAAGAGAGCTTATCGCTAAAAACAATGTGAAACTAATTTTCAAATCTTGATATATGTCGTTCTCTCTCTAACATTTGGCATCTATTATCTTCTCCTTTATAACCATCTTCAATCTATCCATTGGAGGTGGATTGAAGAAACAAAGAATCGTTAGAGTGATCGTTGATGTATTGTCTAAAGATAGAACTACTCATACAATCCTTTTCTTAGATATTTGCACTCTAAAAATAATATCGGCTGCTGTCCCTTCGCTATAGTCTTTGACAAACCTATCAGACTACCTAACTATTTGATTACTATATCCACCCGAATTTTACTATTATGCGAATCCATAGCCACAACAGCTGTATTACTAAATTAACAAACATTAACAAAATGTACGTTGTTGCCATAGCACCAATGACCTGATATGTGTAGCATCAACATAGATATCAACATCAGTTGATTTTTTAGGTCTATTGGTACTATTTATGGAAAATCTGTATCAAGACGTATTGTCATTCTTCTGTCCACTTAATCACACCATGGATCTTACTTGGTCTTTTGTTACAACCACTGCATACAACTATAGTGAACATTATACTGAAGATAGCTTAGGCATTATCAAAATCATTTGGAGATATATTTTCAACAAAGAATATGTGTGACAAGTTTACAGTTAAATTGAATCTTTAAATAGTTTTCGGTCGATGAATCATCTCCTTACATCCCAAAACTAGCCATTACGCTACTAGTGAGAGGATATTAATGTTCCTATTGAGATTGATGGGTCAAAGCTTCACCATTGACTATTAGGTATCTCAGAAAATAATGAGTCGTAAGTCATTGGGTATTGAGATACTTAAGCTAGAACATAGGTGCTTGACTTGAACAAGTTCACTGAACATGACATACATAGAACAATTAGCAATATGAAAGTTCTAAGCGGGGTTAATAGCTAATCTTTATATTTTGGTCTTGTATAAAATCCTTAGACCTAAGACATGAAACTGACTTGTATGTTGAATGGCTGTGGTTTATAAGTGTGCATATTGATGTTTCGTTGAATCATCTTTGTACTTGATGGTTATAGTTTATTCACATATGAAGGTACATGCACGTGCAATATGGAATCTGTCTTCCTATTACCTAAATATACAAGATAGAAGATTGATGTCTTATGCAATCTAATCGTGACATTATATTGAAATCTTCGACTAGGTTTGTAATTGAGAATGATTATTTCATGTCTTGTGAAAATATATGTTAGTTAAATTTGGGCATATGATCGAATTGATGGCTTGACAAACAATTTCACAGTCTTTGTTTGATTGGGACATATAGAGACAGAAGGATTAAATTATATGATCGCCAAAACTAATAGGTTTATTATGTTCTTGAAATGTTTGCATTATAGGAACTGGAGACTGATTAAGGCAATCAATTCTCTTAGTCCTATTGCTAGCTCAATAATGAATCTAGGGATATCACATACCATAACCAATTCAAAATGACATTTAAAACAAGAGAGACAATATTGCAAATTTGTTTGCAATTGAGGCAATTAGATTGAGTTGGGCTAAAAATAAAATATCTGAAAGGAGTTTCAAACTTTACAGCCAAATCAAAGGTTTGAAGTGAGTTCAGACTTTATGGTCGAATCAAAGAAATGAAGTGCAATGACTAAATTAATGATCTAAAGTAAGTTTAGACCAATAATCGTATTAATGATTTGAACTGAGTTCAAAATTAATGGTCACATTAATGATATGAAATGAATTCAAAATAAATAACCAATTAAAGATATGAAACGATTCCCAACTTAAGGGCTAATTTAAATTGTTGAAACGGTTTTAGATTTAATGACCACATTAATGATTTAAAATGATTTCAGAAGTAATGGTCAAATTAAAGTTTTGTAATTACAAAGTTAATACATAGAATAAAGTTTTGTAATTGTTATAGAATTAATGTCTGAATTAATGCTTTGAAATGGTTTTAGAACTTATGTCCACATTCAAAGTTTAAAGCAAGTTCAAACATTACAACCAAATTAATACTTTAAAATAGTGTTAGAGTGCATGTGACATCCTAAAATTTTGGATTTTAGAATTTATGAGTAAACTATTACTTTCCGAAGGAAATTAGAATCAGGCCGAGTGAGTGGCCTGGTGAGTTTCGTCTATGTTGTGCGTGAGGGCTGGGTTTAGGCCACCAATTAGGTTGGCATAGTTGGTGTTGGGCCATGAATTGGGCTCGATGGGCCAAACATATATAAAAGGCTTGGTTTGGTTGGAAATGTCCAAATCTTGTCAATTTAGGTTTTGTGTAAATTCAAGTGGTCTCAGATGTTCAACATTGATTTTTTATAGTTTGAATAGTATCATCCTTTTCATGTGACGTATAGAGCTATTAGTGGACCTACAATCTTAAAAAGCTAGAAATAGTGATATGAGGATATCTAGTTAGCTTAGATTATTTCTTTTAATGGTTGAATTGTGTGGGGATATGAGCATTATTACTAAGCTTTAGCTTATGACATTAGTGAAAACCCCCAAAATAAAGTAACTTAACTTAGGTGCCTTAGCATTCTGACCTAAAAAAAAAAAAATTTGGTGCCTTAGCCTCTCATGGTGATTGAACATTTAGGGGGTAAAATAGGGAATAAACCCTATTCACTTAAACCAAATTTCTCTAAGGCACATAAGTCAAGTAAGAAAGACAAAACTTGGATCTTCCATGCAAATGGGACAAAATCCCATTCGGCTTCCCCATGCAAGAAGGGTCATAGACCCTTTGATTTCTATATCCCTACACCTTAGAACCTAGCCTCATTATCATTGCCTTTTCCCTTTTCAACAATCGACATTCATGCAAGTTGAGGAGGCTCATGTCACGCACCAAAAACCCCATCGTCTCAGCCAATCTTTTCTTCTTCCTTCCCTCTTCTTCATTGGCTCCTTTCTCCTTCACCTGAGACACCCCATATTTTCCTCTCCATTTTCTCTCTCATTTTCTTGTTGTTCCTTAAGAAACCAGTAAACATAGGACCTTCCAACCTTCAAGCCTTCCCAAAGAAGCCATTTGTGAGTTTCGGAACTAGGTATGGGAGAAGCATGGTAATAAGCTTCAATGTCCTCTCCGCACTTGAAGATAGATTGGTTTGGTTTAGCGGATTCTTAATAATAGGTGTTAGTTTTGTGGATAATTTTTGTAACACCCTCGATTCTAACCCCATAAGGATTGGCCGTAAGGTCCCGAATGGATCAACCATGGACCATTGGCCATGGATCGATCAGTTTGATTGGCAAGGAATCACGAATTGGTCATAGTCCGACCGACCGACTGATTGACCAATCATGAACTGGTCGAGGTGTCGGCCGTGGATTTTCTATCAATCATACCTATGGGTAGGATTACCAGCTCATAAGATGACTTTTTGATCACGAGGATTGATCACGGGATGATTTGGATCAGCGGATGGTTGTGGGTTGATCCGACCGGTCATAATGCCCGACCGCGGGTGATTCCGTTCGGCTATGCATCGATACACGACGATCTGACTTGATCAAATGTGATTGCCTTCTGATAAAAAATGCATCATTATCTATTTAATTCTTATTGATTGGAAATGAATCTTGAATTGGTGATATCCAATCATGGATCGGTAATGCACCGACCATGAGCCATTCAAATGGATCGGGTGTCAACCAAAATGAGCTCAGGGATAGACCTAGATATTCCGTCACTATTTCTAAAGTTCATGAATGCCTTAACTTAGTACTAGGCCATGGATACCCTTAGGATTGACCTTGACCAATCGAAGGGCTAATGGACCGACCCTTTAGGCCAATTGACCGTCCAAAGAAACGGTTCATGCGAGCATGGGATGTGATAGCTGAACCTCGGTTATAAATAATTTTGTTTTTTGGGGTGTACTTAATGATCCATTTTCCGGCTTTGGAACCAACTGAGACGAGAGAATTCTCTAGACCACCTTTTTGATGAAGAAAAATACAAAATTGAATTCTCTAGAACACCTTAGCTTCTTCATGAAGGAGATTGACTTATCATTTCACTTGGATTTTTCTAAATATGGTCATGATTACCGATGATTTACCTTGGAAATTAAGTAAAGTATCCAAGCCAAATGTCCCAATAAAAATAGGACACATGGGAGCTAAAAATAGGACACACGGGAGCCTTAAAGCCACCCTATCTTTTAGAGTGCCACGTATGCTAATAACTTGTCCCTTAATAATTAGCAAAGTGCTCTTGTGGTCTAATGAAATGGAGACAAATAAGGCTTCAATTAATGACATTAGGTCATTAGATCTCCATCTCATAAGCTTAGGTGTCCCTTGAAAATTTGGTAATGATGGCTCAAGATTTTCCTTTGGGAAGAAGTAAATGACTCAAGGGCTTAAGTGGACCAATAAGAATAGAACTTGGTAGAATATTCTAGAAAGCCAAAATTTATGAAGCAAGTTCTTGAATTTAAGCATGTGCTAAAATATCAAATTCCCCATGATTAACTAAATATAAGCATTTAATGAGAATAATGAGTCATTAGTTTAGGTGTTCATGAAAGATATGGTCATCATTATCATAAGATTTTGTCACGCCCCGATTCTCTAGCGCGTGTCCATCCCTTTGTAGTCGATGAAATTTGCGACGTCCCAAGACGTGTTGTTGGCCCATTCATTTTATTACAAATACAAAAGCGAATTAAACACCTCTGACAACAAACAACATGGGATAGAAAAACAAGAAAATAGATTCACAATCAAAACACGCTTTTATATACACATTGAATCATAAACAGAAGTCAACAACCAAAAGCCTACAAAAGATCAGTTCTCAAAAAGAAGCTTTCCTAACTAATATACACTTCAGATCCCCTCAGCTCAACTCCAGGTCCTCCATCCTATAGCCCTGAAAAGTTAAAGCCCATGATGGGGTGAGATATAAATCTCAACGTGTTTACGCTCTAAACCCCGATTAGGAAAGTAATACGCTTGCGGGCGTTCTAACCACTCAGCTTCACAATCGTAAAGACTTACCTCGTCTCATATTATTCCTGCATGTTAGCACAATTCATAACACTGACATAATAGTATTCATGCTCAAACAATTGGAACGCCAACACTTTCATCTCAATAACACAAATGGTCTCATTTATAAGGCCAAATCATTATGACACGTCCCATTCCATGCCATACAATATTGCCCCATAATTCGATGAATCAATCTCACTCAGAATGCATTCCAATTGTTAATCTCAGCTACACACGGGCACGGCCTACTTGAAGTTCGGCGGTCTACTGGCGTAGCCAGGCATCGTCTCGCCCCATCGAGCACCGCAACGTCACTACGTCAACAGCATTCCATAAATGAGCTTCAGTCCAGAATCTACTGCGACTGGCATCCATTGGTAAGGCATCCCATATAAGGGCACGTCTAGCTCAATAACTCGGGACAGGTTCTTTTAATCAACACATGACCATTCAATATCGGCCTAGGATACCGTGCATTGCACTTAAATACCTCAATTAAAATAATGAACATGGTCTATTTTCTTCATATAAAAAACACACGGTAAAAGTAATCGTATGTGGATACACGGTCAATTTGAACTAGAAAAACTGATACCTTTCCTTTCCAAATCCCACTATTTGATATAGTATTTAAAAACATTTTCGGTGTCTAAACCCAACACCCGGTAATTTCTGAATAATTACCAAAATTTCCAAAATTTGAATTAAATACTCAAAATTACAATCACCACTCAATTTACACAATTTAACACTCAATTGTAGAAATTAACCACACCATTGCAATCAGCATGAAATTCCGGTCAACGGCTATCCCGTTCTAATTTTCAGAAAATATTAAATAATTAAATAATTTTCAAAATTAATTAAATAAATACATATTAATTCAATAAATACAAAATTAGGCTAAAAATTGCTAATCTAACCACCTATTGAACTAATTAAATTATCTTAACCATTCTAACTACAAAGGCCACACAATAAACTAACTAATTACAATTTCTAACCGCCTAAATCACTAATCTAACTAACCTAAATTAATTAAAAAACTAATAACTACACTAATCTAATCTTAATTTAATCTAAACACCCCTTAAATATCATTAACATCCTAATGAGAATTTAGTATATAAACTCATCGGTTTAGAGCAAAAAAAATTGGTTCACCGCAATGCCGGCGCAATGGCAGCCGAAACTTGGGCCTAAAGCGACGCCAATGAATACCAAACCGAGGCTGAAAAGACCTTGCAAGGCTCACAGTTGCTGCTGGTTTGGAAGGGGCTTGTTGGTCGCGGCTTGGCTTGGCTGATCGGAGTTGCAACATCCGGTGGCAGCTTGGCGGGGACACGGTTGCTAGTTGTAGGCGGTCACGGTTTTTGGACGTGTGGCCGAGCGAGAAGGACCATCAAAGGAATTGACTTAGTGGGGGGGTTTCTTGCAGACGGTGGTAGCAAGATGGAGTGAGTTGGTGGAGGGAGATGCGAATGAAGGAGAGGGGATGCTGCTGGAGTCTTCGCGGCAACATGAAATAGGAGCAGCAGATTCAATGGAGAACAGAGGTTGGTGGGGCTGTAGGGTTCGAAGGAAGGAGCTGCTTCAAGGGAAAAATGAAAGAAAGCAAAAACAGAAGGGAAAAATTAAAGAGAAGCAAAACTGAAAGGGTCGGGGAAGTTGGTTCGCGAAGAAGAAGGGAGTAGCTTGGCGTGAGGGAGAAAGCTTTGGTTTGGGGGGGAGTCAACAAAACTATCTACACAATAAATGTTTGGTCCCCCAAAAGTCTCCATGCCTATCCCTTGGTTCCCAAATTCTTTCTTGCACATAAAATCCCATAAATAACAAGTTTTGATGCCAAATGTTGTAGCCCCCATACCAGCCTCCGAATTTCACTAATAGAGCTTCAATTTCTTCACTAAATTCTTTGCTAAGGAGGAAGCCCATGCAATTTTCACAATTTCCACTTAATTTGGCCCCTCTGAATTTCCTTTCTTTTCCAATTCGCCTGAATTGATTTTCCATAAAAATCCCGAACTCGCCGAAATTTCTTTGGAGGATGAGTCGATATTCCTAAAATAAATCGTGACATGACGAAACTTTCAATTTCTGAAATCGAGTTCAAATTCAAGGTTAATTTCAATTTGACACGATTTTAGCGTGACCTAACCTACTGGGTATCTTTTAGGAATTTTTAGTGCAATGACTCGTGGTTGATTATTTTCGAACCACAATGTACATCTTCGACACATTGATAACTCTCAATTGTCGTGAAAATCTTGAGATTTCAAATCCAGGCACAGGGTACCAAAACGACAAACAAATCAGTTTAGTGTCGTTCAATAGAAATTTTGTAATTAGGTGGAATCACCCACACACTAATCACATACCTTTGTCAAATCGAACTATTTCCAGTCTCTAATCGATTTTGATAGTGTCGTAATGACTCTTGCAGATTAGCACGATCGAGTAGTTGATTCCTAGTCAAATTCTCAAGTCTATTACATCTAGATTTCTTAACGGCTTCATCTGATAAACTAGTTATCCTGTGAGTGGCCAACTCATGGAAAAGAACTATAGGTATGTCGATGGAAAGCCCTACTTATTCAATTGAAAACAGAACCTGAAATTCAAGATGTCACAATTTTCCTTAGAGAACAAGTAGGCCAAGTCATGATAGCATTGTATAAATGGTCAAATATGAATGAAACAAGTAAGCCTCTAATCATTGCATTTGGCCATTAGTTGTGCCACTTTTTAAAATAGGCATGACACCTTGCAACTTAAGCTTGCCACCTCAATGCCATAACCATGCCACTCTAAAAAATGTGATTGGACTACTTAGATGAGTATTGTTGGAACCCTTTTGCCATTCACACACCATTCTTTCCTTTCTCTCCTTTCTCTTGGCCTTACACCATCGCCCCCATCAAGTTATCCAAGCTAGTTCTCGATGTTTGCCCAGGTAAGTATGATCCTTATGTCTCATTTAGGATGGTAGTCTCCATTGTCGAGTCTAGTTAGGTGCTTACCCGTCAAGCCGTGACTTTTGTATGGTTTTGCTCATGTTTGTGCTTGAACGTGTGCTTGAGTTGTTCACGCCCAGAATGAGGCCGAGGTTCATTTGGATTGATTTCATAGCAAGACGAAGTTGCCCAAGCCATAAAGCCTTGGTTTCGGCATAAATAGGATGCCATGTCCAAGCCTCGCTTGGTGCGGGAATCACCTAAGGCCGCAAGATCCTAAATCGACATTAGGGTGTGTCGATCTTATGCCTTGATCAATACAAGAATCGCCTAAATCCATGAGGTCTTGGTAAGGCACCAAGCATGCTGATTTCTATAGCCCAATGGACATGGGGACTTTGTACTTGGCGTTGAATGAAACCGCGAGCTGAGGGTCATTCTTGATACATGTATTTTCATATCGGGTTGGAGCCGAGGTCCATCAAGCTTGGGATCATGTGAGGGCCCGGGTGGTGACGACCCTCGACCCTTTGGGTTCGCCACGCCATCCCTTAGTCCTTGTGCTTATCTCAATGCGAAGCGGTATCAAAACTCCATCTTAATTTAAAATGATGCACACGATATATAAACCAAGCACTTTTATTTATTTATAATTTTCAGACGATATCAGTTGGTACACTTAGGCCAAAAAAGTTCCTATTTTTGGCTAAACCAAAATTGGACCGACCTCTATCTACACTGTCGTCTGGGTGTCACATGCTAGCATCCAAAAATGCCGCCATCCTCATGGGTCCTCCACCTACTTGACCCCACTCAAGCCGTCATCATCATCCTCCAGAAGCGGTAATGGCCCCATCGTATGCCTATTGACTCGGGCATACAGGACGATAAACCCCATGAGCACGAGGCCTGTGGTGAGGATCAGTGTGATCTGAATGAATGTGACACTCGGAAAGTTAGGGTCGGCATGCTCCATTTGGTCCCACCTAAGGTCGATGGGGATGCCATAAAACATACCAGAAGACGCGGGCTGTAGCGGCATATCTATGTCTCTGAAATACGATAGTCCCACAAGGGGTGAGTATAACCACTCAGCAGTCATAATTCTACTAAACTACACTACGTTAGTCTATCGCCACCTAATTACATGCAATCCAAAACAAGGTACATAACTGTAGTAATGAATATGCATCATTTCAAAGGAATCTCATAACAAGACAGCATATCAGAAAACAATGAGATTTTAGAAACTTAGTTTATCTCGATTCACTATCACCATCTTCTAGGGGGTACCGTGTACCATCCTCCAGGCATCTTGCACCCCACCTGGCATCACGAGGACCTCTGGTTTCATATTTCAGTTCCCAGGCATCCGAAGAGTGTTATGTCACACCCCTAAGCATCTTGCACCCTACTTGACATCACGAGGACCTCTGGAGCTCATCATGTCCACAGGCATCTGGAACGTGTTATGTCACACTTCCAGGCATCCTGACTCCCGAAGAACCTCCGAGGCTCATCACTATCCTCAGGCGTCTGGAAGCATCGCCATCTCGACCCTCCAGGCAACCCGACACCCGAGGCATCATTGTCAATGTGGACTGACAGCATTCGTTACTCACATATCATGGTGTAGCAATCCAACAATTAATGCCAAAACATTTTTCATGTCACCAATATAGGGAAATTGCTTTGATTCCAAAATCCCAAATCAATGGTATAAGTCAACGTGCAATGAAATCTTAAGGATGCACCAACTCCGTGACAACAAAATCTTTCATAAAATCAAGAGCTTAAAAACTAGAATAGATCAAAATCAAATTTCATCGTTCCCCGCTATTATTTTCCGAAATTCACAAGTGTGGACTTAAAACATCCTCATGCCTCCAAACTTCGAATTTCAACAAGATGATTTTCATCAAAAGCTGTAAACATTTCTTATAATATTGAAATCAGTATGTCTGTGGGTCGATAACCTTAACCTCGACCCTAAATTTTTTAAAGCGGTTCATAAGTAAAGTCTTAAAGCTTTGAAATACCAAAGTCAATGCATGCATGGGTCCCTAATTCGAATTTGACCATAGAAAATACTAAATTTCCTTCACATAGCTCGTGGTCAATCCGGCAACCTCCGAATTCACAAACTAACGCAAGTATCCTAAAACAATGTTAGTTTACGGGACGCATTTCACCAAGTAACAACGGAGTTCATGTTGTATAGGTTAGTAGATATCAACTTGCCTCGAGTCTAGTTGCGTTGGCGGTGAGGCAAACTGTGAGCTGTAGGTGTGGCTGGTGGCATAACGATGTAATAGTTGAATGGAGACATGGTTGTTGGCGAGTTGTGAGATGGTGAGGAGGCCGGTGATGCGGTGGTGTGGTGGTCAGCAGTAAGGTGTGAGCGAAACGGTGCTAAAATTTGGGTGGAGTTTGCTGCTGGTATTGAGGCAAGGGTTGAGCGCAAAGAGGAAGAAGAAGATGGCTTCCTCTTGGTTCCTCTGGTTGTTGACTTTGTGAGTCAACAAATGAGAAAATCCCGGTGGTCGCACGAGTAGAAGGCAGCTGGAGGAGGTGTGGCTGCTTGCTGAGTTTCTCGGCTACCACCTGAAGTTCTCATGTAATGAGCGTGTCCCTTAGAGAGTCCAAGTCCTCAATTGCTGTCCATGAAAGAGAGATAGACGCGGCTACAATTGGTGTGGTCAAAGTCTTCAATTGTTGCATGAAGATGCATGGTCTAACGCGGCTGCTGGTTAAGCCAATAGAGGAGAATGTGTAGCTACCGAATTTGGAGCCGATGATCCTCATTTCTGCATGAAGGAGGTGTTGGAAATTTCTTATAATATGGGCTTACATTAATTAATTAATTTTCTATTTTAAATAATCGATTTAATGAATATTTCAATATTTGTTGAACCCTACAATGATATGATTGAATTGAGTATTGGTATCTATTAATAACGGGCCTAGTTGAGCAGCAAAATGTAGGCAATTGTGTTTAACTAAAACCCGTAATGGGAAGTGCCTAGTTGATACACTGTTGATTAGGGTTTACTAGGTCCCCTCTCTAGCCTATAAAATGGTAGGTTATACCTATAAGTTGCTTTAATCCCATTGAAAGCTACTATACTGAAATATGTCATAGATATGAAGATTTAGCATTCCGATAGATCACTGGTTATCAGATTGATTTATTTTCTTCACGTGAAGCAATGGCTCAAACATGTACGCTTTAATTCCGCTATTTTTATTGATCTCGGTGTTTTACAATCATATATGGATCCGTTTTTTCTTGATTGATTAGTTCTTTATGTGAATAAATTTTCTACATGTGGTATCAGAGCCTTTCATATATGATTGTAGAACCAATTTTTTTTTTTTTTTTTTATGGAAAAATTTGAAATTTTCCTCTTTAAGCCGAATATGGGCATTATTTTATTGTGTGGATTTTTTGCTCGATTGATCTCAAAACCATAGGGCTTTTGTTCTACATGTTGAGATCTTTCCAACCATATATAATTTGTATAATTTCGTTGAGAATTGATAGAGAATTTAAAATTTAAAATTCTAGGGTTTATACATGAAAAGTTCTAGAATTTTCAAATTATTTGCAATTGATTGATGTTCGTTGTAAATCGTTGCATGGGTTTTTTATATATGTATTTTAGCATCTTTTTTGTTGCATTAAAGTAAGCCCCCATCTTCCTCTCTATTCTCTAGATTCCGAAATCTTAATTTGGAAAACCATAGCTTCATGTTTGTAACATGATTGTTTTGGCATGAGCGGTAGGATACTTATAGTTTCGATCGGTTGGCAACGTGTTCTAGTTCTTTTAGTTACTGATGCGATATCAGTTGCTTGGAGTAATTGTGTGCATAATAGCAATAATTTGTCTAAAGTCTGTTCCAGCCTTTTGTGTACAACTACTATGTTCACAATGAATTTATCTCCGGAACTAGTGGTTGCCTAGCATGTGTGGGTATTAGAGGTGTCAACGGTTTAGTTCGGTTCGATTTTTTATAAAAAACTTCCGAACTGAACCAATGAGATTCGAACCGAATACGAACCTCGGTTCAGTTCGATTCAGTTCGGTTTTTCGATTTTTTATTTTCGTTTTTTGGTTTCGTTTTTCTGTTAGGTTCTTTTGAGACATACCTCTTCTTTCGTCTCTTCGGGCTTCTTCTCCAATTACGCCAGCCATGGAACCGGGTTGTCCAGGGTTGGGAAGACCTCCAGCTTGGCCTCCACGAAGACGGGGAGCTCCCTCTCGACGCGGGTGCAGCGCGAGAACTGAGAGGAATAACGCTCGGAGGTAGAGGAGGTGAAGACGATGAAGAAGATGAGGAGGGTGGAGAGCGCCAGGGCGGAGACGAGGAGCAGGAACCACTTCTTCTTCTTGTGGGGCTTGTCGGCCATGTCCATGGCCGAGGGGAGGGGGGAGGCCACGGGGGCACTTCAAGGGATCAAGAATGTGATCAAGAACATCATCAAGAAAGTGAATTGGGCAAGAAGAAGGTCATGGCTGCTTTTCTACTCTCTGGGATCGTGGAAGGATCCAACTTTGGGTGGTGGGTTTGCTCCACCACTACCGAAGGTCACGGAATCAGTGGGGGAATAATGAGTTCGATGGTTGTTGCAATAGAAAAGTTAATGGAGAGACAAAGAGATGACAGAGAGAGAAAGATAGAGAGAGACAGGAGAGAATAACCAAATCTTTTGCTTAATGGTTTGATTTTATTGGTTTGTGGTTCGGTTTGGTTCGGTTAACCGATAAAAACTGAACCGATAACAAAAATTTCGGTTTTTAATGAGAACCGAACTGAATACGAATTTTTTGATTCGGTTCGGTTCAGTTTTTGGTTCGGTTCGGTTTCCGGTTCGGTTCTTGACACCCCTAGTGGGTATTGCTAGGATTTATATACAGAAGTTATCAACTAACTTGACATGTGCATCCTTTATCTATAGAACTGCGTTTTTTTTTTTTTTTTTTACAATTCTATTGATTGAAGTGTTGAACGATAATGGGTTGACTATCGGTAGTTGATTTCTCGATAGACATTTATGCAGCTCTTAGTAAAAGAACTCAAATCTGTATTTTTTAGTGTGATTTGTGCTTTGCGGTTAATTGTCTGCTTGTTTGAAAGCGGCGGTGAAATCCCAAGGGAGGTTATAGTCACAGTAGCTGGCTGTCTAAAATTTGTCAAATTTTTGGGTTTTGTCAGTTTTTGAATCGGTTTGTGAGATTGATTTCAATGCTGGAGCATGGTGGGTTTAGGTATTGAGAAATCCCATGATGCGGTCTTCTTGAATGTTGTGCTTAAAGTAGCATAAATTAAAATAAATTATAGATTGTTTTAAATTGGGAGGATCTGATTCTTTAGTATATAAATCTTTGTACTAAGGATATGTTTATTATTTAATTATTCTTTGTTCTTCCTCTGTGGGTGATCAAGTTAGAGAATGATCTTGAATTTGCATCACGTACATGTTGTGCGGGATCATCAGCTGTGGGATTGATTTATGTATCGTTGGTTGGTTGTTGATGCCTTTCTATTTTGTCCTTAGTGCTGAGTGGCGTGCTTTTGTTCTGATTATTTATATGTTACTAATTTGAGAAATATATGGCACTAGTCTGCTTCTCGTAGCCCATTGTTGGAAAGCTTAGCATACGGGTAGTTTGAATTTTGGGCGGTTTTACTCGAACCTTTAACTTCTCTTGACTTGGCTCAAATCATCTTTCCTGATGAACCATTGCTTGAAACTTCTTTAAATATGATTTTAGAGTTTGGTAGTTCTGACTAGATTGCACTGTTAAACTCGGGAATTGACATGGGAGATCTTTTGGATTGTTCCCTCTTAGAACAAGAAAAAGAAGAAAAATCATATAGAAGATAGAGCCAAGAGGGCTTGGTTGAGCCAGGACGATGCTCAATGAATTTGCATAAGTGCTAGTTATGCATAAGCATAATATGTTGATATATTAATTGATAAGCCAAAGGTAAGTATGCATTGAAGCATGTCATGATGGATATCTACATGTAGTCGAAGGTAGCAACAAGTTTGCTATTGATTAAACATCAACACTGTTTGCGAGTGTTGTACTTGCTAGGCTCCGATGATGAGATGCTTCCTAGTAGAGAACTATGAATTTTACTTATTGAGTTTTCCTAAAACTCATCCATCATCTTTCAATCTTGTAGGTATGGAAGTCTCACGTCAGTTTTGAGAGTTGCAATCACGCTAGAAGAGATAGGATTTCCCTTGGCTTATGTGGAAAAATTTGTACTTTAATGAAAAAGGAAAAGAGGGCCCATATAAAAAGGGCTTGTAAAAGTATTGTTATAATGTAAATTAGTGTGTTCTACTTGATGTAGGTCTCAGTCTTCCGGCTATTGTTTGTCTGGGAAGTTGTTTATTCACGTGTTCGCATGTGCATGATAACAAGTTAAAAAGAATCGAGAAGGCAACAAGCCTAGGACGTTGCAAAAATAACCCTTGTCGCTCGTGACCTTGGAGATGGAGTTGGGGTCATGACAATTTTAGCTTGCATGTGTTCTATGCATGAGGTGTGAACTAAGGAGCTGAGGTAGGTTTCTCTAGAATTTATTTTACGGAACCTTTGGTATTTGTCGATTTTATTGTTTGGAATGTGGTGCAAATTTACAAAAGCTTCCTTCATGAAAAATGCTTTAAACATCCTCATCTATAACATATATTTTAATCGAAATTTTATGGACTAGGAGAGTCAAGTTATAAGTCTTGTTTCATGGAAGTCAGTATGCTGTTTAGGGTTGGAATTGGTGACCTCTAAAGTTTGCAGAGTTTTTATAAAATGTTGTGGATCAAATTTCAATATGTTTTCCACACAAAGGTTGTTCATCATATCTTAAAGTACAACATAGGTAAATTTTAGAGCTAATGAATGAGTAGGTAAATTTTAGAGCTAATGAATGAGTTTTGGGCGTCAAAGTAGCCTAGTGTGTAAGGATGTATATTTTGGTTACTAGGATAGTCTTGTGGCTGTTTTTTGCAATTTACTGCTCTTAATTTAGAAAGAACTAGGTTTGTCTTTCTCATGAAAAATGTTAATTTAAATGTCAACTACAACATACTAAAATTTGAGGATTTTTCGAACTCATTTTATTAAGTTTCTGGAATTAATTCCAAAGCCATGCAAGTAGGCTTGGTTCTGCCGGTAAGTGCTGGTGGTGGTCTAGTTGGTATCTTTGACATTCTTCTTGCTGAAACTTGTAATTCGAGATTGTGGGAGATTCTAGCATGTTGTGGATCTTTGTTTGATGGCTGTGCACGAGTGATACTTGTTGTGTATGTGAAATAATGTGTTGTAAGTTAGGATGATTGTGTAGGGTAATTCTGTCATGCATGGTGTGGTGTTGTGATGTTAGCATGTGAGCATGCTTTGTGGAAGTGCATATTTGTGCTGGTGATGATATAAGTGTGTCTTATATTAAGATTGTGGTGTGGTGAAATGTGTGAAATGGATTAAATCAAGAGATGTTCCATCAACCAGCTTTTCGATGATTACCTCGGGGAGTAGGGATACCTTAACTTGTGTGGTCTAGGATGTCTCAGTTTAAATCACAAGGCAAGCACCCCTTGGATACTGGAATGCCTCGAAGGGAGATGCCTAGAGCCAACATCCCATGAAAGTCCAGCCAACGACCTAGAAATGACTCGAGTAGACTAGCTAGTGGCTCGAGTTAAATCTGTCTTGAGGGTGGAATGAAATTATTCACACATTTAAATTAATTCATAAGGTGTGTGAGTACATGTGAATGTGTGAAGCTGCGTGCTTGTTGAATTATTGGGTTGTGTATGCCCTGTTACGTGAATTTTGCACATTCTGTCTATTTTGGTATGTTTGGACCGATGAACTTCATGAGTATTATATGCTGCCCTGATTGGATATGTCCATGTATATGTTGGTCTGTTATTTTGAGTTATGTTTGCTATTGAGCGAGATTAGGATCTTGAGGTTTAATGCCGTGCTTTATCCTTTATTGGGCATTTTGCTCACCTCTTCTTTTCATTTCAAGTCATTAGCAATTGACATGTCACTGGTGGCAACCTATGGCACACCTATGCATGTAATGGGTGTATATCGATACTTCCAAGATCGAGAGTTCGGCGTCACCTTTACCTGATATGTTTGGATAGATGATGGGTGCCCCAACCTATTTCCAATACGCTTTGTATTTGTGTACCTCAATTTGATAGAGCAGTTCTATGGCCTCATCCGCTTATGAGGTGTTAGGCATGAAACTAGGAGGTGCTCCATAGTAGGGCGCTAGGTGATAGATGGGAAAAATTACCGGGTAGAGGAGTTAGGCACCTTTTTGGGCTGTCCCAGGTGTTTTGATGTTTCAAATCATCTTGATATGTATTTTGTGATCCTAGTATCTATCATGATGTTGTTTTGCCTATGTAATTATATAAAGAATGAATGATATGGAAGGAAGTGTTCATGAAACTTGTTTTGAGTGCAAAACACTTACATTAAGAATGTAAATTGATAAATATTCTTCTGCACATGTGAAAATATAAAAAGATTAAGGTCCAGGGTCTAGTAAGTGATTTGTGACTGATTATAAAAAATGATTGAGAGATAGGGTCATGGATGGTCGAGTGATGATAGTGATTAATCAAAATAGTAACACACAAGAGTAATTACTAACATAATTGTCACGGTAAGCTCTCTCAAGTTAGTCTCTACCATTTGACGCAAGTTGGTGGTGTGTCTTAGGGCTGGAACTAAACAACATTAGAATCGAAGTACGTTAGAACTAGCGTCATGAGGAGATCAAACATTTGTAGGTAGGAACGTGAGAACCAATGCTACGAGCACATTAGGCATTTGCGGTCTAGATCTAAAGAATGTTAGAATCAATGTCACAAGTAGACTAGACATTCATAGTGGAGATCTGAAAAACGTCAGAACCAATGCTATAAGGATATCAGACGTTCGTGATCATAATTTGAAGAACATTAAAATTTTGGAGCATAGTATAAGGGTAATGTGATTAGCCTCCTTTTCATTTTTACGTGCTTTTTATTAAAATGTACAAATAATGTCAATGAGATACGTATATGGGCATTTTTGCTTCCACTATGAATTTGATTCAATTTAACTATGCAAGTGTTCTTATTTTTGAAACAAAATCCCAACAGAAATGTCCTTCCAGCCTTTGATTCAATTGAAGGAACCTACCTTATCAATCTTGGATTCCTTCTCCTTGTTTAATCCATTAAATCATGTTGTGATCGACATCTTTCTTTGCTTGCATAAATATTAAATGGTCTTTACCGGAAATTGATGCTCCTAGATTAAAAAGTGAGGTTGTGGTTTTTTGCTTGAGTAACTGAGAAATTCACATCCTGTATCATTTTCGTAGATTTTCAGAACTCGAAAATGTGAATTAGCCGATGTTCATCGATGTCCTTCACGATTTTCAAATTTTTCTTGTCAATTCCGCCTGGACCCAATGCGTTCGGGCCGGACCAAATGCCGACAAAATCCCGACCCGCCCGAGACAACTAGCTAAGTAGCCATCTAGCCCTTGTGCATGAGATTTGCCAGCAAACGGGGATGCGGAGCCTGCGCACCGGGCAGATGGAATCCCTTTCTCCTCTCTCCTACCACCATTTCTGCTATTCCAACGCCTCTGCAGGTGCAAGGGGCCGAAAGCCCAGATTCTATCTTCCTCCATCGAAGAATCCTCGTCTTCTTCGCACCTTTCCTTCGTCCCCCTCCCTTCCTTTCTTCATCGACTCCAGATTCTTCTGGAAGAATTCGGGTGTCCGTGACTTCATTGCCTTGAGCTCACTTTCTGGCCAAGACCCACCTCAAGAGCTCGCTCTTCTTCTTGAAGTTGAAGGGTGGGGCTGATTTTTTTCATCTTCTTTCCGTTGTTTTGTTTCATTATTGTTATAAGGTTTTCTTTCCCTGTCTTTTTTCTTGTGTTTGAATTTCCCTAGGGTCCTTGTGGATGCCTACCGGCTGGCTAATCGCCAGGCCTTCAATTTGGGTGAGTTCAGTTTCACGGAGTGCGTCTATCAACACATTACGGTGTTGTTCCTTTTAGTTTGAGAATGTTTAATACGGCGGTGCCGCTGAACTCTCTATTTCCGTTCTGGGTATGTTCAGCATTTCGAAAGCTTGGGCTTGACTGTGCGAATTGGACCGAGCCTGTCTACCTAGACCTCGTAAGGTTTGGAAATTAGTTAATCATGCATTCTTTTCTTATCTCTGTCTGTAATTATATTCCCATGTTAGGTTCGTACGCATTGGCTCTCTGTAAAAGTGGATATTCTTCTTGATTGATGATGGCTATATAAAGATTGGTACGCAAAACTGGTATATAAAGTGACTTGGCAGACCTGAATCTAGTGGGCCAGGTTTAGTAGCCAATTAGAGTCCACCACCGATGTTGTGGACCAGTTTCCAAGTTTTTTGAGATAGGGGCTTGTGGTGGAGTAGACTTCCCACCGTTTCTCTTCACTGGTTTTTTACAAAAGGATAGCTCACTCTGTTGATGTCAAAGTGGGCTTGCAGTGGGAATTAGTCCTCCCACAATTCAAATTTTTCTAAAAAAGATGATTTACTTATGGGAGAAGAAAATCTCTCCTTTCTGTCTCCAATTGCATTGCTTTCAGAACTGTGCTCTATGCACTTCAATTATCTTGCTGCAGTTAATATTTTTGCATCTTAAGTAGCTTGACATTTAATGGCGAAGCATCTTGTAAGGGATCCTTCCTGAAATTAAGGCTGCTGTAATTGATTTTGTCATGGCTTCTAGGAAAAGTGCTGCTGATGAAGAAAGGATGCTGATTCTATATTTTAACCGCGTAAGCTCTTTTTCCTCTCTTTCCTGTTCATTTGTAGAAATATGAGAGATCTTGTGTATCTGTTTTCACGTTTCTCTTTCTTCCTGTTTTACTTCTAACCTGATGTTATGTCTAAGTGTAGATTGGTTGGCCTACTTCACTGCCCACTAGTGAGAAGAGTTCGTTTGTGAAAAGTGTCTTGCGAGAGAAGGTGAGTTGACTTATATGTTCTTGAGCTCAATCTTCTTTGGCGTTGGATGTACAAAACAAGTATTCAATGCTCAATGTCCCCTGTCATCCTTCTGGATAAAAATTCAATACCATTGTTTTATGTAAATGTAGATATTGAGAGGGACATGAAGAGGAGGAATGATAGTTATGGTAGTCAAACTTAGAAGCCCCCATATTTTTATCTCCATGACAGTAAGACACCCTTAATTTTTCAATGGATTAGACTTCTTCAACTTATGAATTTGCCAATTAGATCCTTGTAGCACTTTCTGCAGGTTGTTAAATGTTAGGAAAGAAACTTTTCTCTACTGTCTTATTATCCTTTTGTCCTTTATAGGGTCAGCTGGATAACAGAATAAAACACCATTGATCTCTCTGTCTCTGTCTGTCTGTCTGTCTGTCTCTCTCTCTCTCTCTCTCCCCCCCCTTCCTTTCCCTCTCCCTCCTCCCTCTCTCTCCCTCTCCCCCTAAGTTAGTGCATAAAAACACAGCTAAAGCAAAATAACTTGGGTATTATTTATGCTCTCTACAAGACATGGTTTAGGAGCCTTCCTCTTATTACTCTAGAGGGTCTATTAACTAGATGAAGGTTAAAGAATCTAGTAGGTTCAAAAATCAAATGATAAAATTCAAAGTTGATGCACATTTTAGTGTTCAAAAAGTAAAGTTTAGGGTCTTACTGCATTTAACCTATAAATTGACAAACCTTCTTTGTCTCTATCTCTATCTCTATCTCTGTCTCTGCTTTTTCTCTGGTTGATAGTTCTATCTCTACCTCCATGACGCACAGTGTCTAGAGACAAAGAATTAGCTTGTCCCTCACATATGTTCAACCACTTGTCTTCATTAGGGTTTACTCCTCTTTATTACCATTTCCAAACCTATGAGAGGATTTTGTTGCAAAAGAATTTGCCTACCTGCAAAACGGTAGCACAAGATTGGACAAGACAGTCAGTGATGCATGATGGAAATGATGGGACAAGAAATTTGTTTTCTGGACTAGTGGTCAAAGGATAGAGTGTATGAATAAGTGTTTTTACTGGGATTTATATGAAGGAATATGCTGTATTTTACTATAAAAATAAGAACTTACTGGAAACTGTGAAATTGATGCTGAATGGAGTGCATTCTGAACGAAAATAAAGTTGCAAAAGATGTAGTTTGCCGCCAAGGTCTAAAGAAAAAATCCACTAGTCGAGGATAAAGAATTTAAGGCTCATCCCCATAAAAATGGATAAAGAACCATAAATTGAAGGAAGTTATTTACTTCAAGAGGAACTCTCATGTATACAACTCATGTCTGTCATACATGTGAGATTACATCTTTATTTATGGCCAAACTAATACATTGTACTAAGACTCTAATAATAAATTTCACAACACTCTACATTTTGACTCTCCGGTCTAGTAATGATGAGCTAGTCTTCACGTTCAAGCTTGCAATAAAGACTCTTTGACATTCTAACTTTGTAATAAAGACTCTTTGACAATCGAGCACAAGAAGATGCATTAATTGACTCTTCAACCTTGCATATCAGCCATCGACTATCACTTGAGATTCTTCAAGTTGTAGAAATATTATTCTAAGTGTCTTGAATGCATTGAATCAATTTGTGGACAAAAATACCAAATAAAGACCAGAAAGCACACTTTGATTCTTCAACCTTGTATTTAAGCCACTAATCATCAACAAATGCTATCTTGAGTGCCTTGGACCCATGGGACAATGTTGAGGACGAATTTTCTATGTGCTTGCACGACTGACAAATTGGCTTGATTGATTGATGAAGCTTGGGCTGGGATTGTGATGTAATCATTGGAAAATTTAAGTTCTGATGCGCCACATCAATTGGCTGGTAGAGTCGGTGTGTGACTATGCAAATTTGGGCACTGTAGGTGTGTTGTACAGGATTTTTTGCAGCTGTAACCCCCCATTCCATTGCATTAGATCATCCAGTATATGTACAGGCTTTGCCCTCTTCTCATCCTTAGGTCGCCTTTTCTTAATATCCTTTCTCTAACTTTTCTGATAAAGCTGCATAAACATGTGTACAAACTTTGGATTTCTTAAACGAAAATTTTCACATAAATTTCAAGTAATGGTCAATGCCTCAGCTAACACAAAAAATTATCATTCAGCAAAGCTGCAAAGAGGTGCACACCAGTCCATTTAAACTTCAAGGAACTATCCCCTGAATGTAGACACATGGAATACAATTGTGATTTTATTGTTTAAATTGAGTTGATGCCAATGTGAGTGTGTTAAGGCTGCAAACTTTATAAGCATCATTGTTATAGTGGTTTTTCGTTTGCATAACCAAAGCATGATTTCAAATAACCTTTTAAGTTGCTGAGTGTCAATATGAATATATTTTGTGATGAATGCTAAAAAAACTTATGAAAGGCTTAGATGCCTTGCATTTTTGTGAAATTCGTTGGTAGAAATTCTCTTTGTGACATGAGCAACTGTTGTGTATTTGCTCATTGCTCTGCATTTTTGTCAGGACTGTAGCCTGACTTTGCTGTCATTGTCTATTCCATTTGATGTACTTCATTTATTACATTATTCTGGTGGGATTTTTTTCTTCTTCCTTACACATAGATAACTGTCTTATAAGATATTTATCATCCTAGCTGGTTGCTGCAGAAAAATGCGATGGATGAACTTATGATGTCCAAAGATTTACCTTTGCGACCTGGAATTCAAGAGTAAGTTCTTCCATTTAACAATATGCCAGAAAGTTATCTGCTTTTTCTGAGCATATAATTTCTTTTATGTGTTTGATACGGAAAAGCTTCTTTTTTTATCACTTGTCTTTTTGTGATAGTCGCTCAAAATTGCCATTTTTCTCACAGCTTGTTCAATGTATCTCTATGGACATGGCTGTCCTTTCAATTAGAGATATTATTTTTGATTGGTCTTTAAATTTTGTAGTTGTGGAAATTGAAAAGCTTCTGTTACTTTTTGTTATAGAAAGAAAATCAATAGTACTTAAATATTTCTCGATTCTTTCTAAGTTTGGTGAAGCAAACTTTCTAGATGCTAGGTCGTCAAACTTGCTGTTTTACCTAGAATCAGTGAGGTTCTTGCAATGTCGAATTATAAAATTTTACTAGATTTGTAAAGTAACTCTGGAGAATTCTCCGTATCTAAGGATCATGAATCTCTAAATATTTAGACTAAGCAATTAAGTCAAATTAAGTGGGTAACATTTTTATGATATTTCAAAATAGATGCTATAAGATGATAACTGAAGATTATGAGCATTGTACATTGAAAAATCAATCACTAACAGAAGTTAGGCTGTCCAATTTAATCAATAGAAGGCTGATCAATCACAAAAAGAAAGTAGGCCTAATGAAGTGCCAAGCTAGGCCATCCACATGTTTCATCAAAATCGCCATCCTTATATAACCATTATTCATGAATATCATCAAAATTGCAATTATCATCAGCAAGTTCATCCTTTATCACCTTTGTGGTTGTTGGCATCACTTGTGGTTTATAGCCACCATGCAAGTTCATGCCTTGTCACCTTTGTGGTCGCTGGCATCACTTGTGGTTTATAGACACCATGGCAAAGCTTTGACATTCTTCTGGCTGTGGTGTCGCAGAGAAGAGTTTTCTTTTGGAATTTAGGCTTCTCAATTAAGGCACAATCTCTCTTCATATGATAAAATTAACATCCCTCGAAAAATCATCCTAGTGTTCACTAATCCAACACCACAGACTCGCTCCATAGGTGCCAACACAACGTTGGTAGTGCAACAAAAGAAGTTTTTCCATATAGCTTTGCATAACCTCTCCTTAAAAATAATTTTGGTCCATAAATCACCAAATGTATCTTCTGCAGAAAAGCCTTGTTGAAATGCCATAAAGACAGCCATAAAGGCTTGCCAAGTGGAGATTTAGTTTTAGGTGATAATCTGATTTATTTTGCTTATTAGATTAAGAATCTTGTAAAAGTGCTCAAGAGTCATTTAGTCTCATTAAGATATTATGTGTCCTATTTATTAGAATAGAATATTCTGTTTCCTAATTTGTGGGATATTATGTCTCCCTTTAAATGGAATGTATGTTTCCTAGTTTTTAAGATATGAAATTTCTTAGGTTTCTTATTTGGGAATTTCCTATTGGGAATAGGGACTACTAGAGTCAATAAGTATGCTCTTCCTTTAATTTAGGGAAAATTCCAAAAAGGGACCTGAAGTACCATTTTTTTCTCAAATAAGGGCCCGAAGTGAACCTTATTTCAAATATGGACCTGAAGTACCTTCATTTTCTTAGATAAAGGTTTAAAGTGGATGCTATTTCAAATGATGACCTAAAGTGGATGCTATTTCAAATGATGACCTAAAGTGGTTATGCTTATTTCAAATAAGAGCCTGAAGTGGCTATGTCCGTTTCAAATAAGGACCAAGTCTTTCTAGTGATCAAGGGTATTTTCATCATTTGTCATTTTTCCCTTTTTTTCTTTTTTTATTTTTTTTTCCATTTTTTTGGCTGGTTCTTCCTCTTCGCCGGTGGCCAGCCGGCCACTGGCAATGCCCACAAAGGACTAGGCGAGGGATGGCCTTACCTGGGTATGTTGACCCTCGCCCAGGGGCCATCCGTGAGGTTGGCCCTCGCCAGGGAGGGTCACCATGCTCAAGCGAGGCCGTCCCTCACTTGTGGCTAGTGTGGGTGGCCCTCGCCGACGGGGGTGACCCTTGCTTAGCCCTCTGTGGGCATCACCGGTGGCCGGTCGACCACCGGCGAAGAGGAAGAAGAAGAACTAGAAAAAAAAAAAAAAAAAAAAGGTGAAATGCAAAATGACAAAAATACCCTTGACCGATTGGAAAATTTAGCCAGTCGGCAATCGGCGAGGTCGAGTCCTTATTTGAAACAACCAAAGCCACTTCAGGCCCTTATTTGAAACAACTAAGGCCACTTGAGGTCCTTATTTGAAACAAAGTCCACTTCGGGCCCTTATTTGAAAAAACAATAACACTTCGGGTCATTTTTTGAAATTTTCCCTTTAATTTATGGTGTATCTATCAATCATTAAACAAAAGCTTCAGTATTTCTTCGCAGGCATGAAGCTTACATCCTCTGGATGTGAACCCACATTCATTTTCCATCATTCACAGATTAGCCAACTCACAGTACTGTTCACGATAACTGTTCATAGCTCAAAAACAATATTCCATGGTCTGAATCAATCCAAAATAGATTGTCTCACATCACTGTTTGTTCCATCTTTATAAAGAAGAGGATACTTATTGACTTCCATTCCTCTGCTACCCCCCCACCCCTCTCTCTCTCAACTTTTCTTCCATTAATTCTTTCTAGGATATAGGTCCAATCTGGCCAGCCATTTTATCCCCACCCTACCACCTTAGCAACCAGCTAATGGAGGTTACATTTACCAGTGAATAAGTTTGATTTCTCCTGGGGGACAAGATTTAAAGTTCCAGATATGTTTACGAAAGAGTCAAAGCTTTAGGTACTTTTGAATATTTGGTATAAAAATTTATAAAAGACTCTTAAACATTTGGGCCTTTCAGTACTTATTAAAAGTAGTCCAATGCTACAAGTTTAAAAGTTAAACTCATACCAAACGGGTTTTCAAGTTGCTGATCTGTGGAGAGGGTAGGAACCAATATGAGCAGAAATTGAGTCAACTATCTTTATCTGGTTTCTCCTAATTAACATGGTTGTGGCAATTGAACATAATTCTCCACACCAAGCTATCTTAACTAAATTGTGTATATAGACTGTTTGGTACCCTATTGGTTCTTTATTTGGATATTTCTTTTACCCCTAGGAAAGTCCATAACTCGTATCTGCACAAACTCAACAAAACTTTCATAAAGGCATCTTTGGGCTCGGCTGGTGAAATTGTTCCAAATTTTGAATATTCAAGCACTAAATCATCTTTGTTGACAACCTTGAGTGCTAATGGAAATAAAGAATCGTTTGATAATAAATGAAGATCAAATAATGAATCACTTAAATGTAGAACTTGGAATATACTTGGTAGATTTTTAGCAACATAATTGGGAATAGAGAAGTTCCATTCCTTACTTAACACATTTAGCGGATTTCTGACTTGACTCAATCTTTCATATCGAAATTAGTTAGTTTTATGAAATGTGCTTAATCTTGCTAAGTGTTTATCAAGTGCTTGACTTTTTATTTTCAATAACGATAGTCATCAAACAGGACCTTATTGTCCTCAGCATCTAAGATCCTTTGCAAATATTTAGCACTGAAAATTATTAAGCTCACTTGGCAATACTAACTTTTCTTGATACAGAAGATTCAATTCTCTGAAAAATTCACTGGTTTTGTTTAAATATACAAGGGTTTCTAATTCTTTTGCTGAAAAAAAAAAAAGAAATACAAAGGACACAACATATTATTTGATTGTATTACTAAAACTTACCTACAGTTTCCGCAATTGCATGTTTGGCAAGGGAGAAAAAAATAACATACGATATTTGATGTTAAGGCATCAGCGCACAACTCTCTCTGTTCCATATTTGACTTAAGGTTGTCAACACTTAAAAAGTCAACGTTGGAATTTTGACTATTTATTGTACGGTTATATCAAACAAGACCTAAGTTTTGGGTTTTAACTACTGAGGTATTGGTCCACTTACATGCTTCATATGTTGTTGTATTGTTTAAAAGTTTCATACAAAGAAGTACTTTAGTTTGGAACTTGTCCTGCAAATTGTTGGCGCTCGTTGGAATGGATTACTGTTATTTTTCTTTTCTAGGAAGAAAGGATCAGTTACCTTGTGCTGAAGTCCTAGTAGCATGCATAATAAGTCAAGGCCTAATACACATGTCTAAAAATGCTGGTTCATGCTTGTTATGAAAAAAGGCCAAAAGATGCACCAATCAAATCATGAGTAGTAAAGGATGAAAAGAAAATCGAAATCACACGAGACACAAGATTTACGTGGAAAATCCAAAATGAAAAAAATTAAGAGGAGAGGGGTTTCACTATCTTCAATAAAGAGTACGAGAGTAGGATCCAAAATCTTTAAAAACTACTTGGTGAACCACAAAATCTAAAAATCTAACAAGAAGATAAGAAAAAACGAAAGGGGAAATAATATGGAGGCTAGGGTTATAGAATATTATTAAACACTTTCCTTTTATAGTGTATCCTTAAAAAAAAAACAAACTAAAACAAAGGTGCATGGTCTAAAATTATATCTAATTTGAAAGTCAAAAACTCAACTAATCTCCACCCTTAACTTCAAATCTCCAAAGGAGCATTGTGGCAAATGTGACAAGACTTCTCTACCTCACCACTAAACGTGACCCCACAAGGCCACCCCTAAAATGGCAGAGTTGACGATACACACTCCTAAGCCTACGTGAGTGTACTTGGCGTAGGAAACAAGAGATGAAATGTCACCAACACTGATTAAGCAATTCAAATGAAAACGCCAATCAAGTCGAAGCAATGCTTGAACTTGGTCAAAAGAACTAATTTGATTAACATATTTGCTGGATTATCCATCGTGGGCATTTTTTTTATCGTAACTATATCCTTAGCAATTTCATCACGCACAAAGTGATATCCACAAAGTGATGATGGATGTTGATATGTTTTATCCTCTCGTGATACATCATATTTTTGGTAAACTAGATTGCACTTCAATTATTGCAAAAGATAATGGAGGCTTCCTCCTACTTTACCCCAAATTTGCAATCAAACACTTAAACCAAAGAGCTTCCTTTACTACTTCCGCTGTTGCCATGTATTCTACTTCAATAGTAGACTAAGCAACTTTCTCCTACAAAATTGCTCTCCAACCAACCGCAGAACTACCAAGCATAAAAACATAACCTATCAAAGATCTTCCTTTGTCAATATCGCTTGCATAGTCAAAATCAATGAAGCCAACAACCAAATGTCCTATATCACAACTTCTATCAAAGACCAAACCCACATCTGAGGTAATCCAGATCTACCAAATTCATTTCACAGCTTGCTAGTAAGCTTTATCTGGATGTGTCATATATATACTCACCACTAATAACCTGTGAAATATCTGGACGAGTGCAAATCATAGTGTACATGAGACTATCCATAATATTATAATATGGAACTCGAGACATCTTATCTTCCTTTTCTTTAGTTTTAGATGACAAAGAAACTAAAAGCCTAAAATGAGACATCGAAGGAGTACTTACCGATTTGGCATTCTTTATGCCAAAGTGCTCAAGCACTTTCTCAATATACTTTTTCTGTGAGAGGTATAACTTCCCAATCTGTCTGTCTCTGCTAATCTGTATACATAGAATTCTTGGCAGCGTCAAGATCTTTTATCTCAAATTCCCTATTTAGTTGCCTTTTCAAATTTTGTATCTCTAATATGTTCTTTGCTACAATAAGCATGTCATTCACATATAATAGCAAATAAATAAAAAAAATCATCATGCAATCTTTTATTGTACACATAGCTATCATGCGCACTTTTAACTCAACATAAAGTTATCAAACCTCTTGTACCATTGTTGCGGAAATTGCTTGAGACTAACAAAGAACATTTCAACCTGCAAATATGAGCTTCCTTATCCTCTACAATGAATCCCTCAAGATGAGACATAGATTGTTTTCTCAAGGTCGCCATGCAGAAAAGCGGTCTTGATATCATGTTGCTCAAGCTCTAAATCATGAAGGGCTACTAACACAAGTAACACATGGATGGAACTATGTTTTATAACTGGAGAGAACATTTCATTAAAGTCGATCCCCTCTTTCTGACTAAAACCCTTCGCTACCAAACATGCCTTGAATCTTTTTTGTTTTTTTTTTTTTGGTAAAACATGCCTTGAATCTTTCATTTTCAACAATCCTGAGAATTGCTTATTTTCTTTTAAGCATCTCATTATTCTTTGTGCAAACTATTATGCAGTACATATGTTGCAAAATTATTGCTCTCTACTTTTGCCTAAATATTACGCCTTCTGCCAATTTATTTTGCAGTTTTATTGATAATGCATGGGATGAAGGTATACCTGTGCTCATAATGACTGCATACAGTAGAAGCGGGGATAAAATTGCCAGGTACACTCACCTGACCAGACTTTACAGAGTCTTGCAACGTAGTTAATTTTACATTCCATATTCAATTGTTCATCCTTGAGCACACAGCTGTTGCTTCTTTACCTAGATAGTTGCTTATGCATTGCTTATAGGATTAGTGGGATATGCACTTAAACTGATCAAGTATCATAATGCTTTACCGTGATAGAAAGTGATTTATCCACAGTACAACCATCTAGGCCTTTTTAGCATTCTGACATTGCTAACTCACATAATACAGTTCTTGACATGTATTGGGGTAATAACGCAGCAAGTCCATGAACTTTTTCTCTTTATTGGATTGTCTTTGAACATTTTATTTTCCGATATGGTCCTTTAATTTTTTAAAATCAGCTTAATGTTATCCTTCTGTTAGTTTGAGCATAAGGTTGCGTGTATTTTGTTTTACATGGATTGCCAACTCAGCAGTGATTGGACCAAAATAATGGATGTGGAGTGCCATGTCACCCTTTTTCTTAACAAGCTAATTCCCAAAAAAAAAAAAACATCTACTTTAGGTCGAATGACAAATATGACCCGAACCTTTTTTTTTGTCTCGTAAAAGAACACCAGCTTTAGGTCAAGTAATAAATCTGGTCCAAATTTTTTTTTCATGTAAAAAAGCACCAACTTTAGGTCAAGTGATAAATTTGGTCCAAACTTTTTTTATCACGTAAAAAAGCATAAATATTTTAGGTTGAGTGACAATTTTGACCCTAACTTTTTCTTTTCTTGAAAAAAATCACAAACTTTCAATTAAATCCCAAATCTGGCCCCTTTAATTTAGATTCTTTGATTGTCCTTAGCAATAAATCCATGTGCACTTGCTGGCAAACACTACCCATTGTCTTGTTGTTTGAGCCACAGCTTGGAGAGTAATGGTGAAACTGTTTATCAACTCCTACACTTCACTAGCAAGTCAAAAAATCTTCAGATTGAATTTCTTTGGCCAGACTTTGTGGTTTTGTCATAATATGAAGCTGTAAACCACTATCCATCAAGAGACACTATAGACAAGATTTGCCAAGTTCACGACTAGAACCATTTTTCCTAAAACAAGGTTAACTTCAAGTAGAGAGTTAATGGTAGGGGTTAAATTTGGGATAAGGGTGAAAGTTTGTGATTTTTTATGAGACAAAAAAAATTGGGGTCAGAATTATCACTCGACCTAAATTTGTGCTTTTTTATGAGACCAAAAAAAAGTTTGAGCGAGATTTGTCTCTCAACCTAAAGTTTGTGATTTTTTACAAGACAAAAAAGTTTTTGAGTCAAATTTGTTCTTTGACCTAAAGTTGGTACTTCAGTTTTTTGGAATTAGCCCTTTGTTAACTCAACCCTTTTTGCTTTTCTTCTTCTTTTTTTTTTTTCCTTCTTCCTCCACCGATGCAGACCTTACCACCTGTCTTCTTGGTTGAAGTTATCCCACTGCACCGCCCTCTCTCAAATAATCAATATAAGCTTTGGATCGATACTCTCTCTGTAATCACCATCCTTATTGGCCCTCTCTCGGGTGAAAATCAACTTTGAGCTTGACAATTTGACCTTAAAGAAACTATACTTTGGACAGCTTCTCAGCTTAGCAACTATAATCTAGACCCTAAAGAAAGGAATTTTAACTACAAATTTGCCCAATCCTTGCAATGCTTCGGCTTTGAAACCTTGAAGAACTTACATGTGAATTTGAGTATGGATTTCTTAGTTAGAATTTGTGTTTTGAGGGCAATTAGGAGTTCTACAGCGTGGGTTGTTCCCTCTTCACTGTCTGTGGAGATCTTATTTTTCTTATTTTTCCCCAAAATCATGTTTCTTGCTTCTTCAGAGGAGGTAATTAGGAGCAGGTCGTGTTAATTGGTAGTATGAATGGTGACCAAGTTTAGGGTGCTAGTGGCGGTGGTGCCAGCCATGGCAACGCCAAGTTTGGCAGCTTCCCTAAGTGAGTTTGGTGGTGGCAGCACCAGCAGTCATGGGGTTTGCTGGTGTTAGTTATTTATTTATTTTTGTGGAGAGAGAGGAGTGTTACATGGACGACACATCAGACTGTGTGCATGCTAGCATGTGCATATTAATGGCACCATCATCCATGTCAGCTGACTCCATCTGATATTTTAAGAGGACAAAATTGAGCCAATTTTCAGATTGTAAGGACTAGATTGAAAAAGAAAAATCCAGAGACCACATCAAACATTGACAAAAAAGTGCAAGGACTTCCTGTATCATAATTTCACTCGTATTAATGTTAAAAATTAGAAACCCTCAGTCTTCCTTTGCTGACAATTTTTGTGGGGTTCCATGGAAGATTGTGAAAATCATAAAATTGCCATTAAAAACTTTAGTGTCGATTCACTGATTTTTTTTATTTTTATTCTTTTATCAGTAGAAGTGAGATGCTGTTTCTAATTGAGTTTTTTGGAAGGTTTTAGCAAGCTTTTTAGTCTACCAAAAATCTTTAGATAAACAAAAGTTGTGATAGGAATGATTACATCAGCAGTGCTGTCAACCTTTGTTTTCTTATTCATTGTGTTCACGTAATCATGCTTTCTTAGATTGTGGAAGATTTTGATCTTCTCTTGTGGTGCCTTTCAGAATTTCTTCTGTACTAATGCATTCTTTGTCATTGCACTTCTGTAATGAGAAATTAATTTTCTTTGGAAATGTTTTATGCCACATGTTCTCTCAGGCTTGAGCATAATCTTGTGCAAGATTTACTTTTGTTGGCTGATGGAAATGATCTATAGTCCGGCAATCACAATGTGATCTAGATAAAATAAAGAAATATCATATCTTCATGTGGAAAGTCCATTAAAGATGCTGTAACAATTAGTCATTTGATCATATTCTGTTTTAGCTTATGTTTAGCAAGCTCCAAATCACTTGATCAATGATTCATTCCTGTTTGTAAGGATCCTTTTAATTCCTTTCGTACACAAAATTTTAGGTCAGTTGCTGAAAAGCTTGGCCAGGAAAGGTTTTCCAAAGTCAAGATTGTAGGCCCAGCAGAGGTTGAACAGAGTCTCTATGGGCAACTAGTGCTTGGCAAAGGAGTGTCTTCAGGGTTGGATGAGATGCTGGCTAAGGAAGTGGCCAAGGCAGGTAGACTTGCCACTTACTGTTAGTTTGCAACATTTTATTTCGTCTGTTCTACTGTTATTTATTTTCTGCTAATTCTCGCATTCTTTTTTATTTTTTTATCCTTAAATTATGCATGTAAGGTCAACATACGATCAACTAAGGTAGAGCCTTATTTTCAGATACAACACCAACGATAAAGGAAAATGATCAGACTGAGCTGAATTTCATTGAGTAAACTACTGATCTTCATTTTAGTAGGTTAATCTAGTGGCTTCACACTCAAATTTATGAATCCAAAATGCTATTTAATCTACATTTGTTTACTCAATAAGATATTTGTTAACTCTTACACTAAATGGTAATTGACCACACTGAGCTAAATTTCAATGTTAGTTACTAATTTTAATGGGAAAATTTTGATGCAACTGGTAAATTTAGAAAGAGAGTTGACCTTAATAAAAAGTTACCTGAGAAAAAAATGTCAGTATCCTCATTTTCACTTACACTATTTTGATTTACTCTTATTTCATATTACCAACCATGGACAAAATGTCTGCACTGCAATTTTGCATATTGCCATTACTCGAGTGCAAGGGAAGCTTCATCCACTTTGGTCTTTCCCTTCTCCTTTCAACTTCTATATTGATGCGGACTAGCTGTATGGGAAACATAATTAAGAACAGCCTTTTGATTAATCTATAGGCATGATGTAAGTATAAAGATTGCCATTTTTGAATTTCTTATGCAGTAAAGTTTGCAACATGTATATATTTCATCTTGCTTATAATTTTATGCTTAAAATATCTGAAGCATTTTGAATGGTTCAGGAAACGATGGTCTCTTTAGTAGTAGTTTGCTATGGTTAACAGTTGTTTAGGAGTGTTGGTTAGGTACTGACAGCCCTATAAGAAGGGAGCATTCCGACATGCAATGAGAATAAAATATCTTCGTTATAAACAAGTTCTTACTCTAAAATAATACAGACTCCTGTAAAAGAATAAATCTGAGAAAGAAAATTTACTGTGCTCTTTGATAGCATTTTACCATGTTCTATTATTTTATCTTAGAGTTAAGAAGCCTGGGTGCTAAAAGACTCTTTTCTTGGACCAGCTTCTGCAGAGAAACAAAGAATAGCAAAGGAGGTTGCTTCCATGCTAAAATTGAGTGTAGAGATTGATACCACCTCATCTGAAAGGTAAAATGGTGCACATGCCTTTTTTACTCCCAAGCTTGTATTTCCCAATGAATAATGATGGAAGGTATAATTTCTTGGTTTACCTTTCCTGTGGCTCAAAATGTGGAGATAAATTTTTCTCATTTGCAGCAGTACAATTTTTAAGTTACTTCAATCTGTGAAAAAAGTGCATAAATGTTTCCAACTTAGAAATTACTCTATTTATGCAGTAGCATTCCATCAGTCAATCTGTGAAGAAAGTGCATAAATGTTTTCAAACATAGAAATAACTCTCTTTATGCAGTAGTACTCCATCAGTTTGTGATTTATCTGGGTCCTGGCAAAAATCTAAGTTTGACCAGGGTGTTATGGGCTTACCCTCTGCTATTATATGCTTTTATTAATGTGAAGAAGTCAAGGTATTCATTCATGATTTCTGAGTTTTCACAGAACTATGCTAGGAAACTTCAAATGTAGGAAGCTCGGGAAATTTCAAGTTACTTGAAGTGCTGTGGAATTTTTCACTGAGTCAAAATGATTGGTGTGGACGGTTGGTTTTCTGTTTTTTAATTACGTCGCGCCTTTGGGATTCAGCTTAGAGAAGATTGTAGTTGCATTGCGTGCTGGTGCCGAATTTGCGGGGGTTCCTGTCTGCAGATGTATCCTTGTAGCAGGAAGTCAATCTGGTGTGGCTGCGGCTGAGAGAATCGGTATGCCATGTGTTGTTGTACGGAGCAGGTAATCACCTGTTTCTCAGATTTCTATATGCGCACCAATGTGTCTACCAATAGAACCACTGCTGTGCACTTGCTACATTGTGTATCTGATGCAGGAGCATAGTTTTATCTAGGAGTTTTGAGTGTCTCTTCTTCTTTATCTAATCTTTTCTTATATGCGGTTATGGTTAATAGATAGTGATGTGATAGGCATGTGACTCTTAATGGGGTCGGATGGCTGAGATTAGAAATTTTATGTCTAATCCAAGGTTGAGATCTTCTTATGTCTGGGGTATAAATAGGCCTTTCCAGTCACCTTTCATCAATTGTCTTATTCTTAATGAACATTGTCATTTTACTAAACCCAAGAACACTATTTTCAGTGCAATCTCAATTCTTCTAAATTTTAACTCTTATTTAAATATATTTCTAAGCAATGTGATTATTAGTGTATTACAGATATTTTGAATACTGTACTGAATGTTGACTTTGCCACATCACAAATGCGAACCTCATGACCCTGGGGTCTTGAATTCTGGTGGAAGTTTAAGTGACGAGTAGTCTTTATTTTATTGGAATCATTAGGAAATTGTGGCTATTCTTTTTAGGGGCAGCTTGCAATTTTCCCCTTTTTTCGTGTTTTGTCTTTACCAGTTAAGTCCCTTCAGGTGATATCATGAAGTTTGTAACACCTTATAGATATTCCCAAATGCCATACTGAATCTTGACTTTTCCACGCTGCAAATGTGAACTTCATGACCTGGGCATAAGTCTGAAAATCCTGTGAAAGTTTAAGTGACAAATAGTCTTTTCTTTTATTGGATTCATTAGGAAATTGTGGCAATTCTTTTTAGGAGCAGCTTGCAATTTTCCCCTTCTTTCTTTGTTTGTCTTTACCAGTTCAGTCCCTCCAGTTGATATCATGAAGTTTGTAACACCTTATCCTTATTGTCTAACTAAAAAGAATGGTGGGAGCATTCTAATCCAACATATTAAGTGCAATCCCTTACTCCAACATATCATTCTTTGCTCTTCTTTCTCATATGTGCGTGCCCCTCAGAGTGCCTAATGGGCACATAAACTCAGGACAGTCTCATTGGCTTGTGTTTCAACTAGCACTCAACTCCATTTGACGCACCGCAGATACCTCTCTCTCTCTCTCTCTCTCTCTCATGCCCAAAAGGCTTGAATTTATACATCTATCTTTACCTTTGTCTTCTATCTTGCTAGATTTATCTTATTTATGCAGATGAAGTGAACACTGTGGTCTATCTTAACAATGATTACCTACTGTTCATTGGTTTCTTCTGGAACAATGGCCGTCAATGAAAACCTTTTTCTGGCCGCAAACTAATGGTGGTGAATTAATAATTGAGTTTAGAGATATGGGTACTCAAGAACATTTTAGAGAGCAATTGATTCTGAACACTATGAGGCAGGCATGAGGCTGCAAAGATAAGACCTTTGGCAGTTTGTTTTCACTCTTTTCCTAGGCTCTGTTGATCCCTTAAAATGACATTTACTTCTTACTGGAATATTGGGACCGTAAGAAAAGAATTTTGGCTCTTAGGGAAGACATAAGACGCCATTATAGATAAGTAAACTATTTATTGTGGAAGTGGAGTGGTGGATGCTTAAAAACCAAAGGAATTAAGGGGCCATAGGACTAGGTTGATGCTGCAAATAGCTGTGCAATATTGATGTTTGGTTTCTTCCATAATCATAAATGATCAGTTAGAATTCCAATTTGATATGGTAGAAAGAGTCATTGCTTCTTTGATTTTAAGTCCATTGCTAGGCAGTTTCTCTAATGAATGCCTGGGCGCTTGCAGAGGGGACATGCATTTTCATAAAACACACCTTGTTTTGAGTTCTCCACGATGCTGTCTTTGCTTGTCCTGATGTTTATGTTTTCCCCTCCTTCACAGTTTGACTTCCAGAGCGGAGTTTCCATCAGCTAAGGCAGTTATGGATGGTTTTGGAGGTGCAGATCTGACCATCTCTAAGTTGATAGGCAGAAAATGGTCATGAAGGTTCACGAAGGTTTTGCAGCTAATCAACATTAGAACGCTTTGAGTTTATTGAGGTTGTATTCATATATATTTATACTTTGCTACTTTAGTCAGGAAAGAGAGGGACGTGGGACATATGTTGCAAAGCTGTGGTTCATTTTCTCTGTAATTATTCTTAGCATCAGTTGGTGCACTCCCATCTGTCTATAAGCTCTGTCGATACATAGGTACACAGAGTTTGACCCTTAAGGGTTGTTGGATTGGTTGAGTTGGTTATTGCTTGAATTCGAGGGTGTTAAAATCACTGCGTCACCTCCTGATATTAACATTGGAGTCCACGCTATCATGTGGAGCTTTACCCGATGTTCATTGATGGATGGGGCGTTTCATTGTGTATCCTTGAGGATTAGTTGAGCTGCAAGTTTGAATTTTTTTTTTTTTAAATCTTTAAATTTAGGGTAAAGAAGAGTGCCTTGATATTAAATTCACATGCTACTTTTATTTGTGCTTTTAATTAATAAATTCTCACTTCATTCACATGATGTGCTTAGAAAGAACCGTTTCCCGTTATTATCTCTTTGTGGTAATTTTCAGTTTGTATTAATTCCCGCACATGAAAGTATTAAAAAATAGCATTAAAGTTCAATAGTCATTTCTCAATTGAGAAGTGATAATATTGGCATTTCACTTGCCTTCTCCGCATTGAGTTATGTTGAAGCAAATACATGGGTGAATGATCGATTATTTATTTTATTTTTTTGGTAAAGTGTGAATGATCGATTATTTAGGGCTGATTATTACGAAGTATTCGACAAGTTCGATCCATGGGATTTTCAGTTGAAATTCAAAGATAATTAAATTTACTGTATTAGGCGTTATCATGTCCACAACTCTCTGTCATATTTTAGTTTTTGTTGTTCAATGTAATTTATGAATTTCAAATTTTACCAAAATATCCGAGCAAAAGAAAATTTTTGACCAAATTAAATTCTTGAGTTTTTATCTAGACTCTGCTCTATTTCCCTCCAAGTTTAATAGAATTTCTTAATGTGTTGCACAACTAAAGAAATTTACATTTAAAGGCACTAATCGTATGGTAGAAACCAAGTTGAACATCCTTTTGGGAAACTATCAGTTGTTCAAATACTTTGTAATGTAAACTAGATTCACTACCATCCTGAATGGCCTTGCTCGTCAAGGAAAAATCTTCACTAATATCGAAAAAGTGAACAAGTGATGTGAGAGCATCTGACTTAGTTCCATCAAACAATTCAGCACCATCAATACTTATTCAAATCACGATAGACTTTGGACATAACATGCTTAAATGGGTCAACACTAAAGTTTCCGTATATAAGGGTAGCAATCCATTCCCTCCTAAGTTATCGATAAGACAAGAGTCATTGGTAAGATGGCTACTAATGGGCTACCAATTAGCAAGTTACCGAAACTTGTTGGTAGACCATGTTAGTTGTTGAATTCAAAGTTCATCAATGACATTAATGGGAGATTATTTTTGTACAACTTCCTCTCTTATATGAAGGTGTCTTGAGGTGTTTATTCTAGTCAAGGTAGGAGCACGAATTTTGCAAGACTAAAGAATTAAGAATGCAAGTTCCCAAGTCATTTACTTGCATCTCTAATTTTCTAGGAGTATTTTCTATTACGTAATTTTCAAGAGTCAAAGTTCTAAGTTCTTAAGTTTTTATTATCTTTCTAGTTCCCATGTCCATTGTCATGCCCCAACCTTCGAACGCACGATAACCCTCTTTCTCTTTGGTCATTTGATTGCAATGTCTCAAGAGGCGTTGCTGACTCATTCATTTTTATCTTTTGATTATACATAAGCAGAAGCAGTAATAAAACCACCAAACCATTCACAAACAATAGAGATAGCATAAGGCACATAACAAAACACACTTTCACTTTCATATATATATATATGTGTGTGTGTGTGTGTGTGTGTGTGTGTGTGTGTGTGTGTGTGTGTGTATATCTTTATATGTGTGTGTGTATGTACACACACATTAACCATTATACACTAACTTTTTACATCAAAGGCTTAGTCATACACACGAACGCGAAGCGGATTCCTTCATCCTCATCCAAAACAGCGTTGGGTTGACCTAGCTTCTCTATACTATGAGGGCAACCTCAAAAGTGATGCACCTCACATGCTCCTAGTACCCTACCGGCTCGGGGTAGGGGTCCTAATCAGGGTTAGTCTTCGGATCGATAAAAACACCATCAAGGATGACCAGATTCATGGTATCCCAATTGGCAATCCCAGGTCCCCTGCCTAAAGGCCCATCTAATCTTTGAAAAGGGCCAAATAGATCCTCCCCTACCTAGACGTACCAAGCCACAAACTGGTAAGGTACCAAGTTCATTAACCTCTCATCCATCCAAATGGTGGTTACGTATCTCTTGTAACGGGTGTCGATCTCCACGATTGGATAAGTGGTCACCTTGGTATTTTGGTCCACAAGGACCCCAAAATAGACGTGGTGAAACAACTCAAATAAGCTTAGGGCCTAAACATTTAAATAACAATAGTGAGATAAACTTAACAAGTAAACTCTCTAATCCTCGCGTAGGAAGGTTCTTCGCCTTAGAAACGTCCTAAACGTGCATATTATCTATCGATGGTAGATCAATAGCAAAGCATTTACTTTGCATTATTTATAAATAGGAAATAGGCCACTCAACATGTGACAGCCTACCGCATATCTAATTATAGCATAAATAATCACTGCATGAGTGCACCATTCCATCAAGCATATGGCGATGATAATTTAATAATCTAGACATGAATAATAATACTTCCATGCACAATGCATCACACGAGTTCGGATTATTACGACTACTTGCGTTAATGGTCTTCCAGTTTAATCGGGTATCTCTTGTCCCATCATGTACGACAACATCTCGACCTCACTCAAAGATGGCATTTTAATTAAAGAGTTTCGTTTCAAAATTCATCCGCAAACAACATCTCATTGATGTGGGGGCATCCAAAATCCATTGGACATCATCCCTTGTAATCATACAAGTACAAAATCCAATATGTGATCACACGAGCATACCACTACTCAAGCCAATTTATCTTTCTCATTAGCCAATGTAAGAGTCTTTAATACTCATATATCATATAATAGCAACAATACCACATGATCACCTCTTAATTAATCATTCACCAAAGTAATTATGCATCAATCTCATGATACATAACATCACACCATAATTTCTTTAAACAATTTAAACATCACCTTTCAAAGTAGTCATTTGTAAGTATTCATTACTTATAAACATAGAATGCCAAGAACACTTATCATTTTCAAAATAGGGATTTAATAAGCATATATTATCTTTAAAATTAGTATTTAATAAGCACTAACAATTTTAGAAGTTACAACATAATAAGTACTTATCACAATCATGATAGATCATCACATCCAATTATAACTTATAACGCTAGCTTATCGCATGCAATTATAATCTATCACGATAGTTTATCACATCCAATTATAGCCTATTGTCACGGCCTGAAGGAAAGCCGATCCAAGAGGTTCCTATGGGACAGGCATGACATGACTATGGATCAAGCGACTCTCAGCTTGTATCCCAAATGCTAGGGTTTTCTCGAGTCTTCTAGAATACTCCTGGGGACGGGCGATACTGTAAATGTATTTGTAATGCGGGTAGTTGGTAGTTGGGGAGATGCAATCTCCACCATTAGATCGAGGAGAGATCTACATATACGGTTTGCCTTGTCTTTGTATAAATAGGGGTCTCCTCCCCATCATTATATTATCTCATTCACAAGTAATACAAATCTAAGGCTTCTCTCTCTAGAGTTTTCTTTCTCTAAGATTCTTGCGAGTCGAGTGTGAGAAAGGCTGCTTAGGAGTAAAATTCTAAGGCCACACAGGTCAGCCTACGAGTGATTGAGAGTGATTGATTGGCCCGTGACAAGTGGTATCAGAGCTGAGTTTGTTCCAAGCGCAAACACAATGGCTAATCCACAATCTGATGAGGCACTTGCCATGGGTGGTGATTGCATAGATCATTGGAGGAACGCCGAGAAGGGCACTGCCAAGGGGAAGAAGACCCATGGTGGTTCCAGTTCAAGGGATCCAACAAGGATCTTGTGCATCGCATAACGAAGCTAGAATTGTTCGTCACAGATGTCTAAGGATTGGTCGATGACCTAACCCAGACCATGGATGAAGTAGACGTCGGAAGAGAGGAGCTCGTTGTTGAGGTGCAAGAGCTCAAGACCGGCATGGGAGAGCTCCAACACAAGTTGCTAGGGACCCTACGGGAAGAACTCGCACAACAGTACGAACCCCTAGAGGCCACAATGGCGGCCATACGCGCGGAGATAACAGAGCTCAAGAGTAAGCTCGCTGAATCGGAAGCTGCACGCGTGAACGGGGTGATCACCATGCAAGGTCCACAAGTGGACACGCCAAAGCCAAAGGAATTCCGGGGTTCACAGGTGGCCAAAGACGTGGACAATTTCCTATGGTATATGGAACGGTACTTCCAAGCCATGGGGATCAACGACGACCAAGCACGGTTAAACGCTACATCGATGTATTTAGCTGATAGTGCATTGTTGTGGTGGCATCGTCGGTCGGATGATAGGTGTGGGGATCCTATCACGACCCGGGGTAGATTCGTCAAGGAGTTCCGACGGAACTACTTTCCCGCTTATGTGGAGGAGGAAGCTCGTGATGAGTTGAAGCGTCTCGAGCAAAAGGGTGGTGTGCGTGACTACATCAAGTAGTTTTTGGAGTTGCTACTCCAAATCCCTTCGATGAACAAGGTTGAAACGTATCACCAGTTCATGAGTGGTCTCAAGTCATGGACCAAATAGGAGCTGAAGCGGTTCAACGTGGGAGACCTCACAACGGCTATGACCATGGCCGAATCACTCGTGGAGTACGAGGCATCTTCCACATCCCGAGTGGACTCTCGTCCGAGGGACAAAGCCACCGGTGGGGGAGATCGGGGGAGATACAACCGCCCGACAGGAGGTAGACCATCGGCTATTCCTCACAAAACTCATGCAGAGTCGAGCAGAGGAGGACAAAGGAAGGTACGTTCGTATAAATGCTTCTTTTGTGATGGTCCACACATGGCGTGGGATTGCCCGAACAAGGCCAAGCTGGCCAACCCTGTGTAAGGAGGATGAGCCTAGGGAGGAATTGCGGTTGGATTTGCTATGCCTCCTTAGCTCGATCAAGTCCAAGAAGGCGAAGAAGCCTGAAGGGCTAATGTTTGCGGATTTGAGGATCGGAGAATCCACAATGACTACGCTCGTGAACACGGGAGCATCCAACCTCTTCATATTGAAACAAGCCGCAAAGAGACTTAACCTACAGGTTGAGAAGGTAGCCGGGTGGCTCCAGATGGTAAACTCTAGGGAAGTCCCTGTAATCGGTGTTGCGAGGGACGTGGAGCTACAACTCAGGCCATGGAAGAGCAAGAAGACTCTAGAGGTAATTCCCTTTGACGACTACGACTTTGTCATTGGGATAAAATTCCTAGATAAGATTTATGTTGTTATATTGCCATTCGCTGAGTGTATATGCATGTTGGACAAGCATTGTCAATGCGTGATCCCTATCCATCGTGAATCAGACTGTGATCGGAGGATGATCTCGGGTATGCAACTCACCAAGGGAGCAAGGAAGGGTAAGTTGACAATCCTTGCAGCCTTGAAAGTGGAGGACAAGAAAGGTGAAGGGAGCGAAGTCCCAACGGAAGTGACCCAGATCCTCAACATGTTCAAGGAGGTGATACCTTTGGAGTTGCTGAAGAAGCTACCACCTCAAAGAGAGGTGGACCATCGGATCGAGTTGGTGCCTGACACTTGATCGCCTGCCATGGCACCTTACCGCATGGCGCCCCTTGAATTAGAAGAGTTGAGGAGGCAACTCAAGGAGTTGCTCGATGCGGGTTATATTCGGCCGTCCGAGGCCCCGTTCGGTGCGCCGGTCCTATTTCAAAAGAAGCACGATGGGTCACTCCGAATATGCATCAACTACCAGGCGCTGAACAAACTGACTGTGAAGAACAAATACCCAATCCCGCTCATCGCAAATCTCTTCGATCAACTCGATGGAGCTCAATGGTTCACCAAGTTGGATCTTTGATCGGGCTACTATCAAGTTCGGATCGCCGAAGGAACGAGCCAAAGACCACATGTGTGATGAGATATGGATCCTACGAGTTCCTCGTGATGCCGTTCGGCCTGACCAACGCTCCGGCTACATTTTGTACGCTCATGAACAAGGTACTCCACCCTTTCCTAGATAGGTTTGTAGTGGTTTACCTTGATGATATCATAGTTTATAGTCGGATGCTCGAGGTGCATGTCGAGCATTTAGGGCAAGTCTTTCAAGTCTTGCACGAGAACGAATTGTATGTTAAGCACGAGAAGTGTGCATTTGCCCAAGAGGAAGTTCCATTATTGGGCACATTGTCGAGGGTGGACGAGTGTGAATGGATAAGGCGAAAATTCAAATGATCGTCGAATGGGAGCCGCTGATGTAGGTGACGGGGTTGAGGTCATTTCTAGGCCTCACCAACTACTATCGGTGATTCATTCGAAGCTACTCGAGCATCACCGTGCCGCTCACGGACCTGTTGAAGAAGGAGAAGCCATGGGAGTGGACGGATTGATGCCAAAGAGAATTCGATCGATTGAAGAAAGCCATGACCGAGGAGCCAGTCTTGGTGTTGCCTGATCATACCAAGCCCTATGAGGTAGAAACTGCCGCATCGAATTATGCTATCGATGGTGTGCTTATGTAGGATGGCCATCCGGTGGCATATGAGTCTCGGAAGTTGAACAATATCGAGCGTCGACATACCATTCAAGAGAAGGAGATGACCACGGTGGTCCATTGCCTTCGAACGTGGAGGCATTATCTCCTGGGGTCAAAGTTCATCATAAGGACGGACAATGTGGCCACGAGCTACTTCCAAAGGTAAAAGACACTGAGTCCGAAGCAAGCTCGATGGCAGGATTTCCTTGCGGAGTTCGACTACATGTTAGAGTACAAATTGGGGAAGGCCAACCCTATGACGGACGTGTTGAGTCGGAAGATGGAGCTGATGAGTAGCACGGTGAGTCGATCGAGCTATCCTTGGATCAACCGCATCAAAGAGGGGTTGACGCACGATCCAAGAGCTCAAGCCCTCATCGAGTATGCGAAAGAGGGCAAGACCCGACAATTCTGGTGTGAGGACAAGCTCCTCTACACCAAAGGAAGGCGACTGTACGTGCCCTTCCATGGGAAGTTGAGGAAAGATATCTTGTGTGAGTGCCACGACTTGAAGTGGGCGGGTCATCCGGGGATCCACCGCATGTTGGCCCTCATCGAAGATCGGTACTTTTGGCCTCAAATGCGGGACGACATGGAAGCTTACGTGAAGACTTGTTTGGTATGCCAACAAGATAAACTAGAGCAATGTTCGTCGCTGGGTTTGTTGGAGCCACTTCTCGTTCCAACTCGTTAGTGGGAAAGTGTTTCCATGGACTTCATCGTCAACTTACCGAAGTACAGAGGGTGTTGGACTCTCATGGTCATGGTGGACAGGTTTTCCAAGTATGCAACTTTTGTGCCTACGACGAAGAATTGTCCGGTCGAGGAGGCGGCTAAGCTATTCATGAAGCACGTGGTCAAGTACTGGGGAGTGCCACAAACGATCGTAAACGATCGTGATCCTTGTTTCACGGGGCGTTTCTAGTCCGAGTTGTTTAAGCTGTTGGGGTCGGAGCTGAATATGTTGACAAGTTTGCATCCCCAAACCAACAGTCAGAAGAAGCGGATCAATGCACTCTTGGAAATTTACCTTCAGCATTATGTGAGCTCAATGCAAGTGAACTGGGCGAAGTTGATCGACGTAACCCAGTTCTCCTACAACTTGTAGCAAAGTGAGTTGACCAGTCAGAGCTCATTCGAGATTTCGACCAGGCAATAGCCAAATACCCCGAGTGCGATCACATTGGGATATCGGGGGAGTAATCCGCCCACATACAAGTTCGCCTAGGATTGGCAAGAGCAGGCCGACTTGACGAGGGCGTGTCTACATAAAGCCTCCAAGCGCATGAAGAAGTGGGCCGACAAGAAGCGACGTCATGCGGAGTTCCAAGTTGGAGACCAAGTGTTGGCCAAGCTACACATGGTTCTTCAATACAAGGATGTGCACAAGGGGTTGATCCGTTGCTACGAGGGGCCGTTTTATGTGCTGCAACGGATCGGGAAGGTTGCATACAAGCTGGAATTACCACCAAAGCTTAAGGTATATCCAGTTTTTCATGTGAGCATTTCCAGGTTGATGAGGAAGTTCCGAATCGAGGGGAGTCGCAACGAGCGCCATTCGAGGCAAAAATCTCGTATGATCGAGAAGGCGAGAGCATCATGGCGGATCGAGTCATACGGAAGCGGTATTGCGTGCCCAAGCGAGAATATTTGATCCGATGGAAGGGTCTTCCGGAGAGTGAAGCAAGTTGGGAGCCCACGAAAAGTCTTTGGCGGTTCAAGAAGGAGATCGATGCTTTCCATTTCAAAGACGCGACGAGGGCGTCGCCTGATTAGGTGGGGGAGAGTGTCACGGCCTAAAGGAAAGCCGATCCAAGAGGTTCCTATGGGACGGCCGTGACACAACTATGGATCAAGCGACCCTCGGCTTATATCCTCGATCGCTAGGGTTTTCTCGAGTATTCTAGAATACTCCTAGGGATAGGCGATCCTGTAAATGTATCAGTATGTAATAAATATGGGTAGTTGGTAGTTGGGGAGATGCAATCTCCACTGTTAGATGAGGAGATATCTACGAATACAATTTGCCTTGTCTTTGTATAAATAGGGGTCTCCTCCCCCTTATTGTATTATCTCATTTACAAGTAATACAAATCAAGAGCTTCTCTCTCTAAGATCCTTGTGAGTCAAAGTGTGAAAAAAGGCTGCTTAGGGGTAAAATCCTAAGGCCGCACGGGTCAGCCTACGAGTGATCGAGAGTGATCGATTGGCCCGTGACACTATCATGATAGCTTATCACATCCAGGCATAACCTATCATGATAGCCTATCACATTAAATTATAGTCTATTGTGATAGCTTATCACATCCAAGCATAGGCTGTCGTCACACCTAACCCTCGAATGCTTGACAACCCTGTTTTCCCTTTGATCATTTAATTGTGACATCTCAAGAGGTGTTGTTGACTCATTCTTTTTATCTTTTGATTAGAAAGCAAGCAGAAATAGAATAAACATCTCCTAATCATTCTCATTAGTAAGTATAGCATAGAATAGATATATATATTACATCACAATTTAAGCATAAGGAGTTCAATTTTACATATTCGCAAGGCAAATTCCTGCTAGCTTATCAAAAGGGGGTTAGGTTGGCTAGCACTTCTATATTGTGAGGGCGATATCAAAAAGTGGTATTCCCTATGCGCCTAGTATACATCCATCTCAAATTACCCTGGCTCGAACTCGGTTAGCCATTATTAAGGCCTAAAAAATTTTAAATAACGAGGAATGAGATAAACTCAATGAGTAACCTTCCTAATTCTCACAAAGGGAAGTAATTCGTCTTGAAGTCACCCTAAATATACAACTTTTCTATCAAGGGTAGATCAATAGCAAAGCCTTTGCTTTGTGAGTACACCATTCCATCAAACATATGATGATCACAATTCAATAATCTAGACATTAATAACAATACTTCCATGCACTAGGCATCACACAAGTCCTAGTCCATGTACCTCTCAGTCGTAAACAGGGTTAATCAAAAGCATGCACATGTTCCATGCAACTCATATATATATATTCATGCTACACATGTGCAAGTCAAACATCATTCTCAAAATATACATTAGTACTTATGCACTTTGCACACTTGGCATCTCGAGAATTGCATGGCATCATACTATTTGCTTGTGGCATCCCAAAATTCATGGCAATCTCCAGATACATTAAGACCTATGAAAATGTGATGGAAGTGTCATTGATTCATGTTGTGATCATTAACCAAAGAATTGTAATAGATTAAGACTGAGTACTTTAATAGAAATATATCTTGTGTTCATAGGTAAATTAAGGTTGGTGCTATAGGACAATTTGATAAGGAGGATTTTGGTTCTTGACCGTGCACCTTATAGATTTGATTCTTATGGTTTAATGTTGCAAGCTTTTTGCCATATTATTTTGTGATTAGGTATTTATCTAAGTATGTGGCATCCTAAAACTCCGTGGCGACCTCTAGATGCCTTACAACCTTTGGAAGGGCGATGGACGCATCATTGATCTATGTTATGGTCTTTAGACCAAAGAAGTGTAATAGAATTAATGGCCGAGCACCTAATGAGTGAATATTTTGTTGGAAACACGTTCTATGCCCATGTGAGATCCAGATTTATTTGATGAGGAAATTATGTCTTTGGCCATGAATTTTGTAAGTTGGACTTTATTAATCTATGTTACAAAGTATTATAGCCATTTAAATTTGAAATTTAAGTGCTTTGATTTAATAGGGATTTAGTTAGTTTTTTTTTTTTAAAAAAAAGGTTAATTCTGGATTTATTTAAGCTTGGGTCTTAGGCCCAAGAGTGTTGGGCCTAAGATGGGCCAAAATTGCCGGCCCATAAGACCATGAAGGGGCCGTCGATCGCGCGAAGAAGGGCGGGAGAGACCGGTTTGCAAGCCTCCCCATTTGTCGCTTGAAGTTAGCCAAGTGTCAAGCCATGCAAAACTATTGATGGCTAATGATGGAGGGAAGGAAAATTAGAGGGGAAAAGTGGCCGGTTTAAGCAAGAGAGAGAGAGAGAGAGAGAGAGAGAGAGGAGAGTTCTTCTGAGAGAGAGAGAGAAGAGAAAGAGAAGGAAGAAAGGAAGAAGAGAAGAAGGAAGGAGGAAGGGCCGTGCATCGCCGTCCGTCGTCGCCGTGTCTCGCCGTTGTGTTCACCATCCGATCGGTCTAGAGGCAAGTGGGATCTCTTGATCTACTCTTGCATGCTGTGTTTAGTGTGTGTGATTGAATGGTGACAATTTCGGATGTATAGAATGTGAAAAATTGAAGTTATAAGAATGGTGCTCTAGTCTAATGTACTGTTCTTGAGAAAAACAGCTCGACCTTGGATGTTCTAGTGACTTGCATGTGATGTTCTAGTTGAAGTTTGGCTTCGACCTCTAAATGAAAGTTGTAAAGGACTTCTTGTAGTATAACATAATCAAATTTGGGACAAAAAAAACAAGTATAGGTGGGTGAAATCGTTATTCTTTGGAAAGACTAGATCTGGAAATTTTGGTACTAGGAGCAGAAGTTTTAACCGCCTATATTTAATTACCTAGGACGAATCTGACTTTGATGTCTTCATGAAGTGTCTACCTCATGGTCTTGGCTATCACATAGTCAAATTTAATAATTTTTTAAGTTCATTTGGGTATTTAATCGGAAATGTTTCTAAAACTGTGCAATCTGATGTGTTCGGACCTTGAAAGTTGCAATGCGTGGACTATATCATTTTGTATGAGGTTTTTTTGGAAAATTGTTCTCCATGAAATATCTTTATTTATGTCTTGTCTACAACATATTCAAATTTCGTAATTTTTAAAGTTCATTTTCCTATTTAACCAAAAATGTTTCAAAAACGGTGCAAGTTGAACTGTTAGAATAGTAGTGCTGTGATGCATGGTCTATACCGAATTATATGGGGATCTTTTGGTGTAGTGATCTTCATGAAATATCTGCATTTATGTCTTGACTATCACATGTTCAAATTTCATAATTTTTGAAGTTCATTTGGGTATTTAATCGAAATGTTTTCTGAAACTGTGCAAACAGAATTGTTCGAATTTCGAAATCTACAAGGCATGGACCGTACTCAATCATGTAGAGTTCTGTTGGCATAATGTATTTACGAGATAACTACCTCTAAGTGTTGTTTATAATCTATCAAAATTTCATAATTTTGGAGTCCGTTTATGCATTAAATTGGAAGTATTTTCGGAATTGTGTATGATGCTTCATCCGAACATTCATATGTTTTCAAAAAAATAAAAGAACTTGTTTCATGTGATGTGATGTATTGTGTTGCAAATATGATATCAATAGCATGGTACATAATGTCAAAAGTTGAAATAGACCTTGTTGCCATCACATCATGTGCCATGCTGATTTTGAGACACAATTGTGGACATGAATTATAATAAATGAGGCTACCGTCAGAGGTGTGAGCCGACAATGCCCTGGGAGTGTCAGGATGCTCAGAATGTGGGGGTGTTGGATGCCCGGAGTGTGTGTGCCGGATGTCCTCAGGAGTTTCGAGATGCCTGGAATGTGGGGGTGCCGGAAGCCTCGGAGGTGTGTGCCGGGGCATACCTCGTGATGCCAGTTGGGGTATGAGATACCCGGAATGTGGGGGTGCCGGATGCCCAGAGGTGTGTGCTGGAGGTTCCTCGCGATGCCAGGTTGGGTGCGAGCAATAAAATGTGAGATGCAATTACTGGTCCCGGGGAAGAAAAAAAAATGTGGTGACTCAATTAAAAGATAAAAAGTTGAAATTGAATCATGCATTGTATGGTGACACGTATTGCATGGCTGTATGATATAATATGTATAAGTGCATAATGGTATGTGCACATAAGGCATGGATATGCATGAATGCTTGATAATGAGTGCATGATGGTGGATGCACATATGGTATGATGACATATGCATGGCTTTATGCTTGGATGCATGAATGATATGTACTCTACCATGATGTCATGATTGTTCTGTGTGATGCATTGAGTAGTTTAATGGATCTTTTACCTGCTGAGTGGTTGTACTCACCCTTTTGGGGACCAACATTTCAGATTAGAAAGATGCCTCTCTCTTCGATCACGCGGGGTACCTTTTACGGCCTTCCATCTGACGTGGAGGTCGAGTGTATGGAGCTTGATTGTGCCACCATCCCTAGTTTGACGTTCATACAGGTTCGGGTGCTGGTGATGTTTGATGTGGGCCTAGCTGGGGGTCCGATCATCCAGGAGTTCTTGCCTATCCACGTCCGCCGTGACGGAGTGATGCGAGGAATGTTACCGCCGCCACCGCCCGATGCACCAAGATGGGTGTGATGGCCTGCGTGAGGAGTGGGAGCTGACATTTCTTGGGGATAGCCGACACTTGTAGATGGAGGGTTATATATGATCGATGTAGGGGGTCAAGATCTCTCTTTTGAGCTGTAGCCAAGTTTAGCTAAAAGTCTTGGCTTTTTGGTTGTACTGACCCAAGATGTTCATCTTTAAAACTTATAAAAGTGGCTTGGCTTTATGTTTTCATTTGATGTGTAGTTGGTGTGCATTGTACCATCATTAAGAGAGTAGAGAGATGGTGAGACTCGTCTTTAATTTCGCTATGAGCTGTGCTAAACTCTTTATAAAAAAAATGCCTATGGACCTCGGTCCTTCTTTAAACCCCTTTATATCAAAGGCAAGTAACGAGTATCCAATAGATAGAGCAATAAGTATTTGTGGCGACCTTAGCTATTTGGGGGTGCCACAAAGTAGAAAATTAAGGTGGGATTAATTAGAATAATGGTGGGCTGGATGATTAATGAAGGTGAGTTTTGGAGCAAAGAGGAGGCCATCCAACCTCACCGCCGCCCTCCTTTCCCTCCCTCCTCTCTTGGCTTGGACCACCGCAAAGTCGATGGCCGTCCGCTCACCGTTGCCATGCCTCACTACTGCCATTATGAGCCTCCACCGCCCCCATGAGCTGTTGGTTTAAGTCTGAAAACGAGTGGCAATTAGTTTAGTTAATAGAAAGGTTATCATGATAGGTTATCTATATATCCGATAGGCTATCATGATAGGTTATCTAAATATCCGACAGGTTATCACGACGAGTTATTATAATATACGGTAAATCATTACATATTGTATTAATGTGTTATGTAATGTGTGATATGTTGTTGTAATAGGATATGCTAATGTGTGATGCGTTGTAGTGTGTTATGGTAGTATAATTATGTTAACGTGCAATATCCTAATTCGTTGCAATAGGCTTTCTTTAGGATATGATGATAACCTATACCGATACTCTATCAGATATTTAGATAGCCTATTGCAACGAATAGGCTTTCTTTAGGATATGATTTCAAAGAGATTGGTTGCATTGTTGGGTGTTAGGATGTGTAGAAAGATGACGTATTGAAATATTTAAGTAAATGCTAATGCGTAGTGATATGAGATGCAAGCATGATTTGGTTGTATGTGGTAAATGTTGTTACATATTGTATAAGCATTACACACTCTCGCATCAATTAATGAGAAAGATAAGAAATAAGCTTGAGTGATAGAATGCTTGTGTGATTGCTTAAATATCTTGATGCGTATGATTATGTGAGGTGATGGAACTATCTTGATGCATATGATTATGTTGGACAATGCTCGATTAAGTTTGGATGCCCCCACGTCAGTGGGATGCTGTTTATGGATTGATTTCAAAACGAAGCTCCTCAGCGGGAATGCCATCCTGAGGAATATGCACACGCTGGATGATGCTATGCCCGATGGGGCAGGACAATGTTTGTTTATGCAGGAAGACTACCGACCCTTAAGTTGGCCGTGGCCCTAAGTATTCGTAATAATCTGGACACATACATGTGAACCATGCATGAAAATGATATATGATTATGTTTGAATTGTTACATGACATTGATGCATGATTATGAAATATTGCATCTTCATATTTCTACCTCATAAGTATGTGATTTATTGTAAGAATTGCCTATATACTTATATTGTGATGGCTTGAGGAAGTGAGTTAACCGTTCATGTTAATAGTTATGGCTAATCAAGGGTTTTGCTATTGATCTACCATCAACAAATAACTTGCATGTTTAGGCTAACTCAGAGATGAATCTACGCAAGAATTATGGAACTTATTCACTGATTTTATCTCATTGTTGTTGTTTAAATGTTTCAGGCCCTACACGTGACTGAACCTTTCTGACACGTCCGTTTTAGGGTCCCCGTGGACCAAGGTTCTAAGGTGATAAAATATCTTATCGTAGGGACTGAGGACCGATACGAGCGCTATGTCACTACTGCTTGGGTAGATAAGGAGGTAATCAACTTGGTGCCCTACAAATTCAACGCTCGGTACTGCTAGGTAGGAGAGATGTTGTATGGCCCCCTTAGAGGTTTCAATTGACCCCTAGGGGTGGGGACTACAACTACTAGTTGGGATGCCATGGACTTAGACGTCCCGAATGGTGATGTCACCAATCCGGACACTAACCAACGACAGTGACTGAAGTTTGGATTTTTTTGCAATTGGCTGGTTATTACCGTCAATTTGTGAAAAGATTCTTTGGAATAGCTACACCTCTGACAAGATTACTAAAGAAGGTTGTGAAGTTTGAATGGATGGATCAATGCAATAAGAGTTTTCAAGAACTTAAGCACAAATTGACAGCTACCCCAGTGTTAACAATACCGTCTAGTTCTAGAGATATGAGATTTACAGCAACAATTCATTTAAAGGACTGGGTTATGTCCAAATGCAACATGGACGAGCAATAGCCTATCCGTCTAGGCAATTGAGGCCGTACATGTAGAGTTATCCGATGCACGACTTGGAGTTGGCAATAATTATCTTCACCTTGAAGATTTGGAGGCATTACTTATATGGGGAAAAGTTCACAATATATACCGACCATCAAAGCCTAAAATACCTATTTTTGCAAAAGGAATTAAACATGAGACAACAGCACTAGATGGAACTCCTCAAGGACTATTGCAATATATTATATCATCTTGGAAAGGCCAACAAAGTAGCATATGCACTCAGTCAAAAATCAACAATTGCACAAATGATGGTTCGAGAATAGATCCTTTTTGAAGGTGTAAGGGATTTGGATTTCAAGTTTGAGGTAGGCCATCTTTCTAGTCTTATGGCTGCTCCTCGAATTGAGCCTGAAGTGTAAACCAAGATTAAAACATTACAATCGACGGATGCAACTATCCAAAAGATTTTGCTAGTGAGCCCTGAGAAAAGGAAATTATAATTTTAGGTAACAAACGATGGGATTTTGAGGTTTGGAGATCAATTATGTGTACTCGACAATACAAAACTCAAGGAGGATATTCTAGCCGAAGCCCATCCAAGCAACTAAAACATCCATCCGGATAGTACGAAGATGTACAAGAACCTCCGACAGTACTTATTGGTGGAATGCATGAAAATTAACGTCATCAAGCATGTGACAAAGTGCTTAACATGCCAGCAAGTTAAAGCTTAGCATTGCAAAACTAGTGAGCTGCTACGACCGTTGAAAATCCTAGAATGGAAATTGAAGCATATCATAATGGAATTTGTGATGCAATTACCAAGGAGCCAGATAGGTTGACCAAGTTAGCACATTTCATTGCAATGCAAAAGGACTATACCCTAGATAGGTATGCCAAGTTGTTATGTGAGGCAAATAATTTTGCATGGGGCTCCCATGACGACACCTCAAATAGGGATCCCAAGTTCGCACCTGTATTTTGGAAAAGCTTGCAAATGGCCATGAGAACAAAATTGTCATTTAGCACGACTTATCATTCGCAGACAGATAAACAATTCGAGAGAACGATCCAAACTCTCAAGGATATGTTGCGAGCCTACATCGTGGATTTCAAAGGAGGATGTGAAGATCAACTACACCTTGTTGAATTCGCATATAACAATAGCTACCATTAGAATATTGAAATGGCACCGTTCGAGGGGCTATACGGACATGCCTATAGGACGCTTATCTGTTGGGATGAAGTCGAGGAAAGGAAGATTACGGGCTCTAAATTAGTGCAACAATCCATGGATGCGGTCCAGATCATCAAGGAAAGATTAAAGATAGCCCAAAACCGCTAGAAAAGTTATACGAACAAGTGACAGAGACTATTAGAGCTTTAGGTAGGCGATTGCGTGTTCCTTAAAGTGTTTGCTAATGAGAGGAACATCTTATTTTGGCAAGAAAGAGAAGCCACGCCCTAGCTACCAACAAAATAGGCACTTTGGCCTATCGTTTAGCATTGCCACCCAATCTTGCTCAGGTTCATAATGTGTTTCGCATATCCATGTTAAGGAATTACGAACCAAACCTGACTCATGTGCTAAGCTATGAGAAAATCAAGGTGGATGACAGAGTAACATAAATTGAGCAACTAGTGCGAATTGTGGATAGAAAGGAACAAGTGCTACATAACAAGGTCATTCCCTTAGTCAAAGTAGCCTGGCAATATCATGGCATCGAGAGAGCGACTTGAGAGAGCGAGGACATAATGAGACGCCAATATCTCATTTGTTTGAAGAAGTGGGTAATCTTACAAATTTCGAGGATGAATTTTTTTAAGGGGGAAGAGTTGTGATTCCCTCAATTTGACTCCAACTTTAAGGTGGCAATTCTTCAAAGCGAGATTACAATGGAGATTAGTAAATCATGAAAGCACTAAAAGGGCCACTTTAGGGCAAAAACTCAATTCTCTATCAATGGAACATGAAATTTTACAAAAGTGGAAACGGGCTGCAGACAAGAAGCCATGTGGGCCCAGGCCCACGAGAGGGCCCAATGGGCCCACACCCATGAAGGACAACCCAATGGGGCCTCCCGCCCAAGGAGGGCTGGCCCAATGGCCTATGGGCCACCTAAACCCTTTTGGTCTTTTCAGGCCTCATCATCACATGAACAGTAACAGATCTAGCGAAATTACCATTTTGCCCTTTTAGCCTAATCAAACAAAAACATTTTTGCATGCAGAAGGTGTGTGGTGTTCAAGGGAGTGGATGAGAGAGAAAGTGACATCATTCTAGCCTAATCTTCCCTATTTCTAGCTTAGAAATAATGGCTGCATTAAATGGAGTATGGAGGACAAGTTTTCAAGAAGCCATCTTGGCTACTCATTCTTGGCTTGGGGAGCAAGGCTTATCTTGGACATCCATGGAACTTGGCCATGAACCCTCTCTCCTCCCCCCTAATTCAGCCACTCTCTCTTCCCCTCACTTCTCTCTCTCATTTTCTCTCATTTACCTTAATCTCTCTCTCTCTCTCTCTCTCCCCCCATTGTAGCCAAACATCACCCTCTCCATTTCCACCACTTTTGCAAGCCATTTCCTAGGGAGCAAGGCCTTATCTTGGCCATCCATGGAACTTGGCCATGAACCCTCTCTCCTCCCCCCTAATTTGGCCACTCTCTCTTCCCCTCACTTCTCTCTCTCATTTTCTCTCATTTACCTCTCTCTCTCTCTCTCTCTCTCTCTCTCTCCCCATTGTAGCCAAACCTCACCCTCTCCATTTCCACCACTTTTGCAAGCCATTTCTTCTCTTTTTCCCTCTAGATCTCACCGGCCATTATCTACCGCCCATTTCCACCATTGAGACGCCGTTCCCGCACTGCCATTCTAATCATCAAGCTGAGTTTTGGAGCCAAAGGGGAGGCCGTCCATGCCATTCTAATCATCAAGCTGAGTTTTGGAGCCAAAGGGGAGGCCGTCCAGCCTCGCTGCCGCCCTCCTTTCCCTCCCTCCTCTCTTGGCTTGGACCATCGTGAAGTCGGTGGCCATCCGATCACAATTGTTGTGCCTCACCGCCGCCACTATGAGCTTCCACCACCAATTTGAGCAATTGGTTTAGGTCCAAAAATGAGTGGTTTTCTAACCCTCATTTAGGGTTTTGATTGCACTTATGATAAAGCTTAACATTAAACTAAACTAAAGATAAGTGGTGATTAGTTTAGTTAATGGATAGGTTATCTAAATATCCGACAGGCTATCGTGATAAGTTATTTAAATATCCACTAAAGTATTTGGATAGGTTATCTAAATATCCGATAGGTTATCGAGATAAGTTATTATTATCATTACATACTGTATTGATGTGTGATATGCAATACTATGTTATGTAATGTGTGATATATTGTTGTAATAGGATATGTTAATGCATGATGCATTATAGTTATACGATATGTTAATATGTAATGTGTTATGGTAGTATAATATGTTGACATGCAATATCCTAATTCGTTGCAATAGGCTTTCCTTAGGATATGATTTCAAAGAGGTTGGTTGCATTGTTGGGTGTTAGGTTTAACTATGGAGTATGCACTTGTAAGTTGTTTTAGAATGGAAATCAGTAATTGTTTATGGCACCTCATAATCATAACTAATTATTATGTACATAAGGATGTGTGGAAAGATGACACATTGAAATGTTTAATTAAATGCTAATGTGAAGTGATATGATATGCAACCATGACTTGGTTATACGTGCTAAATATTGTTTTATATTGTATGAGTATTACATACTCTTGTATCAATTAATGAGAAAGATAATAAATGAGCTTGAGTGATAGTATGCTCATGTGATCGTTTAAATACCCCGATACATATAATTATGTGGGGTGATGGAACTGTCTTAATGCGTACGATTATGCTGGATGATGCCTGATTAAATTCGGATGCTCCTATGTCAATAGAATGATGTTCGTGGATGGATTTCGGAATGAAACTCTTCAATTAGAATGACATCCTAAGGCAAATGCATAATCTGGGACGATACCACGCCTGATGGGTCAAGACGATACCTAGTTATGTCGAAAGACCATCGACCCTTGAGTTGGCCGTGGCCTAAAGTGGTCGTAATAATTTGGACACATACACCTGAAACATGCATGAGAATGATATGTGATTATATCTAGATTTTACATGACATTGGTGCATGATTATGAGATATTGCACGTTCATATTTCTGCCTCATAAGTTTGTGATTTATTGTAAGAATTGCCTACATGCTTATGTTGTGATGGCCTTGAGGAAGTGAGTTAACCATTTATGCTAATAGTTAAGACAAAACAAGGACTTTGCTATTGATCTGCCATCAACAAATAACGTGTATGTTTAGGCTGACTCCAAGGTGAATTACTTCCTTACATGAGAATTAGGGAACTTATTCACTAAGTTTATCTCACTGTTGTTGTTTAAATATTTATGGCCCTAAGCATGATTGAACCTTTCTGACACATTCGTTTCAAGGTCCCCATGGACCAAAGTTTTGAGATGATAGGATATTTGATTGTAGGGACTAAGGACTGATACGAATGCTACATCACTACCGTCTAGGTAGACGACGAGGTAACCAACTTGGTGCCCCACAAGTTCATTGCCTAGTACTACTAGGCAAGAGAGATGTTGTACAGCCCCCTTAGAGGTTTTGATTGACTCTCAGGGGTGGGGACTACGACTAGTAGTTAGGATGCCATGGACTTAGACGTCCCTGATGGTGATGTCACCGATCCAGACACTAACCCAAATCAAGGCTCAACCTCGAGCCGTGGTACTTTGGGGAGGCCATGGGGCATTAGGAGTTAGCGGGATACATCACTTTTGAGGTCACCCTCTTAGTAGTAGAGGTGCTAGGCCAACCCCAAACCTAGGTGGAAGTGTGTGGCTAGCAAAGCTTTTGGTTGTAGATTAAATTAGCCTGTAATAGTTCACGTATGTTCATAAATAATTGAAGTATGTTTTTGATGTATATAAATGTTTGCACTATCCCTATTTCATTTTGATTTGGTTGGGCGATTCGTTTTTATTTTCGCTTGCACATAATTAAACAATAATAGCGATGGTTCAATGACACCTCCTGAGGGGTCACAGTCAAATGGCTTAAGTAAACGAGGGTTGTCACATACCTAAGGGTCGAGGCGCGACAAAAACAAAAAATCTATTTGCTGATACAGGGGGATATAGCTCAGTTGGTAGAGCTCTGCTCTTACAATTGGGTCGTTGCGATTACGGGTTGGATGTCTAATTGTCTTTGCCCTCATATTCCTCTAGACAGGACAAATGGGATTCTTGCTTCCATCTGCCACCCACTTAAACTCTTCTTTGAATGCCCGAAGAGAAAGCTTATAGGTGAAGGAGGAGTTAGGAACGGGAACAAGGAAAATCGAGAACCACTTAAATAGAAGAATCAATTGTATTTCGTCATTTGTTCCCCATAGCAACTGGGGATCAAAAAGCACCAAATTTGATGACTTAGAAAGGGAACGGCGAAGTAAGAGGTGGTAAAGTCTCATCTTGTGTGTTGGCTGAAGTGACAATAGTCACATTGAACCTTCTAATATGTTCGTGTCACAGTCACACTGCTACTACTATTCTAACAGCTATCAATTCTCATCCGAGGAGAATGGAACTACCTTTCAAGTAGAGCTAATTGCTGCGATTACAGGATTCATGACTAGGATTCGTTCACAGGATTCATGAAAAGAGAAAGAAGAGCTAGTGACTCTAATGAATCTAATCTTGCTTGCGTTGTGGCGAAAAGAAAGGCGGATTCCCTATCAAGGTCCGATTCCTTTGGAGCTCAGGGGCCTGTGATCTGTTCGAGTCAGTCCTTCGTTCAGATTTCAGATTCGCATATCAAGACCGAGTGGGAAAGGCACTACCCACTTTCTGGTGGGGAGACCCGTCTGGTGGGGTGATCCCGATAGGACCTCATAAAGGAACGGGAGCAGTTGAGAGGTTCCATATTGCCGAGCCGGGGCAGCACTTCTGTACGTGATCGTAGTATGTCACGTCGTCTCGTCCCCGCTGCATTGAGCGGTCAAGGCCAAGAAGAGTGGCCTTGGGTCCTAAGGTTGTGGTAGAGCTAGAAAGCTAGTACCAAAATGAGATGGCTGGAGGAAAGAAGAGTGCCCATCCACCTGGGGAAGATCTAAGCAAGGTGTACATTGAGAGGGAGAGATGACACTTTGTATGTTTGTTTTTAAGAACTCATGTAGCATTTTTAGTTTAGAAGAATTCTACACGCCAATATCTTTTTGTTATTTCCCATGAACTTTTAGCGGAAATAAAACAAAAGAGTCATTGTATTGTATTTTAAGACTTCATACATGAATCATTGATGTGATAGCACATCTAGATAATGATTCTATTATTTTGTTCCGCAGAACAAAAAAATAACAAAATTTTGTTTGATAAATTTTTTGTTTCTGGGAATAAAAATCCGTTCTTTTGTTCCTAAGAATAGATTTGGAACAAAATCAAGAAATAGAAAAAGAGTTGCTTCTTATTCTCATGAATAATTTATAGAATCAAATCTAATTTCTCTTCTTTTCTTTTTTTTTTTTTTTTTTTCTTTTCTCCTCTTCTTCTTCTTCTTCTTCTTCCTCCTAGCAGGTCACCGACGACTGCCGGCCGCTATCATCCCACCGGCAATTGGCTGGGCGAGGTTCAACAAGGTTGCCAGAGGCTTGCCTAGCTACCGTGAGGCTTCTTAGCTTGGCTTGCTTGGATCGGCGGACGACCGCCGGCCTCTATCATCCCATCGGCAATTGGCTGGGCGAGGTCCGACAAGGTTGCCAGAGGCTTGCCTAGTTACCGTGAGGCTTCTTAGCTTGGCTTGCTTGGATCGGCGGACGATTGCCGGCCGCTATCATCCCACCGGCAATTGGCTGGGCGAGGTCCGACAAGGTTGCCAGAGGCTTGCCTAGCTACCGTGAAGCTTCTTAGCTTGGCTTGCTTGGATCGGCGAGCTCATCAAACCTCACCCAATCAGTCACAAGCCAGCTAGTTGCCAGCCAGTTGCCCGCCATGGTAGTGGCCAGCAATTGGCCACAAAAATGGAAAAAGAAGAAAAAAGGAAAAAAAATGAAAAAGAGAAAAGAAAAAAAGAGAAAACTAAGAAAAATATAACAAAATTATTAAAAACTAAAAAACAAAAAAAAATTAAAAATCCTATTAATCGCATTTCTATCCCAAGAATAAAAATTTGGGATAGTTACCAAACATCTTCAAAAACTCAAAAATTGTTCCCGTGAACATAATAAAAAAAAGGGATAATATCCTAAAAAACCCCAACCTGGTACACTTGTGACAAATTTACCCCAAACTATTTTTTTTGACCACCAAAAACCCCAAACCTGGTATACTTTTGACAAATTTATCCCAAACACACTTGTGACAAATTTACCCCAGTGTTAGTTTTTGTTAAATTTTATTCTCAAATTATTAAGTTAAATGACACGTGACGGTTAACCAAGTATACCAATTTAGGATTTTAAAAAAAAAAAAATCATTTCTAAGCAAAAATTGTTCCTAGTAATGAAATGATAACCAAACGCACTCTTAGAGGTTTGGGTCTTGTGAGCCTAGGAATTGAAGTTCGAGCCAATCCACAATGAAGGAGGCTTATATTGACTAGTTGGCCCATCTCTACAAGACCTCTCCGGAGGCAAGTCTACAACTTTAGCGCATAAGGATCAGTCAATATGTGGCAAGGTGTGGCGTGGCTAGCTACCATAGGAGATAATTACATGGTAGTCCCAACTTACCTTTGTTTCATAAGGGAAAAGAAAGAAAGATAATACCACTAAAAATTTCAAATTAGTATATTTATAACAAATTTATCCTTCATTAGTTTTCATTAAATTTTACAATTAAATTATTGAGTTATATGACACGTGATAGTTAGCGAGTATACCAATTTGAGATTTTACTTACATGTGTACTAGTTTGTGATTTTTCAGGGAAATTAATTCAATTTAATTTATCACAAATATACCATTTTTTAGGTTTTTTGTGTTTAAAAATTTGTTTTTATAAGTTTGTCATAAATATACTAATTTGAGATTTTTTATGATAAAAAAATTAGGATTAATTTATAACGAGTATACCGATTTGAAATTTTTCTTAGTGTTAATCCAAAAAGAATGAAAGCTTCACACATATTTTTGGCATGAGTATCTTTGCTTCTTCTTATTTATGAGGACCTTACGAATAATATCGAAGGCTAACACGAAATAACACTAGTGCTTCTAAATTTACTTGGAATGTCATCCGTAAGTCAAAGCTCAACGCCAGGATCCATATCGACTGTCCCAATACAAGAGGGGGCACAAACGAAAAACAAAAGAAAAACTCTAATCTACTTGGCCACTGAACTCATAACCGAGCCTTCACCTGATTAAATTAGTTTAACCAAACGAAGTTGACTGGATGCTAAAGTCACCCCTGCTTAACGAATTGCTCCAGCTCAAACTCGGGGGCGCGATTTCTATTCGTCGCCATCAAGCCGCGACAGATGAATCGATTCGACAATACAAATTCTACCAAAAGTCTTATCCGTGAGAACATTCAACCGCCTCCCCCGCCCATGCTTTTCTTAGCTTCTTCCGGATCTACACTGAAGACGAAATAGAGAGAGAAGTGGCAGACGATGTTCTCGGTGAATGAGGGGAGCTCCGCTTCAGAACGACCGTCGGCAGTATGCTGGTTTTCCTCCTCTCTTCCTCCTTGAGGATTTCCCCGGAAAATAGCTCCAGTCTGTCTATGTTGGTACTCTCCCCTATCTTCTTCCCTTGGAATAGCACTGACTCTACATGCCTCTGCGCTAACATCTCCTCTGTGCTTTCCGTTATGTCTCTGGTCTTCTTATAATTGGCGAGGCCTTGCCTTCTTGCGGCGACACCATTCGCCTGCAACAACATGCATCCCGATTCATCAGACACTGAACAATGTCGGAAACGCATAATTGGAGAGAGTTATGGTAAGATAGAAAGAAGCAGGCGAGATTTTCTTCTTCCTTTTGTGTGTGTACAACCCACCTGAATGCGGACGTAATTGTGCTTTCCTGATTCACCAAATGCCATGGACACAGCTTGATCCACCTGATCATTTGAATAACACGAACTCAGATGCGTTAGACGTACCATGGCCAAAGCTCCATCCAGTTACATTACGAATAAATCGAGAAGGAACAAAATCGAACACGAGTGAAAACGTACCATGGCAGAAGCTCCATCTTCAGTGATCCGAGCGAGCCCTGACCGGCTCGGGTCTTTAAAATCCGACCCGCCATTCCCCAGGGAGAGCACCAGCAAGTCCTCCAGGCCGTTACAAAACGGGAACTCCTGCTTATTATTCAACACGTGCGTGATGGCCGCGGCCGTCGGATTGTTCATCGCCACCCGCCCATTGACTGCCACTATTCTCGTCCTCCCGTCGACTGACCTCAGCTCCAACGGCCTCTCTGCCATAGTCGCGGCGCACACGTCCCTCAGCTTGAAATCATAGCCGTCCATCTCGAGTGCGTCCGCGCGTGAGAACACAAAGGGTGCGTGGGACTCGAGGTCGTAGCAAGGGATCAGAACCGGCTTGACCGTGTCTCGCATCGTAAGCTCGTCCGCGAACGCCTCTCTCAGCAGTTTCTTCTCGGCCCTGCCCGCCGGCCACCGACGCCGGAATATCCGCCAGCAGGACGCCTTCCGGCAGCGGACGAGGAACCCCAGAGCCTCCTCCGCCGTGATCGTGGGACTGCCTTCTCTGGCATCCTTCCGGCGCATGAAGAGCAGCGTGGCCAGGATCCCGCCGGCGCCGGAACCGGCAGCGACATCGAAGAAGTCGGCGATGCGAGCGTTCGGATCGCCGGACCTCCGGCGGAGGGACGCCTCGAGGTGGACGAGGGACTTTGCGGCAAGGACTCCATCGGTGGCGCCGCCGCCATCAATGGAGAGGATCCTGACTTTGCCGGCGGCGAGCTTGCCTGGTTGGGGTTTTGGGACGGCGAAGTTGGGGGTGTCGTAGCCGAACAGGAACTTGTTCTCGAGGATCGAGAAGATTTCGTTGGTGAGCTTCTCGACATCGAAAGCCGGGTCGTGTACTGGAGATTTTGGAAGTGCCGCCATTTTTGTGCTTTTTTGCTGGAAGCTAATTTGCAGCGTTGTGTAAGAGAGAGGGAGAGAGGGAGGGGGAGAGAGAGAGAGAGATGGTGACGAGGAAAAGCAGCGAGAATGGGTGGCGATTTAAAGAGGCCTGCTGGTGAAATGAGGAGAGCTGACCAAGCGAGCGAGCGAGCGAGCGACCCACGGTCATTTTGCTTGGCGATTAATCGGCGATTCCGCCTGCCCATTTTGTAACTTCCTCCCGCCCATAGCTTAACTGCTTTTTGCCATTTCCCAGTTTCTTATTTTTCATATAATTTTTTTATTAAAAAAAAAAATCCAAGAGCCCACGGTACTAGAAAACCATAAAGATGGTTATTCTCTTTGATTGCCAACATTCCTTTACTCTCTTTAACAATTCAAGGGTTGCTTTCTCATAAATAGTCTTGCTTTTCCGTTTTCATTTGATTCACTTGGGTGATATCTTGATTGATTTGCAATTACCTTCGATGGAAGTGACCACAAAAGGTTGTGGCCAATTGCTCTTGTTGTGAGACTAAATCATGAAATTGCCATTGTTGTTGTCTCCTCTAGCCATGCATGATATGATAACGTGAACAACGTAGTCATTTTTATTTTATTTTTTCGGTTTGGTAAAGGTCTCCCAAGCAATTCGGACATTTATGGCATATGATGTTTTGGGCCTAGCCCCATGTCCCTATTCTAAACTGCTAATAACTATATAACGAGTACGTTGATCTGTGGCTGGCCGCGAGGAACGAGATGTGTTGTGGAAAGGGGAAAGGGGAAAGGGGAAAAGATACAGTGGCGGAGAGGGACTTTGTGACTTCGACGGGTTCGATTCCTACTCACGTCTAAAGCTGACGCAACAAATAAATTTTCAATATCTAGTCTACGCTTTCAATTCCTTTTCTTTGTCCGTGTAAATATGACGATGCCATCGTTTCGACCTATGGAGTCAACGGTCTTACTTATGGTTCAACCTTCGTATCATATCTATGCCATTTGCGTGTCAGTAACTCGTTTTAATATTTGTTTGAGCTGAAAGAACGTGCATGATCGGAATAACGTACGATGTTGTGAATCCGTGATGACTTATCTCCATGAGTTGAGAGCAGACCAAACAGGGAAAATCCTAGTAGGACAGGGCAAATCAAGGATTTATGTTGTACAATAAGATCTGGTGGTTCAAACTTCAATCCATATGTAGGACATAGCTGCTTCTTTTTTTCCCAATTCAACTTTTATCATCTTCCCTAAGTTCACTAGGCCCTACGACCAGTCACTGTGGTTGTACCGACATTTTGTCCCTACCTAGACGAGCCACAACCAAAGAGATACTTCCATGCTCCCGTGCAGTGAGCTCAACTAGACATAAACCCTTAGATGAGCTCGGGGGGCCACGTGGATCTCATCTCATCCAACGGGTGAAGTGGGCAGATGCACCCGAAGCAAGTAATCAGATACTTTTTTCCCCGGGGGGGGGAGGGTAAATCGGATGTTATTAATGAGTGGATTTTTTCAGATTTTTCATTTGGAGGACATAGACTAGAGATACAATATATGCGAAGGTAGGTTTAATTCCACTTCGTCTTGATATTTTGTGGCACATTAACAGTATTGCTAGGTCCATGCAATGTCATGTGCTTATTTGCTGATCTGGGAACTGTGCCTTTAGATTTCTAAGCGTTTCATAGAAGGACCAAAGATTCCTTAAATTTATAAGATAACTGTCTAAAACATCATAAATCCATTATAGGGTGTCCAATTCAATTGTAAAACTTTTCAATTCGATATATTTATTCTTAAACCTTTTAACAATTTTCCAATATAATCATTTCAGTCAATTTTGGTCAAATATTGCCAATGTGGCGCACGAATGGTGTTCACGTGGGGGATTTTTGCAAAATTTTCAAAAAAAAAAAAAATCTGCATTTTCTCTTGTTTTTCTTTTCCTTTTTGCTTGTGGCCAATCTGCGCGATGGTTGCAGCACCCTCACTAGGTCCTCATCGGATCTAAGTGAGTAGTTAGCCATCATCGAGATCGACCATAGGAAAAAAGGAAAATAAAAAGAAAAGAATTATAATTGGTCAGAAGGATTGGTTGTGCACTATGTCAACAATTTTCAATTAAAACCGGTTAGAATAAATTGTCAAAGATTAGTAACTAAATTTGTCAAATTAAAAGGTTTATAATTATATTGACCATCGTATAATATATTAAAGACTTTTTCAATATTTTTTTCCTAAATTTAGCATCCTTTAATTTGAGATAAAGTTAGAGCTGACATGAAATACTTGCTTTTCTTTTTCCCTCCATAATAGAACTTTTGCACGAGCACAGCATCTTGCAAAACAAATATCACCAGTCCACTCTACATAATACGCACGCTTTTTTCGCATGATTCTTTGGAACTTTCGCACGTAAAGAAATCGGGATGGGACAGCGACGTTAGGCTTCTGCTGGTGTGGTGGTGCCGAGATCTTTGAGCTTTAGGTGGGGGCATTCCGTCGAGCAATTAATGGGCAATACTCGATTAAAGCTTGAGAGAGAAGGATGGCCAATGGACCCTCCCGCCTTTTGATAATTTCATGTTATGAAGGATCTCATCATTTGTTCATGCCCCTGGTCCAATATTTATCATGCTCTTTGTTTCAAATATTTATGGCGCCCCCACACGGGGTTTCCTGAAAGTGGGCCCCCATTAAAAAAATCATCCTGGCCTTTTCAAAAGAGAAAAGAAGTTGTGGCTTGTCGACGTGTGAAAACTCGCCGATTTGAACGCAAGCGCTTTCCGCTCAAGTCAACTCTCTCTCTCTCTCTCTCTCTCTCTCTCTCTCTCTCTCGGATGTAGATCACCGACGCCCCCAAAGTGTACGTGGCGTATTTTCCTTTGACTCTTGTCCTCTTATTGTCAAAGAGATATGAGGGACATAAATAATGTGATTTAATATATCATGTTTTGATGAGTGCATTGTACATGTACATGTATATGTACATGCAATCCTTAGTTTCAATAGTAAAATGACACCTTGATTTGCTTTCCTTAGAAGCTCTCACATTGTACAGAGACAAATCCAATGATTAAGGACGGAAGAATTAGTTGCTTTCTCATATAAATGTTAAAAAATTATCCATCATGCACAATGTCACATTGTATAGAGACTAGGAACGTGGAAATTGATGTCTAAATCGAATTAATTGATTCTCTCCTCCTAATGAAAGAATTAGGGAATAATAATTCAATTTGCACTGAATGTACGTCACCAGGGAGTGCGGGTGGGGTGGGGGGGACACCGACCCATTAAGCGTTAGGTGAATGGGAAAAGGCCAAAAGAGCCAAAAGGACTTGAGACTCAAGACATGGCCTCCACGCCCTCCATGTCGGACCACATCAGTGGTTGAGCGGCATTAATTAGTATAATGATATGGTTTCTTTCAATCTCTTGTTTCACGCCCAATTTAATATTCACCTGTTCATCCGACAGAAGAATGGTCTGCTTAATCATGGGGTTTAGGAGGTTTAATCATTAAAGCAAGGGTTTGATTAATTTAATGTGACTAGTGTCGATATGTGTCGGGTGGTACTACTGTTACTTTGATTCTCCTGTTCGTGAATAGAAGCGGACTTACAATAGGATATGTGGCATCGGTTGGTCTTTGCCGGAGAAAAGACGAAGGGTTGAGTTTTTGTCGTTTGCGTTGGATAGGATGGCAACGGGGGCTAACCTTCGTGGAAATTAAAATTGGGAAGGAGGGAACACGTGTGCGAACCAGACAGGAAGCCAGAAAGAAACAACTTATTCGCAAAAAGAAAAATTGCAAACTGGCAAGAATAAAGTGGCAATTCTTTCGCATTCGCCACGTGGCCCATTTCTACAAATTTCTAAAGATAGTAAAAGAAAAGAATTGGCTAACCCTTAACCTCAAATTGATAAACATATTATAAATTTATCATAAATATTGATATATTTATGATAAATTTACACTCTATTACTTTCTGTTAAATTTAAATGTTAAATTTAATGACCTAGATGACACATGGTGACGTAGCAAATCCATATGAAATTTCATAAGATAAATATAATGAAAAATCCTAAAAGATACACGTGTAATAAATTTAATGGTACACTAAATTTAATAGTAAAACTTGATGGAAGTTAATAGAGGATAAATTTGTCACATGAGTCTCAATTTGGGGAATTAGTGTGGGGTAAACTTGTAACGATTGTACTAGTTTATGGTTTTTTTTTTTTATGGTGAAAAAATTAGTATGGAGTAAATTTGTCAAAGATATACTAGTTTTGAGGATTTTTCAAGATATTAATCCTTGTATATATGATAGTTGCCTTTGAAGAGAGATTTGAGATTTAGATATTTCAAGACCCATACTTCTTTCTCTTATTATATTTTTTTCCACATAATCTTGATTAAAATCCAGTTTACATGTCAAGAGCAATGGTACAATATTTGAAATAGGGAAAAAGCAAAAGAAAAAAAAAGACAAAGACAAATTGTTACCACTTGACTTGTTTATCCTAATTTTTTTTTTTTGTAACATAAAAAATTTCAAACTATGCCCATGATCACATATTAACCATATTGCAAAATTATAATTACATGACACATTTATCCTTTGTTAAAGTTTCATGAGATTTTTTTCAACCAAAATAACTTCGTTTTATTTCACTTAAGTTATATGACACCATATCAACACTGTTTGCTTTCTGATTTCCATATAGGCCAATTTTTATTAGTCCTCATTAACGGAATTTTGACGGAAGATAAATGTGTCACAGAAGCATAATTTTACATGTCGGGAGCAACTTCATAATAATTATAATATTAATTGCATCTTCAAATAACATCTCATGCTTTTAATTTGGACATTCTAATATGGTATCGGCAGTCTAAGAATTCAAATCCCAATACTCACCTTTTAAACTAATTGTTCATGGTAGGAGCACAACTTTCTCACTTAAAACAAGAGTCTTGCTCACTTCACAACATTGAACCAGGCCATGGGCTCCGAGGATGAGTATGATCTAGGTTGGGTTGATTCACCCCCTAACTCTAGGACCAACTCGCACAATATTGATCCTCAATTTTTGGGACTAAGGATCAACCCTATTAAGCTTGGGACCAATGATCAGACTAACCCGATGGGTTCGATCCAGTTCCGAGGTCAACTTAAGACCAGCCAATAATTTTTTTATTACATTTTTTGTACTCCATAAAAAGATGATTAAGGATCGGATTGACCTAATGGGTTTAACAATGAGAGAGGTCAACAAAGAGAGGCAAGTGTTGCGAGCAGCGAGCATCCAGTGGGGCGAGCAAGGTGAGTGGCGAGTAGCAAGCTAGGCGAGCATCAAGCGACAAACAGCGCGAGCGACCAAAAGTGAGTGAGGTGAGTTTCAAGCGGCAAGATGGAAGTTGTTTCTTTCAATTTTGGCAAATTGAAGACTAGAGGACAAAGAAGACAAAAGAAAATGAGTATTAGAAGAGAATACCGTAAGGAATTGTTTATGTCGTTTTGGATGTAGTGAGGATTACTCACAAAGACATTTTCCTTATTTGTAAATTATGACGTTGATGTCGTAAAAGACATTAAAAGTCTTAGCCATTAAAGAATGGTGTAAAATTACTTGGACTTCTCATTAAATAGTTGTTTATTGCTATTGACACTATTTAACTTGGGGGGTTTTCTCTATATAAAAAAATTATAAATAATATATATACCATCAGAGTTAGTTCGAGTTGGATTGACCATAAACTCCCAAGCAAGAACCAACTCGTACAGTACTAATCGAGGATTCCATGACTAAGGACCAATCCAGTCCTCTTAAGAATTGGATCAGGACCGGTAGGGTTAAGCAGATCCAGGGTTGGTTCAGGATTGACCCTAAATTGATTCTCACCCCTAATGGGCTCACACAAGGGATCGATTTCACACACAAGGGGAGTATTGAATATGATACAAACTGATTCGGGCTACCCATGATCAATGCAAAATTCGTAGGAGGGAATAGTTAGAGGATCTCTCTCTCTCTCTCTCTCTCTCTCTCTCTCTCTCTCTCTCTCTCTCTCTGTATCGTAGGCTTGCAGAAAAAGCAATAGGCACGTGTCACGGGCCGATCGGTTGGGATCGTGACCACGCGGCAACTCGGGCACTTGGGATCGGATGGGATCGCCGAAGCACCTAAGCCAAGCCTTACTCGGTCGAAACGCTCACACACTCGCCTTACCCGGATCGTAGAGAGATAAACAAATCTAGAGAGAAGAGCTCTGGAAAGAAGACTTGCCTTATATTGCGGAAGTAGTGGATTGATTACAACTGAAGGAGGGCACCCATTTTATAGTTGAGGGCCTCGGATTACATCCATTGATTTAGAAGTCTACCGGCGGACGAGATCACACCGCCTCAACTACCGACATAATGTCGTCTACCATCTACCGACATAAATTAAAGGAACAGACTCCCGTAATCTAGCTAAATGACAGCTTCGCCCGCCCTTGCAATTCGGGGAGAAGGCTTGGTGGGAATCCAAGTGACAGCAAGAGGTCCACGGGCGAGTTGGGGTCGACTCGGGGAAACCTCTCGGGTCGTCCATCTTTTGGCCCGTGACATTCTCCCCCACTCAATCGAGCGACGTCCTCGTCGCTCTCAGCTTGACGGGCAGCCTTGCGGGCTTTGGCACGAGCTTTCTTGTTCTTGTTTCTCTTCGCTCGGACGCTCATGAACGAAGGACCACATCCTTCGATGATGAAGTCCGACTTGGGGTGCAGCTCGGTCTTCGGCTTGGACGGAGCACGCGGCGCACACTCAACCTCAGGGAAGAGTGCTTGGATTGGCATGGCATGAGTCGGAGTCGGATCCAGCTTGACCTTCGGCTTCACCTCGAACAGCTTGTTGAGTCGCTTCACGAACTTCAAGTCTTTGTCGAGGCGGCGGATCGTGGCGATGGTCTTGGTGTCAACCATCCCTTTGATCATAGGGATTGTCGTCGGGCATTGCGGGTCGAGGATCACGAGGCACTTGGTCCTCATGTCGATCATAGATCTCACACTATGGAAGAATTGAATACCAAGGATGAGATCATAATCATCGAGTGGGATTACCTCGAAGTCCATCTTGCCCTTCCATCCGCCGATCTTGATGTCCACGTCGGGGGTTGATCCTACCCCATGGAAGTCGCCCGAATTGATCAGCTTGTACGACTTCTCGGATGGTTCCACGTGCAGACCCAAGGCCTTTGCAACCTCGGTCGACATGAACATGTTGGATGCGCCGGTGTCGACCAAAGCGTAAAGCGTTCGGCCGCCCACTTCGACCTCCACAAAGAACATGTCAGTGTTTGGAGCGATTTCTCCTTTGGTCAGCGATCGGGCTTGGACCCAGTTGATCATCTTCACAGCTCCGATCCAGATCTGCCGCTTATCTTCTTTGATCTCCTCCTTTTCTTCCTCAATGGCAAGGAGGGCATTGATTCGACCCTTCTTCGGGCACTTTTGGGTCCAGTGCGGACCTTGGCAGATGAAACAATGAGAAGGTGGGGGTTGATCGAACCTGCTCGCGTAGTCCGTCGGTGGTCGACCCCTTTGGAAGGCTGGCTTGGAAGACCCTTCTCCCCATGCTTTGGGTCGGCCGCTTTGCTCATGCGCGCCTCGGGGAGTGTTTCTTCCAACTTCATCCTCGCAAGGTCGATCCGACCTCCAATCCCTTGGTCGGCTCCTTGGTTCGGTCCTGGTGAGGTCGACGAGCGACTCGGCCACGCTCAGTGCACGCGCAAGACTACTCACGTCCCGCCGCTTCAACTCGAGCTGTGCCCATGGCTTCAGTCCATCCATGAATGCTCCGAAAGCCTCCTCTTCGCTTAGGTTGCGAATCTGGAGTTTGAGTTCCGTGAACTCCTTCACATACTCTCGGATCGCGCCTCTTTGCTCGAGACGATGGAGCTTGCTTCGAGCCTCTTGCTGAGCGAACTCGGGGAAAAAGTAGTCCTGGAACTCTCGCACGAAGTCGTCCCATGTGCACACGGGATCGGCGCCGCGTCTAACCTCATCACACCTATTACGCCACCACAGCATGTTGACGGCGCCGAAGTATTGCTCCATGCTCCACACGAAGTTGTCCACATCTTGCGCGGATCGGTTGCCTTTAAACTCCTTTGGCTTTGGCACCTCGATCTTGGGCAACGCTTGGGTAGACACAGTACCGTTTGTGATGCTCAGTTTGCACAGGGCGAGCTCGGTCTTGAGCTCTTGGATCTCGGCCTTCATGGCTTCGACCTCGTCCCTACACGGGCTTACCTCCTCAATTGTTTGGACGCGCTCGTTCAAACCATCGATCGATGCTTCGAGAGCTTCGTCCTTGTCGAACAGTGGAGCCGTGGCTTGGTTGATGCCGGTCGTAAAGTCTTCGCGGAGCGAGCCCTCCACCTCCATGATCCGGTCTCGCACATCGTCAAGACCTTCCATGAGCTCAAGCACGGCACTCCGGACCTTCCCGATCTTCTCATCGAACGAAGCCGCAGCATCCACCGAGTGATCTCTCTTCTTTGTTTTGCTGCGCGTGTCTATGCCTGGCGCAAACTCTCCGACTATAGCCGCATCATGGCTCGACATTCTCTCGAACAGTTGGTGCTCTTCAATCTCTTGGAAACGAATCTCTCTTTAGCTCTGATACCACTTGTCACGGGCCGATCGGTTGGGATCGTGACCGCGTGGCGACTCGGGCACTTGGGATCGGATGGGATCGCCGAAGCACCTAAGCCAAGCCTTACTCGGTCGAAACGCTCACACACTCGCCTTACCCGGATCGTAGAGAGATAAACAAATCTAGAGAGAAGAGCTCTGGAAAGAAGACTTGCCTTATATTGCGGAAGTAGTGGATTGATTACAATTGAAGGAGGGCACCCCTTTTATAGTTGAGGGCCTCGGATTACATCCATTGATTTAGAAGTCTACCGGCGGACGAGATCGCACCGCCTCAACTACCGACATAATGTCGTCTACCATCTACCGACATAAATTAAAGGAACAGACTCCCGTAATCTAGCTAAATGACAGCTTCGCCCGCCCTTGCAATTCGGGGAGAAGGCTTGGTGGGAATCCAAGTGACAGCAGGAGGTCCACGGGCGAGTTGGGGTCGACTCGGGGAAACCTCTCGGGTCGCCCATCTTTTGGCCCATGACACACGCATGCAAGCAAAAGGGAGTAACTCAAGAGACCGAAAAAACCAAAAAGAGTGCTCGTGTGTTCTCACGAGACCAACCCCAAAATTCTCCGATAGGAGAATTGCAAGCACTCATTTTTCTGTGTGAGATCTCCGATCGCCCATATTTTGTTAAACATACTGGAAAAGACTCATTCTTTTGAGTGAAATAGACTACACATATATGAGACGTATTATACTCAAGTAAAACAAATTTCAATCATTTAACTTGATTATCTAATATCTTTCCATTAGTCATTTAATGATATATTGAATTTAAAATAGGATTCATACAAAGAAATTTGATTCTCTTTTGATTTCGTTCTACATAGCACAAAAAGTAGTAAGAAAGATAATTCAAAAGGGTCCCATTCTAAAGTGCAAACTTTTCTCATGTACAATATAATTCACATAAGTTTTTTTTTTTTTTTTTTTTTTTTTTTTTGGTAAAGAAATTCACATAAGTTTGTAAAATATCATTTTCAGATTTTATAACCATGCCTTTGAATTATACAGAAAAGAAAGAAAAGAGCGAAGTCAAGGAGTTGGCCGCGTACAGATGGGTGGTGGTTCAATGATGGCCACCAACCGTGCAGATGGAGGGTACACGGTTGCAACAGACTGTATCGGAAAAAGAATGAGGTTTGCCTTGTCACTATTCTGCGCTTAGATTTTGATCTTTAGTTTATGATGCTTGGTCTTAATTTGGAATGTTTCTCGTGAAAGTACGACGAAAGAAAAGCTCAAAACTAAGGGCTTAACCGTAGTTACGCTGGATATTTCCACATCCCTTTTCCTGGTCAACATTCTTTTAAAGTTCTTAATTAGCTATCTCACAGAGCCGTGGTTAGAAAAAGAAACTAAACGTGGATCGAAATACTGTCAACTTGACGAGGTTCTCTTTCAAATTAGTTCAAAGAAAACTCTTTCAAACCACATTTGTAATTAGTGAATTGCTGGTAATGAACATCTCCTACATGCAAACTTGATCAAAATTAAGTGAGACTCTTATGGAAATGCTCCGAAAGGGCACCCCTGTAAAAAAAAAAAAAAAAAAAGCCAAAATTAAATGGGTCATGTACATACTTATAACCAATCAATCAAAAGCATAGTTGGACGGAATTTTCTTCAATCCAAATTGGAAAAGTATATGGTCCTTATCGAACTGTAAAAAGGGGTGTTATATAACAGTTTTCTGAATACATATTTCATTAGGATCAAAGTTTTACCAAGAAAGATGAAAATTTTAGAATCCCGGAAAGATAGTGATGTTTTAATCACATGGCTTTGTACATGCTAACAATTTAGGCCCATCACGAAAGGCCCAATGCTCTTAGTTCTTAAGACCAGCGGTGCACACGACCTGATTTTGTAACCTGACAAATACGACTAAGAGATCCAGGAAAACAACGTCCCTTCGATGCATTCAGTTTCACTAGCTTATTTATGTAACGACTCAAAAATTTATGGTCATCATTCTATTTCTGTCTAAAACTATCTTCCTATTGCAAAAAGAAGTTTAGAAAATCCATTCGATAACACAATTTCATTTTTTTAAAAAATTTTGGAACAACTTTTTAATCAAGAAATAGATTTAGAATATAAATGAAAAGTAAAAATTTTTAACTTCTCTATTTTTGGAATAGAAATGAGAAATAAAAATTCTTCTTATCACTCGCTCCTGTTACTAGCTAGTTTGTTGTCATTGCCTGCTATCACTGGTTGTGCGATCACCATCGCGGGTCACTGGTTGCTTGTCGCCATTGCCTGCCCCACTAGCGACCCTTGCTGCCGCTGCCCACCACTCACTGCTCGTTATCCGCTATCGCTCGAGAAAGAGAAATTTTGTGTTGTTATTAAATAAATTTATATTTTGAAAATAAAACTTTTATATCATTATCAAACGCACATTTTTATTTGGAAATTATTTGAAATCAATTTCTAAACAAAAATAAAATTTTGACTATAATAATTATTATTCGCGACTTTAGTATTTAGATTAAGGAACAAAGTACGTGTCAACCCTCCTGATGATTTCATATGATTCAAAGGAAGAATTACAGTCTCCTGATGCTCTCTCTTGTGTTGGTAGCTTGACATTGTTGTGAAATCTTGACACGTAATCATCAAGTTTCCCATCCCGCAGAGTCCCTTGACGGTACTTAATTACCCAATTGTACTCTCCGGCATGTGAGCATTTGTGCAATTTTGACTTGGGATTTGACGGAGGTCAAAACTCGATTTATTCTTATTCTCTTCTTTGATGATGAATCGGTGGGCTAGATCGAGCATTACTCGCCCTTCCGGAAATAGCTGGGCCCAGATCAAATTCTAAACTCATGACTTACAATTACCGTAAATTTAGGATAGCGCTATTTTCATCCCTTAAATGATTAAATGCACCCCTATTTACACCAAAAAAGGCAAATTTGTCCCAAATCTTTCCATTACAATTTAAAGTGGTGACCAGCTCCTCATCACTGTAAGTCTTCACCGTCGTGCTTTACAGCTTCATCACGAGTACACTTGCTATTGAACAAAGTCTTGACAGTGTCCCTACACCGCAATCTGCTCCTCCTCGCAAGCCGCTGTTACGATCTTTTCCCTACATTGTCAGTCATGGAGCCACATCAACAGGCTACTGCAGTTGAGCGACGATCCTGCACCACGAGTCCTCTACCTAGCCGTTGAGAAAGAGAGATGTTCATGACAAAAAGTCTCACTCTCTAGGGTTAAAGCTAGCTTTTATTTTGCTGGAATTTGATTCAACGATAAAATTGTAAGAGTTTTTTCAATGTAGGCTATATATATATATATCAATTGATATTATAATTTACTGTTTTATGATGTTGGACTAAGATGAAATAGAAAATTTCTTGATTAATCTAATATAAAGTTGATTAGTGTGGCTTTACCAAAAAAAAAGTTGGTTAGTGTGGGTCAAATTGAGCCATGTCCATAATGAGAGAGTTTAGTTGAAAACTTTATAAATAGTGCTAAAATCTCTCCTCTAATCCCAACACACATGTATCCTCACAATTCACAAATGAGCATTTACTAAGCATTAAGGGTGAGGGGTCGTTTCATTTGAGTCAGTGATATAAAAGGTAATAGAGTAGAAGTTTTTGAGTTTGGATCATTACTATTCTACATTACAAACAATGGTCCAAATCAAACCACCCGTGGTGGCGACGTAGTGGTTGAGCGCAGGTTCCTTTGGGAGAGGTCCTGAGTTCGAATCCCTGCGTCGTCTGCCTTGCAAAAAAGGAACCAACGACTTACTCGAGGCAGCAAGGGTGGTGGTGACTCTACTGTTCCTTCAGAATTTACTCCACCGCGAAGCGGCGCACGGAGGTTCCCTGGGTACTTAAAAAAAAAAAAACAATGGTCCAAATCAAATGAGTTAAATCTCTTTACTTATTTATATATGTGTTCTTGATTCTAACTATGCACATTTGGGATTGTGCTTTTACGTTTTACATGTGGTATCAAAGTCTCCATTGATCAGAACAAAAATGTATAGTTTTTGCCATTTTTTATGATTTTTTTTTGCAGCAAAAAAATTGATTTTAATTATATAAATGGAAAGAGCTTGTCGAGACGAGCAAAATCGCGAGTGGCACAGTGTTGGGTGAGGGCACATGCGGTTCCACATGTATTCACAGTCCCTCATGCATGGCAAAGGCTGGCCCGTGCAACACATGTGCTAAGGCTGACGTCTAAGTGATGTTAGCAATCCCGACTCAACTCGACCCATTGACTTGGCTCAATTGATCATTGACTTGACCCAATTGACCCGACCTAGCTCCAACTTGTTAACCCATCCGACTTGGTTCTTTGTTGACTGGACTGGTCAACTGGTTGGATCGGACATTGATCAACCGAACCAATTGTTGACCGATCTAACCGGGTGTTGATTGGTCAAATTGGTCAGATTGCCAGCTCATACCGGTCTAGTCTGGCATGCGTCTCTTCACATGTTGCGTACTCTAGACGCACAGATGGGCGCGTCCCAGCTCCGATTAGGGCACTCTTGGAGATTATGTGCTCATATAAAGATGCTCTACACTACGATATATTTATTTTTCATTTTTGATAATTTTATAGATGTGAAAATATATACGAAACCTTAAACAAATGTGTTTTTGGGGTATTTTGCGTATTTTTCTATATGTTTATATAATTTTGGAAATACAGGTGCAAGCTTACATGTATATCATCACTTAGATACTGTGTAGAGTGTGATTCATTGATAATATATATGTATGTGTGTGTGTGTGTGTGTGTGTGTGTGTGTGTGTGTGTAATTTAACTTGTATTAATGAATAAAACAATATAATTGACATGACACATGATTTTAGTGATAAATTATCCATATTACTAAAGTTAAAATCATATTTATACGATGTATGTGAGAAGTAAATTTTATATCCCAAATACGATAGAGTTTCAAGTATTCAATTGAGTTATGACCGCCAAAATGGCACACTTGATTGGGTTTGAGAAATATTGGTATCGTATAATGATGTGATGTCTCCTGTTCCAATGTGTGATCATACTCCCAAATGAGGTAATTGTGTATTAGTTTATAGGATACATGACAATATGATAGAAGAGTGATTGATCCTAGTAGTCTATATACCTAAAGGTGATGAATTCACAAAAGTTGAAATCTATTCTCATGGCTGCTGTCATATGGGACATATATAATTGCACATCATGTACTATATTTAAATGTGATTATATGATGATGCATGTAACTCTTTGGATATGTACTTGTACGTTTTCAAATTACACAGTGCTCACATTATGCTAATTATATATTACATGTTTTTCAATTACCTTGTCTATAGTCAATAACTCTATAACTATTGAGATTCTTACTAGTTCAAACTTTAAATAGTGGAAAGATAATTTTTTGTTTGGGAAAAGAACAATAAGATTTTTTTTGTTATCCAAGAAACATTCCATTCAGGAACATTTTAAAAATGGTTTATCAACTGACTGCATTGTTAAAAGAATTATAGAAGCCTTGGTGGCTTGCAATTATGTCTTATTAATGTCGAGATTAGGACACATTTGCAAGGACTCTTCAACATTAGGTATGATGGTTCCGATGAGGTTAAAGATTGCGTTCTAATAATAGTAGATTTGAAGTCTAAAAATCATACTTATAAAGGAACTCATGAAACCACCGATCATTTTGACAATTTGAGTCTTAAGAAAGCATCCTTCAAGAGATGGCAACAATTGCTTCTTTTTAAGAAAAAATGTCACATAAAAATAGACTGTAGTAAATATATAAATATTTGGTTATCAAAGCGTGAACCAACAGGTGATGATTTTTTTAGCATTGTTTATAAATCAAATACTTATCAGAAGCGCCGTCTAGTTTTTGGTGGCTAGAGAGTGATGCAATGAAATTGTTGTGTTTATCATATGGGATTCATAAATCTAAGGAAGCCAAATTAGAATGAAATATAACTTACCATGGGAAATAACAATAAAGTTGACGTTTGAGTTATTATTTTAATTCTAGATTCTATTTTTAATCTAATATTAAGAAATATATTTTATATACTTTCCTTAACACTGAATTTAGTTTCCACATCTAGTTTAAACATGTGTGGCTACTCTTTGAAAATAAAAAATGTAATTTTTATGTTCACAAATTCAAATAAGGTTGAGTACTACATTATGTTCAATGGATTGTACAAATTGTATTTAACTCCCAATGATTATTTTCAAAAGACTTTTGCTTAAGGGACAGTCTTATGCATTACCGTCTTGATTACGTGTCTAGGGAAAGAGTAGAAAGACTGATAAAGTTGATTTTCTGTCTACTCTTAAGAGTTACCTAAAAATTTGCGTAAACTATTATAGAAGTAAGATGAATAAGATAAAAAAATAGAACTGTAGTTGGAAGTTCTAACTTGTAAGAAGTGATTCACTTTTATCTTAGTGGGCCATATAGTAATGTTGCATATAAATTTTTCTTTCAACACAGTCATAGATGACTATTTCTTATGTACTTGATTAAGATAAAGTCAAGTTTTTTTGGGATTAAAATTGAAAAATAGTTGGGATAGGTCTTAAAAGTTATTAGACTTGACTGTTGTGGTGAATATTTTGACAAGTATGATGATCTTAAATAGCTTAAAAAGCCATTTGTCGAATACTTGGAAGATTCTAGGGTGATAACTTTATTTAGAATGCCCAAAAATCCTTGTTGACACATAAATTTTGTCTAGATATTTTAAATTAAATTGCATAAGAAAATTAGGGACTGATTTAGCCCTAACAAAAATGACTTTCGCATCACTTAGGCCTTAATTTCTTTTTTTGCATCCATTAAGCTTTATTTACTTATTTTTCACTTTTTTTCTTTGAATAATTTACTTAATAATAATAAAAATAATAATAATAATAATAATAATAATAATAATAATAATAATAATAATAATAATAATAATAATAATAATAATAATAATAATAATAATAATAATAATAAGTAAAGGAGAGCAGTCCGTTGGGGTTGGGCCTTCTTGCCCAACCCCCTTTTTCCTCCTTTTCCCTCATGTACGGGCCCAAGGCCCACTCCTTTTATTATTCTTCTTGGCCCAACCCTATCCTTCTTGTCTTCTTCCCCTGCCTTTACAACTTGTGCATAGGACACTTACAGCCGAGAGGGGGAGTAAGTCGACAACGGATGTGATGTTTCTTAGGCGCCATCAATGCTCACCTTCAATGCTGAGAACGCCTCGGTGAAGAAGAAGGGATGGGACACTGATTCGGCCAAGAGAATTTGGTCGATGAGCCAAGAACCGACGACCAATGCTCCTCTGTTGACAAGACCCTCCTCGCCTATAAATAGGCAAGTTGCGATCTTCGTCAGCGGCGAGCGAGCGAGCTTAGAGAACTTCCCTAAAGAGACTTCAGGGGAGGTTTGAAGAGTAAGCAAAAGAGAGCGGAGCAGCGAGCTCAAACGACCTCCCCTAAGAGACATCAAGGGAGGCCGACGGTGAGCGAACCTTAGAGAGAGAGGGGCTCCTTAACTTGAGAGATCGCAAGCGAGGGGAGAAGAAACCCAAATCTGTGGGTTGTGGGTGGAAGGGGGACAAACCGCCATCGACGGCCATGCTTGCATCGTGACCAGCAAGCCCATCGCTACGCCTCCTTGGCTGGTGAGCTAGAGATTCCTTTTTGCATTCTAGGCAAGCTAGGCCGGAGCCTTGCGACCACCTGGTGGCAAGCTTCGACCGTGTTTCTTCCCCTCTTTGGCTGTAGTTGTGTTTATGTCTATTTGGCCAAAGCTAATCTTGTTCGGGCCATGAGTCTCTCACCTCCATAACACACACCATCCATTCGACAAAATGCCAAAGCTAAATCCGAAACCTTGTGTTGAGGAAGTTTGTGCTAGAGCTTTGATCACCGTCCTGATGAGAGAGAAAAGACGTTGGGGAGGCCTCGAGTCGAACGTTTTCCACCAGCCATGTCTGGCCAAGACGGATCTCACCATATCGACAGAGATCCGAGTATTCTTGCAAGTAGTATGACCTTACCAATCTGAGGGGTCTTTAATAGGGATCATATTATGGGTTTGGTCAACAGCTTAATAAAGGGACTCTTTGAGTTAAGGCTATTGAAAGAACAGCTTCACAATCATCTCCGGGTTTACAAGTCAAGAACCTTGCAAAATGAGAAAGAAATAATTTTGCTCGCACTTCTTCGAGCGATGCTTATAAACATATGAACCCCTACGTTAATTCAACTGCTATAATCTAAAGAGACTTTGTAAGGGACGTAACATAGGCTAGGTTCACGGGTTAAGAAGCCAAAGGATTAAGCTCAAAATATGTGTGAAGGGTGAGAGTTGGTGATCATCTTGGCATTGCCACTAGTTTTTTTTCATCATCGGGGATTGTCTTCATGAAGCGCCCCCATTAATTGTAAAAACTTAGCATTTGAGTTCTTTGAGTATTGCTCCATTGGAGATACAAGCTTTTTACAATCGATAATCCTTATCTTGACTCTTTTTTTCATCTATGGGCATTGGCCTTACTTTTACCAGGCACACCGATTTTTCATGCCCCTAGTTCTCATTCATTTTTCTTCACTTCTTTTTCATGGGCATTGGCCTTGCTTTTTACTAGGCACACTGCTTTTTCATGCCCCTTAGTTCAATTTTGATTTCAATTCTTGCGCATAATACATGCGTCAAGCAGTTACACTCTAAATGACACTCGAACTTTCATGGGTCTTAATTTGCCGTTTTCCTTGCCCCAATGTGAGGGATGATCACCAACTGGGTTTGAATAAATGAAATTGTAGGCTCAAGTGGGTTATGCAAATGATAGAAGTGTATAGGATAGAGAAAGAAATGCTATTCGTCATCCTAAAGCACTTAAATTATCATATGAATTCAATGTAATAGCACGACTAGAAGATTGATGCAAGTGAGAGCAAGAAAATTTCAATCCATTTTCTTCACTTTATGGTATTGTCTTACCCTCTAATTTGCCCCGATGTTGGGTGGTTCTTGACATGGGTAATTTGAAAAGAATTTTCATAAGTGTATGAAGCTCAAAGTGGTTTAGCAATGGATCACCTGCTGTGTTTGGGATAGAGAAATGAATTGCCCCTTATCATTTCGGTCATCATACATTTTGTGAGAGAACTCTTTACCTTGCATATATGGAACTTTCTACACTCATCTCACAAGTGTATAAATATGGGACTGTGTGTAGGATAATGCTTGCCTTTCATCATCCTGACATGTCTCATTCAGTATTCTTAAGCATTGATGTCACCCCCATTGAGTTGTCTATCTTGACAAATCTCTACATGAAATTGGTGAGCTAAATCAATATGAAAATTCTCTTCTCAAAAGAGTCCAACAACTTTAAGCATGAAAAGCTTTTGTGACTTCAAAACAAACAATTTATCGCACTCAAAACATGATTTTATGCATTCATTCAAGGGATTGCTCTACAAAGGGATTGCCTCAACAATAGATGTCCTTGGATTGTCTCTATCAATCAAAAGTGAAAATTTGTTTTTGCCCCCGCACAAAAGAACGTGCATGAATAGGATACTATGCAATATCAAAGTAAATCGAAATTGCACATCCATTTTAGCTTGGATCAAGACTTTATCCCAATCAGTTCACTATCAAAATCTGCATGCCCCCAATCTGTCATGTGATGTGCCATTTTCAGATGTTTTCTCATCAGGGCAAGAAAGTAATGCTCTGAAACATGAAGTAAATGAGTCAGAAAATTAAACAGAACTAACTTAATGCGTGCTTTTGGAAATGACTTGAAAAATGATGTTTTTTTTTTCTCCTTTTCTTGGGAATTTTTTTTGATGAGGAAGCATGAAGAAGCCCAATCCTCAAAATTTCTTCATGGATGATATTTTTCTTTTTATTGTTGGATATCGTCATCGGGCTGGTTTGGTGTACTCCATCATGTCCTCAAAATAAAAACTTGTAATTTTATTGATATCCATCAATCAAATTACATTTATTGGAATGTGATGTTCAAGTACATAAGAAATTGAAATCAAATCCTAAAAAGTGATAAAAATTCTCACGCAGGGGAAGGTGCATGTCCCTAATTAAATAAGGAAATCCAACTACTTAGGATCATGAATCATGTGTACTTGAATTCTTCACCCTTCTTGATCTTGTGATGCGAACCCTTCAGGTTAGATATTTTTCCCTTTAGTTATGTCATTAGTCTCTTCATGGTGGCATCAAATTTGGCTACCTTAGGAAAATGAGATAGTTCAAAAAGTCTTCTTGGCTCTCTTCTTGAAGTCGCAACTTCTCACTAAAGATAGAGCACTTATGTCATCGGAGCACTTTTGCTTAACGAGATAGGCTCTTTTTCATCCGTCATTTTAGCTCTTGATCGTAAACGGATGGGTGAACGGGATCGCTCCATAATCACCTAATCAAATGAACAGGAACATATAAGCATGATGTGTAATTAGAAAGTCAATTCATGACAATGATCTAATCGATTTTTCCATTTCTTTTATTCATGAAAAGTTCGTACAAGAAGGGTTATTCCTAAAAATGGACTAGGAAAATAAAGATAAACACCCTAGTAAGACCAAATTTCCTAGACATGAATTGAAAACAAATTATAAAAAATAAAAAAAAATTTCAAATGATTCATTGCATGGCAATTTCCTTATTTCATTTTTAATTGACAAATGAATTAGATCAAACGACTAACCTAGATTGTCATGGACGAACTAAAAGTATTACAAAGTAAGTAAATTGCATAGTATAGGGATAGAAGACTTGCTTCACCAAGGAAAATATATGGCAATCACATAGACATGCGCATGATAAGTGGCTCAATTTCTAATCTATAAGGCTTATTAAGGTGAAGCCATAAGGATGATCAGACTAGCCACGGGCTTGTGGACTATGTCGGGTCTTCATGACTCCGGCTTGGTCAAAGAGCCGACCCGGTCGCGGGCATACGGACCAATATGGGTACTCTTGACACCATAAAAGAAACTTCGGGATTGAGATGGGTGACTCGTACCGCGAGCATGCGGTCGGAGTGGTATCCATCTCAACACCATCCTAAATGATCCTATGCGGCCTAGGTCTGGCGGCAGGTTGTGTATGCAATAGTGTAGTGCAAGATTCAAGACATGCACAACAGTTTAAATCAAACAACACTTCAATAACTTCGAATTTAAAACATCCATCCTCAACTCCAACCTGCAAAACAAGAGTTAACAATAACTACTCTTCTTATATTTCCCAATCTGCAAGAACATTTAATACCTTAATGTTAGGGGCGTACATGGGATCCTCGGTGCCAAACAAAAATATTTTTTCAAATAAAAAAGAAAATTGACCTAAGTCCACTAAGAGTATTAACTCAAGTCCCCAGCGGAGTTGCCAAACTGTCGCGACCTAATTTTTGGGTACACCACTTAGGGTTTGGCTAATGGATTACTAAGCCTAAATGTAGCTCGGGCTCTCCCAAGCCCATACCAATTTGCGACTTAGGTTCAAGTTCTTAACATGAAAATAATTTTCAATCAGGAGTCACCACTAATCTATTTTCGGTGGGTCGATTAGAAACCCAAGTAAAGTAACAGGAGATCTACTTTACTCCTACGAACTAGAGATTTGTGAGTTCGGGAACTTGATTACGCTAGACTTCTCTAACACCCTTTCGGTACCTTTCTCTTTTATTTTCAAAAAATTTTGCAAGCAATTTGGATTAATTTTAAATATATTTCCCTAACATGTGAGATGATCATACGGATGCGTAAACCACCAATTTAACATCCAAGGAAAGCAATGAAAAATTGTAGGAATTTACCTCAAAGCAAAGCATCTGCAATGTTAGATAAGAATTCACATCAATAATCCTAGATATGATTTTTAATTAACACGCAATTTCTTTTTTTGTTTTCACTTATTTAATGAAAATCATGCCTTATGTGATGCATGCTACTAATTTAACATGAAATGACATGACATGGCAACATGACCTAGCTATATGACGTAAATAAAATGCAATCCCTCCTAATGTATGAAATTGATTTATTCTAAGGCAATTTCTGGTATTTTCCATGAAATTCGAAATTAGAAAAATGCGAAACTTAACTAGCTAGATTAATATTCTATCTAACTTATGTTAAGGATTAGGTCAGGCTAAACCCTAATTTAAACTAAGATATTATCTTAACTTAGCAGTCTCTAACCTAAGATGCAATCTATCTAAAAAAATTAATCTAAACTTAAAATGAAACATGCAATTTTATTATAATATGCAATGACGTACAAAAGATGCCATAATTCTATATGACATATGTATGATGATTTTTTGTTGTTGTTTTTTTTATTAATTTCGAAATTAATAATTGCCAAATAATTAAACATGCAATCCAAGTTTTTTTTTAAAAAAAAAATTAACATCCTAAATGAATGTATTTTTTTTTTTGGATTTTTCATTTTTTCAAAAATTCGAAATAAATAAATTTCCTATTATTAACATGCAAGATAACCTTAAAACGAGGAATATTCTAAAACGAACCTAATCTAACTCAGATTTTTTGGATTTTTTGTTTCTTTTACGGGAGCAATCAAAATAAGACATCAAGAACAGCACGGCAACAAATCAGGCAATATATCATCCATGTCCATTTTAGAAATAAATTGACGAATCGTGTCGTGCATGAGATCGGATTAGCCAATTTCAAATAAAATCACGAATCGTATCTTGAGCGTGAGATCGGATTGGCGATTTTTCCGTGCAATTGCGAATCATATTTCGAACGTGAAATCGGACTGTAAATGGCAATAACAAACAAATATTCAAAATAAGATTGCAATATTACAAATTAGGCGGCGTTATGTATGGAAATAAGATTAATCGAGTCTTACCTAATTCACAATGTCACATGAGCGACATTTCCAAATTCGGATGGATGATGGGTCACGGGAATCACGGTGAGGAAGATCGTCTCATAGCAGCGGCTGCTCGTGGTGGCTTCACGCAAGTGCGCTAAGAATTTCCACAATATTCGCCTGTATCGTGTTCTCCCTCGGTGAATTGCCAAGTACTCTAGAGAATTGCTAAGCTTGGGGAGGAATAGTCAAAACGCGTGCATAAGGAAAATTAAAGAGCACCAATAGAATCCTGCCATTGTCATGGCCAAAATTGGGACAACTCTTGGTTTGAAAATATCACAATTGCATGTGATGTTGCCGCCACTGGACACAACATTGAGACATACAATATTTGACCGGAGATAAGGACGTAGCTGTGGAAGCCTTGTAATGATCTGGAAACGTCAACGAGGGACGGACTTCGTCTCGGCTTCAAGAGCGACTCAAGGGCAGCTAGTGCGATGCTGCAGTGTGGACTTGGCCAGGCACTTGGGCTCTTCTTGCTTGTGAATAATTCAAGTGCACTCCTTCAGTAATACTTCACCGCCACATTCACGGATCACACTTCTGGCACAGCTACATGCAATTGGGATTGTTCGGTGAAGCTGGGCTTAAGAAGGCTTTTTCGAACTCCAAACTGACATGTTCACACGTCACTCTTTGCCGAGAATCCTTCAATTCGTTGCCGTGAGTATGTGAATTTCGAGGCTAGTTAAAGCAGACGAGATTTCTGGTTGCGGTGAGTGACATCGCCAGACGAGGGAGGATTGGTCTGGTGCGGCGGTGAAGGTGCTTCGCTGGAATTGCAAGTCCAGCGACGAAGGTTTGTCGGTGTAGATCACGGTGACTAGCTATCACTGCTGGCACCGGGCGGCACTTAGAAGCCACCGAAGAAGCTTCACCTGAAAAACCTGCAGAAGAAATATAAAGAGCAGCAGCGAGAAAATCACCACACTACTTGCGATGGGTGATGATTGGGTGTGACTGGGGCAAACGACAAAGCGTGAACGCAAGGCTTGCTGAGGGGGGGCTTCGCTGGTCGTCTGGAATCGCAGCGGTGATGATTATCACCGCAAAGATTCACGAACTGGGAGAGGATGGTTAAGACATATGTCCCTGTGTTGATCGTTGTCGCTTCAACCTGTGGGCATCCACCCCTCCTTTTCTGTTTTCGCCGCCTCTCACTCTCTACCTCTCGCTTCCTTCTCCTTCTCTACTCTCAATTTGTCCTTAGCAATGTCTTCTCTTTGTGGCCGTATGTATCGATACGTGTGGCCCTCAAAACTTCGTGGTTATTGATCACGGCTTGACAGTAAGTGAACGCTGTTGCTCTATCATCGGGGAGGATCACTGGAAAGCTAGACGATCGGCAGCAAGGTCGGTGTCAAGGTGCGGCCACAAACTCAGCAAAGTCACGGCCGGGAAGAGCTTTTGGCGGAGCTCCCTCTCCTCTCTCGATTCTCACGTGTTTTCTCCGGTGTGTTCTCTCCAATCCTCCCCTCTGCTGACCAAAAGGGTCCTCTTCTTTTATTGGGAACGACTAGGGCTGGTAAAAGGAAAGCCCAACATCCACTTTCCTTCTTCTGATCCTTGCATATCATGCATACATAAGCCGATTCTTCTTTATTTCCTGTTTCTTTTATTGACTGAATATTGCTCCAACTTCGAATCGTCAGAATCAAGTTTCGTCTTTATTTTATTTCATGATGCTCTTTGCCAATCTACCCCTTTTATTTTGTTTCCTTGTGACTCACCAAATCAACAATACTTTACTATTTTCTTTCCCCACTTTGTTATTTCATTATACTTTCCAGACGACCCATTTTCTCTAGCCGACCTTTCCCTTTTTTTTTTTCATTCATCCACGTGAACATATACAAATTCTCAAGATCATCATAATATTGCTCGTTATATTTCATAACTTGAAGTATCGCACGTGGAGAGCATACATTGATTTCAACCTCATTAAAGGAATAATGGGCCTACATGAGCAACAGGTTCAGCCGAATTTTTATCATCGTGGGCTTAGCTCAACTAGTTAAATTTAGGTAGCGCATGGTAACGCTCCTGTTTATCCAAATTTCTATTCTTTTCTTCCCCGGAACAAAAAAAGAACATAAACTTATTTGGTAAAACATTTGTTCCGGGGAACAATTTTTCTAATTTTTTGTTCCCGAGAATAGTTTTGAGAAGCAAAAAAAAGTTGTTTCTTGTTCCTGGGAATAATTTCTAGAAATAAGCTGATTTTCTTTTTTAATTTTCTTTTATTTCATTTTCTTGCCGTGACCATCGTCAACCGCCTGGAGCCACCGCCCGCCGCTGCCACCGCCGGTCACCGCCGGTTGCCGCCAGCCCGCCGCCAGCATCGCCGCCGCACTACCGCCGGCGTGCGGCGGCGACGGCCGGCGGTCGTGCGGCGGCGGGGCGGCGGGGCGGCCGGAGTCGGCGGGGGCGGCGACTGGCGGCGGGCGGCGACGGCGATCCATCGGCAAGAATAAAAAATGAATAAATACAAAAAAGAAATTGTTGCGTTACCAAACGCATTTCTATTCTTTTTCTATTCCAAGAGTAGAAATTTTGTGTCGTTACCAAACGGGTTCTTTTACTCAGAAATTGTTTCCCGGAGCAGAAATAGAAAAGAACCATTTCTGAAAAAAAAAAAAAAAAAAAAAACTCTTCCCGGGAACACAAGCGTTGTCATGCGCAGCCTTAAGCTCATAATCATCAAGTCGAACCCAACCGTCAATGGTCCAATGCAAATAGAATAAAAAAAAAAATGCTCCTAAAACTATATGTTATGCAATTAATAATTTTGTTAGGGGTTAAAATCAATCCCTGATTTTTTAATGTGATAAATGACTAAATAGATTGCCAAAATTTAGGTGTCAACAGTATTCTTGAATGACATGTCATTTGCATGAGTTTAAGAGTATCATGGATGCTGTTATTTAATGAGAGTTGCTTTTATTTTTGCTTTAATAAAGTTTAAATCTATGTTTGCTACATTTAGTAACGTTTTGATATGTATCAACTTTTGACAAAAAAAAAGAAAAAAAAGATATGTATCAACTTTTGCATTCAATAAAATATTTATGAATGTATTGTTATTTTATTGAATACATATTGATAAAAATCTCAATGTATCATATAAAGCTTGAATGAAGCCTAGAGGCATCCGATTATTAACCTTGAGTATATGTCTTGTTACAAAAAAAAAAAAAAAAAAAAAAAAGGTTAATCGTAATGATGAGACATATACCGGTTCATTAGATCATAAAGATATTACACTTAAGATAAAAGAGTAGTGACTGACAAAAGAGATAACACATAAGGTATTATTCTTCATGAGAGGTATTATCCATTTGTTAGACTACCATATTGAATCAATATCAATAAACTTAAGAGCATTTGTAATCATAGAAGGCTCTGTCTATATCCATGCAGTTATCGTCATGATTCGGTATTTGAGACTTTATGGATATGATTGACTATTAAGAATTATCTATAAATTAAGGTGCGTACAACAATACAATTTCAATTAATATTGTCTAAGTGGAAGAATGTAAGAGTTTTCCTAATGTGGGTTACATTAATTAATATTGTAATTTACTATTTTATGGGATAAGTATAAGGTGAGATAGAATGATTTTTAATTAGTCTAATATAAGGTTGGCTAATATGGGTCGAGTTGAGCCTGACCTATAATAAAATGACTTGGATGGAAACTCTATAAATAGTGCTCAAGTCTCTCCTCTAACCTTAACACATAATTATCCTCACAAATGAGCGTTTACTAAGCGCTAAAGGTAAAGGACAGTTTCATTAAGCCGGTGATACAGAGGGCAATAGAGGATGAATTCTTGAGTTTGGATCGTCATTATTCCGCATTAAGAATGATAGTCCAAATTAGGTGCGCTAAATCTTTTTACTTGTTTATATGCATTCTTAATTCTAACTATGGAGATATTGAGGTTGCGCTTTCGCGTCCTACAGAAATATCTTTTGCAAAAGGTCATTCATTATTTTATTTTTTTCGTAAAAGAAGACAAGTTATGTGGTGATCTATATAAGAAATATCACAAAAGCACAATCAAATTGATAAATATACTTCAACAAAATTCAATCAACTCAGAATTTAATTGACGACAATATTTGAAAGTAATAACTAAGATATATTCCATAATTTAATTGATAAAATATATCTAGAAACTACAACTATAATACAAAAATTGAAAGATAAAATGTATTATTTGTTTGTGTGGGGGCTCTACAATACACAAACATTAGTATTTGTAGTGTTCACGATATAACTACCCATAAGTCCAAAGTATTCAATTCCATATCTTCACGTCACCATAACCTCTCATCTATAGGTGGTTACTCCCTCAAAATCGAGCCTTGATCCTCCACGTTTAATCATTGATTCTACCCATAATCTATTGTGCTCCATTATCTTATCCACAAGTAGTTTCAAATTCGAGTATCATTATGCCTAAATTTAACACCCACTTTACTTGCAAAACACTTAGTTTTCAACTAGTTTCTCATTTGGCTATCTATCAACTCCTCTCAATTGGTATTATTATCGATCAGTTTTATCAAGATATTCGTTAACTAGCCACTGTCGTATATTGATAGCTGATCATGGTCATCGATGAACATAAATATCAACCAAGACTCTTATTGTTATGGCCATCAATAAGGGCTAGCGCAACCAATGCTTTACCAATAGCCACACCTCACCTAAGTCGTCCATTTTGAATCACTTCTCACATGGCCCATTCTTAATTACTTCCCATTAGGGGTGAGTGGTTTCAAGTTTCATATAGGTTCTACTTAGAATTTGGAATCCCGAACCTACCTATTGGAACAAGTTCTTCATTTTTTGGAACTTGAAACTTGCCATGCATACCTTAGAATGTGGAACTTATCCTATCATAGGTTTTAGGGTTGATTCTAAGGTTTACCTAGGTTTCGCACATATTATTAAATGGCCACAAAGACACAGAAAATATGAATATTAATAAAATAAAGGTCTCAATCGTAAAATAAAAGCTCATACTAGTGTTTCTAAATTATGCACTCATCATTAAATGGCATGGAATATCACAAGATCGCGTGAAACCATAAACCAAAAAAAAACATTAAAACTTGTTCAAAATTCTAGGTTACAGGTCATATAGGGTGCGTTTGTTTGCGTTTTGTTTAAAAATTGTTAGTGGGAATGAAATAGAAAAAGTGTTTGTTCAGGGGGCAGTTTTTGAACAAAAAAACACGTTTGGTAAAATTTGTATAATTTTTGTATTTCTTTTATTTTTTCTATTTTTCCTTTTTTTTTTTTCTTTTTCCTTTTTCTTTTTTCTTCTTTTGGCCGGTCGCCGGCCTCGGCCATGGCCGGCGATCGCCGGCGGCCTCGCCCGGCCACGGCGAGGCTCGCCGGCCCCGGCGAGGCCGAGCCTCAGTGTGGCCGGCGAGGCTCGGCCCGCCTTGGCCGGGCGAGCTCGCCCAGATCCGGCGAGGCCGAGCTCGCCCAGCGGCCGGCAAGGCTCGGCCTCGCCGGCCACCGCCGGGCGACGCCGACTGGAGGTGGCTCGGCGAGGCCGAGCTCGCCGCCGCCGGGCGAGCTCGGCCTGCGCCCCGATCCGGGGGCGAGCTCGAGCTCGCGGGGCGGGCGAGCTCGATCTCGCCCGGATCCGGCGAGGCCGAGCTCGCCTCGCCCGGCCGGGCGAGGCTCGGCCTCGCCGAGCCACCTCCAGTCGGCGTCGCGGGCGGTGGCCCGGCGAGGCCGAGCCTTGCCGGCCGCCGGGGGAGCTCGTCCTCGCCGGATCTCGGGCGAGATCGAGCCGCCCGCCCGCGCGAGCTCGAGCTCGCCAGCATCCGCAAGGCCGAGCTCGCCCGGGGCCGGCGAGGCTCGGCCTCGCCGGCCACCGCCCGGCGACGCCGACTGGAGGTGGCTCGGCGAGGCCGAGCCTCGGCCGCCTGGGCAAGCTCGGCCTCGCCGGATCCGGGCGAGATCGAGCTCGCCCGCCAAGGCGAGGCCGAGCCTCGCCGGGGCCGGCGAGCTCGCCGTGGGCGAGGCGAGGCCGCCACGGCCGATCGCCGCCATGGCCGAGGCCGCCACGGTCGCCGGCCATGGCCGAGGCCGGCGACACCCAAAAGAAGAAAAAAAAAAATGAAAATAAGAAGTGTTTCTAATGTGTTTTGAAATAAGAAACACAAAATTTGTGTTTGAAATAAGAAACACAAAATTTGTGTTTCTTATTTCTGTTTCTTTTTTGTTCCTGGGAACAAAAGAACAAAAAAGGAACAGAAACGCACCCAAACGCGTTTCTGTTCCTTTTTTGTTCCCAGAACAAAAAAACAGAAAAAGTGTTTAAAAACACAAAAAAAGAAACACAAACAAACAGGGCCATAGGTTCCATATTTCAAGTTTCTCTAACTAAGAATCCGAAATCTATCTATTGAAACAAATTTATCATTTTTGGAACCTAAAATCTACTCTATATGCCTTGGAATCTGAAACCTACATACTCTATTGGCCTAATTCTCATATTCTAGGTTCTATCCTAGAATCATACTCACCCCTACTTCTCACATGGCAAGTTCAGTTGATTGAACTAGGGGTTTAGTGTAATTATTAGACAAATATAGATGATAATGAGCATATAAAAAATAACATATGTTAATTTATAGTGGTTTGGATTTATTTCTAAGCTTACAACCTTTCTTCCAAGTAACAACCTCAACATGAGCTAGAGTCCACTTTTACCACTAGTAATCCTTAAAAGAAGTTATAAACAATAGATCATACCATTAGAACACAAGTACTGCAACCATTATTGTACACTTCCTCTTACAACTGTTTACGATTCAAAAAGATCACAACAAAGAAATTCCAATCAGACAGTAGCACATATTAATCAATAGAGATGATCATCACAGAACAAGCTTTCTCTATTTTCCGTCCAACCTCTTTCAACTTCGTTGCTCCTCTTCATATGGTCATCTTCAATTTACTTGTTGGAGATACTTTTGAGGAGTTTGGAACCATGTAGAGTTTATCAATGTTTTCGTTGAGGTCCGGTTTGCTTATATAACCTTTTCTTCGGACGGTAGCCTAATTCCCAAAAATTGCTGCTATTTGTTAAATCATTATTTCTCTTACTGTTTAATCAAAACTGTCAAAGTTGATTTGACTTATTTCCACTTCTTCTGCTACTCTCAGCCGGTCAACGGCTATTTTATACTCCTCGACGGTCATCTAAAAATGCATTTATTTATTAGCTAGCTCCTTCCAAGACTTAATTTTAGCACAAACAGATGCTTCTTATCAATTGACAATAGCACATGCATGCTATTTATCTTGAATATGTTGGTGCTAACCACAATTAAACTATGTGGAACGATTGGCGATTAATCATCCAGTTATCCTCCTGAATGTGTCAACTTCCAAAGATTATACATTGATGACAAATCGACCATGGTATTTCTAAATCCTCATGAACACTTCATCATATCTAACTTACTCTCCTCATGTCAAGATCCCCATACTTGTAACTCACCTTTGCTGATTTCATGGAGGCTATCGATGTCATCACAATCTTCCTAAAATCTTCACCGTGTCATTTTGTCACACGTCGACTTTGGTCATAAATATATTATATCAATAATATAGTGTTGGGATGATCAAAATTCCATATGGATGTTTTCCCCGACAATAATAAGGATTGCCAATCAATTAATGAATACTAATTTATTGATTTTATCTTTAACATTCCAGTACCTTTTTATATGGATGGCCACGATTGCCTCCAGTTTTGGTACTTTTAAATTTTTTATCAATCCATATTTCCTATCCAAAATTCAGTACTTTCACACCCTTTGTTAATTTCTATATCGATCCACATTTCAAAAGGTTTATCCTTGGCAACTTTTTGGCAAAACAAATATATATTTTTCAAATTTAAATGGAGCTACTTTAAAATGCAAGCTTTTCTTGTATGAGAGATGATTGACATAAGTTTGTAACACAGTCCCTTTCAAATTCCATGGCCATGACCGGGAACTTTTCTCGGGTACTTTCTAGGAAGATGGTGGTACGTTGAAAATCTTGGCTGATTCCTCTATCTTCGATGCGTGTAGAAGTTTGGTAAACATTGATTGTTCAAAAGCCGTTGAATGATTTATTAAAAATAAGATATGTTCACTAAAAATCTTAAAACTTGTCATGAAAGTACAATTAAATCATAAAACTTATAAAAAGTATAATTAAATCATAATATTTGTCAAATTTGTGCAATTAAATTCTGAAGTTAACATCGTCAATTTGACAAACAGAAAATGCTACCATGGCATTTTTAAATTATTTTTTTCATGTGGCATTTTTATTATTTATTTAATCTATTTAAAAAAATATATTTAAAAACTAAAAAGGGAAAGTTAAAATTTGTTTTAAAAACAAAGTTGTAAAAAAAAAAAAAAAAGAAGGAGAAAATGGCAAGGTCGTTTGTGGGCATTTTCGCCTCTCGCGCCCATCATTGGAGGGACAATAATGGGGAAGAGGACCGAAACATGCCCTGAAAGACTCTCTGAGACAAAGATGGGCTGTCAAGAACGTAGAGGAGGTAGGATGGACAGTTGGTCGATCTAGTATGGATCGTACATGGACGGTAGTTGGAGCCGGTGGCTCTCTTAGGGTTCCCTCATCTGGGATCCCCGGGGGAAGAGGATCAAGTTGGCCCTTGCGAACAGACTTGATGCACTATCTCCCTTCAACCCTTTGAGCGAAATGCGGCAAAAGGAAAGAAAATCCATGGACCGACCCCATCGTCTCCACCCCGTAGGAACTACGAGATCACCCCAAGGACGCCTTCGGCATCCGGGGTCGCGGACCCGACCATAGAATCTGTTCAATAAGTGGAACGCATTAGCTGTCCGCTCTTAGGTTGAGCAAGTAAGGGTCGGAGAAGGGCAATCACTCATTCTTAAAACCAGCATTCTTAAGACCAAAGAGTCGGGCGGAAAAGGGGGGAAAGCTCTCCGTTCTGGTTCTCCTGTAGCTGGATCCTCCGGAACCACAAGAATCCTTAGTTAGAATGGGATTCCAACTCAGCACCCTTTGCGATTTTGAGAAGAGTTGCTCTTTGGAGAGCACAGTACGATGAAAGTTGTAAGCTGTGTTCGGGGGGGAGTTACAATGGTCATCGGGCATAGACAATGGTGATTAGCCCTGGGCGAGGGCGAGGATGAGGGCGCCAAGGTGGGCACACCAGCCTTCATGGGGGCTGACGAGCATCTCCCGTCTTGGGTGAGGCCTTGTCGGTGACCTTCGCTAGGCTTGAGCGAGGCCTCATTAGCCCTTGCTTAGGGCTGGCAAGGTGTCGCCCCCTTCACCTAGATTTGGGGAGCCTCATCAACCTCAATCGAGGGCCATCGCCTGGGCCTGGCAAAGGTTGTCGGCCTTGGCTAAGGGAGGGCTGGCGATGGTCGCTGGCCCTTCCAGCAGTGAGTGGTGGTTATGAAAGTGTCCATCGACGACCCCGCCATTTCTTCTTCTTCTTCTTCTCCTCCTTTTTGGTAGTTTTTAAATAAATTTTAGCTTTCATTTTTTAGTTTTTAAATCTATTTTTAAAAAATGAATAAAAAATAATAAAAAACCGCATGAAAAATAAGAATTAATTTTAAAATGCTGCACGTGAAAAATAAAAATTAATTTAAATGTCACGTTAATATTTTCCGTTAGTTAAATTGACAGTTTTAACTTTAGGACTTGATTGCATCAATTCGACAAGTTTTACAATTTGATTATACTTTTTGTAAATTTTAGGATTCAATTGTAATTTTGTGACAAGTTTTAGGATTACCCATTAAAAAAAGGGAGCACATCGTTTGTGCACTATCCTTCGGTCAGATTTGATCGTTATTCATTATGCTTAGTTTTTTCTCTTTTCTTTCTGGAATATTGTTCGTGGAAGTACAATGAAAAGCTCAAAACGCTGGATATTTCCAAATCCGTTTTCCTAGTCGACATTCTTTTATAGTTCTTAATTAGCCCTTTCACACTGTCGTTGATGGGAAAAGAAACTGGGCATGGATTGAGATATTATCAACCCAACAACGTTTTCTTTCAAATTTGATCGGAGAAAACTATTTCTAATTACATTTCTGATTGACGGATTGCAGGTAATGAATATCTCCTGCATGTGAACTTAACCAAAGTTCATTAGGACTCTCATGATAGTGCTCCAGAGGGATGTCCATATTATAAATAGAAAATCAAGATTGAGTGATGTCCATTGTGACATCATAAGAATTCAACCCTATTCGGGTTATGATAAGGGGTTTTACTTTTATTAATGCACCATTGGTAGAGTTAGACTTTGAATTGGTTCATGAACTATTCAAAAGTATTAAAACTATTGGAAAAGAAAATTTAGGATTTTGATTCGCACGACCAAAGAACTTAACCATGGATTGACAATTCGATCATAAGGATCAATGAGGGATAATCTTAAATCATTTCAAACCAATCCAGGAACGGTTATAGATGGATTCGATAATAGTATATAATCAGATTGCGGGTGATTCTGTACAATTATTATATTAATTACGAATGACCCTAAACTAATTCTAAATGATCGTGTGCTTTGAAACGAGTAATTGACCTCTTACGATTACATAACAACCGATGACCATCCATGGATTGAAAAGGGCTTAAATGTGGATTGACATCGAATGACCACGGGTTGAACTCACAAAACTCCTAATGGATGCCCGTTGGTTTTAATTATGCTAAAGCTACATTTGATTGATTTCAACCGTAAATTATAATCTGTTTAAGGGTATCATACTTTAGAAGATTAAGAGACAACCATTAGACATTACTTAATCAAATTCCTTATTTATCGGTAAACCCCGAATTTTTGGATAAATGAAATTGTGCTGGAAATTAGAAGGCCAAAGGGGGCCCACAAATTTGGAAAGACCCCATGGGCCACATTTCTTTTAAAATTCGTCCATTAGGGCCCAATAGGTAGAAATTACAGTTTTGTTCTTTAAGGCCCATTTTGAGCTCATTTAGTCCCATTAAGTTGTTAAGCCCAAATTGGATGAATCAAGCCTAAACCCAAATTTATCGAGCCCAAAGACAACTAGGCCATCTTGGGCTTGGCCCATGTGCATGAATAGTGGCCTACATGAAGAGTGCACGTGAATAACAACCTAGCTTCTAGAAGGTTTTGACTTTTGTGACAAGATGGAGGGATGCAATTTCTTCTTGCTCCCCAAGTTGGAATGGAGGGCCAAAATGTGTTCTTGCTCTCCAAGTTAGGACACTAAGTCAAAGAGCATTAAGGGTGCGAATGATAATCATTCTAACCAGAAATTGATTTTGGAAGAGAAATAGATTTTTTTTTCTATTTCTAGATGAGTATTTAAGCAAAAATAACCGTTTGATAACGATATAAAATTTATACTCCAAAAATAGAAATTCATTTGATAACGACAAAAAATTTCTTCCTTTCAGATAGTGGCGGACCGGTGGCAACGGTGGATCGGCGATCGATGGCGACGGATGGCGGCTGAGGACGGGCAACTGGCGGTGGCCGGCGACCGGCGGACGGTGGTCGGCGGCAACGGATGGAAGACACGATAAGAAGAATTTTTATTTCTCATTTCTATTCTAGAAATAGAGAAGTAGAAAATTTTTATTTATGATTTCTATTCCAAACCTATTTCTGGAACAAAAATTTATTTCAGAAATTAAAAAATTGAATAATTTTACCAAACGGATGTCTATTCCAGAAACAAGTTTGGAATAGAAAAATTGTTTAAATTACTAGTTGTCATGCACCCCCTAAAAGACCAACTTCTTCCTCAAGTTTTCCTCTTTTCCCTCATTTTTCTCACTTTCTCTCTCTACCCTCCCTTTGGACGAATTTTCTTCCATCTCTCCCCTTCATCTCATGCCCATTTCTTTCACTTTTCCCTCTTGGTTGTGGTGTCCGTGAGCTACCGTCCACCGTTTTACTCGCTAGGCCACCCTTGCTGCGAGATCTCATCGTGCCGTCATTCCTGGCGGAGAAATTTTTTCCAAAGGAAACAGTCATAGGGGTAAGATTGGTGAATGATAACATACATGCCCTAATACATCATCCTCGGGATTTATATTAATAAATAGACAGAGATAAGGGACAAATAATTTATCTTCCTCATCTTTAGGAAGAGATTTATTGTAATAACTCATGTAGAAATAAAACATGGCAGCTTGATAAAAAAGACAAAAAGAAAGAATGGGAACATCTGATATCAAATAATATTACCACAATAATAAGCTATGAAAGTTTAACATGAGAAATACAATTTACCAGATTCTTTTGGATTTGTAGTCGAGCAATCTACTAGCTTTCCAGGAAGAGATGACGATCTCAGAACACTCTTTTGTCTCACCAGCAACCATCCCATCATTTTGCATGTCACCAAATCATCATTTTTCAATAAATGACAATGCACCTAAAAGGGTCCCACAACATGAGCTTCAAGAGGCTGCCTTATATGGCTGAGCGTTCATTCAAATGCATCGTCGTCGTCGTCAAGAGAGGCTGACCAGTAGCTTGAGCAAGCTTCGCCTCATGCCTGCAAGCATAGTAGGTAGCTATCAGACGAGGAATACATTTTACTTACACAACGAGGAATACCAACATCACTTGAGCATTACCTTTTTATTAACAGAAAAAGCAGCATGAACTAAATCCCTTCCATAAGAAGATGCACTAACAGCCTCCTTTATCTTCTTTGATTCATCTTCAGATTTAACAAATGAAGTTATAAAGTCGATGGAACCAAGTGATGCCTTCAAACTTTTTGCCACCTCCACTTCCTTCCTATCGCAAATAGCCTAAGAACAGATACAAGGAAAGAATTGCATGCATCAATGGCAGAAATTGAGGAACTCAATGTGTTGAAAATGTATAAAGACACTTCTCTAAGAACAAGCATTGTTGTCCCAACCAGTACAACCAGTCCGAATCCTAGCCCTAGCTGAAATCAACTAGAAGAATTAAGACATAAGCTAAGAACTCATTCAATTGGAATAAAGTTGCGATTTTGCCCCATTTAAGCCACAAAATGCACAGAACCCAACTCTATCAAACGATCTCTACTATAAATACCCCTCAGTTCAAACATGGAAGTCGAGGACACTTCACTTCTCCTATGCAATTGCTCATCATCTTCCACCACCATAAAAATGACTAACAACATAGACAAGAAAAGAATCATTCTCATCGTTAGCAGAAGTCGAGGAACTCAATGTGTCAGAAATGTATAAAAAAAAGCATCTTTAAGAACAAGCATTGCTGTCCCAACCAGTCCGAATCCTAGACCTGGCTAAAATCAACTAGAAGAATTAAGATACAAGCCAAGAACTCATTTAGTTGGAACAAATTTGTGATTTTCCCCCATTTAAGACGCAAAATGGCAGAACCCAACTCTAATCAAACGATCTCTACTGCTAAAAACCCTCAGTTTGGACACGAAAGCTAAGGAAACGTCAATGCAAATTATTCATCATCTTTCACCACCAAAATATAGACTAAGAACAATGACAAGAAAAAGAATCACACGCATCAATAGCAGTAGCAGAAATTGAGGAAACTAAACGAAGCACACGCTACCCAATAGTTATAAAAAGAATAAGGCGACGGGCCAAGAGAAAGACAGGGAACTCATGGAAGGGTTAGAGGGATCGGAGGGCCTGAAATGGCTGAAGTTGTGCTATTGAGGCAAAAATCGACACCCAGGAACTGGATTTTCGCGGGGTAAAGTTGAAGCTTGTCGATCTTCAAGGGAGCAGCGGAGGCGAGCCTCGGAGGTGGGCAATGGAGGCATCTCATAGGCAAGTGGCGAAGGCTGCTTAAAGGCGAGCAAGGAGGCAAGAGGCAAAGGTGGGTGACGAAGGGTGGCGAAAGCGGTTTTGTGTTTTTTAGGTTTCAAAAATGGGTCAAAACGTGTGACCCATTTTCGATCCATATGAATTCAAGTTAAAACATTTTGGACCCATTTTAATTGGGCCATTATATATTAATAACCCATATACAACCCATTAGTGAAAAATATGAGTCAAAAAATGGGTCATGGACCCTTTTTGTGACCCTAGTTCTCGCACATTGGCAATGAGTCCCGAGTCCTTGCCGAGCCTCCCTCGAGCCGTGTGCTACCATTCCATGGTTGTTCTAGCCTTGTCGTGGGCTACCAACCGTTGTCCAACCACCACCGTGCCTTATCACCCTTCACTGTGAGCCGTCACCACCCATGAGCCTTGCCACCAAATGTTGTAGCCTAGTTTTGGAAGTGAATAGCTTCCTAACCCTTTATTAGGGTGGCAATTGCGCTAAGGAGTAGGATTATGATTAGTTTAACGTTAATGATAATTAGATTATGCGATAAGTGGATTAAAGTGATAAGTAGTGATGATAGGCTATCACAATAATCAATAAGTTGATTGTGGCACCCCTCGACGGCTCCCGATCCGTTAGGGTCGCCACTGTTCGATTACCATTCTCTTGCTTGACTTGAAGGTCTATCGATCCTGGGGGTTTACATCTTTTAGATTGGTTTTTGCGCAATTTATATGGCGGAAGCACATCCCTCAACTCCCTTCCTTATATTCAGAAAACGATGCACACCCACTAAACATTTATAGGTAAAAGCCGAACACTTTTATTTACTTAAACCAGATGGACATCATTCATCGATACATCAAAATGCCATAGTCTTCTATACTTGGCTATACTTCAAAAGATGACCAACATCTCCTTCAATAGTCGTATACTTAAAGTCCATCGATCAGTGTCGGCGTCCAAAAGTTCCTTCCTTTGCTATTCTCCTCCTCGCGGTCATATCCAACCACTTGATCCATCTACGGTGGTAGTGGCAACAGAGGTATCTTATCTAGTCTGAAATGTTAGTCCCCAAACAGGGTGAGTACAACCACTCAACAGTAAAGATCTATCAAACTACACAATGCAACAAGCAAGACAATCAAGATATCACGAGTAAAGTATATATCATCCATGCTATTGAGCATACATCACCATGCAATCGTGCATATATTACCATGCAGTCATGCATATCTTGCCATGCCATCGTGCATATACCACCATGCAGTCATGCATATCTCACTATGCCATCGTGCATATATCACCATGATTCGTATCATCCATGCTATCAAGCATATATCACCATGAGATCCATTCATACCTTCATGATCGCATTTTCAATATCAAATAGCATCAATTTACTTTCCTAAGCAGATCATGCATCATGCCATATGCATACATCCATGCACATGATTCAATTTCATTTCTTATCTTTCATAAGGATCTCATTATTTTTCATCTAGGGGCCAATGTTTGCATCCCACAATTTATCGCTCGCACCCAACCTGACGTCACGATGAACCTCCGGGCATGCATCATAATACAACCCCTCACTCTCCGAGCATGTATCATAATACAACTAGGCATCCAAAATGCATCGACTCATTCGAACCTCTGGGCATCTCGCACCCCAACTAGCATCACGAGGAATCCCCCCCGGCACACACCTCCAGGGCTTTCGGCACACACCTCCGGGCATCTCGAAACTCCCGAGGACATCCGGCACACACACTCCAAGCATCCGGCACCCACACTCCGGGCATCCCAACACTCCCGAGGCATTGTCGGCTCACACCTCCGACGATCTCGTTATTATCACAATATATAATCTCATATATGTCTCATTTTCATCATGGCATTAGATGCAACAATATCAAAGATCTAAACCATCTTTTGATGTCACATGATATGCCAAACATCACCATATATGCAGTATGCATAAGATCCACGATATCACATTTCATAAAGAAGTTCGTTGGTTTTTGAAACTAGAACCAATTTTCGGATAAAACATAATACACTTCTTTAGTGAAAATTCTTGGAAAATTAGTAAAAAATCTCAAAAAATTCTGAGAATTTAACATGATGTAAAAAAGATCCAGAGGAAGATATTTTATGAAGAACACTATGTCAATAAAGTTTCACATCAATCACATAAATCCATACATCACAGCAAAAGAAATTTCCAGTACCACTTTTGCACAGTTTCAGAAATAATTTCGATTAAACCCTTAAATGAACTTTGAAAATTCTGAGATTTTAATACATTATAATTGAGACATAGAGGTAAAAGTCTCATGAAGAAATAAAAATTTAATTCCTTCTGGATTAAAATTTATAATTTTTATAACTCTCCCTATCTCTCGGTTCACTATCCAGATTTATCTTTTTCAAAGAAAATTGTTTTCCCCAATCATTACTTGTCCGTTTATCCTAAAATTTTATTATGTTGCTCCTTAAGATGTTTTCTACAACTCTCATCAAGAACACAAGATCAAATTCGGACTAGAAATTTCACAAAATTCACGGAATCACAACAGATCAACATAACAGTTTCCAGATCTAGCTTCATCAAAGAAAAATGGTTTCATCGACCTATACTTGTCCATTTCCTTTCAAATTTTTATATGTTATTCTCCAAGACGTCTTTTACAACTTTCATCAAGAAGTCAAAGTCAGATTCCAACTATAACATCGCATGTAACTCACGAAATCATCAAAGGTCGACATAACAGTTTCCAGATCTAGTTTCTTCAAAGGAAAATCATTTCACTAACAAATAATTTTCCATTTCATCTCAATTTTTATTATGTTAATCTTCAAGAAGTCCTCTACAACTTTCATCAAGAAGTCGAAGTGAGATTCCAACTAGAAAATTGCATGCAGCTCACGAAATTGCCAAAGGTCGGACTACTTTTCCAGAAAACAGATTACTAGACTAAGGCACTACTCCCATAGCTTCAAAAATTCTCGCCTCCACCACCTCCGAAATTCACCATACAACACACATAATCACAGTAAGTAAAATGTAGATCAAAGGACTCTACTTGCCTCTAATCCGAGCAAAACACAGCAAATACACGGCGGGCTCAGTGGCGGAACATGGCGGATCGATGGCGGCGACGAAACTCCTCCTTCTTCCTTTCTCTCTTCCTCTCTCGCACGCCCGCTCTCTCTCTCTCTTCCTCTCATTCGCACGACACTCCTCTCTCTCCCGATAACCCTCTCTCAAACCACCCACTTCTCTTTCCTTTCAGCCCCCCTTTCAATGATTTGCAATCATTGATTTTGCATGGCTTCTTACACTTGGCTACAAAGGGGCAACACTTGGCAAGCTTTTCTTCCACTTGGCATTTTTGCCATGCACATGATGGGCCTTCATTTGGCTAGGCTTGGGCCAGCCTTGGTAGACTACTTCATGGGCTCTTTGGGCCGGGCCTCTTGGCCCACTTTGGGTCCAACACTTTTGGGTCTAAAGTCCAACTTTTAAATGGCCCAAAATAATACTAAATAAGCCCATAATTGCTCTTAACAATTTACTTTAATCCCCACTTAATTTCATAATCTCAAATACTCACATGGCCATAAATTTTTGTAATATAAATCAATAAAAATCCAACTTATAAAGTACATGGCCAAGAATAAAAATTTTCCTATCAATTTATCCTTTAATACAAATCCTTAATCACTCATGGACATAGGATATATTTCCAACTAAATAATTGTCCATTAAAATGCTCGGCCTTAATCTATTACAATTTTCGGTCTAGTGGCCACAACATACTTCAAGAACACAACCATTCACTTTTCCATAGGTCCTAATGCCTCTAGAAATTGCCATGAAATTTTGGGATGCCACATTGATGCGATAAGTTATTGCAATAAGTGATAGTTAGATGTGATAAGCTATCATGATAGAGTATCGTTAGATGGGATAAGTTATCATTTTAGGCTATCATTGGAAGTGATAAGCTATCATTATAAGTTAACATTAGATGCAATAACCTATCTTGATTGTAATAAGTGTATATTATGTTGTGACTTTTAATGTGATGTGGGATTACTAAATCCTAAGTTTAAGGATAGTAGATGCTTATGCAATCTCTTATTTTGAAAATGGTGAGTGTTCTTCACATTCTAAGATTATAAGTAATGAAAGACTATTTTGAAAGGTAAATATGCTAAGGTTGTTTGATTTGATATTGTCATTGGAAGCAACTTGTGATGTTATTGGATGTGCTTGTTCTATGTGATGTTGTTTGGTATTAATGGCAATGTTTTATATATGTTCATTGGAATTAGTCTTTACACATATGTTCATTATTCATGGTCAATGCATGAGAACATCTCAAGCCTCTGAGACGGGATATACGATGGCTCTTGGACATGCGTGGAAGATGCCAAGTCAAGTCTCTCTCTTGGATCGGCAATACTAAGGTGTATCGTTCCCGAATCAAGTTCGATACTCAATTGGCGATCTTGTCATGACGAGTCGGTCATTTCTTGTTCTTAGTCCGACAATGAGATATATTGTTCCTGAGCTAAGTTTGGTATTAGGCCAATGATCATGTCATGATGGATTTTCCTTCCTTGGTCTTGGTGCGATTTTGAGGTGTATTGTTTTCGATTCAGATTAGACTTAGGTCAGTGCTTAACGTATCGTGTCAAACCACGAATTCTCGTTTTGTGCTGAGCATGTTTTATTGATATAGTTTCAAAAGATCATGAGACACACTCCGCTTGGCACAAGTGTGGCATGAAAATATATGAGTTGCATGAAACAAGTGCATGAATAAAATAACATATTAGTGACTTATATGGCACATGCATGCTCGATTAATCCTGCCTATGAAAGTGAGAAGTATATGGATTTGTATGCTTGTGATAGGTCTCGAGGATAGCATGGTAGTATGAGATGCCATGATACTTTCAAGATGTCAATGTGTGTAAAGTGCATGAATGCTATAATCCACACATGTGTGGCATGGCTATAAATAAGTACATGAGAAAAGTATATGAATTAAATGTCATTTTAGTGACTTATGTGGCACTTGCATGTTTTTATTTACCTTGTTTAGGAATTGAGAAGCATGAGGAAGTCCTATAGGTCGATGATTGAGCCAGAAAGGTGCGGATAAGGTTGTGGATTTGTATGCCTTTGATTAGGGCACAAGAGATTTAGGTTGCTGCATGGTACATGGAATTATTGTTATTCATGCCTAGATTATTAAATTGTGAATGTCGTATGCTTAATAGAATGGTGCATTCATGTAGTGATTGTTTATACTATAATTAGACACACGTGATAGAGTGTTGCATGTTGAGTGGCATAATTCCTATTAATAGATAATGCAAAGTGAATGCTTTGCTATCGATCTGCCATCAATAGATAAATTGCATGTTTAGAGCATCTCCGAGGCAAAGAACCCTCCTACATGAGGTTTAGGGAGTTTACTCACTGAGTTTATCTCATACCTTGTTGTTTAAACCTTTTCAAGCCCTAATCATGGCTATCTAAGCCTGAGTCAAAGTACTTTGAGATGGATGCATACTAGTCGCATAGGGGATAACACTTTGCGAGGTCACCCTTGTAGAATAGGGATGTTAGGTGAATCCCAAACCTCAATTTTTGGACAAGTATGAAGGAATCTGCTACGTGGACTTATAAATGGCTGAGTTTTTAATGTAAGGAAAGATTATGTTTGATGGTAGATGCATATATATAAAAGAATGTTTTGATTGTGTGTCTTATACTATCCCTATTGTTTGTTAATGGTTGGGAGATGTTTATTCTTCTTCCGCTTGTATATAATCAAAAGATAAAATGAATAAGTCGGCGATGCGTTTTAGGATGTCGCAATCGAATAACCAAACAGATCAAGAGATGGTGCACGCTTGAGGTCCGGGGTGTGACATCCATGCTTATAACCCACTACTTGAAAGCATGGTTGGAGGAAGTTTTCTTTGTCCCACTACTTGAAAGCATGTATCCTAAATACATGTGTTCTTAGAATTGAACATTTTACCAAGAAAGGCAGAATGATTCAAAATCCCGGATAGAAAGTAGGCGTTAAATGTATGGCTTTGTTCATGCTCACAAATTTAGGCCCGTCACGAAAGGCCCAATGGTTAGTTGTTAAGACCAGCGGCAAAATGCACACGACCTGATTTTAAAACTTCATGGGTTTGACTCAGGAATTCAGGGGAAAAGAAAGAGTTCCTTCAATTAATTCAGTTGTTTCTTTTTTTTGTCGAACAATTCATTCAGTTTTGCAAGCTGATAATTCAAATATAGGAACAAAGACGACGTGTTACTCCTTGTTTTTAGGAAATGGTTGGGGCCGAACCAAGATCCAAGTTCATGAATAGTGATGACATAAAATCTGCTAGCAGAAGAAAGTAATTTCCGCTCCAAATGACAATTACTATTTTCAACTCATTTTGAAAATTTTAGCCACAAATTGAAATTTTCTTTTTTTTTTTTTGGTAAGACCCACAAATTGAAATTTTTCAATATATATTTTTCTTTAAAAAACTACTTTAATGTATTTTTCAATAACATTACTATTTTTGGGAAAAATAGGTTCGTAAATAGGATTACGCTTTGCCCGTTGGAGTAAGGATTTGAATTTTAGAGGATGAGGGGATGAAAAAATCTCTTGGATTGTGAGGGACATATCTAATTTTACCAAGTGTAGGGTACACTTTAACATAAGAGCATAAACAAATATCGAAATTAAATTAAATTTTGATTATTAGAAAGTTAATCTAATTAAAGCACCGAAAGGAAAAACCCTAGGTTTAGGATTGCGGCCATCGCTTTTGCCACAATGGCCGCGATTGAAGACGACCAGCATTGCGTTTGCATGGCTGTCGTTGCGATTGTTTAGAGTGATAAATCAAACCGATGGGGGGCGTAAAAAAATTCATCGCTTAGGAAGTCCAACTAAAATTCATCGATCTGAGTCCGCAACAGAAAAGGAGGGCGGAAGAATCTCAAGCAACCACCAAGAGGACTACGCCCCTATCAAGCGTCGAAGGTATTGTAATATCTTCACAAGCAGCAAGCAATATCTCGTTGTTGTCGCTCTTGTGAGTTCTTCCTTATCTTTTGTTATACAAGTCGGGCCTATCTTGCTTTTTTACCTTGAATTTATGATCATTCATTTTATCCCAAAATAAATTCATCTAACCAATCCGGATGACGTCCCCAAACACCATATAATATAACAAATTATATTATCTGGACTATCAAACGAAATGTAAAGGATTTTGCTAGTCTTATTGCTTCACATTTCGATGAATTGCTTTATGGATGATTTTTGTGTTTAGAATTAAAATAATTTTTAGGTTATATATTTCACAAAAACTATAAACACTAATTTTATAAATAAGAAAAAACTAAGTGAATCTGGTCAACTAGCGTTCTGGAACATTGACTAAGCAATCCATATTTCGATTTTTTCATTAATTGGTTACCCATCTCACTATAACAATTAATGCATAACATTATGTAATGTTTCTTCAATTAATCACTTAAACCATAGGAAAATCAAAATATCGATAGCCGTCTTCTAATAATTGAATTATTCTAGATAAGATATGTCTAACAAGTGCCTGAAAATAGTTTTTTTTTTTTTTTTTTTTGGCATAAAAGAGAAACAAGGAGTCAAATTGGACGCGTCGCCGGAAGTATTTTAAGGGAAAAGAAATATAATATTGGGGGACACGAGCAACGGCTAGTTAGGGTGTTTGCCGTTGGACGCTCGTTCAGGCAGCAGCACGCTCTCCGAGTAAAAAAAAAGTCCCCTCCTCTCTCTCTCTCTCTCTCTCTCTCTCTCTGCGGCTACCGCTTGCTTTGCTTGCCTTCTCCATTATTGCATCAGTAAGCTAGAGACCCACGACAAGCACGACACCGCCGTCATTTCTCACCCGCTAGGCATCGCAAAATTGCGCCGGCAGAGGAAACAGAGACAACATTCGGGGGGGGGGCAACGAGCCGTGTCTTCTCTTTTCGCACCTGTGTGTTCCCTGAAGTGATCGGGAGGAAAAAATGTCGAAAATCGTCAACATCTTCAAAAAGAAAACGTCCCCCAAAGGTAGCATTTTGAATTTTCCCCCTTTTCTTTCCCTCTGCTTTGGGCTAGGATTATTCTTCTATTAGGGTTAACGGTTTTGACCGATGGCTCAGATCCTCAAAATGGCACATTCGGAACTGTCCCTGATTTCTTGTTCGAGAAATTATTCTTCAAATGTCTGTGTTTTTGTGAACTTTTTTCAAGTGCATTTGTGGATTGTTCATCTGGGCTACGTGTAATTAGTAATTTCTCTGCTAGGAACTTTGAGTATTTTAGACTCCCGGGTTATCTCCCTTAGCTTGAAGCTTGTGTGTTTTTTTGGCCTCTCTGCTCTCTTTTTTCGTCTGAATGTTCAATGCTATGGTGACTTCCGCTTCTTTGTCTTTGCGTTCTTTAACAGAGGCCCTCAGGACCAGCAAGAGAGAAATGGCAGTTGCCACGCGAGGTATTTCTGCTTTTTCTCTGTAGTTTCTCGTGCACCAGGTGTTGCACATGGGAATCTAGTAGGTCGATACAAGATACGTCGTATATGCTAGACGTACTAGTGTAATTGGTGCACTGCTGTTTATTATGGAAAATTGCAAGAAAAAAGGGGGGTCTTTGCTGTTCCGGCCAAGACTGAACCAACTTGATTTGATCTGGGCCCATTCATGGCTTCTCTGGTCAGGCCTGAACTTTTTTTAGAAACTTGGCCTATGAATATTTAACCTACAAGTGGATACAGGAATGAACAAATTGAGACTTGAAATCCAAAACTTGTAATTGGCTGAAAGCAGGTCTTTACTATTGAAAGTGCTTACGAACTTCACAAAGGCTGTAAAAATTATTTCTTCTTTTTTTGTGTGGTGAAAAAATGGTATTTTGAGTTATCTGGACAAAGAAAAAGGAAAATAAAAGGAACAGACAACTATTCAGCTGTGATTGGTGCATGGACTTGCCTTTGAGGCCTATTAGATACCAGTTGATTTCTCACAGATCAAGTTTTATTACGGGCAATAATTGATGTACAGATGCATTTTGCTCCCCATATTCTTCTAAATTGATAAAATAGGAGCAAGCATGTTCTTGTGAAACCTCAGTTGTCTCAGTCACAAGGAGTTTTGCAGGTAGACAGAGTAAGAATATTAGATCAATACATTTGATAGTTCCACTTTTGCCTGGAAATTTTGCACAATAACTGCACCCCTCTTCTCGCTCACGTTCTTCAGCACATATCGTTAGCCATCTCTTTTCATTTATCAGGTATTGAACGAGAGATAGCATCTCTTCAATTGGAGGTATATTCCTGCTACTTGCCAATTATGAATTTGCCGTGTGTATTCTCTTGCTAAATCTTGTATCTGCTAATGAGCTTTCAGGAGAAAAAGTTGGTGGCAGAGATTAAGAAAACAGCCAAGACTGGCAATGAGGCAAGTTTTTTTCCTATCAAAATACCCGACATTTGCTAATTTAACTATCAGCTCATTTATTGTTATTTCTTAATTCAATTATTTTGACTTAAGTGAACTTGTTATGATGGATCATGAGCTGAAAATCGACTATATAAACGTGGTTATATTACAGCATTTATGCCTATTAATGCGATAGAAGATATACTAAGGACAGTAAGCTGGATCTTCTGATTATTGAGTTAGAAAAATCAATTTGTACTTCTTTACTAATATCATCCAGGCTGTAAGTATCATGACTACTTAGCTCCGAAATTATATGTGGGAAGTGTGATTCACAATACACCGACTGCACTCCACAAGAGGGACTGGTGTTTGATGTTCATACTTTGAGTGGTCAAACTGCTTGCATGGAGTACTTTCCACTATTTACGTGAGGGTAGTTTCTGGTTTTACATTCCTGCAATTTTGAATGATCAAACTGCTTGCATGGAGTACCTTTTTCTCTTTACTTCAGAGGATAGTTTCTGTAATTACTTATGCTGGAATTTCGAATATAATGAAACTGTAAGTTGGTACACATAGTGCTGGTTTCTGCTTTAATCAGTCCGGATATCTCATTGCACAAATTGAATCACTTCATTTTTCCAAGGGAATAAATTACCCTTGGACTTTTTGATGTACTTGAAACATTGTTATTCCAGAGATTCATTTGCACCACATTCACTGTAGGACTTTGTGATATTGATATACATCTTCATTGAACACTTTTACTTTGACCTTTTGCCTTATCATATTTTTGCAGTGTTCCAAATTTGATTTTTAATTAATGTTAAACATTTGAACTATCTCAAAACAAACATTTGTTGACAAACATGCTTAAAATGGGAAGTTTTTCATTTAGACTGAATTATGTCTCTCAACTTGTGCTCCAAACCGTTTGAAGTTCTAAAAGAATTAAAATGAACACACTTACAAGTAAATTAAATGATTTGAAAGCTCCTAAAAGCGCAAGATCAAGCATCAGGTGTGTTTGCAAATTTTCAATTTACTTTGGGTTCCTTACTTAAAATTTTTGCAAGTTCACGTTGATAATGTCTATAACAAACATTTCTTTTGGCATTTGGCAATTCAATATGAAGAGAGGGAAAAGGAAAATGTCGAATGTTTATATCAGTTTTCTTGCATAATTAGGAGAGTTTTATGGTTGATGAGATTATTAATTAATTAGCAATCGAATTGAGCTGTATCTGTGTGTCTGCTCAAATTGAGCTGTATGTATGACTTTCTTTTATGATAACAATGTATTGTGGCTTCAGTAATGCAGAGATGGTGTGAGAACCTCTGTCAAATTAAGGTCATATAATTGCAAGATGCCCAGAGTCTAGATATTTTACTTCTGACAGAAACTGGTTCATGTATTATAAAGGTGTAAAAGCTAATTTTAACCTAGATAACTGGCTGTTCTCTCCCTCCCCATTGGGCACATTTGTTTATTTAAATCTATAATCTGTATAGTGTGTTTAATATATATAAGCAGCATTGCTCTCTGTATTGCTGGAAACTTCCTGAATTGTACAGATTAGTGAGGACTGCTGCCAAGTACTCCTTGTTGATTTGCAAGCTAGCTTCCTTGAGTCCACAGAGCTAATCTTTTGTTGCATAAAGTTATTATCTAACAGCATGGTCATCTTATTTATAATTTTATTTGTCTTTTTTGGTGAACAATCATCTCCATGGAACCAGGCAGCAACTAGAATTTTAGCTCGTCAACTTGTGCGTCTACGACAACAGATAACTAACCTGCAAGGAAGTCGTGCTCAAATCAGAGGGGTGGCAACTCATACTCAGGTAATAACTCTTGTCTATCTCTTACATATATTACAACTGGTGATGAGAATTTTGATTTTAACATTTTAACTCTCTTACTTTCACGTCATTTAGGCATTACATGCCAGCACATCTATATCTAATGGAATGAAAGGTGCAACAAAAGCAATGGTCGCAATGAACAAGGTATGAATATTAGCTGTCCAGTAAGTGTTATTATAATGCTACTAGAATGTCCAACTAGAAGATGTGTGGGCCATATATACTAGCCTTTCTTCAAAGAAAATCATGTGGAATTTTGACCTAGTGATTTGCGGTGGGTGATCGTCAGAGAAGTCTTGACTTTTGAAATTTCTCCCTAAAAAGAAACTATGTATCAGTTCAGTTCAGAGCTTTTGATTTCTTGTCCTTCTCTAGATGCAAGATGAGATTTTCAGAGTTAGTACAGTTTTTTTTTGTTTTTTGTTTTCCATTATCATTTAGTCTTTGTTTCCTCAAAACAAAAAAGCACACACCTACTTGTTTGAGCCGGTATCTAAATCTCCTGCTTGTACCTTCCAGCAAATGGTTCCTGCAAAACAAGCCAAAGTGATCAAAGAATTTCAGAAACAGTCAGCACAACTGGATATGACGGTAATGCTTTTGGTTCTTTGCCTATTATTCTTGTTTCCTTTAACTTGAGGATGTCCTCTCTCCTGAACTGTACATAATTCACTGGCAATCAAATGAGGTACAGCAGAGTAATTTTAAGGAATTTGGCACGGATTTGTGCACTTGTGTCATTTTTGGAGTAATAGTGGCATTGACTCCCAGCGTGGATTTTGAATGAGTAATATGTAGGCTTTTCGAATGATGATTTTTGGATTTCTTTCCTTAAACATCTTAGTTTGTGTCTGTATATTTTCACAATGATTTGTTCATTCTCATCTTTTCCCAATAGATTGAGATGATGTCAGAGTCTATAGATGAGACCTTAGACAAGGATGAGGCTGAAGAGGAAACAGAGGAGCTGACTAATCAGGTAATTTATTTTCCTTTTGCTATCACTCCTCTCAAAGCCTATTGGTTGTCTCACTAATTTCACCTGTTTACCTGTAGGTACTTGATGAAATTGGTGTTGATATCGCTTCACAGGTTGGTCTTCCAGACAATGTCCACAAACCTAAGCTCCTATATCATTGTTTTGTTATTGAAAGGAACTCACTTTCTTCCCTCTTTTTTGTTCCTAACAGCTGTCTTCAGCTCCTAAGGGCCGCATCTCATCAAAGAAAGTGGAGACTGTTGTGACTAGGTTAGTATATATTTCCCCAAAACTGTTTATTATGAAGACAAAAGTATTAACAAGCTGAAACTTTGCATTAGATGGTGTAATTTTTTTTTTTTTTTTTTTTTTTTTTTTTTTTGCTTTTTCTTAATCTTTCCTCCCTTATGGAGCTAATGGGTTCTCAAATTTGAAGATACAATAATTTCTTCATAATTTCTCCTTGTTCTTTTTTAAATGCTTGGTATGCGCCAATGCCAGCACAAGCCAAACAAGAACACTTAAATATAATAAAAAGAATGACAGTTTCTGATTTTTCCTAATCAGTTATCCTAATCGGTACTAATCAATTTAATACACTGATTAGTATAAAATGACATGCCTGATTTACCAAAGAAAAGTACTATCAACATTCCACTGTTACACTTAATTTCTCTGACTAATTTTGTTTTCCTGCAATGCAGTTCTGAATCTCCAGATGTGGAGGATCTGGAGAAGAGGTTGGCTTCTCTTCGGCGTATTTGATCCTGCACAAAGTATCTGTAAAGGTTCTCAAGACAAATCGTGAGTCTTTAATCAATGTAGAGATGATCATCATAAAAACTAATTACTATATTGTCTTACTTCCCATGATTGGAAACTTTCCTGTGGAGTTGTTCATTCTAGAGATGCAACAATGCAAATGCTTGTAAGGTTTTACATCTTAATACTGTAAGATTGCTGTTCAGCCTGGGATTGTCAATATAGGTTAGTTAGCAGTCTCCCCGCATCATCTCTATCATTTCCTACGGCTGTTAATATGCATTAGAAGTATCATTGTTTAAAATAATGTTGATAACGTGCAGATTATTAATTTGTCGTATCTGTCGATTAAGTATCATTTCATCATAAGCTTTAGATGCGTGGGGGCCCAGAGTGGTTAGCTCTCTAAGCGCTGGAGAATTCCTACATTAGGCAATTTGTGTGTTACACCTTTTCATATTTTCAGCAATATTTAAATTTACCGAATGAATTGGGGTCCAAGTCATTATAACTCTATTTTACTTTATTCTGATCAAAGTAGATAACGCGATTTAATATTTGATAAAGTGTATTTTAGTCAATAAGGATATTGCTCAACATTACCTGGTACGTGTTTTGCACGGGCAGATATAGTTCAACATGTTTTTATAAAAGAAGTAAGTTAGGATTGTTTTTATGCTATTTAGGGTTGTTTTTCCATTGACCGTAGAAAGCACCAAATAAATCATTCGTCCAAGCTGAACAAACGAAAAGCCTGCTAAGAAAGCACCAAATGAAAGAAGATTTTGATTACTATTAGCTTTACAACTGCAATTTTATTTCTCTTTCAAAGTACGTGGATTTTCTTATTATTAAATGTCCTTTTTTAAAATTAATTTGTTTTCTTTTTTTTTTTGTGTGAAATGGTTATCAAATAAGTATTTCCATAATGATGGATTATATATCTAAATGAAATATAAATATGCTCTGTTTCAAATGACTCATTATTTCTTCATTTTTTATTTTGAAAATGTTAATTTTATTGTAATAATTAAATCTAGGGAATATAAAATAAATTTAATTTGCAAAATAAATTATGCTTCATACAAAATTATGCATATTATTGAACGTAAAGAGATATTTCTTATTTTAATTGTGATAAAACCGGGAACAATACGTTTTGGGGGATGATAACATAAATTTATTTCAAGATATTTACACTTTATCTATCTTATTTATATCTTCTTTAATCAACATATGTTTTTTTTTTTTTTTTGTTTATACCCTGAAAAACCTCAAATTAGTACATCTATTATAAATTGATCAAAAAATATTTTTTTAATCATGAAAGACTCCAAATTGTACCTGTGATAAATTTATCCCGACTAATCATAAAAAACCTTAAATTGTACATTTATGATAAATTTATTTCAAATTAATTTATTCGACCGCAAAAAACCCTAAACTAGTAAATTTGTGACAAATATACCATCCGTTAAATTGGATTAATAGTACACAAAAATCACAAAAATTCTTGGCACTCGTGCTGTGCTGATAGCAAGATTTATAATTGAGAGAACGTATGATGATAGATCACCACCACCAACAAAATAACAGGGTGTCATATTGTCTAGTTAAATTGTGATTTTGATTTTTGTACTTTATAGATTTTAGTACAATTTTAAAATGAAATGTTAATTTTACTATAATATTAAAGTAACAGGATTTATTTTATTTTATTTTGAGCAAATACCAAATAAATTAACTGTGACAATTTTAATAGGAACGTATGAACTTGGTTTTCACCCAATTACTTACCTTTTACAGTTTCAACTATATTTTGTTGAAAAGACTTATTTTTTCATTCTTTCTTATAAAAAGGAAAATAAATATATTCAACAAATTAAAATCGTTTATGAAAAGCCAAACATTTCTTCTCTGATTTTTAATACATTTGTTAGTGGAGTACATAGTGAATAAAATAATCTTTTGACAAAATTTTTGCTCAAGAAAATGATTACTTGTGAGGACACTAATTTTTTTTTGGGATTTCGAAGATGCCCTCAAGAATTGGACGAGGGGTTTGAGAGACACCAATCATGCAAATCACACGGATGAACAAGTTCCCCCGAAAGTGATGCTTTTGAGGACCCTTTAATAATTTTTACAGAAAATTTGGAAACTAGCAGAATTTTAGCTTAATGGACGAGAATGAAATGAGTTCTGAATATCGTCCAAGTTATGACCTCTAATGTTTTGGCTCGATTGTGGATGTTTTTATCGTGCTCCGAAATTCCCAGCAGGCACATTTGTACAAGGACGATGGTCTGGGCCTTCGAATGCGGCCCAGACTTTCGGGCCCAGACTTTAGGATGGGCTTGGGCCTCCAATGTTTTGGGAGATGGATTTGTATATTCTTCTTCTTCTTGTCTGCGGTCTTTTGTTTAAGGCTTGGGCCTTAAATATCGTATGACCATGTCTATCATAGGCCCGGTCCACATCATTTGCCCCCTATTCTTGAGGTCGGTGCTGTCAAGTTTTAGACTTGAAGATTAGACACTTAGTTTGGACTAAGGTTTGACCAAGATTAACAGAAGATATTACTTGATTACAAGTTCGATCAAATGAGAGCTTTCTGGTGATATCCAATTTGTCCAAACCAAATGGCGAGTTTTGCCCAATTGTGAAGGAAATTATCGACGGACAAGAAAGACCATCAAATCAAATCCATGCGAAAGAAAAACGAAAAGAGTTTAGAAGCTCCTGGGTACAAAAGTTCATTTGGGCAAAAAGAGGTGAGAACGCTCTAGGCTACAAACGCTCATCCTAGCATAAAGAAATAGGAAATTGAAAATGCTATGGGTTACCTCATCCGAACAGGAAGAAGTGAGAAACATTCCCGGCTAGAAAAGCTCCCGGGCATGAAGAAATGAAAATGCTTTGGCCTACAAAAGCTCACCCGAGCAGGGAGAAAAGAATAAAATGCTCAGATTTGCCCTTGACTACTCACCATTGGGTACGAATAAGGGGGTGAATGATAACCATTTTGTTCCAGAAATAGGTTCTGGAAAGAAAATAGATTTTTCTATTTTTATTTTTAGAAAATTTTCTATGCAAAAATAACCGTTTGATAATGACACAAAATTTCTACTCTAAAAATAGAAATTCGTTTGATAACAACACAAGAATTTTTCTTTTTGGACAGCAGTAGATCGGCAACCGGTGACCGGCGACAGCTAGCGACTGATGGCAACCGACGACGGCTGGCGACCGGTGGCAAGTGGCGGCCGGCAACCGATGACTGACGGCAGCGGCGGCCGGTAGCCAGCGACCGACGGCAGTGGTGGCGGGTGACCAATGGATGGTGGTTGATGGCAACAGATGAAAGACCAGTTGACAAACAATGAGAAGAATTTTTATTTCTCATTTCTATTCTAGAAATAGAGAAGTAGAAAATTTCTACTTTTGGTTTATATTTCAAACCTATTTCTAGAACAAGAATCTATTTCAGAAATAGAAAAACGAAATAAGTTTATCAAACGGATTTTTATTCCAGAAACAAGTCTGGAATAAAAAAAAAAAAAAATTCTAGAACAAAAATAGGTGGTTGTCATGCACCCCCTGAGTTTTTGAGCTATCTGGGCTCCTCATGACACGGCCATAGAAAGCGTGAGGAGTCCTCTAATGTACCTGTTAAGACGTAATAGTTGCCGAGTTCTTCCATCAGGGTAAAGCTCCAAGGAGCTCCTCCTCTAGAGTATCAAAATTCGTACGGTTGTTATGGAGTTCCTCCAACGGGATGGACATTCTTCACGGGTCCTCCTTTCATTTGGCACTTGAAACTCTCCATACTTCCAGAGCCAGGTCGTAAAAGCGGTGATTTCTTTATTTGCTCTTGCGTAACAAAATATTTTATTGGTCTCCTACCTCATTCGCATTGTGAACACATCATTTTCTGTCATTTTGTTCTTTGTAAGAAAGCACTCAGATTAGTGATAACCATAAGGCCATCATACATTTCTTGGCCAAATGTACGATCCAACTTGGTAAATCACACAATCTTACTGCGCTTGGTTCGATACCTTATGTTGGACAACCTTAATGAACGAATGTTTAACAATCTCGAGTAAATCAACACAACAAAAGTGTCTACAAATTTCTTCTCCCTTTTTTTTTTAAAAAAAAAATGATTCTTTATAATCTTATTAAGTTGAAATTTTTTTGGTGTAATTTGACACAAGGAGAGGACATGCTCGGTTTTTCACTTTGATGCATGTTGCAATGCATTGCAAGGAAAAGAAAAGGATGCTTCCAATCGTATGAGAGATGATCGAAAGAGTCAAGTCCATGCAAGAAGTTCCAACTTCCTAGCTCATAGGTTGGCAATGTATGCAACCTGCAATTTATTTGACAAACTTTTGAATTATAGGGCTTATGTGTGTGTCTATATGTATGTATGTATGTATGTATGTATGTATGTAAGTATGACAATCAAAAGAGAAGGGGAGAAAATCACGAGGGACAAAAATTAGCTGCCGAAAGCCCGCACGCCCCCAGCAATATTACGACCGTTTCGTGATCTTCCTTTCGGCTTCAAGTTGAGGGATGTGATAAGTACTATAAATTAATGAAAAAGAAAGGCTCTGGGTTTTTCTCTGGAGACGAGCGATGCCCCCGCCGCTACAGTAAACCTCCTTTCCTGGGGCTTCTCCGAAGCGTTGGTCTTCGATCTGATGATCGGAGATCTGTGGTCCTTTTATTTTTGCACCAGGGTATTCTGTGCTCTTCGGGCTCTGCCTTTGGAGATGGCATTTTGAAGACGACGTCTCTGTCTTGATTGGGTTCGGACGAAGGGACAAACCCTCGAAGTGGCTCTCGCTTCTCGGCGTCTGGTCATCGAGACCAACATCAATTTCTCTTCTCATTTGCTCGCTCGTGGCTGATTGGGTATTTTTTAACTCTTGTTTGCCTCTTTTAGGTTCGTTGGTTTTTGGGATAGAGGTCGGCGTAGTAAGGTCGTGTTTGCTGACTGCTGGATTTTGGAATAGAGGTTAGTGAAGCTTGCTGGTGTGAGGTGGCTGCCTTGCCTTTCGCCTTGTGCGTTTGCAAGTGCTGGGAGACATTACTTGCCTTGTTTTGGTTTTGTCGGTGTTGTGTTTCTTTGCCCTTAGGAGGGTTTTTGCAAGATTAACCTATGAGTTCCGAAAACACTCCTTGTGTTCTTTGAACCTTACGGAGGATGAAGCGTTCTAAGATTTCAAGCGGAGCAAACGTGGATGGAATCTCATATCGGGAATCTTTGTTGGGATCAACATTAGTAGTCTGACCTTGAAGTTTCTGATGAAGAATTTATGTTTGACCCACTAATTGGCTTTGAGGACGTTCCAGTTTTTAAGACCAGTAAGGAAGAGAATGAATGGTTATGTTGGTCTTGGTGACGGTTGCTAATTATAAAATTGTTGGGTTGAACTCTTGGCTACAATCTCTTTTATAAGAAGCTCTTGCAACTCTAGTCCCCAAAAGAAAAGTTAGTGGTGATCGATCGGGGAAATAATTTCTTCATGGCCAAATTTTCCCTGCTGGAGGATTATCATTCTATGTTGAGGGAGGGTCCATGGATGATATTTGATCATTATTTGGCCATTTGAAGACGGGAACCTAACTTTGATCTTGATGAGGCTAAGATTGATGGGTCACAGCTTGGGTTAGGTTTCCTAATATCTCCATCGAGTATTTTGATGAGGCCTTCCTAATGCGACTTGGTCTGTTAATTGGATAATCATTGCAAGCTGACTCTATCACAGTTTTAGCCAAAAGGGTTATATGCCGTCTCTATTTTGAAGTTGACTTAACATGCCTCTTAATACCTTGGATTTCCCTTGACAACAAGCTAAGACATGTGGAGTATGAAGGCATTCATCTGATTTAATTAAAATGCGAGTGTTATGGCCATGTTTCAAATGAACGTGGAATTGCAAGAGGTATAAGGATGAAAGAAACTACTCAGAATGCTTTGCTAATTGATTCCCTTGCTGCCAACTGTACAAAACCCTAAAAGGGTGATAGAGAGCCTCAACAAAATTTGGCCCTTGGATGGTTGTGCAGGAAACTTGAAGGGGTAAATGACAACAAGTCAAGGAAGTACTGGTTGATACTCAAAAGGAAGGTGGAGAATCAATTGTGCCGGGATCTTGCTTCTTAGTGCTACCTTAAGATAATGTAGGTGAGGATTTCTAAAGTCCCCTTCAGCAAGAGGTAAATGTTATGAAGGAGGTGAACTTCTCTAAAGCCAAAGGTAAGAAGAAAGACAAGGTTTCAAACCCAGAACAATAAGGATTACCCATTAAAGAAGATTTCATGGCACAATTTCAACTTCATGAGCAAAATTTTGGAGATGACTTGGGTGCTTCTCTTAAAGAACATAACTAGGATATCAGAAGCGCGTCTACTTGGAATAAGCCTAACGTGGCACCAAGCACCTCATTGATTATTCCGCCAACTTGGGGTCTCCCATTGGTCATGCTTCAAGCATAGTGCTCTCCTTAAAACCCAATGTGTCCCTTTCGTTGAAGGATGATATTCCTTCTCTACCTAAGCCTCATGATGATCATGGTAGTATGGGGGGCCCGAGCTCTTCTATTAATTCTTGTTTGTCAGAGGTGTCAGACACCTTTTATGAAACTTCTCAATTGAAACCTAATGGAGGGCATTACACGGCAAATGATCTGATGCGAGAAGACTCTACCTAGCTAACTCATCCATCTTTCCAACATTCCTATTAAAATGCGTTTTTTAATATGGAATAGTCGAGGAGTGGGGAATGACAAGTTTCTAGTAGTTGCAAAGGACTTGATCCATGTACACAAAATTTAGGCTTTTATTGTTGTAGAATCGAGGGTAAGTGGAACCAAACTACAAAGATAATCAAGAAGCTTGGCTTTGCCAATGACATTCACGCTGAGGCTTAAGGCTTTTCAGGAAAAATTTGGCTGTTATGGCGTGACACTTCCTTTACTATGGAAATGGAAGAAATTGACCCTCAATTTATTCACGCCTAGCTTAGAGAGAGGGTAATCGAATATGGTGGTTAACCGTTGCCTATGCCAAACCAGATGAACTTGCTAAGGCACAGATGAGAAGTCAGCTTGAGGAAATAGCCACTCCAATGATAGATCCTTAGATGGTCATTGGCGATTTCAATGATATTGTTGTTTCAAGATGAAAAGAAACCGGGGGGTTATGGCACCAATCAATGTTGCAAAATGCACTTGATTTAGAGAATGGATTGACAGATATCATTTTATTGATCTTGACTGGGTTGGTATGAAATTTACATGGTGGGGACCCAAATTGAATGGTTATAACCGGGTATTCAAGCGTCTTAATAGAGCACTGTGTAATCTTTCGTGGTGTTTGTTGTTTGCTGATGCGACATTATGAGTACTTCCACAAGTGAAATTCGACCATCATCCCTTCTTGGTTATGCTGTCTAGTGTAATGACTTTTCAGTTGAATCAGCCATTTCGTTTTGAAGCAGCTTGTTAGTCCAATGAATTTGCTCAAAGCCACTAGAATGATGTTTTGCCAATTGATGTTGCTTTGAACCAACTTCAAAATAACCTTAAAGAGTGGAACCAACACATTTTTGGAAATATTTTCACGAGGAAGAAGACTTTGATGGTGAGACTTGGGGGCATACAAAAGGCAATGGAGGTACATCCAAATCCTTTTCTAGTGAATCTCGAGGCAAAGTTACAGAAAGAGTTAATTGACGTCTTAGTTCAGGAAGAAATCCACTGGTACCAAAAATCAATATAAAATTGGTTGTAGCTTGGGGATTTTTTCATGCTACTACAATCATTCGACATCGAAGGAATAAAATTGAGGCGCTAAAGAATCCTAGTGGAGATTGGGTGTCTAATCAAGATGAGTTGAAAAGTATGGTGGTGGATTTTTATAGAAATCTCTTCATGGATAATGACCTAACCCTAGCCGTTCTTTCACAACCTCATGGCGTTCAAGTCTTGCATTTCTCACAACCTTCGAGATTGACTAGAACAGTTAATATGGAAAAAAGTCTGCAAAGCACTCTTTGATATGAATCCTTATAAAGCACCTAGACTAGACGGCTTCCAACCAGTTTTTTTTAGCATCAATGGGTGAGCAAGTCATTAACCAATTTTATTATTGATGCTTGGTCAAGAAGTTACAATTGGGCTAAGATTGACAAACACTCCTAATGCCGATTCCGAAAGTGCAGCAACTGGAGACCATCAACAACTTTCAGGCAATTAGTTTGTGATATGCCCATTTATAAAATTCTCTCCAAAGTGATTGTAAACATATTAAAGGATGTTCTACCTCAACTTGTTTTGCCTAATCAAACTAGCTTTGTTTCTAGTAGACACATTCATGATAATGTTATTATTGTTCAAGAAGAAATTCACTCAATGAGCAAATCCCAAGGGAAATGAGGGCATATGATTTTGAAAATTGACTTGGAGAAAGCATATGATCAACTGAAATGGTCCTTTATTGAGGAAACTCTCCACTTGATAGGTATTCCAAACTCATTATGAAATGCATCACCTCTTCTTCCATGCAGGTTTTGTGGAATGGAGAGATTTCAGAGGTTTTCTTGCCATCTGGGGGATAAGTCAAGGTGATCCGCTCTCTCCCTATATCTTTGTATTGTATATGGAGCATTTGTCTCACCTTATTCATGCTGCCATGAAGTCAAAATGGTGGAGATCTTTTTGTTTTGGTAGGAGAGGACCATAAATATTTCATCTAATGTTTGTAGATGACCTATTATTGCTTGTAGAAGCCTTAACATAATAGAATGTCAACCTAGAGTGCTTGGATGATTTTTGTCAAAGATCAGATCAAATCAGATTGTTAGTAAGGCTAAAACCAATTTTTTTGCTAAAAAAAAAAAATACCTCTTAGGGTTAAAATGCATCTTAAGCGATATCTCTGACTTTGTAATATGTTTAGATCTAGGCAAATATATGGGAATACCTTTGATTCATGGAAGAACATCTTTAAGGCATTTTTAGTTGTTATTAGAGAAGACCTCAAACGGACTTGAAGTCAGATAGCCTATTGATGGCAAGCCGCATCACGTTAGCTCAATGTGGTGGTCTTGATCTTTGACCCCTTGAGGTCACTAACCAAGGTTTCTTGATGAAACTAGCTTGGGGTTTTAAGACACAACCCTATTGACTATGGTCACAGGTTTTGCATGCTAAATATTGTTCATAACAGAGAAATTTTGTTCACGTGAAACCTAGTGATTTGATGTTATGGAAAGCAATTGTTAATGTATTGCCAACTTTAGAGGAAGGAGCGGTATGGTGCTTAGGAAATGGAGAACGTGTATATTTCTAGAAAGATCAATGGATTCCAGGGTTAGAGCCACTCCTCAACATAGTTACTCCCCACCTAGATCCATCTAAGATGGACCAAAAATTTCGTGACTATGTATTGAATGGGAAATGGAACTTTCCGCTATTCCAAGGAATCTCACTAGAAGATGGAATTCTTAGAATTCGGGCTATAAAATTGCTAGCAGCCTCTAACGAGAAAGATATTCTATTGTGGGAAGGTAATAGTAATGGATCTTTCTCTAGTAAGTCAGCATGTGAAATTATTAGAGGGATAAATAATCAAGAAACTAATAAGATATGACCCCTTATATGGAAGTGGAGAGGATCTCAATGTATTAGAACCTTCCTTTGGCTAGTAGCATATAAATGTTTTTTAACCAATGAATTGAGAATGTCTCGCAATTTGGGAAATAATCCTTACTATCAGTGTTGTGAGTCTTCAATGGAATCAATGTTGCATGTTTTGCGGGATTGTCCAGCTATTTGGAACATATGGGTTCAGCTCGTCCTACCACATTATCTCGAAGAGTTCTTCTCAATGAATTTATCTCAATGGTTGAAATTCAACCCGATTGATCTTGGGAGATTTAAATCCCAATTTGATTGGAGTACTACATTTGATGTGAGTATACGGCTTTTTTTGGTAATGGCGAAACAAGTCCTTGTTCTAAGAAAGCTTTATTTTTCCTTCCAACCTTGTACAAGTAATCCAATCACACACGAAGGAAATCATGACTTTGTCTATGATCAACTTCCCTAAAAGTGGATCACGTACTTCTCCCATTATGTAAAGGTAATCCTAGACTTGCAGGAGTTGAAGGATTATTCCAAAATGAAAAGAGTGACTGGCTTGGCGGGGTTTACCTCATTTTTTTGGAATTTGTTCATCTGTACAAGAAAAACTATGGGTGCTATGGTTGGGACTTACCATCACAAAGCAACGAGGTTTCCTTTAGCTCATCATTGAGATGGATTCCAAGATTATCACAGAACTTATCAACCAAGAGAGAATAGTAGACAACACTGGATGAACACTTCTTAAGGATATCGGGAGAATTTTGAGCTCTCATTTTGAGTTTAAAATTCATCATGTTTTTTGGAAGGTGATGGCCTACGGATATGCTTGCCAATATTGGTATAGTGAAGTGTTTAAATACTATGCTCTACTTGTAGCCTCCTAGAGAATTAGCTTATATTTTGTTCAGTGATAAAGTTGAGATTGTAGATTTTAGACATTAAATTTTTTGTACCTTATTTTTGCAAAAAGAAAAAAGTATTATAAATTGATAACCATAGGATGGCTTTGTTCTCATCTTACTTAACTTTTCTACAGGCCGTCTACGTTAATTATCAACCACCATTGGTTGATGAACTATTCGCCGGACTATCCAATTACCAAGTCATGCACTCTCTCAAAGAACATGGACATCTTAGGTCGGCTCAATATTCTCCAATAAAAGCCCATGCTTCCCAACATCCTCAACCACAAAAGTGAGAGTAACCATTGTTAAAATGCATGTGTGAGCAAGCTGTATTAGAGAAATCTCATGGCGTAAAATAGTTAATATATGGCATATAACTCATCGGATTTGGGCTTTCCCTTGGACATCTTTTCGGGTGAAGGTATCAGACTTCTACTGCTGATGTCGGAGCATTTGACTTAGCCCCATCAACCTAGCCAGCACCATCATTGCTAGCCAAGATAGAATTTGGCTAAGACTAAAATTTCCAACTAAAGCGGTATCGATTTATTCTTACCGAAGTTATTAATGCCAATGATTAATGGGTTTTCGAAATTATAAATATGATATATTTGTTGTTGATTTCTTAGTATGTTTTATTAGTTGTTGATCTCAAAGTTTATCAATAGCATATTAATGGGAGGCCATTCTAAAATACTTCCTTAGTTATTTGATGAAGTCTTGGGGTATTTTATCTTCTGGTCAAAGTAGGAGCACAAATTTTGTAAGTTTGAAGAATCTGGGATGCAAGTTCTCATGTCGTTAAATTCATCTCTATTTTCTTAGGAGACTTTATTGTTATGTAAAGTTTCAAGACTCAACGTGATGCGGGAGCATTCAACGTAGCTCCATCAACCAACTCATAATCATTGATGCTTATATAAGCCAATAAAGAAATTGGGCATTATGTGCTTTGATGGATCATTTTGAATGAATAATGTTAATTACTTATCGGTACTTTGTGGGATATCGATAACTATCAATGGGAGGCCATTTTAGATGTCTTGTATGACCAATTGATGAAGTTTCAGGAGGATTATTTTCTGGTCAAGGGAGGAGTACGAATTTTGGGAAGACTAAAAGTTCACGTATGCGGTTCAAGAATATGTAAAGCTTTTATTAAGTTCCTAGGTGTTTTTATTTTTATGTAGCTCAAGAGTCGAAGGTTTAAGTTCCTAGGTCATTAAAGTTTGTTTTTAATATTTCCTAAGGCTAAAATCCTCCTATAAATAGGGGAAAACTATCCAATGTATGGAAGATACGAATTTGATGAATGAAAATTATGAGATTTTCTCTGCTTGAGTGAACTCTTTTGGAGAGTGGATAACTCCTTTTGGTCTCTTTATCCTTAGAGCGTAGATCACTCCTTGGTGGTGAGCCAAAAAGTCCCTTATCATTGGCTGATAAAAGCTTTAGGCCTTGGTGGTGAACTTCTTCTATCCCGAAGTCCTTTATCCTTGGCTGGTGGAAGCTTTAGGCCTTGGTCGTGAGCTTCATAGATCTCAATCCTCATCCTCGTTTGGTGGCATGGCCTTTTCTATCTTTTCTTATTCCTTTTCATTTCTTCACCGTATACACTATTCCATACACTTAACCACAAAATTCCTCTCTAAAAAAATTCCGTTCTGGAATCACTCACCCCATCACGCATCACAAAGTTATGAGTTCCTATGTCTTTAATGTTAAGTTAGTTCCCATGTTTGTTTAATACTATTATAAGTTGTGTTCCTCCTATATAGAGGAAGCCTTTCAATTGTAACCAAACAATTTTGATGAATGAAAATACTTGAGACTTCCTTTGCGTGAGCGAATATTTTGAGAGTCGATAACTCATATTTCGGTCTCTTTATCCTTTGAGAGTGGATTACTCCTCAATGGTGAGGCAAGAAGCCCTTTATCCTCGGTTGATAGATTTTCCTTTAGGCCCTGGTGGTGAACTTTCTTATCTTGAAGTCCTTTATCCTTGGCATGTGGTTTGTCCTTTAAGGCTTGGTGGTGAACTTCGTTAATCTCGATCCTCATCCTTGGTTGGTGGTGAGTCCTTTATACCTTGGTGGAGATTGTTATATATCCCTGCATTTTGCATTTCACCCTTCGACATCTTCCCCATTGTCGTGATTCGACCCTCAGGGGAAGGTTGGGTTTAGGAATACTTGACCATGAGAGTTTTTTCACAGTTCGAATTTCAAAAGATGTCATCACCTCACCCTTCGGATCGAACCTATTGTGAGTTCCCTTGAACACGGTTGCGAGTTCTCCCAAAGTCATACTCCGCATGATAGCGGAGTATTGTAATCCATACCCACATGGGCGACACACATTGAGAAAGTAGGTCGAGTGTGGATATCGGATTTAAGGATACCTTTATCATGATAGCCCTCTCAATAATACACTATACTCATAAGGATGTCATCACTTCATCCTTTGGGGTACTGCCACATCAAGTATGCTAAATTGTGGTAGTCTTATACGATCTAGTTATTTAAAACAACCAAAAAAATAAGAAGGGAGTTGCCACTAGTCTCGTTTTTTAGGGTCGGCTAAAATACCCAATCGAGACTTGGGGGTTGTCCCTTAATTTCTATAAGACCAAATATTTAGGTTTGGGGATTTGGATTATGCTAATATTTCTATTAGCACCCTTTTGGTACCTAAATTGTATGTTGCGTTACCTAATGTGATCATAGATCTTCTTTTTTTTTTGAGGTCATTTCACTTAAACTAAGTGATCATGCGTAGTTGGTCATTTTTGTGCTATTCTATTTTTAAAAAAGAAAAAAAAAAGAAGGCAATTAATTATATTGAAAGTGCGAAACATTAAGTAAATAACTAAGGAAAGCATTAAATTTATCATGCAATTTTAAGAAAGATAAAAAGAGAAATGAAATGGAAGGACGGGAAGGAAAAGAACCCGTAACTCATTGGGTTTTTATACAAACAAAAGAAACCTGAGACATATGTCGGGGATGAATGGTACAACATGATCGGAAACGGACATCAACCTTTCACCATCTTCGAGTGCTCTTCATCTTTGAGATCCTAATCTAATACTTAATTTAAGAACTATAACTAGGTACATACAATGAAAAGAAACAATCATACCCATCAAAACAATCAAAAACACAAGAAGCAACCCGAACCTGAACGGAGAAGTTGGATTCTTGCGAGTGTCTGGCACTTTCCGGTAACGCCCCGCCGTCCCGGTAAGTCTCTATCCCAATTCGCCGTCTTTGTATTTGGAGGGTCGTTTGCCGGTTCTCACCATGTAAAGATTGAGCATCGTTAGTGGTTTTTGCGGAGAAGACTCTATCTCGAGTCACTGTTCATCAGTTTGAAGTGATGCCGATTCCCGGAGTCCTAGCCGTCAGAATAGGATGATTTTTGGAGGGAAGATCCCTCTCTTCCTCCTCTCTACTTCCACTGAAGGATTTCGCTAGAGCTGCTCTACAATTCGAGATCTTCTTCGACCTAAGGGATTGGTTGAACTGCAGTTCTCTGCTGGGTTTTACTGGTTTTATTTCTCTTCGGTTGGATTGGGCTGAAATTTGATTTCCTTGCTTGGAATGCGCCGATTCTGGTGTGCAACTCACTGTGGCCTATCGAGCTATCATCTGGTGCTGAATTTCGTGAAGCTTTCGGCCTCTTTATGGCCCTTTCTCGGTTTTTCTAGTATTGCACGCTACGTGTTCGACGAATGGCCTCAACCGCTCTTGGCGGGGTTGGGCCTCCCTCTTCGAATCAGTTTGCTGCTAGAACCTCTTGTGGTGGTGCCGGGAAGGAAATTATGGGAAGAACCGATCATTCCCCTGCTGCCCCGACCGATGTCTCGACCCATGCCCGTTCAGACCAAGCCCCTACTGTTCCGAGAGGTAGGAGTAGGGGAAGATCGGGATCCAAGCGCCCTCAGCGGGCGATATCCAGGACCTCCAACTTGCGCAATTGGGCTAGTGTTGCGGTGGCAAAGGTGGCCTCCAAAGGCTATGACTTGGAATATTGCCCTCCAACTTATGTTGAAAATAGAGCGGTTGTTGAGATGATAGAAGATGACATTCAAGCGGCCGACCTTAAACTCAAGGAATGCATTGTTGGCTTTTACATTGGCAGGCGTATTCCGTTCAAAGTGACTGAAGCAGCCTTTAAGAAGGCTTGGGGGGCGAATCTAGCCAAAGTAATGGCTAATGGAAGAGGACTTTTCTTCTTCCATATCCCAGATAGAGAATTTCGTCGTAAGATCCTTGAAGGGGGGGCTTTCACAGTCTCGAAACAACATATTGTTTTCCAGCAATGGAGGCCAACCCCGGAGCTTCAAAACAACACCCTCATGTCTGTGCTAGTGTGGGTTAAACTCAAAAATCTTCCAATTGCTTTTTGGTCTTCTCAGGCAATTAGCAAGGTGGCAAGCTTTATTGGGAAGCCCCTTTAACACAGAATAAATGGAAATGCTCGCCTTTGCAAGAGTGTGTGTGGAGATCACGGGGAATCAGCAACCATGTGAGTTCATGGAGGTGGTTCTCCATGGTGAAACATGTGTCGTTGAAGTCGAATATGAGTGGAGACCTTTGGCCTATGCTTAATGCGGCATTTTTGGCCATAAGTGCTATCCTCCGCCTGCTCAACAGTCGGCCAAGAACATTCGCCAAGCTGGTGTAGCGAATCCTCCTTCTCCTCAGGGTGGATCCTCCTCTCCTGTTCCTGACTCTCAGCTGGCACTTCATCTACAGCAAGTACAGATCGCGGAAAGAACAAGAGACAACCCGTTGTATATCAATAGGCCTGTTGCAATTCGTGCGCCAACTGCTGTGGACCCTATCGCTTCGGACAAGTTTGCCGATTCGGCTGCTATTCACCCACAGCTTTTCTCTTCGCCTGCTGTGTTGGTTGATCCTATCGAAGATCGGGAGACCGCCCCACTATCGGTTCCTATTATCCCTCCTTCTGCCTTGGACCCCTCTTGGAAACAGGTCAAGGGCAAAAAGAAGAAAGGCCAAGGGAGCAAGGTGGCTGCCTCCTTCAGCTTTGACCCGTCAAGTGAAGATGTCCATTCCTTGAAACTGGAAAACTCAGCCCAAGCCGACCCACCCCAAGTGCCCCGCAAGCTCGTCGACAGCTCTCTTGCTTCATCGAAATCCCACGCAAGTTCTTCCTTGCTGGCTCGGCCGAAATATACTATCGTGCATGTGTTGCTGCCGGATGGTTCCGATGAGATATCCAGTGCTCATGCTGGCGCAGATGATGAGGATCTCTTATCAGTTGGGTGCCCATCCCCAACTTCTTCTCCTTTGGATGCTCCGGCCGAGTCTATACAAGATAAACTATTATTGCTTTGCCCGGACCCTCCTCCCTCCTTAGCTCCGTAGCCGGTTCCTGCCAAGAAAAAGGCTGCCAAAAAGAGGTAACCCCTCTCCTCCTTGTATATATGTATATAAGAATATGGAATATTATAAGCCTCCATGACCCTTTGAGGCCGGCCAAAGTTAGGAGTTTTGTCTCCAAATATAATCTATGCTTCGTTGGCCTTATTGAGACGAAAGTCTCAACGGCTGACTTTGATTCAATGTCATCTTCTGTGCTAAATGGCTGGAATTGGGTTGCAAACTACGATTTCTCCAGTCGAGGTAGGATATGGGTTGGCTGGAACCCTAATATCGTTAGCTTTGATGCCTTGGCGGTCAATGACCAGGCTGTTCATGGACATTTAAAGATCAATCTATCTAGCGAGTGTTGTTGTGTCTTTGTAGTTTATGGGGAGCATACCTTCTCCCGTCGTCGGCTTCTTTGGGACGATCTTCCACATATGAGCACTATTCTCCAGGATTCGGCTTGGTTAGTGACCGGGGATTTCAATGCCATAAAGGATCCCTCTGATTGGTTCGGAGGCACCAACGCCCAGATTCCTTATTTTGATGAATTTTCTAACTGTTTAGCTCAATCTGAATTGGAGGACCTCAAATATGTTGGACTTCGTTTCACTTGGTCGACTTCTTCTGGGTTGACAAGAAAGATGAGGAAAATTGACCGAGTATTGGTTAACTCCAAATGGAACATGGAATTTTCTTTTTCGGAGGCATCATTCCTGAACCCGGGCATTTCAGACCATTCCTATGGTTGTCAGAGTCCTCAATCTGGTTTTTAAGAGAAGACCCTTCAAATTTTTTGACTATTGGTCAGACCATCAGAATTTCTCATCCATTGTTCAATAGGTTTGGGAGACACCAGTTATTGGATTCTCTATGTACAGGCTTGTCTCCAAACTTAAAGTGCTCAAAGGCAGTCTGAAGCAACTAAATAGAGAAGCCTTTTCGAATATTTCTTCAAGGACAGAGGAAGCTAGAGAAGCCCTTCGGCTCGTGCAAAATGACCTTCAACTTGATCCGAACAACTCAAAGTTGGCCGATCTTGAGAAGACAAGCCGTAGAATTTTTGTGGACCTGCGCCGAGATGAGGAATCTTTCTTCAAACAAAAATCTAGAGTTCGATGGCTTAAGGAAGGTGATCGGAATACCAAATTCTTTCACCTTTCCGTCAAAAAAAGGCAACTCAGAAATAGAATCCTCTCGGTTAAAAATACATCGGGCGAGTTGATCACGGACACGAATACAGTCGCGCAGGTTTTTCTCTTACTTTGAGGACTTGCTTGCTCCTTATTCGTACCTATCCAAGCCTTCGTTACAAGAGGTTAAAGAGTTCGTTCGAAGACCCTTATCTACGAATCAGGTTAGTTCCCTCTCTAGCCTAGTTATTGATTCGGAAATTCGGGATACAGTTTTCTCTCTCCCTAGAGGCAAAGCTCCAGGCCCCGATGGCTTCACGGCGAAATTCTTTAAGACTAATTGGGAGATTGTTGGCCCTTCTGTCATAGAGGCGGTCAAGGAATTCTTCACTTCGGGTCGTCTCTTAAGAGAGGTAAACAATACTATCCTCGCCTTGATACCTAAAGTGCCTAATGCATGTGCGGTCTCTGACTTCAGACCCATTGCTTGTTGTAATACTATATACAAGGTCATTACTAAGATCTTGGCTAATCGCCTTGCTACTGTTTTGAACGAAATGGTTGATCCATCCCAAAATGCTTTTATTAAGGGTAGGAGGATAAGGGATAATATATTGATAGCTCAAGAAGTCTTTGCTGGATTTCACCTTGACCCGTACCTCCCTAAATGTGCTGTGAAAGTTGATTTTCAAATGGCCTACGACACGGTTGATTGGGATTTCCTTCAGCTAACTCTAGTAGCCTTTGACTTTCCTGATTTCCTAATCCGATTGATCATGATATGCGTTCGGACGCCGAAATACTCATTATCAATCAATGGAGAACTTCATGGGTTCTTTCCTAGTGGTCGGGGCCTACGACAAGGCGATCCAATGTCCCCTTATCTTTTTAACCTGGTGATGGAGGTTTCTCAGGAATTTTGAGTGCTCGCACCTCCCACAAGGAATTCAAATACTTTTGGCGGGTGCAAAGCGGTCAAGCTATCTCACCTTTTCTTTGCCGATGATATCTTTCTTTTTAGTCAGGCTGATTGGGCGTCCATTACCTTGCTGAAGAAAGGCTTGGACTTGTTCTCTTCATGGAGTGGCTTGATTCCAAACAAGAACAAGAGCGAAATTTTTCTCTCGAGTGGTCCTCCGTCTCTTCGCAACTACATATCCTTAGCCTTTGGGTTTCAAGAAGGTAAACTACCAGTACGCTATCTAGGAGTGTCTATCATATCCTCCAGGCTTGGGAAAGCTGACTGTATCACCCTTATTGATCGGATTACAGCTAGAGCCCAATCTTGGGCTCATCGTTTCCTCTCTTTTCGGAAGGTTGCGTTAATCGTGCCGGTCTTGCACTCTATCCAAACCTTCTGGTCGAGTGTTTTTACATTGCCGGTTTTGGTCCTCAATAGCATTGAAAAGATTTTAAGGCAATTTCTTTGGAAAGGATCCGCCCTCGGTAAGGTGGGGGGAGGGGGCGAAGGTGTCGTGGGATGATATGTGCCTGCCAAAAAAAGAATGGGGACTTGGTATTCGTAAATTGAGAGATTGCAACAAGGCGTCCATGATGAAGCATATTTGGATTCTGTTCACAAATAAAGAATCCCTTTGGTGCCGTTGGATTCATTCCAACTTTTTAAAGAGAAACAACTTCTGGAAAATTTCACCTCCTAAAATATGCTCTTGGGCTTGGAAGAAAATTTTGCAATTAAGAAGTGACTCTCGGCTTTCCTTTCTTTGGAAGATTGGAAATGGACACTCCACTTCGTTATGGTTTGATCATTGGCACCCAAAAGGCATTCTTGATATTATTATGCCAGATCCTGTTATTCAGTGGTCTCGTCTACCCAAGCATGCAGTAGTGGCTAATCTCCTTTCACCTATGGGCCTTTCTTTATGTAGTATTATGGAGAGCTGGGGTCTCTCTATCCCAACGCTCTCCCAAGCTCCGGACCGATTTTCTTGGCGTTGGCATCCATCCGGATCCTTTTCAATAGGATCTACCTGGGACCACTTTAGGACCAAAAGAAGCGTAATGCCTTAGGCTTCGCTTATTTGGAACAACATCATCACCCCCAGGTTCCAATTTAATCTCTGGTTGATTGCTAGAAACCGTTTGCCTACCCAGGAACTTCTCATTTCCTATGGTAGAATTGATTATGCCACTTGTGCCTTCTGCAATGATGTTCCTGACTCTACATATCACTTGTTTTTTGATTGCCATATATCAGCTTCCATTGCTTATTTTTGGGCTACTTGATGCAACCTTCCTTGGTGCCCTAGGCCATAGAAGGAGAATCTCCAATGGGTTACCTCCTTCCTAAAGGGCAATGATTTCTTTCACAACTTAGCTCGCTACTCTTTTGATGCCATGTGCTACTTAATTTGGAAGGAGAGGAATGCTATCATATTCCGCGACAAAGCAATGGTTCTTGATGCAATAAAAAATCACATTATCAAGATGGTCAATGACAAAGCTCTCACCTTCTCCGATGTCCCGAATACCCCAAGAAATAGAAGGCTTGAGAGAAACTGGGGCTCCAACCCTTCCATCTTTGATGATCGTGAGGAGAATGCGTAGATCCAGATGAAGACCAAGCTGTGCGATCTTTTCTCCTCCCCTCCTTGGGTGTCTGGCCCTCGGCCTTCTCCTTAGGCGGCTGAGGTTTTGTTTAGCGTTTTCTTTTCGCTTGTGACATGTTGGTCTTTGTTTCTTGCTTGTGCTTGTCTCTTTTTCTTCTTTGTAATCTTTTTGTTTCGGCTCCCTAACACTCTATGTGTAGAGCCTTGAGAGTGTCAGCTTTGGAGCCGGTCTTGTATATTTGTCCAAAGCTATATTACCTTTACCTTTACCAAAAAAAAAAAAAAAAACAATCAAAAACACAACATAAGGCAAGAACGATCAATCAATTAAAACGGAATTCAAAATCAACCAAATTTGGCCTTAGGGTCGGCCTTTGCAATTCATGTGTGGATCGATGTTTTGTATGACCAATTAATGAAGTTTCAGGAGGATTATTTTCTGGTCAAGGGAGGAGTACGAATTTCGGGAAGGCTAAAGGTTCACGAATACAATTTAAGAATATGGAAAGCCAAAGGTTCAGGAATACGAATTTTATGAATGCAAATGGTGAGATTTCCTTGCTTGAGTGAACTCCTTCGGAGAGTGGATAACTCCTTTCGGTTTTTGTATCCTTGGAGCGTAGATCACTCCTTGGTGGTGAGCTAAGAAGCCCTTTATCCTTGGCTGGTGGAATCTTTAGGCTTTGGTGGTGAGCTTCTCTTATCCCGAAGTCCTTTATCCTTGGATGGTGGAAGCTTTAGGCCTTGGTGGTGAGCTTCGTAGATCTCGATCCTCTTCTTCGGTTGGTGGCGTGGCCTTTATACCTTGGGAGGAGATTGTTATATCTTTTCATATTCCTTTCCGTTTCTTCCTCGTATACAATACTCCATACGCTTAACCACAAAAATCCCCTCTAAAAAATTTCCATTCCAGAATCACTCACCCTATCACGCATCACATAATGTTTGTGAAGTGCATATCCATCCTGACTGTCGATATCGGATCCCTAGCAAGCCTTATACTTCTAGGGTTTGTCGTCATATATGCCCGTATCAGTGGGCGTTTGGTGGGACCTCTCCCACTCCCCAACGATGATGACAATAACAGTGGGGTAGAGCGAGACGACGACAAGATGACGGAGTAGCATTATTAGGAAGACCAGGCGATGATTTTTGGGATGTCTTATGGATGGGAGACATGTGACACTAGACATATGTGGCATCCAGGTTGGGATGATGCAGCTAGTGGAGTTTTTGGCATGGTTCGAGGTAGTGTATGTTTTTGCTGATCCTCTAGTGTACCTCGACCTTGTCACCTAAAGTGCATAAATGAGAGATAAAATGAGATTGCCTAGTTTACATTTTTGTGTGTGTTCCTTTGAATTTTTATGTTCTGGGTTGTTCTTTGTCCATATGCACTTTCACATCCATAAAAAGTGGAAGAACATATTAATCACATTAGCAATGACGTGGTGGGGGCGTCACACTTAGTCTCAACAATTCCAATTGTGTTTGTTCCAAATATAAGCATATCATTAATATACAAGCACACTAAGATACCATAGTCTTTAGTAAATTTAGAGTATATACACTTAGTGTTCGGGACAGACCTCTCGGACAATTTCTACAGGGCGAGCACATAAATTGTTGGAAAATATGGCTTCAAACACTCATAACTATTTTTTCTCATCATAGTGATGATAAATGTACACACAAGTAAACTGAAAGTTATAGTGTCATCTCGAGTATGCCTATCAAACTGGTAGGTTGGGTCGAAAATAATTCCACCAATATTAACCCATTTACATGCTATTTAAATTTAGCGATCCATACTTGATTGACTTGAAATCCATTTTTAGCAATTTTTCTCTTTAAAGTGTTGCCTTTTACGAATTGGACGGCTCTATGGATTGGCTCCTCGAGTTAACAAGAGCTTGGGATCAAGTTGTGGATGGGGGCGGAACTCTCGAAATGTTTAATAATTGTTAGCATAGAAAAGTTTTAAAAAAAATAGTAATTTTTTATTAGAGAAATTAGGGGTGTGCAACCGAACCGGGTATACTCGGTTCCCGGACTAGCCCACTCGAAAAATAGGGTCGGGAACCGGTTCCCATTGAAATCGATCCAAGAATTGGTTCTAAAAATTTGGAACCGGTTTAAACCGATCCAGAAATAGGTTCCGAGTGATTACCCACCCGGAAACCAATTCCTAAACCGGTTCCCGGACCGGTTTTGTAAGTAAAGGTCCAAAACCCTTTTTTTTTTCTCCTGATTTCTATTCTTACTCCCGCAATCACACAATATTTCTCCTCTTGGCTCTCTCAAACACGCATGACACTCCTCCTTTGTCATTTCTCTTTCTCACTTGCTTCCCTCCCTCACCAGCTCCCTCTCGCACTGTCTAACGGATAGACGGTGTTCATCGCCGCCAAATTATTATGTATCACATAAATTGGCTTGCTTAATTTCTCTTTTGTAGGAGGAGTTATGCTTGCATAAATGAGTAACTTCATGTAGTAATTGTGGGGATAAGATTAATATTTGATCCATGTTTATTGCTAATTCTTTGCCTTATGATTTTATTTATTATAACTAGCCCTATAGATCCTTAATTTTTCGTTTAATCAAAAAGTTCATGTATTAATTTATTACCAATGCTTAATGTTTCAATATAAATTAGGAGGATTATGTTATTTTCTCTTATTAATATAAAATTCGAAATTGTATAGGATATCGGGGAGATTGCAAAATAGGTTCTAGTGGAAATAGGGTTGACCCTAGGATCGGATCGGAAAAATAGGGTGAATCGGGTACAAGATCTAATACAAACAAGGTCGGATATAGGGTCTAGAAAAATGGGAACCGGTTATAAAAGGGTCGGGTATAGGGTTTAGATCTAGACCATACCCACCCTGGACCCAATCACCTCTAAGAGAAATAAGTGGATGATAGCCCATCAGTGTCACAAGAGTGACAGAGAGGCATCAACCACTCATTTAAATCTAAAAACTGGGTTACTTCTTTGATAGGTTTCTACTTTCTAGGGTTGTAGCAATAACTAGGAGAAAAAATTACAAACTTAATTTCATTTTGGCCATAGATCACAAACTTAATTACGAAAAAAAATCTGGTAGAACTTCTGTTGACTGCTCATATTTGTTAATTCTGATGTCTTACTCGACTTAAAATTGATAAAAGTCCAAATATTAAAAATTACAAACTTACTAACTTTAAATATTTCTACTATGACTTTTGTTGTAAGTTAAATGCTATTGTTTTAGTAATAGCAACACCTAATCTACACAATTTAAAGCATCGATAAATTCAGCTTGAGCTATAACAATCCAACTAAACTTGAAAATCCAAATTAAAAATTTAAAGTATAATGGATTTATTATATTAATCTTTTTGCCTCACTATTTTTTTGGCACAACCCTATTTTTTTAGCATGCTTGCCAACTTTCAATTCAAAATAATTTAACCATTTATGTATTGTGTCTAAGTTCAACAAAGGCCAAAAAGAGACCTGTTGGAGTGTATTTATTTTCACTTAATTGGTAAAAATACATGTATGGGCTAGTAATTTGACTTTTATTATATTTACTACAATTAGAAATGTTTTCGCAAGTACACTACAGAAGAATTGAATTTTTCATTTAAGAATCGTGTTTCCTTCTTGTTGGTTTCTTTTTTTCTTTTTCTTTTTTCTTTTTTCTAATTACAAAGAACAATGTAATTAAAACTCCTTTTCTCCTTCAAACCAGAGGGAAAAATGAATGATAGAAACAGCTCTGTCACTCCATTAAAAATGACGGAGCCGTGACATAATCATTTCTCATTGCCCAATAATTAAGAATTTTGCATCAAGATTCTTTTCCAAATTTGCCCCATGTCTATCCATCCGGTGGCTTATACTATTTAAAAGGTAATTCGTGGTAAAAAAAAAAAGGCAGTCTTATTCACAATGAATAACAGTGCAGCCTTAGTATCACACTTTCAAATAATAACGCGAATGGTAAATTTCAGTATAATTTGACTTATTAGTGATATTCTAAGTGATTGACAAATGCGATACTCGCCAAAGCGGCGTCGTATATATCTTCATCTCAACGAGTTTTCATACGACCGAGTAAGTATTTCACTGACCCACAAGAGGAATTGGTCACAACAGCCAGTTTTCAGGGCCACGAAAGAAAAACGGCGCTCGTGGGCCGGACAGCGTGGAATTGGGCCCAAACGGCTAAACACGAAGAGTAGCGGTAACGCAGAAGAAGCGTGTTTAGGTTTTTATGTTTGTGTTTAGAGGGGAGAGAGACTTTGGTGTCGTGTCTCTCCTGTGACTTTGGTTGGTTGGTCTCCTCGTAGATTTCCGTTAAAACTGCGTGCGTTTGGGCGGGTTCCTTCCTCCTTTCCCTTGACCCTCCCCTTCACTCAATCACTTATCTCTCTCTCTCTCTCTCTCTCCTCTCTCTCTCTTCAAAGAACGTAACTGATAAATCTGAAGAGAACAAGATTCAAAACTTCCCCAGTTTAGAGAAGGAGTCCTCATCCTACCAAAATTCGTTCTTGTTATTACTCTTCCTTTCCCTTTCTGGATTACCCACTTGGAAACAAAAGATCACAGGCAGTTTTATTTATTTTTATTTTTGGAAGTTTCAGAACAAAGAAAAAAAAAGAGAGAGGAGGTTTTATCAGGGAGAAAAGAAAGAAATAAAAGGGCAGATAACAACACACGGGCTCCACAAGTTTGTGTGCCTCCCTAGGATCCACGCCCTCCTTAGAAGGTAATCCCTTTGCTCTATATGGTAATGATTTGATTGATGTAATCTCTTGCGCTCATCGTTGCGCTGTTCAATCTGTGCCTGTTTTTTTTCGTCTCCAATTTCTGCCAATTTTATGTTTTGTCTAGGTTTTTCTTTTGTCAACATTTGTTCAATTCATGTGGGGTTGCCAGTTTAATTGGTACTAATTAATGTCTCTTTGTTCAGTCTCTTCATATTATCTTTTTATTAAAAATAATCACCCTTTTGTTTTCTGTGAATTTGATTGTCTGTTTGCTATTTATTTGTAATCTAGAATGTTATGACCACCTGTATTCTGTTTTAATTCTAGGGTTTCGTGTCCGCCGCAGCCTGATCTTAATCAATTGGAGAAGAAATAGTTTCGAGACGATTGTTTGCGCGTTTCTTTTGGTAAAGGTCCTTAATTATATCTGGTGTGAGAAAGAAGACTTTTATGTGGGAACGATTGTTGAAGATTTAGGGTTGTTCTGAGCCAATGGCAAAGTTCGAGTCTGCGACAGAATCTCATCCTAAAGAGGTCAGATTTCACAATATTGTCGATGGGTTTGTTCATAGTTCATGTCCTGTGCATCAAGATTTCATTTTTGCTGGTCCTCTCTGATAAATTCACCATTCCAGCATTTCTTTACCATATGTTCTGCTGTCTTTAATAGATCCTTGTAACCCTAACTTTTGAAGCCCTCAAATATGATCTATGTTATCACAGGATTCAACGCTGTGTCAAATCTGTGGTTATAGTGTCTTTGTTAGTTGATTCTTAGATTTATTTCTTGATTGTCTTCATCAATTTATTTCTCGGTACTATGTTTGTGATCAACTTCCAAGTATCTCTTCTTCGAGATACTCTAAATCTTTCCCAGGATCACTTCAGAGAATATCGAACAGCCTATGCATCTTGTTGGCATAGTTCAATATGACCTTTTAATGTAAACATATTAGACCGTGATGGTTTTTAAAGATCACAATTTCAATTTGATACCTTACAGTGATGATAAGTAAAATTGAACATCCATAACCGCATAAAAAAGGTTTATAGCTCATTTTCTTGTTCAGTAATTTTCAAAGTAGGGCATCTTGTCTTGGATTTTGGAGCAAATCTATCTATGATGAGTGAAGCTATGAAAAATAATTTTCTCGAAATCCTGGATTATTGAGATAAAAAGGGTTTGTATGACCATTCTGCAATACAACTATTGCAGATGTCAGCGAGGTGGGATCCTGCTGAAGCATGCCGACCTATCATTGATGATGCTCCTGTATTTTACCCAACAGCAGAGGTAACCCTTTGTGCTTGGCAATCTGAGTATTATGTCTATGTGGTTGGGCATTGGTGATCACAGTGCCATGTTCTTAGTGTTGTTAAAAGTGTGGAAACTTTGTTTACACTTACAAATGATCATCAGGAATTTGAAGATACACTTGCATACATATCAAAGATACGTCATCAAGCAGAATCATATGGCATATGCCGGATAGTCCCACCAGCTTCCTGGATTCCTCCCTGCCGTCTTAAAGAGAAGGATGTATGGGAACATTCAAAATTCTCCACTAGAACCCAGCAAATTGATTTGCTCCAAAATAGGGAGCCCATGAGAAAGAAAAGAAGCCGAAAGAGGAAGAGGAAGAGGCACTCCAGAAGAGGGACTGGCAAAGCGAATGCCAACTCTGAGTTGAAACCTAATTCTACTTCAGACTGTGATGAGAAGTTTGGCTTCCAGACTGGACCCGATTTCACTCTTGCAGAGTTCGAAAAACATGCTGCTGGCTTCAAAGAATGTTATTTTGGATTTAAGGATGCTAAGAGTGTTCAAAGAACTAATGTGCTGACTGAGTCAAACCAAAGATGGGAACCCTCTGTAGAGGACATTGAGGGTGAATTCTGGCGGATAGTAGAGCAACCAACGGATGAAGTTGAGGTATGGATCGAGATTTTCATCACTTCCTTTCACGGCTTGATCATGGGTTTTCTTGAGATAAAAACTGATGTTGGTGTTTTCATTTATTGTGCCACAGATATTTTATGGGGCTGATTTAGAAGTAGGTGCATTTGGAAGTGGATTTCCCAAAGCAGCTTCCACCGGGAATGGAGGCAGCTCAGATCAGTATGTACAGTCAGGATGGAACCTGAATAACTTCCCTCGCTTGTCAGGCTCAGTACTATCTTTTGAGGAAAGTGACATATCAGGGGTTTTAGTGCCATGGCTCTATGTTGGAATGTGCTTTTCATCATTTTGTTGGGTATGTCCTGATGCCCCATCTAAGAATCTTTTGTAGGGAGACATTTGTAGATCTTCAATTGGTCAGTGGTATATATACTCCGTCTTTCGTTCTTCTTTGGTTTTCAGCTTGTTATTCGCTGTGTGCCACATTGTTTAACTTCTTTGGAAAGTGCAGTTGTTTTATGAAGTGATTTAGACATTTACGCGGCCATGAACTAGCATAATTTTACACGTGGTCTCTACTGGGAAGCATTACAAAAATGTTATTTTAGTGGCTACCACACTATTACTATTGAAGAGTGAGGTGGAGATTTTTCTGCCTCAGAAAGATCCATTTCTCGTATATTTAGTGAAGCCATCTATGTCCTTCTATGCTGTAATGATTGAATCTACACCCAGAGCTCATTGAATTTATTTGGTCAGTCTTTTCATTGGATAATTCTCCCCTTCAGAGGTTCCTGTTTTTTAAATGAAATTGAAGCATGAAACATGACTTTACTTTTATATACAAACTGATAAAATGTTGAATCAGGGCAATAATGTATCTAGGAATTAGAACTCGATGAAGTGCGGAGTCTGGTTGGTCAGTGATTGTTACTGAAAATAAAATGACCATGTACCATATTGATTGGTATTTTTGCAGATTTGGATCTATTTGAGGAAATGTGAACCCAAATTTAAACTTGCGAGCAACTTTAAGTGGCTACTTTGAAAGATTCGATTTTAAGATACTGTAGGCTAATAGAATACTTGACCAGAAATTGGCAGAAATTTCAAAGAATATTGTCCTTGGATCTTGTTGAAGACTCTTTTACTAATTAAAGTACAATGTCATAAGAGAATTCATGTAGCTGACCGTACTAAGTGGAAGATGTTGGTAGTTGTTCTGTTGGTACATCCTTGGCCATATTACTTTTTCGTCAAGGCTTTCTCTGTCAATTATAGCTGGCTTCACTATGTAAATCATTTTGATAGTGAAGTGTGCAGCCAATCTTTTGGTGAGAAACTTAAGAAGCTGCTTCACTCATCGAAAAGAGGAACTTCTTTTGGGACTTCTGAACGTCTCTCAAGAGAAGGGCTTCATCTTACCAGAGATTCACCATTCTGTCGAGCAATTGAACAATCCTATAGCATATATAATCTAAGATGGACTGATACAGCCATGAAATACTTCTTTCAAGACCTTATTCTGCATTTGCTATTTCAATGGTGGGAATGCAGAATTGACGGATTATTACTTGTGCTGATCATGGCTGATCTTTGTAAATTATTGTTTCTTGTTTCATTTAATTGTTCTTTTTAAAAGATGACTACTGCATAATTGCTTACTTTTTCCAGTTCATGCTATCTGATGGTGTCATTGATATTTCTTTCTCCCCATTTTTTTACCGAACAGCATGTAGAGGACCACCACCTCTATTCTCTTAACTACCTCCACTTTGGCGATGCAAAAGTATGGTATGGAGTACCTGGAAGCAGTGCTTCCATGCTGGAGAAAACTATGAAAATGTATCTACCAGATTTGTTTGAAGAGCAACCAGATTTACTGAATGAATTGGCAAGTAGTTCTTTTCTTTTATATATGATTCGTTGTCAACTGTAGCAGTTTAATAGGTTGTATGTGCCACTAGTAAAACATACAGGTTATTTCTTGCTGTTATCTTTTTCTTTCTTCTAAGAATCTGTTTAAGCACTTGGTAGCGTTGAAATAGTCTTGCTCATTTTGTGTTACGTTCCATCTACTGACATCGGTAGTGCAGTAAGCTTTTCAGATGGTGTATAGTATTTTTTAGCTGGTTTTCACAGCATTTATTGTATGTTCTGATGTTTATGCTTGTGCAGGTCACTCAGCTATCTCCATCCATTTTAAGGGATGAAGGCGTACCAGTATATCGTGTCGTCCAGCAAGCTGGGGAGTTTGTTCTTACTTTTCCAAGAGCTTACCATGCCGGGTTTAATTGTGGGTTTAACTGCGCAGAAGCAGTGAATGTAGCTCCTGTTGACTGGTTAGGGCATGGACAAAATGCAGTGGAGCTTTATAGCACACAACATAGGAAAACATCAATATCTCATGACAAACTGCTGTTTAGAGCAGCTAGGGCAGCTGTGCAAGATCTTTGGGAACAATCACTCTTAAAGGAGACTCCAGTGAATTTGAAGTGGAACACTGTTTGTGGGAAAGAAGGGGTTCTTACCAGAGCTATAAAGGTACTCTCTCTTTTTGGATTGGCTATTTAGAGCCTCTTCTTTTTTGCAATACTTTATCCAATCTTGTATTCTTCAATTTACGCGTGGATGCATCCCTATAGTTGGATCGATTCTCATGTGCTTGTCTGTTTCCCTTGTTTTTCTCTTTTCACAGACAAGAGTGGAGATGGAGGAAGAACGAGTAAAGTCCCTTCCAAATTGTGTGAAGTTGCAAAAAATGGGGGCTGACTTTGATTTGAATGATGAGAGAGAATGTTTTACATGCTTTTATGACTTGCATTTATCTGCCATCAGCTGCAAGTGCTCCCCTGAGCGATATGCATGTCTCAGACATGCAGATTTCTCATGCTCTTGTGAAGGAGACGATAAGTATGTCCTCCTCCGCTACACCATCTATGAACTTAAGAGGTTAACTGAAGCTTTGGAAGGTGGATCAGATGCTATGGTAGAATGGGCAGGAAAAGACGATGACTGGGTTTCTGTTACTGGTACTGGAGCTAGTCTGGGTATCGATAGGCATGTAAGTGGAATTAAGAGCTCCGAACCTAATGAAAGTTCACTGTGTTCCTTGAAAGTAGTATTATCGGAGTCCCAGCGAGATATTCTGAACCTAAGAGCATCTCCCATGAAATGTGAAGATAGTGATAACCACAATAAAGTTCTCTCGAGGAATGATGATAAATATAATTACAGCATTGATTTGAACATTGGCATTAAGCCTGATGAAGGAGAGAACAAAACTCTGGAAGTCACTGGGGGTATCAGAAGTTTGGAGGATACTTGTGTATCGGTTTGTTGCGAGGAGAGAAAAACCATCCCGCATGCAATCAAAAGATCATTGGATATGCAGCTTGTTAGAGATTCCAAGTCGTTAGAAGCATGTGCAATTTCTGAGGGCAATCTTCCTATGTCTGCCATGAATAATTGGAATACAAGCTCACATGATGATTGCAAATTATTTGGGGTTAATCTTTTGTTTCCCAATCAACATCCTGCTGTTCTCTCCAGTAATTTGCTTGCCAGTAAACCTGTGGATAGTTCCAGAGTGAAGAGCTCTAGTTATCCCATTAAGGAGTTTACAGCTTGTGTTGAACCCATTCATTTCGGTTCCATTATTGCAGGAAAATGTTGGTGCTCAAAACAGGCCATCTTCCCCGAAGGTACCCTATATCTGTGAAAAATTCCAAGAAAACATGATCCTATTTTTTTTTTGGCTCGATGACTTATTTTTAATAGCCCTTAATTGTTGACTTTTTTGCAGGATACAAAAGTCGGGTTGATTTCTTCAGTGTGCTAAACCCTGGAAAGATTTCTGGCTATATATCAGAAGTTGTGGATGCAGGGCTACTTGGCCCTATCTTTAAGGTTTGTTTTCCCTCAACTTTTTGAAAGGAGAATTTTACCTTTGACACTTGTTAATTACCTACTCTCAATCTGCAGTATGGGATAATTGATTGAAAATACAGCATAGATGTACCTGTTGGAAATTCTGCTGTCCATATCTACTAAATAATAAGTAGAAGATGTGTTGTGGACCTTTTCCTGCTTAATGGCAATGTTCTTTAATGAGCATCTGAAAATTTTCTGTCAAAATATTTTTTTAATGTATGAGAATTCTCTTTTGGTTGAAGCAAGAAAGTAGTTTTGCTTTTTCTCCACTTGATAGCCCGTTTTTTAGGATATCTCACTAAAGTCGCTCTAATTGGAAATCAAATGAATTACTAGAATGACATTGAAAGGATTACTTTGTTGGACATCCTCAAGTGGGGCTTAAGGAACTTTTTCATTAGAATTGAAACTTGCAATTATATGCTGACGAATCACATGTTTACTTAGATCATTGCTGAAAGTTAGAAAATAGCATCTTCTTAATACAAAGCATTTGATATCATGGTCTAAGCATTTTACATTCCTTTTAGTTTAATGTCCATATTCTTATTCTTTTTCTGTATATTTCAGGTCACCCTGGAAGAATGTCCAAGTGTAACCTTTGCTGATACTTCAGCAGAGAAGTGCTGGGAATTGGTAGTGCAACACCTAAACCAAGAAATTCTTCGACAGAGCAGCTTAGGGGTGCAAGGACAGCTTCCTCCTTTTCACATGCATAGGGTCAATGGCCTTGAAATGTTTGGGTTTCTTTCCCCAAATATCATCCAGGTAAGACAATCTAAGAGGAATTTCCAAACAAGACAACTCCATAAGTAATTCACTTGATGTTTGGTATCTTGGGCTTTATCTGCCAATTAGGATTTTCTTTGACAGAACGTGATGCCTGACCCATTATTATAAGACCATGTAGCTTGAGGATAAGCATTATGGTTGCACCAAGCTTCATGAGGCCTCTTACTTTTTGGCAGCAATAAGTCAACATTTTTTCCCCAGTCATACTTCTGAAGATGCTCATACTTTGCATGCACGGCCGTAATTTATGGGACTAAATATAATGGTACTTAAATAGGCAAAGTTTAACCTGCGACAGCTGTAGCGTTAATTCTCTTTCTATCATTAGTCATTTCTCTTTTAGGATATTGACTGCCCTTGGGATGCTTATTAATCAAGCAAAAAGTAATGTTTGCAGTTTCAAATGCATTGCATACCTCATGTTATTTGGAATCAATACTTTGAAAAATATTTCTTATCAAGGACTTCTAACCAATCCCTTGGGGGCACTCGTTAACAATACTATTTTCTTATACAATATATACTAACTATGCAATTTCTTTATGTTAATATAATAATGAAAAGGAAGGCAATGCTAAATAGTCATAAGCATTTGAGTTCGAATGGCCAAATGAATGTGGACAACATTTACAGCACCTAATCTACTCATCGATGGCATAACCCTGCATGGAGCCCTATTGACCTGCTTATTCTATCATAGTTAGAGCAACAGCTTTTCAAAAATTTGGGCCAACATAACATGGGGTAGCTGGAAACACCTGTTTACACAGGCTTTCACTGCAAATCATTCTTCATCTTTCTCCTGAAAAGGAAAAAGTATTGTATATATTGAAACGTCATCTAACTAATGGAAAGGAAAATAAAACCTACAACCACCTCCACCAGTGCACCGTACACTCAGCTTTGCCGATCCGCCACCCACTTGTGAAGCTTAAATAATGCATAGGCTTCTTATAGAGTATATCAGCCATGCCTTTTTTTAGATTTAACAAGAGGAGGATTTGAGGCATGTGCCCCATTGTGATAATAATTTTTAAATTCGTGGTCATATTTTACTACCCTTCTCAGGTTATCGAGGCTCTGGACCCAGATCATCTATGTGGAGAATACTGGAGTAACAAGTGCAACGAAACTGCATCTTTTGGCGACATTGGTCGGCGTCAATAAATTGCAATTTTGGTTTAAGTCAGAGTTGTAGTTGCAGAGAATTTTGGTTGTACAGGAGCAGAGGAATTCAGCTAAAGAAGGTTTTTCTTCCTATTGACAAGAGAAGGTATGACAGATCCTATAAGGCTTGTTAGGAAGAGGCCATCACAGAAGAACCAAAGTAGAGAATAAGATGTTTCGCAATAAGTGCTGATAGGAAGCAGCATTGATGACATTCATCTAGGAAATTTCAAGGGAGTGTGGAATAAATTAGGGAAAGGGGAGACAAAAGGTAGAGTTCTAACCATTTTTTCTCATTAATGTAGGCTTTGTTTTCACTCATATGCTTATCTCTAGGCATATTCTTTTTAGTGGGCAGTAGGGAGAATAGGAGCGCTCCGCACATGTGAGATGTGCGCGTTTTTTCAAAGTGCCATTGCCTAGACTTAAGTATCAATTTAGGATGCCAATTGACAAGCACTTTTGTATATCGTTGAATTTGCATCATTCAAAAGTTTATTGTATACTTTGCCTTTTGTGCACATTGCCCTCTTCCCCTACATTGTGTCTTCTGCCTAGCATGCATCCACTTTGCTTGTTTCCTGCCTATATTTCCTTTGTTTCACGGTGTCAAGAAAAGCAAGCTGAGTTTAATTTGAAGGAAGCTCCAAATATGGTACACCAATATAAAATCATTTTGATGGTGTCCACTGTTCCTCCTCCACAAGCACCTTTGACAGGATAATGTGTAAAGAAGATTTTGTGTTTCAGTGTCATCATCGTGTCGTGTGGCACATCTGCTTGGACCTGTATGATGACGATGTGTTTATCAACTTGTGGTAATTTTTCAAAACCCAAAATAACCCGTAAAACATGTTGATGCCATATTGTGAGTTAATGACTACGTATTGGCTTTTATATGTATGTATGTTGCAATGTGTATGAACACATGTTTGAAAGTGTACAAACATGTCGAGTTAACATGAATAACCAATTTAAATTAGGACATACGAGTTAGCCATTTACCATTACAGGCTCAATCAGAGAAAACTTAGGTATTGTGCATGTGTTGCCTGAGCGAATTACCCATGCCAGATGTGTGATTCTGAGTCTGTCTCGTCTGTCCGGCTTGCCCAAATACTTCTTGGCCAGGCAAATTGGTTTGTAAGGTCGTTAGGCTTCGTTATGCAATCGTGTTTTCATCTAAATGTTGATGAATGCAACTGTCTTGCTCGTTCCTTGGTATCGTGCTGTACATATCCTAGAAAGACTAGAGCTGTACGGTCCAATTTTCTTACTCCTCCAGGGTGGTTCGACACGCCTGGGCTGGAGAATTATGACCAGTGGACTTGGGCGGGCATGGGTTTCCTCTTGGTTGGCAAAAAGGGTAAAAATTAAGACTAGTCGAGGTTGTCCATGGAGGTCTGTGCGAAGAACGTCTTATAGAGAGAGACTGTAGAGAGAGGACACAGCAACGCTGTGGACGAAGGGGAGAGGGAGAGGGAGAGAGAGACGAGCTCAGACAACGGTGGAGGGGGGTCGATGACGGGCGAGGTTAGAGTTTGCAGCGTATTTTGGGTCTTGGAGTGTTCCAAATGGAGGGCATTTGGTCCTTTCGTAATCCTGTCCACGATTACAAAACATCCATTTTCTAAAGCAAAATTTTAAAAAATGGAATCAGAGCGAAAAGTAGGGTATAGTTATAGTATTTTCCCAATTTCTCAGTACTATTTGATATAACAACATCGTAGAGGAGTACCAGAGAAATGAACTCTGCGATTCTTCAATGATCTTCAAGAGATTTTGATAGGGAGTCAAATAAAAGAATTCAAATGGCTTGCTAACAACAAGAGAAGATGCTGGCCGACCGATGAGCGTACCAGAGAAGATGCCCGACAATTCTTGGATACAAGTTCACGTGGAAAGAAGTCCCTCCCAATCTTGAACCCAAGAAAACCAAGCCAAGAACGGACGTAAGAACCACCGCGATGAACTTGGCGCTGCATGTGGCGAGGAGACGTGCGCCGGCCAACCAATTCCTCAATCGGCAGAATCACTGCCGCTGTTGTAGCACCACCCCATGCGACTCGCATGAACTGAATATATGATTAACATAGAGAACTACAACTCGTTGGGATTGACACAGTAATATTAACTTGGGTTTATCTATGGGCTCTCTCCATTTTTTCCTTCACTGTCAAAAATTCACCCATATGGAGTTGAAAAAGAAGAATGAACAAGAAGAGAATGTATACCCGAAATGCATAGACAGTCGCCACTTAGAAGAAACTATTCTTTGTGACCAAAGAAGATTTACACTTCTCCACTTTCTTGATTACAACCACGCTAGCGAACTCGGAAAGAACACGGCATCTTTCCTTCTTGATCTCCCTACTCAGAAATCAAATGCTAATGGACTTCGTATGATCACGGGATTTACAGAAAGAAAAGCACCGATCATACGTGTTTCCCCTAGCCTCAATGGCTCGACAGAACTAGATAGGAACAGTGAATATTAATGGAGAAAATGACCTCGCGCGTAGCCCCACAATCGTTTGCTCTTCAAGTCTGCAGCTTTCAAAACCCATCAACAAGAGACCCAGAAATCCCTTACAATTTTGAACCCAAGATTACCAAGCCAAGAACGGACGTAACAACCACCGCCATGCCCTCAGTGCTGCATGCGGCATGGGACATGCGCTGGCCAGTCGCTTCCTGAAGCGGCAAGAATGCCGCTGCAGTCGGAGTATCACCTGTAGCATGCTGCAGCAGTGGCGGAGAAAGCCCGTGCGCAGCACTGCCACCCCCGTAGACTGTGTAGTTGAGGAACCCAGCGACGCCATGCATGATGAGGCCGTCGGAGGAGAAGAGGTCGGGCTCAATGAGAGGGATGCCATCGAGGGTGAAGTTGGATGGAGAGCCACCTGTGATGAGGATGGAGTTGTTGGGCAGGAAGGTCGGCAGGCGAGAGCCTGTGCGGAAGAGCTTGAGTTGCGAGAAGGCGAGGCGTTGAGGGACCATGTGGTAGAGGAGAGAGGGAGGGTCCATGGGGAGCACAGAGACGGCAGCGTCATTGCCGGCAGGGACGAAGAGCGTGGCCGAGATGGAAAGGGTCGAGGGGTTGAAGGCGGGGAGGACAGATGCCCAGTTGCCAAAGTCGCTGGAGCCGAGTAAGGCATCGAGGATGTTGCTGACTTGCTGGAGACAACAGGTGCCGCCGTCCGTGGGCGGTGCGGCGGGTATGACAGTTGGATATGGTGATGGAGAGGCTGACATGGCGGCAGAGGTTAGGAGGACGCAGTAGAGAAAGAGGAGTTGGAATGTGTTGGCCATGATCGATCGATCGATCGAAAGAGGACGTCTGGTTCTTGAAATGTCAAACTGAAGTTGCAACCGAATGATCTTCTGCGACTTGAAAGTAATCTTTGAGTAGTGAATCCCTTGAAAAGGCTATATACAAGTTGCGACTAGTAGTATAGCTCTTGCACTGCACTACTTCAAGCATTCGCGTCAACGAGTGCGAATAATATCATATTATGATCTATTGCCAAAACTTTAATTTGCGTATAATTCCCTATTCTATGAGATTAGTAACATATCTTATTAACTTGGGATTTACCTTTTTTATTTTAATCAGAAAATAGACTTTTCATTAAACTGGTTCAAAGGTGGAAAGGTCCAATAGATGGGCTTCAGAACAAAGAGCTAGAGGAGGGGAGGAAACCCTAATTCTGAGATAAAGCATATTTTCGAAGGGCTTTAGCCACCAAATCCGTGATCAAATTGGCCTCTCTAGTATCAATTAGATACTTGAACATTAGACAAAATTGACCAAAATTCCCTTACACTTCTTGATAGGCACGTGAAGGGAACTGGTGAGGGCTTGTAAGTGCGTTGTCCAAGACCAAACAATCGGTCTCTACCTCGACAACGTCATTCAGAGGGGAGAGAGTACGATTTGGGGCTCCATCTTATTCTTTCTGAGGGGAGAGAGTGTAAATTCAGGGCTTCGACCACCTGATGAGTTTTCTCGCATATATACTTTACACGGGATTGAGTAACTTTAGTACTAAAATAGAAAATTTATTTGTTCTTACAAAATGCAAATTATTATCAGTGGTGAAAAATTAATTTAGAAGGCCACCATATAGATTCAAAATCGAATATGGTAATAAAGTTTCAATATACATGTCATTCATCTAATAATAGCTTATGTGAAGCATTATTTTTTTCCCTTGTACATTTATCAGCGAATATCACGGAACTTTATGAATGTAAACATCGTGAGATTGGCTAATGGGTTAATGAATGGATTTCTACGTCTAAAGTAGAGGCAAGATACGATTATTCACACCACCAAATGCCAAAAAAAAAAAAAAAAAAAATCCATGTTTCGGCCACTTACCATAGTTTTAGCTTATGCTTGAACTGATCTATAAAATTGGTGGGGCTACTTTTTCAATTTAAAATTTACCCATCTAAAGGGGGCTTTTTTTCCCCCTTGAAGCAGAGAAAAAATCGTGAACGTATTTATGATAAAAAAAAAAGTAATTAAAACAAACACTTTTTATCAGCTTCGTAGGGTGAGTATATAATTATTTCTGAAAGGAACTCAGTTAATAAATTTGATTAAAATCTCCTAAAAATAAAGGACATTTCTTCGCCATAAAGGTATCCCCTAAGATTACCCCTCTTTGATGGATCCATCCATATACCAACCATATTTTTATTTGTAGACCAACTAAATAAATTCTCCATAATTGTTTTCTCTCTTTTTTTCTTGGGCGCTTGTGACCCTGGAGCGGAGGTCGCCAGCTTCAGGCAATCTCGGGCCACGACCTCAGCGTCAGCCGCAGCCTCTGCTGCGATCGGTGCCGGTGGTCGCATGCATAACCCCTCTTTTTGTGAAAAAAAAAAAAAAAAGGAAATCCTTGAGTGACGAGGCAACGGGTGACGGCGAAGATCGCTGGGGCACAGAAACAACTACACCTGAATGACGGTAGTAGCAGGTGAGTGGGATGGTGACGGAGCAAATTATTGATTTCTAGTCGTTGCCTCCTTTCTCTCTCGATTTTGTGATGAAGTAGCAAATGTGTATACAGATTACTAGGGACATGCAAAATGGACCATTCAAACTGACCGGTTGGATCCGATTCCCGAGAGTGTTGGTCCAATTCCTGATTCCAATAAGGAATCGGATCAACTAGAAATACTTTTAATTATTATTTTTATTTCTTCAAAAAAAAATTAGTGGATTTAGTTTATTATTTTGGAGAAAATATGAGTCTATAATTGGATAATTAAATATCCGGATGGAAGTATAATATTCATTTTGAGTTATAAATTTGTTCTTGGTCATGCTTTAGATAATAATATATTTGGATGGAAATATGAGAAACAAATAGTAACCGACTCCATTAGACCAAATTAGAACTGGAATGGCCTAGTGATCCGGTTTCCGTTCCTATTCCACTTCGGAACCAAATCAGATCATGAACCAATCACCCCTACACATTATGCAGAAATTAACATTTAAAAATTATAACAATACTTGAATCTTCAACACATAGAAGGAAATTAATAATAAGAAGTACACAACATGAAAAAAAAAAATCGCCTTTAAATGTGGAAAAAGGAGAATATTTCAAGATTTGCAATCATATTAAAGAAGATTTTTGTGGGGTAGAAAATCTTTAAATTTTGATACCGAGAGTCTTGAGGGACAAAATACGCATCTGTCCATATACATAATATTTATAAAATCAATTATTAAGGATATTCAGATAAAGAAAAAAAATGATTGAGATCCCTTAAAATTAGAAAATTCGTTTTACTTTGTTTAACAGTGTACATGTAACAAGAAAAACCAAATGCAAAAACAAAACTGTATCTTAAAGAGAAATTACGATTTGTTACTCAGTTCCTCTTACCAAAGGAGAGGTGGCCATCCACGTTAAAGAAAAGACATAATGAGGGAGGCCATACCTTTATACTCAACCATATACAGGATGTATGATATGAGGGATAGAATTTACCAACAGGGAAATTATTATTATTATTATTATTATTATTATTATTATTATTGAACATGCAATGAGAAAAAGGAAATTACGTTCTGTAAAACAAAGTAACGGAATGATAAGTACTAGGTAAATTACGGCGGGCGAGGAAAATATAAATGCTAAGGGAAAGTTACGATCGTGCAGTTTTTCTTTGACGAGACTGTAGAAATACCCCATAGTCACAAAGTTTTACTAAGGTAAATATAGGACGAGTTATAATGGCTAGAGTTAATATTCCTTACAGAGTATCTTAACACCTAAAAAGCAAAAAGATACTTGCCTAAATTAACGATGCTTTTTTGAATGCCAAATTCAGCAACCGTAAATTATACAAGAACTTGTGCAGCAATCATTTCATTAAACTATTGATTTGATCGAATGTACAGTTTCCTAGTTCAACCCAATTTTCTGTCATGGTCAGTCCAAACAGTCTCTCAAAAGAACAGCACAACCCCAGAAATTTACATACCTTTACATAAAAGTAACATTTCAGAATCAAGGATTCATAGGAAAATACTCCAACATTGCTTAGGCAAAAGAGCTGCGGATAGTCTTGGCCAGTAGCAAACGACGCAGAAAGCAAATCTTTGCGGTATAAGACATGGCAGTAGAATGCCTTTCCAATCAGAGTTAAGCAAAGAAAACAGATGACCCATCACCACCCTCAAAAGCAAAAGGAAATCTAAGTCAGGTCATTTTCATCAAGTGGCTCCTCCTGTTCCTTGGAGGCATTGTTCTCAAGGGCAGCAACATCGCCTGTAGGTAATTTCCTTGCAAGCCTGATTATCTGTGGCAAGCAAAATCTCATCAAACCCATCCTAGGGCAAGTACATTCATAAGATCACGGATATAGAATGCTTCTTCTATGTGCTAGACTACATAGTAAACCCTAAAACTGCTACTGAAGGGTCTGTATATCTGAATAATTAGTTCATTACATAATAAACCAATTAACCCTTCTTAATGATAAAACTAATGCAAAGTACTTCAGACAGTTTGCAATTTTGAATATTTTGATACATTGCCAATGATTTTGCAGTTAACGCAAAGCACAATCAAAACTACAAAACTCCAAACCCTTCTATTATTTTACGCAAAGTAGGTGACTAGGTGATTTCTTCATCAGAACCTAGGTTTTAGGCTTCAATTGACATAGGTTACCCCCAGAGAGATTAGCAGAAAATCTAAACATATTCAAGTTGAGAAACAAGTTTTTTTCATTGTGGGACGATGAACACCTTAGGAAATGAAAGGAAATTTTTATCAGTGCAAACACCATAAACATGATCCAAATGAAGATTTCAGAAAACTACGAAAATGCTGCCAATTCCATGAACTATATGATCGTCTTTTCCTTATATGGGCTAGGTTGTAGGCAATTGTCTATGAGATTTTATTTGCACATGCAGTCCCTTTTCTTTTTAGTGGGATGTTAAAAAACAAGCCATGAATTTCAAGAAAAATAGCAGACATTACGATAGCTACACAACCAAACACACCATGTCAATTCCATGAGAACTGCCCAATCTTCTTTTTTACCTTATATGAAGGCAATTATAATGAGATTTTTCCAGCTAGCACCTCACTTTTTTAGTGGGGGTCTTCCAATACTAGTGATGGAATGAAGAAGACACCGTAAAATGACTAACAAATAATTCTTCATATTGATGCAAAAAAATCTGTAAACCGACTTTCTGGTCAATTCAAAAGTATGCAAAACATAACTACTTACCACATGATCAAGATGGGTAATGGTGCTCGACTGAGCTATGTGCTTAATTTCTTCCACATCACCTTCAGCATAGGCAGAGAGAAGCTTAGTGGCACAACGATTCTGGTCACTTCTCAAAAACGCATCAATCCTGCAACATATGGAAAACATAGTTCACAAACAAAGTACTTAATATTGTCATATAAATTATGCGAGTAAGACAATCTTTTCTTTGCCAGTAGAATAGAAATGCATACCATTTTGCTGAACTGAGCCATTTACACAAATACACTAATTACTCATTATTTTTTAATAAACTATCATCAGACTTCACCTAGTTTATATTTGAAACCAAAACATGTAGGCTATATGTCAACATTGCAGAAAAGTTCAACCATCTACTTAAGTCACCTACTACTTTTCCATTGATCAACTCAGATTGAAAGGGTTCAATTTATACTGGATGTTTTGTGCCTATAACCAAGCATGTTTATGGTTTCACTTGTGGTAATGAGAGGAACTACTAAACTTAGCACCACTTTTCCAATTAAAAAGTTTACGCACTCTCCAGATCAGTGCATTTACAAGACTCAAACAAAAGATAAAAAGAAGAGTAAGTGCACAAAGATCACGATTGATTTTACAACCTGAAAAAACCAGTTCTTGAAGGACTACAAGATGGTTGATGGTATTGATATCCACATCTAGACAAACTAAAAGAGAACTTAGGCCTATTTTTAAAGCAATATCAACCAGATGACATTGGCCAGGGAAGAAATAACAATATATCACAATGATACCTCATGGGTATGCCGCATAAAATATAACAGAATTGTATTGCGCATTGTATTGAACTGGAAAGGCCAAAAAACCCTTCGACATATTCACTAAAGTGAGTCCCTAACCACCCCCCCCACCCCTCTCCCTTCTTCTTATCCTCTCTTTCCCAGCACTTTACTTCTTCTGACACGAAGGAATGAAATCCCCAATGATGCCACCTGAATCTCCCACTTGCAAAGTGAAGTGAAATGCAAATTACACTCAAGCAGGGGAAAATAGTGAAGTGTACTCACTGTGAGCAGTCATTATAGCACTTTTCTGCTTGGGTACTGTCATGGAGATAGAGGTAGACAATGATTGCACTAAGATATGCCTGAATTGAAAACCAGAGGAAGAATGAGCTTGAAAAGCAATACAAACAAAATAAGCGCAGACAAAGAGGTTGCTCCCTCACTAGGAAATAAACTGAGAGAAAAATGTTGGCATATCATCAGCAAAGTTGCTTCACAAACATTTAAAAGGCAGTAAAGAAAAAGTCACAAGTAAAGCATTCTTAAAGCAAACAAGCACAATGGGAAGACAATGCTTATCGTTTTCTCATGGGTTCTCATTGCACCTTATTCTGAGATGACAGCAAGATATTTTTAAACATCCATAACCAAGGTTTCCTGATTAGGGGAACTTTTACAGAGAGTTTTCTGAATGTCCCATTATGAATACTGGACAAGGAAGTGTGTTAGGATCATTCTTTCATGAGTAATCAATTGGAATTCAGTCTCTCATTGGATGAGGAAGTGAATTATGTACATCCCCCAAAAGAAGTAAATAGAGCACTCACATCAAAGAAGATTTTCCATTCCAACTTCAGAAAGGACAATACCAACTACCTCAAAAGAGACCAGAATCACAAATCAGATAACTTTATTATCTATGTCTGGTATCTTGTGTATGTATCTAATATGGGATGAGTAGACCTGTCATATAAGCATTATATAACTTTGACACTGGAACATTGTAATATAGAAATATCAAATGAAAAAAAAAGTTTCCCTCTTAGAATGCATTATATGATCAAGCTTTAACAATCTCGTGGATGTTCATTTCCTATCTAACTAATCTTTTGTAGCTTTCTCCAGATTCTTCTTCCCCACTTAGTGAGATAGGTTCAGCTTGTTGCTGTTGTCATTTCTATGAGATTCTTATTATTATGGTTTCACATAATAATTATGCAATCAGACATTAATGCCGCATGATCAATGTTCAGCAACAAGTCCCCCAATGCCCACATCCAAATCATTTTCTATTGACCATGGAGTGATCACAACATTAAGAGTTGCAGCAACAGTTTCACAGTGTTTCATTCAGCCAAATTACAATTATCCCCCCAAGACAGCATGCGTAATTTTAACTTAGAGGAGCTTTCTTGGTAATGAATTTGTGTAATTCAAAGCTGAAATATTTTGCTAGTAATAAAAAAAAAGGCGATAATAGCTCTGTAAAGAAGATAAAGATCACTCCAACTGCAGAATTTACAACCGAGTCAATCACAAGACCTCTCCTGCCATTTGTCCAGACAATAAGCAGGCAACCTCGGAACTCAGTTTTGAAAGATGACTGTTGTACGTATCAAAACCACGCCATACTAGAGAACAGCATTGTCAAGAGTGGTGAACGGAATGCAACTTATCACTATGAATGACTAATTTTCGTGAAATTGAACAATTAATTTATGTGTCTTGAATATAGCTCACAGTTTAAAAGTTCTGCCAAAAATCTAATAAAAGGAATTCTTATTCAAACAATTTGTGCAGAAAAATCGCCTCTTGGCAGCAACTTCATAAAAAGGGGTTTTCTCAGAATATCATACCTCAGGACATTTCAGTATGATGCCAAAAATCAAAACAAGGATGCAGGTAATTTCCCCTTAAGGAGAAAAATAAAGAAAACATTTTGCTAGACTCACACCTTGCATTGGCTGTTGGTGGCATTGCACTTGTCTGCTGCAAGGCCCCATCTTAACAATGTTGCTGCAGCATCCGTAAACCTGAGAAAGATTATGTAATGAGTTCACCATATATGTTTTGACAGATATCAATATCGAAGGACTCACACAACAGGATAATGCAGTAAAACATGTCAACTTCTACTGTGAAGATCCAGAAAAAGCCGTCTGCGGACATCATCATAAGTGCCATATTTGGCATTGGCAGATCAAATCAAGGCGTATTTTCTATTCATACATGTTACAGAATATGGCAAGATCAAAAAAGCTCACAGAAATGTTTCTTTTAGATTTTCTCAACCAATATGACTAGAAAATGCCTGACACACTTTCCCTAAAACAGAAAAAAGCCTGACTCAAACATTGCTCGTCACTTGAAAAACTTGGCGCAATGGAAACTGGCGCAGTGAAATATGCATAAACTTTAGACCTACATAAATAGGAAACTTCTAACAGATTTTTCATACATGAAAGTTGGATGAGTGATGTGACATTTTTCAAGTTTATGTAATGCTCTCATTTTGGCTCAAAACAAAATCAAATGCCCCCTAAGTTAAATTACTGCACAATTTTAAAACCTTAAAACTTAAAGATGTATGCCATAAGATTTCATCATACATAAATACGATTCTTCAGAAGGACATCAACCAAGTTTTTTTGGTAAAAGACAGTGTCTTTACTTTTCAAGCTTAATATAAACACTTGTGGCAGCACGATACAAATCAAATGCCATCTGTTCCTTGCCATCTTCCTCGAGAATAGCACAAGCATCTGTGTACAGCTTGATAGCCTCTTCTGGGACAACCTCTTCAAGAACACTGTCATGGACATAAATGTTTCACGATATTAGGGTACTATACAGAGAACAGAGTACTCAAAGGAAGTGGTATTAAGAAGAGGGACAAGCCACCCAAGCTGTGAAGGAATGCTACCACTGCTAAATATCAAGCCAGCGAGTATTAATGTGAAAGGAAAGATGGCACAAAGACACATTTAATTTTAAGTAATCTCAAATTGGCCAACCAGATAATTGTTAGAATACTTTAATTTAAGCAATTAGGTTAAGCAGATGTACCAGGAAAGATCATCAAACTACACGGCATTTGAAATCTTAATCTATGTCCTGCTTTAACCAAATTCTCCCACTCTGCTATGAGACATATCACTGCTGATTTACACAATTGCCAAATTGGATTTCTGATCAATAAAGACATCCCATATGATTTTAAGAACATCCCTGCACACTTCACTACAAGAATGCTGAAACTCGAGCAACACAATAACAAGTGCAATGGAACATACTAATTGAAAAGAACTAGAATATTTTCAGAATGCAAAGATAATCCCAAAATTACCGAGCCCCTTTGGTCAGAGCATCTGATGCAGGCTGTGATCTCCCGCACTCAATGTACAATTCAGATGCTCTTCTATAGAAGTCTGCAACCTCACTCCAATTTCTCAACTCCTTAGCTAGAGAAGCGGCAGACTCCATGTGCTTAGCCGCATCCCAGGTCCTATTTCCCCGTCAAGGATACAAAGAAAAGAAAAGTATACTGAAAAGAACATGACTATAACAGACAAAAGGATACGAGGAGAGCATCTCCTGGCCTTTTGAAGCTTTTTCAAATGCTTCCTTCGCTTTTTCATAATTTTTAGCAAGCCTATACGCAATAGCTTGAACAGAAGACATATTAGTTGGCAATGAAGAAGCAGTCCCAACATTTTATTCCCTCAGATCAATCAAATAATGATCTCTACTTAGTGGAACTAAATTAACAGCATAAAATTTCAACCTACCAGCCTGCTCATAAAGTGCAGTTGCACTCCTCCAATCAGCACTCCACCTCGTAAGGCTCAATTTTGTTCTGACAAAAACAAATGCAAGAGAATAAATCAAACGAAAATAGCATAGGATAAACTTCAACACAGGGAAAAAACCATCGTTTCCAGGTGAATTAAACAACCATTAGGCTTGAAACCAAGGAAAAAAAAAAACAATTGTAAGGCATTTCCAACATGCGCATTCTGACATATCATCCCTAGATGACAACTTCATTCAAGCTCCTGTCTAACAGGAAAGATGAGAAACTTAAATGTAAAACCCCCAGTAAGATTCTTCTCCATCATATACATAAACACAGAAAGTTCGCACAGATGCAAAAGTAAATCAAGATGCACTCGGCACGATCTCACTCTCACCTAGCCACCCAAATGGCTAAATCAATCTAGCTTTCCAGCAATTACATCTCGCGAAGAAGTTCGGAGTTGCAAGAGCGAGATTCATGAGGCGGACAACATGCGAGAATGGATGCTGCAATCGCATCGGGAAGATGACAGAACGCACAGATTCTCTCGGTGATGATCGAAACCGATCATCTCGATCCAATCAAAGGCATTCACAGTCATGGAAGGATGTGCAAGTTAGAGAGAGAGAGAGAGAGAGAGAGAGAGAGAGAGAGAGAGAGTACTGCTTGTCAGCCTTAAGCATGAGTTTATCGGGATCGGAAGAAGCCATGATCGATTCTCGGTGATTCTGCTAATTCACCGTTCGCCGAGGGAGACCGACGGCGCGTGATCTCGACTCGCCGTCGTTTGCGGGGCAAGATGCTGCGCCGAAATTCTGCTGTTCGAATCCCTTTTTTTCGAATGGAATGGGGAATCGGTTAGAGTGGAGCTGAGTTGTGTTCATCGGTGGTCCGCCTAATTAGTAATCGCTGCTTGGTCCATCTCAATGGTAAAACTGAAAAACAAACGGGAGACAGGTGAAAAGAAAAAACACACACATTTGACAGGAGTGTCTTTTAGCATGACATTATGTATTAAAAAATTAAAGGATTAATATCACGAAGGATTCAAACTTGTACATGTATAACAAATTTAACTCAAATCAATTTTTTAAAAATTATAAATTGTATATTTATGACAAATTTACCCTCCTTTAATTTTCGTTAAATTGAATTTATACAGCAAAAGGCACAAATTGATATATTTGCAACAAATTGAGAGTAAACTCAAATTGATATATTTATTAACTGTCACGCATCATCTAACTAAGTAATTTAATTTGTCACAAATATACTAATTTATAATTTTTTATGGTAAAAAATTAGCTCGAGTTAAATTGGTTACAAATGTATCGGTTCAAGTTCGGGCTTTTGATGGTAAAAAATAATTAATTTAGAGCAATTTTATCACAAATATATCAATTTGGGTTTTCCCTGATATTAACCCAAAATTAAAACACTATTTAAATTTCATAGAATAATGTGGAAAATACTTACATAGTTAGGTGTTAATATTTGCATGTTGTGAAATTTTCAAGTATTTCACATTTAAAAAAATTAATAGTTAATATCACATACTATTTTTTTTTTTACTTATGAAATTCCTAAAGTGGTACTATTATACCAAATTTACCCTCCATTAGCATCTCTCCGATTTCATCGTCAACTGTCCCATGTGTAATTGACTTGGCAACGGCTGGTCAACTGATTTTGATTCTACCAAAACCCATGATTTTGCCTCACTTTAGCCATGTCTAATATAATTACATTTGAACTTTGTTCAAGTGAGTTAAAAACGGTATCATTATATTTCATTTGTGGGAAGGGCTCATGTAGTAACAGTAATCGTCACTTTGGCGTTCTCATTTGTCACGTCAGTGAACACAAAGCTTAGTTGCATACGAAAATGGACAAAACGGTACCGAAGGTAAATTTTGAACAGTAGTACAACTTTTGCGTTCCCTATGCGTTGAAAGGTTGAGGAAAAAAATGTCCAAATGGCATCAATGTAGGACTTTTTCTAATAATATTAAACCAAAAGAAGTAATTTAGACTAAGCAAGAACTATTGTGTAATGCGTAATCTAATCGCTAAAATATTGCAAATTTTTTAACATAATCCCTAAATACTAAATATATTTAATCTAGTTCATCAACTTTCCATAACAAAATTCAGTTGGTCCTTTTGTAAGATTCACAATTTTCGTAATTACATTGTTACTCGGATATATAATATCTATTTAATTTAATCCACTTCTTATTTTAATGTACTTCCTAAATCAACAAAAATGTGCCATCTTTTTCTTACTTAAAAAAAATAAAATATTTTTGGTCTTTATAAACTATAACAATAATTCTACCACCGCTCATGCGGTGGCTGGGTTGGATAAAGGCTCCCATGACCTTTGCGTAGGGGAGGAGTTCGAATCCCGCCGCCGCACGGGATCTTAAGCGTGACGTCGGGGTGGTGGGTCCTCCGCTAGCGTCACCCCGAGTTTGCCCCGCCGGCTACCGGCTGTACGGGGGTTCCCGGGTCACCAAAAAAAAAAAAAAAAAAACAATAGTTGCATTTAAGTATATTTTAGTTTATGATCTCTAAAAGCTAAAGTATAACCTCATTTAGAGTTATATATATTTAAATCTAAGTGTTTTCACAAGGATATCTTCTTCCTAACTTTTTAGAAAGAAAATTTTTTCAAACTTTTATGTTTCACGTTTTCTTATTCAAATTTAGTTAAACTTGGGTGTTTTCAAGCTCCATATTTAATGATCCAACAATATTTTTTTTTTACCAAACACAAAAAAAAATAAAAATTTAATTAAGAAAACATAAAACAAGAAATCTTGAAAATTTTGTCTATTTAAAAATTCACAGAAAAGATTATAATTAACATGAGTGTGAGTAGGGGTGTGCATGGTCCGGGCGGGCGGTTCCCGACCTAGAACCGGGAACCGCCCGCTAAGGACCGTTTCCGAAAAATCGGAACCAGGATCCACCCATTTATTGCATGGATCCACCCGGGAACCGAACCGCCGGTCCGAAAGTTTTGAGCTCTAAAATTCCAAGTTCCAATCTCCAAAAACTAAAACAATAATTAATAGACGAATAATAGATGAATTTCTTTTGCATTAGTCCTCCCTCTCAAGCTCATTATCCACCATGAATTCTTTCGAAAGAAAATAATGAAAACAATAATAAAATGAGAAGGGAAAGAAAAAAAGCAAAGAGAAAGAGATAGAACAAGGGACAGCAGAACCAAGTTACAACTGAGGCTACTTCAATTATCTTTCATGATGCGACAACACCTTTTGAGCTAGCCGACACGCCATTACCTTGTTCCTCACACCCCACACCACATCCACCACCTCCGCACATGCTCATGATCTCCCAATACGGCACACAACCCATGAACAAAAGCAAATGTACGTTTTTATATATGGGGAAGAAAGAGAAATCTCCCATCTTGCAAAGAAATAGATAAAATAGTGAGGTGGGGGAAAAACCTTCAAGATGACTCATAGATTCCTCCCACTTCAACTTGTAAACTCTATGGACCGTCAATCTCCTTGTTAATCTCCTTGCCAACATCATCCATATCTAACAAAAAAGAAGATATTAAATAAAGTATTCAATTATTAAATAATAGATATACAAAAAAATTACATTATGAAATGATATGGACTTACCAAATTCAAACTTTTCCGCATTTTCAATATATTCTTCAACATTAATCGGATCATGAATTGCTCTCAACCAATCTTGAGTGCAAATCAAATCTTCCACAACTCTAGGAGTCAAAGAACTCCGAAAACCATCAAGCACATGACTAGAAGTACTGAAAGTTGATTCTGAAGCAACGGGAATAGACAAAATATCCCGAGCCATCAAAGATAAGATTTTAAACTTTTGGCCAGCAACACTCCACCATTTCAAAATGTCAAGATCGCGACCATCTTCAAGTTTAGCTTTAAGATATCGATCGAGCTCAGATAAGTTGCTATCGGACTTTTTCTTCTCCTCATTAAGAAAGTCATCATATAAAGGCTCTTGCACAAAGAAATTTAAGCTGCAATCGTCCTCTTCATTTCCCTCATTGAGATAAGAATCGCAGCTACTACCGATATTAGAAGAACTTACCAATTCACCATCCAAATTTTTGTCTCTAGAAGTGTGACAAGATTTCTCATAAAATTTAAACACACGTTCCAAGGCAAACTTCACCTTATCAAACATCTCATCAACTTCGTAGCATCATCATAAATGAGTTTACAACAATACCTCACATAATTCAGCTTTTTCTAGGATCCAATGTTACCGCAATCAATACCATCATATTGACTTTTTCAAAACTTCCATAATATTTGTCAAACTTCTCTTTCATTTTGAAGCCCATAACTCTCACCCTATGATCAAAAGCCTTCATTGCTTCTCGTAAATATTTGTACAAAGAAGCTATCCCCACAAAATAATCATTTGAAGTGATATACAAAGTTCCGGACATCTTCTTGGTGGTATCATAAAACTTCTTCAAAAAATTAGAAAGAACAATAGCATTTTCCCAATTAACGCTACTTGGAGTATCATAATTAAGCTCAGTTAGGAAAGAAACATCTTCTTCCTCCATCCTTTCAAAAGCTTTTCTTAGCTTTATGGCATTCTCTAACATTAGGTAAGTGGAATTCCACCTAGTTGGGACATCAAGACAAATTGAACCCTTATAAGCAATTCTTGTAATTTCAATGCAATCTCGAAATTTCTTAGCTCTCATAGGAGAACTTCTCACATACCTAACCACGTTTCGAATACGTGTAATGGAATCACGTATCTCAGCCAAGCCATCCTTCACAATCAAGTTTAATATATGAGCCGTGCACCTCATGTGTAAAGATTCACCATCTAAGATCAATAGCCTCTCTCTTGAAAATTTTTCTTTCAAATAATTAATGGCCACATCATTTGAACTAGCGTTATCCACTGTAATTGTGGACACTTTCTTCTCTATTCCCCACTCATATATGCATTTATCAATAACTCTCCCAATATCCCTGCCCTTGTGACTAGCTATCAACACAAAATTGATGATCCTTTTGTGCAATTTCCAATCTTTATCAATAAAATGTGCAGTAAGGCATAGATAGTTCAAATTCTGAATGGAACTCCATGTGTCAGTCGTAAGGGCGATCCTAGAATTCAGCTTTCGAAATAAAGCCTTTAATTTTCTTTTTTCACAAAAATACAACTTCATGTAATCCCTAGCCATCGTAAATCGCGACATATGCTTGAAGAGAGGTTGTAATTGATTCACATAATCACGAAATCCAACACATTCAGCAATCGAAAATGGTTGTTCATCAATTATAATCATCCGAATAAGCATTTGCCTACAAATCTCCTGATCAAACTTCCATGTGTACTACTAGTAGTATCTCCTCCTATCATTTGAGTTCCATCTACTCTTTGTGATGCAAACAATTTTTGCCTTTTATCCACATTGCGAGGGTACTTATTGCACTTTCTCAAGTGCTTCAACATATTTGAAGTCCCATTATCAACGTGGTATGAATACTTGGATCCGCAGTAATTGCAAAATACATCAACTTTCCCATTTGTGTGAGTTGTTCCTTTTCGAAAATGAAGCCAAGCTGCTGATTTTCACTTACTAGGAGGACATGGACAAGAACCAGATACCTGATTTGTTTTTGATGTTTCTTCAAAGTTTTCACCTCCTTCATGTTCTTGTGATGTTAATTCCACTATTGGTGTTATTGCATTATAAGATTCCTCTACTTCCATTGACATGTTAATGAATCACCTGAATCAAGCAATGCACTATGGTTAGTCTACAGCACTTCTTTAGGTCTAGATCATCAATCTTAGAATATAAGAAAATGCACAATCACAATTTCTCAAATGCATAACCGAAAATGTACTCTCTGTTTTTTTCGGAAACTGCCAAAAGTTGGCAAACGAACTAAAGAAGTGCTGTAGGATTATCACAAAACCGAAAATTAGACCCCATCAACAAACCGATACAACCTCACATCTCCCAGAATTATCACAAAATCAAATTGTAGCAAATTGAACTAAGCACTGACAAGTGACAATCGACCAGAAAATCTCAAAAGCTCGTGAACAGCGACCATCTCTCCACATTACCAAATCGCCACAAGCTCAAAACTCCCAAAAATTATCCAGAATCACGCTCAAACACAAAGATTTTTATTTCGTTCCGTTTCCCACTATTCACCAAGAAAAAAACCAAGACTTGGAATCATCACTCCAGCCCATTCCTTTCCCCGTCATTTCCCGATTCCATTCCATTCCACCGTGCCAAACTGAACATAATAGTCGACCAAAAAGCCTCTCGTGAATCCGTGATCAGTGGCCACAGCCTCAAAACCCCCCAAAATCTTCCAGAGTTGCAACTCAAAACCAAACAGAGACCAAGCCAAAGCGATGTGATAAAACTAAAGAACTGACCTTGATGTGAAGCGTGCCTCCGCCTAACTTCCTCCCGATGTTGCTTTGTGGAACTCCAACCAAGCGGTGTTTTCGTTGAAGCAAAGCTCCTTTCCACGCCGAGAGCGCGGAGGGAGAAGCAAATCAACAGTGGTACTACAATTGCAAGTCTTTCATTACTATACAAGGTCGTAGACAATTAAATCACCTGCACAAATGCGAAGGTGCGGACAGTAGTGGCAGAGGAGCAACAGCGGCAGCGTCAAGGCTCAGGGAAGAATCAAAGACGAAGGGACTGAGCGTCGGCGAGGGGGGCGGACAGCAGAGGCGGAGGAGCGGCGGTTGTGGCGAGTGGCGACCGGCACGAGGTGGCGGACAGTGGCGAAGGAGGAGCAGCGCCGGCGGCGTGGATGATTGGTGTGGAATCGAAGACGAGGAGAAGAGATTGAGGAAGAAACAAAGAGATAATCAAAGACTGAGGAAGAAATCGGAAGAGAATCGAGAGATGAGACGCGAATTAGGGCTTTGTACCTTGTTGAGTGACGGAAAAGGGGCTTGCCGGCTCGGTCGAGAGTTCTTGCGAGGCGGAGGAGCGTGGTTGTGGCGAGTGGTGACCGGCACGAGGGGGCGGACAGTGGCGGAGGAGGAGCAGCGGCGGCGGCGTGGATACTTGGGGTGGAACCGTGGAATCGAAGACGAAGAGAAGGAAAGGAACAGAGAGAATCAAAGGCTGAAGAAGAAGAAACGCGAATTAGGGCTTCGCGAATTAGGGGCAGGGGGCTTCGCGACTTTTGTTTTTTTTTTTAATTATAAATAGTACCGCTCCGGTCCGGGTGGGCGGGCGGGCGGGCGGATCCGCCCACGGAACCGGGAACCGGACCGGTTCCCACCGGTTCTCAACAATTGGACCGGGAACCGGACCGGTTCCCTCAAGAACCGCCGGTTCCGGGCGGTTCCGGGCGGTTCGGGCGGTTCCTGGGTCCAATGCACACCCCTAAGTGTGAGTATCTATAAATAAATCAATGTCATATCTACATATCTTTATGAAACTTTAAATCTAAAATAGTAGGAATATCAACTTCATATAACTCTAAATGATATAGATTTGTTATTATAGAGATCATAAGGTAAAATATTCTTAAATGGGACTATCATATAATTTAGGGTTAATACCCTAAAAAACCCCAAATTGGTACACTTGTGACAAATTTATCAAAAACTATTTTTTTTACTACCAAAAACCCCAAACTGGTATACCTTTGATAAATTTACCCCAAACTAGTACACTTATGACAAATTTACCCTATGTTAGTTTTCGTTAAATTTTATTATCAAATTATTAAGTTAAATGACACGTGACAATTGACTAGTATACCAATTTAGGATTTTACAATCCGTTTGTTAGAGTTTACAATTTTTATAATTTTTTTGTGGTATTAATCCAATTTAGCGAAGGGTATAATTGTCATAAATTTATCAGTTTGAGGTTTTTTGCGATCAAATAAATTAGTTTGGGGTAAATTTATCATAAATGTACAAATTTATGGTTTTTTATGATCAATCGGAGTAAGTTTATCAGAGATATACCATTTTTTGGGTTTTTCATGGTCAAAAAAATAGTTTTGGATAAATTTGTCACAAGTGTACAAGTTTGGGGTTTTTCAGGGTATTAACCCTATAATTTATATAAAAAAATAAAAAAAGAGAAAAATTTAACCAAAAGATACCACACTTTTTTTGTTACTTTAGGAAATGCATTGAAATGAAAGGAAATTATAAAATCTAGGTAATAGTGTAATTATGAAAACTTGTGAATAATATTGAATGACTAATTTGACTTTGCTATGGAAGGTTGATGGACTAGAATGAGCAAATTGAAAATTCAAGGACTATATTACACAATGGTAATTGCTTGAGGACTTGCATTGACTTTCTCTCTTATTTAAAAATAAAAATAAAACAAAAGGACTACATTGAATATTTAAGAATATTACAAGGATCACATTGAATGAATTAATAATTTTAGCATGACATTGCACATTATGTCAAATTTCAAAGACTGTTGGTGATTTTTCCTTTTCCTCTCCTAACATTTAATTACTTGGGGACTCCCTTATTTTAAAAAAATAAAAATACAAAAGGACTACATTGTGCATCATGAATACTACAAGGACCATATTAAACAAATTAATAGTTTAAGGTTGACATTGCTCATTATGCCTACAAGGATTGTTATGCCATTTTTCCTCTCCCAATGTTTGCTTCTTTCCATGAAATATCGTAGGTAATATGAAATTATTGTAAATTCTTTTTTTTGTAGTCTTACCAACTTGCCTTAATGACCTCAATATTCTTTACAACTCATAAACGTAATGGTCTTATTAGTGAGCAATTAACCTTGTATATTGTTGTTCGCCGGGATAGTGTTCCCTACGAATATCTTTCATCGAAGTGGCAAATCTTCAGCTTTTTGTTATGTGAAATGAGTTATGTATAGTTTTGAAAAGGAAGTGACTAGTTCTACTCTACGTGAAATAAAGTAAATGATAAATAGGAGATAAAATGTGCGATAAATATAAACCTACGATATAAAAAATAATAATAATAATAATAATAAAAAGATAGACAAAAGACAAGTGTTCTCGTGATTGTTGATTGTCCAAAGGTTTTCTACAATTGCGTCTCTTTGGCTATTTGTAGCCGAGTTTACAAGTAACCGCTCTTTAGGTAGTTACTATCTTCAATTTCAAATTGCTTCTAGAGACTTTGGCACCATGCCAATAACTGCATCACGTTATCCATAGTATTGTCAACATCGAGCCTCTAAAAATGCCTTCATTATTATCGTGGTAAGTGCACTTAAAATGTCAAAAGTTGTGTACGATGCTCACTTTGGTACTAAAAATTTATTTTGAATCACTTAAGTCCCAAAATTTTTGAAAAGTGATCATTTTTGTCACGACCCCAACTCTATCTCTACAGTCACAAGCGACAAGGGTTACTTTGCAACGTCTTAGGCTCGTCGCCATCCCAATTCTTTTTAACTTGTTATTATGCACATGCAGAAACTTAAATAAATAATTCCCCCAGACAAATGATAACTGGAAGAGTGGGACCTACATCAAGCAGAACACACTAATTTATATTATAATAGTACTTTTATAAGCCCTTTCTCCATGGGCCATCTTTTCTTTTTACATTACAGTACAAGTTTTCCACATAGATACAAATCATATCTTTTCTAGCGTGACTGCAGCTCCCAAAACTAATGTAAGACTTTCATGCCTACAAGACTGAAAGATGAAGGATGAGTTTTGGGGAAACTTAGTAAGTAAAATTCTTAGTTCTCTACTAGGAAAGCATCTCATCATCAAAACCTAGCAAGTACAGTACTCGAAAACAGTGTCGATGGTAGTCAATCGCAAATCTATTGCCACCTCTCGACTATCTGTGTGTGATTCACTTTCAACTTACCAAATAAGTCATTTCAACAAACAAGCTTATCAATAGCACATACTACTATGTTCAATAAGTTCATCAATCGTATAAATGGTTCTTCTCATACTTTCAGGGGCTTCTAGTCCCGGGCTGGACATCCGGCCTCAAGCTAGGCATCCCATACTCTTAGGGGTTTCCCATACTTTCATGGGTTTCTTGGCTCAACTAGGGCATTTGGCTATCAAGGAGGGCATCCCATACTTTCAAGGGCTTCCCGTACTTTCAGGGGCTTCTTAGCTCAACCAAGGCATCCGACCATCAAGCCAAGCATCCCATACTTTCAGGCGTTTCCTAACTCAACCGGGGCATTTCGTTCAATGAACAAGACATCGTTGCCAACACTATGTGACGACGGGCGCTTTTTCCTCTTCAAGTGCACACACACAAGTCGATTTTTATCTTTTCTTTTAGCTGACACATGCCTGGCCCGAAGGCATGCTAATTCATTCGTACGTGTCATAAGTTTCTTGCACTACTCTAATAAACATGCCGGGAACAATCCTCGGTCTGTAACTTGAATCGATCACTTAGCATTAATCTTCGCACCGGACAAGGCTCGGAAACAGCATGCCTCAATGCCGATTCGTGACCTTGAGGCTTGGGTACACCTCGCTTAGGTGAAGATCCTAAGCTTGAGGGACCTTGGTTTGACCCGATGTGAACGTACCATATACCATGAATGATCCTCGGCTCTTGATTTAATTCAACATCAAGTGCAAGGTCTTTGCACTAAACCGAACCCTAGAATCAGCACCCTTTGGTGCCTTGCCAAGATCTCGTGGATTTGGGCAATTCCCGTATCGATCAAGGCATAAGATCAACACGCCTCAATGTCGACTTGGACCTTGTGGCCTTTAGGCAATTCCCACACCAAGTGAGGTTTGGAACCAGTACACTATTTATGCCGATTCAAGACCTTATGGTTTGGACGGCCTTGCCTTGCAATGAACTCAATCCGAGCGAACCTCGGCTTCATTTCCGGACGTACATGACACAACTTCACGGCCAAACACAATTGCAAGTAAAATCAAACAAAAAACATCACACACCATCCACGGCTTGACGGGGTGAGTACTTAGCTACCCTCAACAATGAAATCTACCTTCCAAGAGGAGAAAGAGGAACCCTACTTACCTTGGCAAACCTCAAGAACTAACTTGAATAGCTTGAAGGGTTAGTGATGCAAGGCCGAGAGAAAGGAGGAAGAGGAGGATAGTAGGCATAAATGGCAAAGTGGGCTAAAGTGGTGGAAATGAATGGGAGCTCCTCCAATTTTTAGGCACCAAGTTCATCATTACTCATCCAAGCAGCCCAATCACATTTCTTTAGGCGGCACGGCTATGCCACCAAGGTGACAAGCCTAGTTTGCAAGGTGGCACGCCTAGGGTCCTAAGAGAACACTTGTCACCTTCTTATTGGACCACCTATTGACTTGCTCTCCAAGGCTTAATTTAGGCTTATGATGTGCCTATAGTCCTAAGGGACACATAAGCCCCTTTGATGCCTAATGGTCCTCTCTTGATTGGTTGGCCTTTGCTTTGTTCATTAAGGCTATCTTTTAGACTCATCATAACCTAAGATTCTAGATGACATCTAAGCTTATGAGTCACCAACTTCTTCTCCAAGGCAAATCTTAAGTCATTATTACCAAGCCAAATGGTCCACTCTAATTTTTCCAAATGTCCTGCCTAAAGTCCTTAGTTGGCAAGCCTACTTGTCCAATAATTGAACCTAAAAGAATGAGGTGGCATAGCTAAAAGACCTTGGTTGGCATTCTAGCTTCTAGGCAACATCGATGATGGCCCGGTTTTTGCTCTTTCATTGGACCATTTGTACCCCATATTTAATGAGCATTTAATGAAGTTTTGATAAGATGCCATCAAAGTTGCCAACTTAGCCTCTAGATTCTTCGGTCATTAATGAGGGGCTTGGGTTTTGCTCTCCGATTGGGCCACATATGCACCTTCCTTATCTTATCCATTAAGGATATTTTTGACTTCATCGTTACTTTTGAAAAGTCAAAAGACACATCAACCCCTTCATTAATGAGGGTGTTCTAGAGTTTTCTTCTATTTTATCTTTTTCTTCATCAAGAAGGCAGTCTAGAGAATTATACCATTAGAATTGATTCGGGGGCCGGAGAAGGGATCATTAGGTATACTTCAAAAAACCGAATCACGTACATCCAAGGTTCGGTCGTCACCCCATGCTCGCCCGAACTGTTCCTTTGGACGGTTGGTCGGCCTAAAGGGTCAGTTGTCCTTCGGTCGGTTCAAGGCCAATCCTAAGGCTACCCATGGCTTAGCACTAAGCAAAGACACTCGGACCTTAGAATTAATGACGGCATAGCTAGGTCTATCCCTGGGCTCATTCTAGTCAGCATCCGATCCATCAGTAGGGTTCGTGGTCGATGCATTACCGATTCACAATCAGACATCACCAATTCAAGATTCTTTTCTAATCACTAAGAATTAAATAGGGAATGATACATTTTTTATCAGAAGACGGTCGCATTTGCTCAATTCGGATTGTCCGTGTATCGGTACATAACTAGGTGGAATCACCCATGACCATAAATTGTAACCAGTCGGATCGATCCATGACCATCCACCGATCCAAAATCATCCCACGGCCAATCCTTGTGATCAAAACGTCATCTTTTGACCTGGTGATCCTATTCCATTGATGATTTTTCAAGGAAGGTTTGGGTTTCAAGACAAGAACTCACAAAAGGATTATGTTCACTCTAATCATTCTCCTTGCACATCTATTGAGTGCATATGCACATGTTAGTGAAGGCAAATTAGAGCCTAGAGCAAAAAAAAAAAAAAAAAAAAAAGCATCTTTCTTGATTATGCTTCTGGCGTAAAAAGGTTATAGACTTTGGTATGCTAATTCGTTTAAGATTATTTTTTGTAGAGACATTACTTTTGATTAGTTTGCTATGCTTTATCCTATGAAAAGATAATCAATTTCTTATGATGAAAATCTGGATCGTGTTGCAAATAAAGTAGAGCTTGAAGTAATTTCTTTGCAACAAATTTAGTCATCTACAAATAATATTAAGTTTGAAGAACCTGGAGAGGAACAATATTCTATTGCTAATACACCAAGAAGGACAATGAAGCCTCCATAGAGATATGGGTTTTCAAATTTTGTTGCTTATGCTCTTTCCTTTGTCAAGGCAATAGAGTACAATGAACCTAAAACCTAGAAAGAAGCTGTCTGTTGAAAAGATTCAGTAAATTGATTAGTTGCAATTGTGGTTTGGAAATGGATTTTCCAAAGATAGGAAGGTATTCATGGAGTTGAAGACATCAAGTTCAAAGTTCGTTTAGTTGCTAAAAACTATAATCAGATTGAGGGAGTTGATTTTAATAATGTTTCTCACCTATCATTAAACATATTATGATTTAGATTTGGAATAACTTCATATGAAAATAACTATTTTGAATATTAAACTTGAAGAGAAAGTCTATATGAGTCAATTAGAGAATTTTCAATTTGAAGGTAAGGATGTTCATGTTTGTCTATTGAAAAAGTTTATATATGGTTTGAAGCAATCACCTAGACGATGGTCTAAAAGGTTTGATCATTTATGGTGCAAAATTAGCTATTGTAGGAGCAAATATTATAGCTGTATTATTTGCGCAAACTTTCAAATGGCTCTTTTATTAATCTATTATTATATGTCGATGATATGTTTATTGCGGCAAAAGATAAATCTGATATACATAATTTGAAGACTCAGTTTAACGCTAAATTTAAGATGAAGGATCTAGGTGCTGCGAAGAAATTCTTAGGCATTGAAATTCGGTGAGAACCAAAAATGGGAAAGTTATATGTCTCTTAGAAAAGCTACATTGAGAATGTATTAGATCATTTTGGTATGAAAGATGCCAAACAGATGAGGACATAAGATATATGTCACATATTCCATACTCTTGTTTAGTTGGTAACCTTACGTATGCCATGGTTTGTACTTGATCCAATATTTCACATGCTATTAGCGTGGTAAGTAGATACTTATCAAGCTTAGGAAAAGTTCATTCGCAAACTACGAAGTAAATATTGATATATTTGAAAGGTACTTTTGATATTGGTTTAGAGTTTGAGAAAATTAGTGACATTCTAATACGATATGTTGATTCTAATTATGCTGGTGACCTTGATAAGAGGAGGTCTTTGATATGGTACATCTTTACTATTGGAGGTTTTGCGATTAGTTGAAAAGCTACCTTATAATATATAGTAGCTTTGTCTACTATAGAAGTAAAGTATATGGCTATTGCAGAAGCAGTTACAGAGGTCTTATGGTTAAGGGGCTTATTTAGAGAGCTCAGTCTAAATCATGATGCGACTATTGTCCATTGCGATAGTCAGAGTGCTAGACATCTTACTAAATATCAAATGTATCATGAAAGGACAAAGTAAATTTATATGCAATATTATTTTATTCAAGACAGTCTTGTTGATGTATGGCATCTTCAATTCGACTGCATGTGGCATCCGGGTTTTCATCAAACCTAGAATGAGTAACAGCTCATTAAAGATCGACGGAAGCGCCGTCATAATGCGTCGTTGGTACCACTTTCAGTCGCCTTTCATCACTTTCATTGTCGGACCCCAACGTCACGTGACACAATGATCCTAGGATATACCTTCATAGTCGTGCCTTGGCCGCGTCAAGACAATTTGATCATCGCCTGACCAATCGTTTCGTCGAAAATTTCTTTTACATAATGCCACGTTTGAGACCCTCTTCTACCCGCATGTGTACACTACAAACCGAACCTCGCATGTACGTTGTTGCGACCCTGTGCAAGCACGTAAGTAATTATATTTTAGCCCACACACATGCTGAAATTAAGAGTCAAATTTTGGGTGAAGTTGGACCGTGCATTAGGACCATGCACGTCCCTTCATTGTGCGGGTCAACAAATGAAGAAGAATCGATCACCATACAGCCTTGTCGAGTTCTTTCTCCATGCAAGAATTGCATGTGGTGGTTGAATAAAAGGAGATTAGTTGATTCCATGAAGACCATGGAACCGAAAATGCTGCATGCACATATAAAAATTTAGGCCTAACAGTTGGAAGGAATTTGGGTCATGTATTACGGACAATGCGGCCACCAATTTGTTGGCCCAAGTAATCACGAGCCCTCTCTCCTCTTGGTCGACAAATTTGAGTCAACCAAAAGAAGCCCATTTGACCAAGCGACGTAGGACTTCCTTCGGTGGACAGCAAATGGGAGAGTGTGGCTTTACTGGCTCGGCAAGGAGAAGAATCAGCATGCAGGAGGGCACGTCTTTGACAGCTGCCCCTTATGCATGCGGCCACCGAATTCTAGGATTGTTGATTGAATTAGTCAACTAAGGAAAGGAACAAAATGCTCGAAATTGTGAGCAGGTGAGAGAAGGAACCGAACTTTAAAATTAGACAAAGAGAAAGCGAGTGAGCACAGCGAGCGAGAGGGTGAGTGCAGCAGGTGAGTGAGAGAAATTGTGAGCGTGTAGCGAGCAAGAGTGAGGGGGAAGGAAGGACACCGCCCTTCGTCCATGCGCGCACGCTGCCGCCATCGACACCGTTCATCTTTGTCGCTGTTGAGCCGCACCGAACACCGCAAATTTCGGTTTTTCTTGCCGTTGAGCTATAGGACTTGAGGCAAGTTGAAGACTACTAATCTATGTATTGTAGTGCTGCTGCCGGCTTAGAAAGTGCATTGATAGGCTAGATTGTTGGATTTTGATGCTGAATGATGATTTATTGAGCGACCGAGGCTGCTTTGAGGCTAAAGGGTTGAGGAAATGTTCGGATTTTTCATATATGATTTCGATTTCTTTGGACTTCATCCAAAACAGATTTTATGACTAGAAATCTTGAAGAATTCGGCCATGGATTTGAATTGAAAAAGAAAAACCTCCCAATCCATATTTGGAGTTGACACTGGCCTCGATTGGTTTAAGAAAATGCACGGTGCTTTCATATTTAAAATTCTGTATCAGTTCTTTTAAAACCATTAGAGATCGCGTTGACATTTCGGACTTACTATACAAGTTTTAAACTCATTTATCATTTAGAACAAAACTTGGCCGCTGTCCGATTTGGAAAACTTCCCGACTTGTACTGAAATTTCTACTTACCGTGGCACTGTTCATCAATGATTCAAAATGGAAAAGAAAATGTTTTGGTGCCCTCGAAGTTTCAAATTTTCATAAGAACCAATCTTTGAAAACCTTGAAGTCGGGAGTGTACATTTGAATTTCCAATGTGCTAATTTCAAATTATTTGCGTTTGATAACTCCCTTTGATTTTGGCCATGAGGTACAAGTGCAACCCGAGATTTTACACATGGATTCTTGAAATGCTTTGAAGGTGAAACGTGGAAATTGATTTATGAACTGATATTATGTTGCTGAAATTTTGTGAATGGATTTCTTAGACATAGAAATGGCATATGATTTCAAAGCCTGCCGCTGTCGCATTGGAAGTGTTTTTGTATTGAAATAAATTAAGATGTTAATGTTGCCGTTGGACCCTCGGGTAAACGATGCCCCGGGAGTCGGGATGCCCAGAGGATCGAATGAGTACATGCCTAGTTGTATTATTAATACATGCCTAGAGGTTTTTTCCCTAAAGCATCGGGATTCCCGGAGGTATGTCGGTACGTAATTCCGAATGGCAAGGGTAAACATGTCTATGGCGCCCTAGAGGTTCCTCGTGACGCAGGTAGGGTACAAGATGCCCGGAGGTAGTGTGACACGCTCTGGATGCCCAGTGGCCTTGTGGCCAGAGGCTGGAGGCTTTCACGACGCCACGTTAGGTGGTAATCCTAGAAGGATGCAAACATTGGCCTCTGGGGGGATAAAACCCTTTTGAATGTTAAAACTAATGATTATAAGTGTGAGTGTGGTCTGGTTAGGGGACTAAATTGTATGGCATGGAATGAGATGTTTCATAACAGTTTGGCCTTATAATCAGAACTTGTGTGACTAAAATGATACATTCTGCTTTTGAAACTGCATCGCCATTGCTTTTCAAAAGTCTTATCGATTTGATGCACACACATTCTTAAATTACCTGTGTTTATCTATCTTGCATGGCCTTGAATTGTGATTGCTTGCATAATATAGCTTGGTAGATCTTCAACTGCTGGGTGGTTGTACTCTCCTCTTTTTGGGGACTAACATTTCAGACAAGAGAAGATGCCTCTATTATTACCACCACCAGCAAATGGACCGAATGGTTGGATATGACCGCGAAGAGAAGAACAGCAGAGGAAGGAATTTTTGGAATACCAGCACTGAAAGATGCACTCTTGCTATGTGGTTGCTAAGGGCGTCAAACCACTTTTGAAGTATAGTCGGGTGTGGGAAACTACGACATTTTTTGGATATGTTGACGAACAATGCCCATCTAGTAATATATGTAAATAACGGTGCCTGACTATTATTTATAAATGTCTTTAGTGTGTGCATTATTTCTATGTGTAAGGGAAGGGAGTTGTTGAATACGCTTCCGCCATGTTTTGCGCAGGGACCAATCAAGTGTATGAAAGAACTCCCATATGACTTCTCGAAAGTCCATTGATAAAGAAAAGGGATATCTAGGTAGAGGAAATAATGTGGTGACCCTAACGGATTTGGGGCCGTTCGGGGGTGCCACACCCCAATTGATGGAGCAAGATTATAACATGGTTCGACAGACTACAGAAAAAGCTAACAATGCCACTTTAGGACGAAAACTCAAATTTTCATTGGCGGATCACAAAAATTTGGATAAATGGAAACGGGCTGCCAATGAGGAGCCATGTGGGCCCAAGCCCATGGATGGGCCCAATGGGCCTCACACCACCCATGCCCAACCCAAAAAGGGGCCGATTAGGACAATTAGCCCACTTTGGATTTTGTAAGCTTGCACAATTATAAGCCCTTGTGCATGGATAGTTAGATTAAGTGATAAGTAGATTAAAGTGATAAGCTAACATGATAGGTGCTAAGTAGAGGTGATAAACTATCGCAATAGGCTATCATTAAACGGAATAAGTTATGGCGATAGGCTATCATTGGACGCGATAAGTTATGGCGATAGGCTATCATTGGATGTGGCATCCCATAAATTCAAAGCCAAGCCTTAAGGTGTGTTAAATGTCTTTAATTAGGTGATAGAATTTTATGGCTTATGCTTTAGCCAATTTGTCTTTTAATTTGATGAATTATGCTTGTGATTGTGGGAATTTAAATTTAATAAATTAATGCTTGGCCATATGATTTAAATTTCAATAATTAAAAATATCCCAAGACTTTGGCCAAGATGAAAAATTGGAATTCAAGAATATTTATAGAAGAATTTCAAAAAAAAAAAAAAAGAGAAAGGAGGTTAATTTTCGAAATGGGCCTTGGGCCCATTAGCCTAAAACCTGGTGGGCCAAGCTTGTCGGCCCATTAGAGCCCAAGAGGAGAATTCGACCAGCCCAAAGGGAGTGGCCGGATGGGCCTAAGCCCAAGCCCAATCAATTCAAAAATAAAAATGACAAGTGGCCAAGGGAAGAGCATGCATTGGCCATTGGTGAGGTGAATCAATCATTGCATATGATGAGCTCTAGGGAGTATAAGAGGGATGAGGAGAGAGAGAGTGGCCGGTTCCTTGATCATTTGGCCGAGAAAGGGTGAGAGAGAGAGAGGGTGTTCGAGAGAAAGGGAGAGGAGCCGAGGTGTGTTCGCCGTCCGTCCGCCTTGTCCGACCACCGTACGCCGCCGTGTGCTTGCCGTTTGTTCATCTTAGAGGCAAGTGGAGTCCTTAACTTCTCTTGCATGTTTGTTTTGTTGGTTGCATGTTCGATTTTAGGTGTGATTTGTGCGAAAAACCAAGGTAAGAGTTAGTTATTGTGGATCGGCTAGATCTTTGAGACGATTGATTCTGTTGAAGTGTACCGAGACACCCGAGACTTCAAGGACTTAAAAGACGATCATACTTTGGTTATATGGCCTAGATCTCTTCATGAAACTTGTAAAGGACACCTTGATACATAACATACTCAAATTTCAGAGGAAACGAAAGAATAGATGGGTGAAACCTTAATTTTTCGTGGAGTTGTATAAATTAATCTAAAAAGAATTTGACTTAGAGTTCTCCATGAAAGATGCACGAAAATGTCTTGGCTATCACCCTGTAAAATTTCGTAATTTTTGGAGGCCATATGAGTATCTTAATCGAATTTATTTGTGGACTGTGCAATCTGGCCATTATCCGAATATCATGTGCTATTTTGTGGAAATTGTGAAATTTTGTGAAATTCAATTTGGCCTTGAATTTTGTATGGAATTGTCATCCTATTGTTTGAATATTATGATTTTGTAAAATCATAAATATTAAATGTAATATTTATTTATGAGAATAAATAAATAAAATAATATAATAATAATATAATAATATAATTTAAAAAAAAGGATTATTTTAATGGCCATGAATTCCATTGAATTTAAGATACATTGTTATATGACATTGGTGTATGTATGATCATGAATTGTGATGCATGTGTGTGAATCATATGCCATGTAATAATAAGATTAAAAGGATTGTGAATGTGGAAAATGGTATGTGAGTAAGAGGTTGTGGTGGAGGATGATGTCTGGTGGCCAAGTGGCATAATTCCAGAGGTTCCCTGGTAGTTTCAGGATGCCCGGAATATGGGGGGCTGGAAGCCCTGTCGGAGGTTTTTGCCCGAAGGGAATGCCTCGCGACACTAGGATTTGGGTGCGGGATGCCTGGCTAGAAGGGTAAAGGCGGAAGCCCCGTCGGAGGTTTCGCCCTAAGGGAATGCCTCGTGATGCTAGTTGAGATGCGAGATGCCCGGAATGTGGGGGGCCGGAAGTCCGGTGGCCATGAGATGGCTGGAATGCTGGGAACCCTGTCGGAGGTCTTTGCCCGAAGGGATGATGAAAATTGATGAATTGAGGATGGGTTATGTGGTGATCGAATTTAAAGATAATGATGAGAATTAAACGATGTGATATGATGATCACCTATGATAATATATGCATGATATGCATGATGATGATGAAATATGATGTGATATGATGATGTATGCATGATGATGCATGATGATAATGAGATGTGATGTGATATGATGATATATGCACGGTGATGCATGATGATGATGAGATGTGATGCGATATGATGATATATGCACGATGATGCATGATGATGATGTGATGTGATGCGATATGATGATATATGCACGATGATGCATGACGATGATGAGATGTGATGCGATATGATGATATATGCATGATGATGCATGACGATGATGAGATGTGATGTGATATGATGATATATACATGATGATGCATGATGATCATGAGATGTCATGTGATGTGATATGATGATATATGCACGATGATGCATGATGATCATGAGATGTGATGTGATATGATGATAATATGCACGATGATGCATGATGATGATGAGATGTGATGTGATGTGATGATATATGCACGATGATGCATGATGATAATGAGATGTGATGTGATGTGATGATCATCCATGGTATGTTATGCATGATGAGATGCATGCTGATGATAATAATATATGAGATGCCATGATGATGATATGTATGCTATGATGATGCATGAATATGTATGACATCAAAAAGGTAAGCAATGCTTGCATCGTATGATGGTATGCATGGTGCATTGAGGTGTTATTGGATTTCCCTATCTGCTGAGTGGTTGTACTCACCCCCTTTGGGGATAACATTTCAAATTAGCAAACATGCCGCTTCCTGCTGTTTCGCGTGGGGATGGTCTACCATCTGATGTAGAGGTAGAGTGTACGGAGATAGATTGTCCCTCTGGTCCCGGACTGACGTTTATCCGAGTGCGATGTCTAGTGATGTATGATATCGGCCTGGCTGGGGGCCCTGTCATACAAGAGTTCATTTCTGTGCACGTTCGACGGGATGGAGCTATGCGAGGGATGCTGCCGCCGCCACCACCTGATGCATCGGGTTGGGTGTGAGACCTACGCACGATGAGTAGGAGCTGGATCTCTTTTTGATGTAGATAGTCGACGCTTCGATGGGAGAGTGTTGTGCACGCATGATGTTAGGGGTCGAGGTTTCTTTTTGAGATTTTAGGTAGGACATGGCAGAGTCCTAACCTTTCTTGTTTTGTATCGACCCAAAGGAAACCCCATCTTGCTTTATATATGTACGAAAGCAAAGCGTCAAAGTTGTTTATAAAATCATGATGTTTAGCTGGTGTGTATTTGTATCATGGATTGGTAAGGGGATAGATGGCGATGTGAAATTTGCTTCTGCTATGAGTCGCGCATGGGACCGCTTTTAAAAAAAAAAAAATGCCTGTGATTAATGACACTTGTTTTAAGTACGAGATAGAAACGGTAATAAGATGTAACATCGGCACTGGTAACGACCTGAAGAAGGGTTCGGGGTGTTATATTGGATGCGACAATTGTTGCGATACGCTATCATTGGATGTGATAAGCCATCACAATAAGCTAATATTGGATATGATAAGCGATTGTGATAAGCTATTATGTGATGCCATAAGCTATCACGATATGTTATAATTAGACGCAATAAGTTATTGAGGTATCTTGATTTGATAAGTGCTTATTGTGCTGCAAGTTTTAAAGTGATAAGTGCTTATTTAATACTAATATTAAAGGTAGTATAAGCAAGTTCAAACTTGAGACATATTTAACAATCTTCACCATGGCTTGATATTTGAGTCAAGTTACAATCGCTTAGCTTGAATTCCACATAAGCAACAACCAATCTTCTTCTCCCATTAGAGATAAAGGCTTCTTTCACAGATCAGCTGGATTATTTTCTAATCCAATCTTCGAGACCTTAATATAGCCATCATGTGACGCCCCGACCCTCAGACGCATGATAATCCTCAATCTCTTTGGTCATTTAATTGCGATGCTCCAAGAGGTGTTGTTGACCCATTCATTTTATCTTTCAATTATACAAAAGCAAAAGTAAAAATGAAACCTCCCAACCATTCATTAATAGGGATAGCATAAGACACATATAATAGAACACACCTTCATATACACATGCGTTAACCATTACATGCCACTCTCTTTACATCCTAAAAACTCGGCCACACATACATCCAAAAGGGGTTTAGGGTAACACATCTAGTATTGTGAGGGTGACCTCAAAAAGTGATGCACCCGACGCGCTCCTAATACCCTAATGGCTCCAAGTACCATGGCTTAAGGTAAGAGTCCTAATCCAAGCTAGTCTCCAGATCGGTAACAGCATCATTAGAGACATCCAAGTCCATTAAGTCATATCCGGTGTTCCAAAGTCTTGTGCCTAGAGGTCTATCGAAGCCCCGTAAAAGGCCATTTAGATCCTCCCTAATCCACACATACCAAGCCATGAATCGGTGGGGTACTAATTTCGTTAACCCTCATCCACCCATACTGTGACATCCTCAATCCGACCACAATTTTCGAAATGGGATTACCATAGTGGCAAATCTTTAGAGCGTGATTGCAATGGGGATCGATAGGCCATGAAAATGCCGAGAATGCCACTTTGGGTCAAAATTTTGATTTTTCATTGACAAGATATGAAAATTAGGAAAGATGGAAATGACCCACAAACGAGGACCCACGTGGGCCCAAGCCCAAGCCCAATGGGCCTCACCCCAAGATGGGAGGCCCAAAGGAGCCCACGGGCCACCCAAACCCGTTTTGGTCTTTCCAAGTCCCTCATTACTGCCCTTGTGCATGAATGGTACCCAAAGCTTGTGAAATTACCATTTATGCTTCTACTTAATAAAAACAAGAGATATGCGCCCAATGAGAAGAGCAGAGAGAAGATGCTTGTATTAGCCAAACCCTCTCATCCTCCCCATCTCTCATCTCACACCCATATCCCTCTCTTTTCCTCTTGGCTGGAGCCACTGTGAACCATTGGCAGATGCACACCCTTACCGTTGCGCGTCGCTGAACCATTGTCCTCACCATCTCACGCCACTATCCCTTGGTTGTTTTGGCCTTGTCGTGTGTTGCCAAGCACCGACCAACCATTGCCAAGCCTTGCCAAGCCTCACCATGTGCCATGCCGCGGCCCAGCCTCGCCGTGATCTCTTTGGAGGGTGACCAGCCACCGTCGAGCACTACAACAGCCATCCAAACCTTGTTGCACCTTCATCGTCACTTGCCAAGCTTGGAATCGAGAGTGAGTGGCACTCTAGCCTTTGAATAGGATTGTTATTGCATTTTGGAGTTAGTTTATGACTAGATTAAGGTTAAATGATGTTTTATTGATATGATCAGTGGCTCAACTAAGCCCTCTCGACTCAATTGAGGCTTCTAGCTTCATGCTAGGCTTACTAGCTCGACTAGGGCATCCCGAGGCTAGCTTACTCGAGGCATCCAATCTCAAACCTAGGCATCCTCAATCCAATTAGGTTTCCTATTTTGAATAAGTTTCCTAATTGAATGGTTTTCCAAGTTGGAGAATGTTTCCTAAAAAGAAGTTTCCAAATTTGGATTTGATTTTTGCCCATATATAAGCTTGACATAGAAAGAATCTAAGCTTTTGAGAGCCTCCTTTTGTAACATTTGATTTCTATAGTGGATTTTTGCTTGTCCTCTCCCCATGGTTTTTCCCATAAGGGTTTCCACGAAAAATCTAGTGTTTTTTTATTCTTCTCAATTTCAATTTTGCTATAAAATTTGCCCTTACCATTATCAAACACTTTACTCTAGCGAGGTTCAAGGCTTGGTAGACATAAGGTTTATCATGAGATATTTTGGCAAACCCAATCTCGCAGCCTCTTCCTAAATGTTTTCTTTCGCTAAATCTTCTTCAAAATCGTAGATGACCACATTCTACTTCTAAACCTTGTAATCTTTCTTATCCTTCTCCTTCTAAGGTTCTCATATTGAGTGGCAGCGGCTGTTAATGAGAATAAGTCCGTAAATATCTGTCCAGTGAATTGTTCCTTCTAGACGAATTTTAGCTCATTTGTGTCCATTTCGGTGACCGCTTTTTCTAGAAGGAAAAACTGGTCCATTGTCTCATTTTTATACTGCTTGATGATAGCCAAATCTGACAATATCATTTCAAGAATTGAACGATAGAACTGGGTATGAAACTTGTTTTCACTTTCCTCCAAATTCTAAACTGAATTTACGGGAAGGCCAATATACCAAGTGAAGGCCATCTTGGACAACGTAAGGGAAATAGCCATAAAAGCTTACTTGTATGTTCCACTGTTGATTGATCATCTTCACTAGCGAAAACGGTAAATTCTAGGATTCTATAGCCTCTAGGATATTGGATATTATCAACCCAATTAGGGTGTGGTTTATAAACAGGTCTAAGCACGCCCTCCATATAATATCATTCACTGCATTACCAAACAAGTAGTTTGCTCAATCACTCATTAGTCTCTCAAAGGATTTTGTGCTCGATTGCCTTGGTTAAATTGCATCCGTGGTGGTAAAGGGGGTCGAGCCCTAAAATCCCTATGCCCCCTTGCACTCAATAGGGTTGGTATCCTGGGGATAAGGACACGGATTGATGTAATGTTTATTGAACTCATCCCAGGCAAAATGTTGCTGCCCCCTGACCAACTTGCCTCTAGAGCAGATTGTTGTAAACCGCCTCCTTGGCCGTCCATTCCTGCATTAGGGGCATCAATGGGTATCCTTCTTGAGTTATACCCATTCGGATTCTCCTGCATGACTCCAAGAAGATTCGTTGATCCACTTGGACCCACTTATTCTCCCCGTGCGCCTTGATTTTGATCATTCGCACCTTGGATCCTTTACAATATCCCGACCGGTTGTGTCTAACCCAAACCACCAATAGTGTTAGATTGGGCAACGACAGGAATTTGCAACAATCTTAAATCGGCGTGGTCTTATTGTACCATATTCACTTGATTTGGTGGTTCGAACCTTGAAGTAAGTTCAGTCACCTAATTGATGAATAAGGGAAAACAATCCCATACAAATGGTTCGCCACATAGTTGGTCAAATCATTTTGTTGTTCTTCAAATATCCTCCTTATGGTGGCCTTTACCGCTAAGCTTAGGGCCAAATCCCTTCTTTGATTCTTGGTAAGATACCGAAGGATATCACCAAAATTCAAACCTGTGTTGATATCATCAACTAGATCTACTTGGCTAGAACTCTCAAGCAATAAAATTATGCCACACACTACAGGGACTGATTATCCTCGCCAACGGCAATAAAATTATGCCAGTTCCTTATTTTTGCCATGGACACCTCCTAGAAGTGGAAGACTATGGTCCTACAAGGCGTGCTAAAAGGATTGTTGTGAATTACCTTATTTGGATGCTTTGTTTTTGAGATGGGATTGGCGCCAAGGATTTGCGAACGGCGGTTGGTGTCGAGGCTGACTCAACACAATTGCGGCTAGCTTGCTAGTCATAGTGAGGAAGACTCGTGGATAATTTGTACGCTGCGAGTGTGGGGATTTCAAGGAACGATGAGGATTGGCTTTCAATGAATGGGTTTTAGTGCAATTTGTGGAAAGGAAGTCAAAGTCGTTGGACTTTTCCATTAGCCCTCGCAACCACTACTTCTTTCTCTTTAGGAATATCTCCTCCCAAATTTTTTACTAATAATGGGTTGTTACTCCTACAAAAATAGTGTGGGTATGGAGGTCTGAGATTGTTGCTTGTCTAGAATTGAGGAAAACAGATCAGTTGCTCTGTTACGAGACTGGATGAGAATGCCATGAGTCAAGCTGGTTTAGCAACGAGGGTGGACAATTGGTTGTTGGTCCAAAAGGCGAGGGTGTGAGGTAGAGTGGCAAGCACCAGAAGCATTGCCGAGGGGCAGCAAACGTCGAAGAAACATGTGACGTCGAGGTGGTGGTGTGGCCTTATCAATCTAAAAAGGTCTTTAACAAGGACCATAACTTAGGCTTGGTAAATGGCTCAACCAATGGGACTCCTCAAGTCAAGGCTATTTAAAAAATGATATTTCACGATCACCTTCAGGTTTACAAGTTAGGGAACTTGCGAAATGCGGAAAAAATAATCTTACTCGCACTTCTTTAACTAATGCTTTCAAATGTATGAACTCCTATGTTAATTCAAATGTCATAATCTGAAAGGATCGTTAGCCTCCAAATGTGTTTAGAGGGGTGAAAGTTGGTGATCATCTTGATATTGGCACAAATCTTCTTCTGCACCATCAGAGATTTTCTCCATATCGAAGCTCCACCAATTGTAACACCTTGGCATTTGAGTTCTTTAAGTACCGTTTCACTAGAGATGCGACTTTTTACAGCCCATAATCATTTGTTTGAATTTTTTTTCAATGGGCATTGACCTTGTTTTTACCACACATGCTGCGTTTTTAAGCCCCCCAGTTTTCATTTAGTTTTTTCTTATATCTATGGGCATCGACCTTACTTTTTCCAGGCACATGCTTTTTCATGCTCCTAATTCTACACACTTATCCACATTTTGGTCCCATTTAAGAAATGATTCAATATTTGGACTCATAGGTTCTTCGTCTTCTGTCAGCATTGTATAGACTATGCTACTTGAATTATTGTCGTTTTCCTTGCCCGAGTGGAATGGATAGTCACCACCTAGGTTTATATTAATTGAAATGCAGGCTCAAGTGGGCTATGCAAAGGATATCAATGTGTTAGATAGACAAATAACTATTCTTCATCATCCTAAGACGCTTAAATTACGATATGAATTCATCTGTAGTAGCAATACTTGAAGTTGACGCAAGTGAGAGTAACAAAATTCCTATCAATTCACATTTAGTTTGCCCCATTGTGGAGCGATTCTTGACAGGGATAATTTAAAATTTTTCCTGTCTGTAGCCTCAAAAGGGATAAACAATGGATACACCTATAGTGTTTAGGATGCCTCTCATCACTTCTATTGATGTACCATTTGCGAGATAACCTTTTATCTTGTGGGTACGGAATTTTTACACTCAACTCACTGGTTTTTAGTGTATGAAACGATATATGGAATAGGGTTTGCCTTTCATCATTCTGTCATATCCCATTTGAAACATTCAATTTATCTCACACAATTTATCCAAGAAACCATTGCCTTAGACAAAATGGTTATGCAAGATTTGCAACAAATGTGAACCATTCAATTTGCAACTCAATTAAGGCAATTTATTCATCATAAAAATATTTGCAATTCTTGACATGACATAGTAGATTCTATCATGGGTAATACTTCTTGATAGCATCAAAGTTAATAAGATTGAAAAATTTACAACCATCCATTTCTACCAAGATCAAGGCACTTTTAGGGACTAGCTTCTTCACCACATATGGGCTACTGTAATTTAGAGCAAACTTGCCCCTAGGATTCAGAAATATTGGCAACAACTTCTATAAGACTAAATCATTTACCTCGAAATGTCTTGGTCATACCCTCTGATAAAAAGACCTAGCCACTCTTTGTTGAATCCGTTTTACCTCGAATAACTCCATGGCAAAGAGCTTTTAGTCTTTTCTCATCAATTAGGTTTAATTGCTCAAACCTTTGTTGTGTCCATTTTGCCTCAGAGAAGGGATTTTCACTTTCACGAGCAGAAGCGCTTCCATGCCGCACACTAAAGCGAAAAGGGGTTGCAAATTGACTTTTTGTACGCCATTAATGTAAGGGTAACCTATCTTGCCAAGATCTTTTTCATGTTCTTATTGGTCACCTCAATAGCTCCATTCATTTGTGGGTGGTAGGGAAATGAATTTAGATGCTTGATTTGGAACTCATTAAACAGCTCATCAATAAAATTGTTGTTCAAATTTGTTGAGTTGTTATAGACAATTGCTTCAGGGACACCATAGCCAGCGATTATAACACGTATGCTGAACTTCATGACATTTCGGACAATGAAATTGACATAGAATGAGGCTTCATTCCACTTAGAGAAATAATCTATCGCCACCGAGATAAAATGATGCCCATTTGGAGCTTTAGAATTTATTAGGCCAATCACATTGATGCCCCACATTGAGAAGGCCCATGGCTCAAATAACTAGCATAGCTCATTTAGATGAACATTTATCTTATTTTCATGAATTTGGCAACGATGGCAACTTCACACATGCTATATGGGTGGAACATTAGTGTGCCAGTAGTAGCTAGTAGCCTAATCTTATAATCATATGAGGTAACATGTGCCCATTCATACGTGGACTACAAACTCCTTCGTGCACTTCTTGCATGATTTGGGTAGCTTTGGCTACGTCTATACACTGCAATAGGACTGAATCATAAGATCTCTTTTATAAATTCTTACCACTAGCGAAGAATTTTAAGGCCATCTTCATGATGTATTTCCTATCAATTGGAATACATCCCTCAGGGAATTCTTGTTTTTGAATGTAGTTCATAATATCATAATACCATGGTTTCCTACCAAGCTTTTCAGTCCCAATCACATATTAAGTCAATTAATGCAAAACCTCTATTTTTAACAGCTCGACTTTTAACTCATTAGTTACTTGCAACATAGATGATAACATTGCAAGTACATCCACAAATTGATTGTGTGACCTCGACAAGTATTTAAATGAAATTTCATTGAACTCCTTCACCAACGCTTTTAGATACTCATGATACAAAAGTAATTTGGCATTCCTAGTCTTCTATTCTCCTACAATCTGGAGTATGATCAATGCGAAATCTCCTAACACTTTTAATTTAGCCACTCCTATCTTGATCGCGAGGATATAAGTGTCATACTCGGCTATGTTTTTAATGCATGGGAATATCAATTTTCTAGCTATTGGATGGTGTTGTCCATCTAGGGCTATCATAACTGCCCTAATACCAAAACCAAACAAGTGTCTAGGGAATGGTCTCCACCAAAGAAAATGGTCCGTGAATCTTCACTAACATACAATATCTAGGGAATGGTCATCATCATTCAAGATTTCGGTATTTTCGGCCATTATATCAACAATCACTTGTCCCTTAACTCACTTTTGTGGCATTATTGCACGTCAAATTCTGAAATCAAAAATTTTCATTTAGCTAATTTACCCGCCAAACCGGCCGATCAAGTAAGTACTTAATGGGATTGTTCTTGGTCAAAAGAAATGTGTAGTAATGCAGTGTGTTGTATCGCGATCTATGCAATACCCACATGAATGTAGCATAAGTCTTTTTAGCATCAGAATATTTCAGCTCCAAGATAGTGAACTCGTTGCGGAAGTAATAAGGGTTAATACCCTAAAAACCCCAAACTGGTACACTTGCGACAAATTTACCCCAAACTATTTTTTTGACCACCAAAAACCCCAAACTAGTATACCTTTGACAAATTTACCCCAAACTGGTACACTTGTGACAAATTTACCCTCTCTTAATTTTCGTTAAATTTTATTCTCAAATTATTATGTTAAATGACACGTGACAGTTGACCGGTATACCAACTTAGAATTTTACGCTCCGTTTGTCACAGTTTACAATTTTTGTGATTTTTTTTGTGGTATTAATCTAATTTAGCATAGGGTATATTTGTGACAAATTTACAAGTTTGGGGTTTTTTTGTAGTCGAATAAATTAGTTTTGGGTAAATTTATCATAAATGTACCAGTTTATGGTTTTTTATAGTTAGTCAGGATAAATTTGTCACAGGTATACCAGTTTGGGGGTAAATTTATCACAAGTGTATAAGTTTATGGTTTTTCAGGATATTAACCCAAGTAATAATTGGCTCATTCCTTTTTATTGACGGGACTTTCCTAGGGTGGAGAATCAAAGGATGCCCCAGGATGGCGAGATAAGAACTAGTTGATTCATCAAGTATTGCTTAGTTTGTCAAACACTTCTCAACACTCATCATTCTAGTTGACTTGTGCATTTTTCCTTAAGACTTCGAGCAATGTAATTCAATTTCCCCAAAAGACTTCGAACTTCTTTTATTGTCGAAGGAAGTTGCAACTTGCATATGGCCTTAGCTTTGTCGAATGTTGTGCAGAACATGCACTTGGTAGAAAGTTGACGAAGCCTGAACTCAAAATCAGTCAATCAATTTCTTTATGGTTCCGACGTGGCTTCTTTCAAGTTGGGTTTTTGCAATCATGTCATCGATATAGACCTCAATCTCCTTATGCATCATGTCATGAAATAGTACTACCATAACTCACTAGTAAATTGCCCTTGCATTGTTGGGTCCAAACGGTATGAACTTATAATGAAAGGTTTCCACTGGGTGATCAATGCGGTTTTCTCCTTGTCTTCCTTCGTTATCCTAAAAAAATCATCCATAAATGACTACAGTTTCAATCCAACAGTGCTTTCCACAAGGACATCTATATGTGGTACAGGAAATCATCCTTCAAGCTAGCCTTGTTTAAATCCTAATAATTGACCCAAATTTGGACTTGATTGTCTTTCTTCATCATTGGTACTATGTTAGCAACCCATTTAGGGTATTGCAAGAGTTCAATGAATCCCACCTTTAAAAACTTCATTACTTCTTCGAGAGTTTGGGTTTAGTTCTCCATAGCCTCTACTTCTTAGGCAGCACATTCAGTTTAGTATGCAAATAATGCTTGACGATTGACGGGTCTAAACCAAGCATGTCAACATAGGCCTAGGCAAAGACATCTTGATACTACGTTAGCAACTGAATTAGGCATTTAGCCTCATCTTTGGGTAGATTTGCCCCAATTTTCACCTTCTTAGCTTCTTCCGAGTTGCCCAAATTGATAGTGATGGTTTGCTCGCTTAGTTTTTTCATATTGTTCCTAGCTACACTAGCCCTCAATGGAGTCATCAATTGAGTCTTCGAAATTATCATTATCAGTGCCTACTAAATTGGATTGAACCGCTCCCACACCTTTGAATGTGTTGACATCTAATTTTTAGTCGACATATCGAAAAGGTAAAAAATTGAGGTTTGGATTTTTTTATCGCAACATAGTCCATTTCTTGGCCAAAAAGTGTCATTTTGTGTTTCCCGTTGTTTCATTGTCCTTTTCAAACATTTCTAATTCATTTTCGAGAAAAATATAAAAAGTCAAACGGTCGGCTTTTCCGTTGATAAAAAAAATTGAAAAAAAAAACACTTCTTTTATTGTCAATTTGATTTGTATGTTGAAAATTTCACAAAATTCGCTTGTTTTCCAAAATCTTTAGATTTAGGTTCTAGATTGTACAAAAAAAAATCTCTTTTGTTCTAGGCACAATTAGGTGTAATTCCTTACAACATTTGGTTTAAGGACTATTTTAAACTTATTTGTTGATTCGGTTTTACGAATTACCATATTGAAAGGCAAGTTGTCATTTTAAGACATAATTAAGGAGTCAAATTCGATCATTCATAACTTGCAAATGGATGATGGTTTTCTACTCATTTTATTAAGAGAACTCTTTGATTTTCTTACCCAAAAAAAAAAAAAAAAAAAAAAACTCTTTGATTTGAACAATTTTCTCTCAAGTATAAGAAAATCAAACAATTAAGCTTGAATTGAAGAAAGTCAAATTGACCTAATCAAGACTGTGGTTCGATTTCATAAATCTGTCTAATTTTGATATTAGATCTCGACTCATTTTTACATAATCTGTCAATTGTAACATTGATTGGACTCAATTTCAATCAATTTGAAATTTTACATAATGAAATGCAGAATTGTTCATTTTAGCCCTTTAAGCTCAATTTTAAGCACTCGTAGTTTTGGTCCCTTTTTTTTTTCTTTTCATAATAATTACTGAATTAAGTCAATAGAAGACTGCTGGAACACATTTTTGAAGGTTAATTGGCTTAACTGAATTGAAATTGGGCGATTTACACCCGAATCGAGTAAATTTTCTCTTCAACGACCAAATTGTATAAATTTTAAACCCATAAGGGTCACAAGTATCTGAACCAGCCAAAAGCAGTTCAAACTTGATAAGAACCGATTTGACAGGTCTGCCCAATTATTGGTGAGGTTCAGCCCTTACCAGTCGCATCTATATCTCTGGTGGCTATTTTCGAAATCCTCTTTGTGCCAATTTCACTTATGTACCCTCAATTTCCCATAATTTTGCATTTTGACCCTCAGATTTCGTAAATTTGCAATTTGACCCATAATTAGGCATTTTAGTTCAATTCTCGATTTTGGGTCAGGTTTTTGCAAATCAAGCCCGTTAGATCTATTACTCGACATCTCTAGATGATAGTTAAGCCTTTGAAATCTGATTTTGCCCATTAGATTGAAATTTTGACCATCAAATGAAACCGATGGCTGAAACCATTTGATTTGGGGATGGTATAAATACTACTTTCCCTAAAAAATCAGAGAGGAGGCCTTATTTTGAAAATTTTCTCTCTAAACTCAATCCTCTCTTTTTTCTCTCTTTTCCCACTCTCCCTAATCACCTATCTCCCTCCTCTCGCCGGTTTGCTTGTGACTGCGCATGAAACATGAGGCTTGATCTCTATCTAAATGGCTTAACTAAGTGGAGTTAAGAACATGATTTGACTATTGTAGTGTCGCCATCAATGTGTTAGGTCCTTTTAACATAGACAATCACATAGATACGCACATGAAACGAGGCTAGATCTCTATCTGGATGGCTTAACTAAGTGGAGCCAAGAGGATGATAAACTCCAACTAAGTTGAAAGGAATGCCCTATAGTCATTCAGTTTTGTGGATAAGAACAAGCACAAACAACACCATGAAGAACTTTCCGGGAAGAGAAGGTCAACCTCTATACTAGGGGTGTCAGGAACCGAACCGAACCGAATCGAAAAAATTCTCTATATTAAGGGTGTCAGGAACCAAACTGAAAACCAAACCAAATCGAATCGAAAAATTCGATTTTTTCGGTTCGGTTCGGTTCTCATTAAAAACCAATATTTTTTTTATTGGTTCGGTTTTTATTGACTAACCAAATCAAACCGAACCACAAATCGATAAAATATGTCCTCTCCTTCCTGACTTTCAATTCATCGATCACCTGCAGCTTCCAAAAGCACGATTTCCTACGAATCTGTATCGACAAACCGAGAGTGATGTCTCCCTTGATCGAGGGACGCGATTTGTCCGTGCTCGAAGCGATCTCCACCAGCCCTAGACTGAGCCCTCTCCAACTCAATTTCAGCTTTGCGCTTGATAATGGTGTCTCCTCGATCCTCTTCGCGGCACCTGGATCTCTTCCGATCCCCACCACTTGCTTTGGCTCCTTGAACTTGGCCGAGACAACTCTCTCGCGGGACTTCTTCTCATCCCCGGCTTTGGCCTTCTCTAGGCGAAGCACCTCGAGCCTCGACGACGGCCCGCCATTGCCTTCTCGATCTATGGCTTTGGCTGACAGGGGCTCCAGCACGCCCTGCTTCCATTGGATCTTGGAAGGAATGGAGGATTTGAGGGAAATATGGGAATTGGCGCACTCGGGGTTTCGGTGTTCCTTCCTGTAGTCGTCGGACTCAAGTGAGTCGGAGAGGTTCACGAAGACGGGGTTGACGGACGAGCAAGACGCCTGGACGGTAGCGGCGACAGTGGCAGAGTCTTCGGACTTGCTGTTGTCGAAGGCAGCATTGTTCCAAACCTGAAGCTCCGATGCGTCGAACGCATCTGGTTACCCAAGAACACTCATCTTTCGAATCCCAGTAGGGCGAAACGAAAAAGAAATTTGGAAATTCTTGCTTCTCTGGGGTGGTGATGATTCTTGAAAAACGAAAAAAAGAAAAAAAAAAAAAAAAGCCAAAAGTTAAAAACTGAAAATCAAAAAACTGAACTGAAATTTCGGTTCGGGTCTCATTCGATTCGATTTTTCATAAAAAAAAACCTAATCGAACCAAACCGTTGACACCCCCTACTCTATACAATAGTCTTGCTTTCGAGGAAGTGTCATTCTCAATACCATCCTAAATTCCTATCATTGCCCAGGTTCAACGGCATAGTTGTATGTGCAATAGTATAATGCGAAAGTAATGAAACATGCACGGCAATTTAAATGCAAACAACATGTCTAATTAAGGAATATATATATATAATTTATTTGAACACTTCTTTACAGGACAAGGCTTAGCAAAGACTACCATACCTCCCATTTGCATGAACATTTCACACTTGATATTAAGGACATACTCGATATTCTCGCTGCCAAATAAAAACATTGTGAAAAGAAAAAATTAGCCTAAGTCTACTATGGTTGCATTTGGGAATGACATTGCCAAATATCTTTGGGCATTCAAAGCCCCTTGGGGCAAGTTTGCGATGTTTGGCAAAATTTTTTGAAGGCCCATTATGCAAATGCTAGCCTTTTGAAGGTTGAAGCCCAAGGCACCAATGGGGCTACCTTGGCTTCCTACCATTCTTAGCAAGTCGACAGTGCGCCTTAAAAGAAATTTCGTTATTCTTTTGTTACCCTCAGAATTTTAATAAAATTCCAAGTTTGACCCTTTTCAAATAGAAACCCTAATCCTCTACTCTTCTTTTCTAAGCAAAAACGCCACGCCACTTCCCTTCCCTCCCCTTCCCTTCCTTTCCCTTCCCTTCCACTTCTCTTCCCTTCCTTTCCACTTCTCTTCTCAACTCTTCTCAAGATCTCGCTCTTACCACTTCAAAGTGTTCACCTCTCTGGTCGCCTCTCTGGTAGCATCTCTTTTTCTTTAGCATTTGCTGGTTTCTTTTAATTTCAATCATTGATTTCAATGATTCTGCCCCGCTTCCTCTATGCTTGTAGCATCACTGCCTATAAAAGATTGATGCGTGATGGGGCAAGTAATTCTAGAATGCATTTTCTTTTTTTCCTTTTGGGATTTTTTGGTTAATTGTATGGAGTAGTGTATACGGGGAAGAATCGAAGGGGAATAAGGAAAGATAAAATGATCTCCTTACAAGGTATAAAGGGCTTCAGGATAGAAGAAGCTCACTACCAAGGCCTAAATATTCCACCAGCTAAGGATAAAGGGCTTCTTAGCTCACTACCAAGAAGGGATCTACACTCCAAGGATAAAGCGACTAAAAGGAGTTATCCACTTACCGAATAAATTCAATCAAACAGAGGAATTCTCACAATTTCCATTCATCAAAATCGTATGTCCCTACATCGCATTGGTTTCCCCTGTTGATAGGAGGATTTTAGACTTGGGAAATATAAAAAATAGACTTTAATGACCTAAGAACTTAAACCTTTGACTCTTGAGAACTACATAACAATAAAGGCACCTAAGAACTTAGTAAATGCATTTATTAGCATGGGAACTTGCATTCTTGAACCTTTAACCTACTAAAATTCGTGCTCCTCCCTTGACCAGAAAATAATCCTCTTCAAACCTCGTCAATTGGTCATGCAAGATGTCTAAAATGGCTTCCCATCGATAGTTATCGACATACCACAAAGTATCAATAAATAATTGATATTATTCATTCAAAATAATCCATCGAAGAACATAATGCCCAATTTCTTTCTTGACTTGGATAAGCATAGATGGTTTTGAGTTGATTGATGGAACTATGTTTGATGCTCCTGCATCATCCTCCTCAGGTTATTTCAGATTTGTCCGCAAATCTAGAAAGTTTTCATTCTCCAAGTAAGGAGAAAGGTCTCCCATGTTGAATGTTGCCAAAACTCCAAATTCTCCAGGAAGGTCAATCTTGTAAGCATTGTCACCAATTCGCTCAATAACTTTAAAGGGACCATTAGCTCTAGGCATGAGCTTTTTCTTTCATTGAAATGGAAATCTCTCATTCCTCAAGTGAAGCCATACAAGATCGCCCGATTGAAATTGTCTCTTCTTGCGATATTGATTTGCTTTCTTCTTGTAAGATTCGTTGGCCTTTTCGATCTAGGATTGAATCTACTCATGGAGCTTCTTCATTGATTCAGCTCTTTTCTTGCCATCAAAGCTTACTTGAGAGTTAGGTGGAATTGGAATCAAATCAATGGATGTGAGAGGATTAATTCCGTACACAACTTCTAATGGCAATCGACCAGTAGTATAACTTGGTCATTGATTGTAAGCAAATTCAGCATGCGCAAGCTTTAAATCCCAATCTTTCAAAGATTTACTCACCGTACCACGAAGAAGAGTGGTTAGAGTACAATTTGTTACCTCCGTTTGGCCATCGGTTTGTGGATGACAAGCTGTGCTGAATAAGAGTCTTGTACCAAGCATTCTCCATAGAGTCTTCCAGAAGTAGCTTAAGAACTTTGAATCACGATCCAACACAATGGTTTTTGGTACTCCATGAAGGGAATAATCTCTTTGAAATATAATTCAGCAATATGAGAAGTATCGATGGTCTTGTGACATGGCACAAAATGAGCCATTTTAGAGAACCGATCAACGACCACCATAATAGCATCTTTTCCCTCTTTGAGTTCTTGGTAGAGCCACAATGAAATCCATGCTAATATCTTCCCAAGGCTACAATGGTACTGGAAGTGGAGTATACAAACCTTGACGGAAATGGCTTTTTGATCTTTGACAAGTTGCACACCTTGAGATGATAACATGCACATCTCCACTCATCTTTGGCCAATATGCTCTTGAAGAACCTCAAGATTTTTGTTAATACCAAAATGAATCGGCCAATCCTCCACCATGCGCCTCTCCAATTAGCAATTTGTGAAAAGAACTCTTCGGCACACATAATCGATTTCCTTTAAAAAGAAACTCATCTTGTAAAGAATATGTACCTTGAACTACCCGCTTGCAATTGTAATGATGGATGAGAACTCTGCATCTTTAGAATAAAGTTCTTTCATTAATTGAAATCCAAGAATCCTAGAGTCCAGAACAACAAGCATAGAATATCTTCTCGATAAAGCATCTGCTACAACATCAATGTGCCTAGGTTTATATTTTGAGACAAAAGAAAAAGATTGAAGAAATTCTACCCATTTTGCATGTCTCGAATTAAGCTTGCGTTGGCCACTAATAAACTTAAGCACCTCATGATCAGAATGAATGACAAACTACTTTCGCGTCAAATAATGACTCCAATGATCAAGTTGAATAATTCCTCTCAGAATCGGTTAACTTATCGCTGAAATATGCCAATGGTTTTTGTGCTTGCATCACACTCAACTTCAAAATTAGAAAGTGCAAGAATAGAAGACTCATAAAGTTTTTGCTTGATTACCTCAAGGGTGTTTTGAGCACCCTTTGTCCATTTAAAAGCACCCTTCTTCATGCATTCAGTTATAGGAGCCATGACGATACTAAAGTTTTTGACAAAATGTCGATAGAAAGAAACAAGTCCATGAAAAATTCTTACATCAGAAATGGACTTCGGAACCGACAAAGTCTTCATAGCTTCCACCTTGGCTTGATCAATAGAGATTCCATATTTGGAAACCACATAACCAAGAAACACAATGCTTGGAGAGAAAAACTCACATTTCTCCATTTTAGCATGTAGTTTTTGTTCTCTCAAGACATTAAAGACCTGTTTTAAATGAGAAACATGCTCCTCCTTGTTCTTGCTATAAACAAGAATATCGTCGAAATAAATAACGATAAATTGACCAATAAAGGAACGAAAAACCTTGTTCATAACCCTCATGAACGTACTCGGAGCATTAGATAATCCGAATGGCATAACCAAACACTCATAAAGGCCTCCCTTGGTCTTGAAAGCCGTCTTCCATTCATCACCTTCTCGCATTCTGATTTGATAATAACCACTCAGCAAATCTTTCTTTGAAAACACAAAAGAACCATATACTTAATTCATCACGCATATCATCAAGTCTAGGTATAGGGTACCTATACTTAATGGTGATGTTGTTGATGGCCCGCTACCAACACACATTCGGTATGTACCTGTGGCACCCCAAAGCGCCCAAGGTCACCACATCTTACCAAAGAAGTGCCTTAGTTCCCAGGCATTTTTTTTTCTAAACGGTCCCAGCGCATCTTATTTGCGGAAGCATAATCAAGTCTTACTAATTCTCCCTCCAACAACCATGATACAATTGCACACCACTAAACATCATAAGAAAAGATAAAGTCATGACACTTTTATTTACATATTTTCATGATGGATTTTCTCGGGTCGGTAAAACAAAAGAAAGGTGAAGACTTTTAGCTACACTCGGCCATAACCCCAAAAAGAGACAACTCAACCCTCTAAGACGATCATGCAAAATCCTCCATCAACTAGTGTCGGCTATTGTCCAAAAAGTTGTAGCTCCTACTCTTCACGCACGGGCCAAGCACACCCATCCCGGTGCGTCAGGCGGTGGCGGTGGCAACATCCCTCGCATCACTCCATCTCGACGAACGTGAACGGATATGAACTCCTATATGACATGGCCCTTAGCCATGCCCACGTCGTACATCACTAATGCACGAACTCGAATGAACGTCAGACTAGAGATGGTGGGACAATCGATCTCCACATTCGAAGGAAGGCCGTAAAAGACGCCCCGCTTGACAGCAGGGAGCGGCATCTTTCTAATCTAAAATGTTGGTCCCCAAAGGGGTGAGTACAGCCACTCAGCAGGTAAAGGACCCAAAAACCACTCAATGCATCGCACAATACAATCATAACAGTCATAGCATAACACCTGTCATTCAAGCATCCATGCATAATTTACCTTGAAACCATGCACATATCATTATACCACATGTACGCACATCCTCATGTAATCATCACCATCATGTCATACATGTACCATTATGCCATAGGTGTACATACATCCATGCACTTACCATCATCATGTCACATATACCATCATGCCATAGGTGCACATACATCCATGCACTCACCGTCATCATGTCACATATACCATCATGCCATAGGTGCACATACATCCATGCACTTACCATCATGCATCCATGCATACATGTCACCATATCATGCACAATTCAATTACAATTTTTTTCCAATTTTATTCTTTCATCTTGGGCCGGCATATTTATCTTTCCGGGACCAGTATTTGCATCCCACATTTATCGCTCGCACCCCACTTGGCCTCGCGAGGAACCTCTAGCACAAACCTTCGGGCATCCGACATAATACCCGCCGGGCATCTTGTACCCCAACTGGCATCATGAGGTATCTCCCGGCTCAAACCCTCGGGTTTCCAGCTGCCCCACTCTCCGGGCATCTCGAAACTCCTGAGGACCCTTCGACATTCAGCCATTTAAGGCCACCGGGCATCCGGCATTTACACTCCCTGGCCAGGCATCCGACCCTCCCGGGGCATCGTCGGCTCACACATCCGACGGCCTTCTCACATATGATAGTTCATATTTTCAATTATAGCTCAATTTCAACATGGCATATGATGTGATGGCAAACAAGATCATTTGATTCTTATATGCATTTCCAATCATCATCATACATGGAGCAAGATACGATCACTTATGACAATACAATCCATGTGGTCCATACAACTTAGAATAATCCATACATCATGACTTTTGAGATTTAGCAAATTCCAGCTTGCACACTTTCGGAAAACATGCAAATTAAATATCCATATGATCTTCAAAAATCATAAAATCAGAACATGTGATAGACAAGACAAAAAGGTAGCAACTCCATGAAGAACACATGCCCAAAAGAGCTTCACACAAGAAGATATAGCTCACACAATACAGCATGCAAAATTCGGATAAAATCAGATTGCGCAGTTCTTGAAATATTTCGATTAAAATATCCGAATGACCTCCGAAAATTATGAAATTTTACCAGGTTATAGTCGAGGCCCTAAGGTAGAATTTTCATGGAGACATCGAGGCCAGATTCATCCTAGATAATTTACTGTAGACGGTCGAAGCTCCTGTTCCTAGTACTGAACAGTCCAGTTTAGCTGTCTCCGAAAAATCGAGGTTTTGCCTACTTATCTTCCTTCATTTCCTCTAAATTTTTTATATGTTTTGCCTCAAAAGGTCCACTACAACTCTCGTTAAGGGATGTAGGTGAGATTCTCAAAGGATAGTCACCATTTAGTCCACTAAGTCTCGGGAGTCCAGTACCATAATTCCAGATCTGCCGTCTTCAAAAGAAAATCGTTTCACTAGGCTACACTTGTTCGTTTTACCTCAAATTTGAGTATGTTAATCATCAGGATGTTCTCTACAACTTTCGTGCAGAAGTCGAAGTGAAATTCTTAGGAAAAAGTGACATGCAACACACAAAACCACCAAGAGGTCAACAAAATAGTTTCAGATCTAGCCTTTTCGTAGAGGGAGGGTTTTACCCCTCAAAACTCTGCCATTTGGTCTGAAATTTTAGTATGTTATAGTTTGAGATGTTGTCTACAACTTTGATGAAGAAGTCAAAGCCAAAATCCTACTCAAACCACGCATGCAAGCCTCTACGACGTTCAGGGTTAGGCGGTATAGTCGAAAACAGGATGTTATTTCAAAACAATACACTCAAGTTTCGGTTTCTCACACCCTAAACGACCGAGATTTTACCACCATTCAAACACACACACAAAATACAACATGCAAGAGCAGAATATAGATCCCAACTTGCCTCCAAAATCGAGCAAACAACAGCACACAAACGGTGATGGACGAGCGGACGGACAGGCGACGGGCGAGCGGATTCTTCCTCCTCTCTCTCCCTCCCTCCCCCGCAGCCCCACCCCCCCCGCATAACCGGCCACTCTCTCCTTTTATTTCCCCCTAATCACAATCATTTGCAGTGATTAAGAGCCACCCACAATGGCCAATGAATGAAGTCTCATTTTTGCCACTTGGCAACACCCATACATAATGGGCTTGGAAGTGGGCGGCCACTCCCCCTCTCCTTGGTCGACGGCAGCCCCCTCCATGGGCTTCATGGGCCGGCCTTTTGGCCCATCAAAGGTCCACACTCTTTGGCCTAAGACCCAAGCTTAATTGAATCAAATTTTAATCCCCTTTTTTAAATACTAATTAAATCCTTATTGAACCAAAGTACTATAGTGTAAAAATTAAATAACTATACGCTTGAAATCACAAATCCATAAATTCTAATTCACAAAGCATATGGCCAAAGATAGATCATCCTTTTTCCAAAATTTATTCATTAAATTCGGCCATAGTCCTTAATACAAGACATTGATTTGAGCACCGCTAATTACCGGCAATGAATTTTAGGATGCCACAGTACCATCCTTCTTAGGTACAAGTAGAGACGGAACAGAACATGGACTCATGCTTTCTCGAACATATCCTTTGACAACTCCTTTATTTCCTTTGGATTGCATCGATAAGCTGGCTTCTTTGGTAGTGGAGCATCAGGGATCAAATCAATTTGATGCTCAATACCTCGTGATGACGTGAGTGATTCTAGAACGGAAATTTTTTTAGAGTGGATTTTTGTGGTTAAGTGTATGGAGTAGTTTATATGATAAAGAAACAAAAAGGAATAAGAAAAGATAGAGCGATCTCCTTCCAAGGTATAAAGGCCATGCCAATAACCGAAGAAGAGGATCGAGATCTACAAAGCTCACCACCAAGGCCTAAAGCTTCCACCGGCCAAGGATAAAGGACTTCGGGATAGGAGAAGCTCACCACCAAGACCTAAAGATTCCACCAGCCAAAGATAAAGGGCTTCTTGGCTCACCACCAAGGAGGGATCTACGCTCCAAGGATAAAGAAACCAAAAGGAGTTATCCACTCTCCAAAGGAGTTCACTCAAGCAGAGGAAATCTCACCATTTTCATTCATGAAATTCACATCTCCCCTACATTGGATAGTTTCCCCTATTTATAGGAGGATTTTAGCCTTAGGAAATATTAAAAACGAACTTGAATGACCGAGGAACTTAAACGTTCGACTCTTGAGCTACATAAAAATAAAAACACCTAGGAACTTAATAAAAAGCTTTTATCAACACGGGAACTAAATGCCTTTAATCTTCGGCCTTCCACATTCTTGAACCGTTAGCTCTTCGTGTTCTTAAACCTTTGGCTTTCCATATTCTTGAACCGTTAGCTTTCCGTGTTCTTAAACCTTGGGCTTTCCATATTCTTGAACCGCATTCGTGAACCTTTAGCCTTCTCAAAATTCGAGCTCCTCCCTTGACCAAAAAATAATCCTCCTGAAACTTCATCAATTGGTCATACAAGATATCTAAAATGGCCTCCCATTGATAATTGTCTATATACCACAAATTATCGCTAAGTAATTAATATTATAACACAAGCACACAAATCCTAGATGGGGGCATTATATAAGCCCTGAAAACGTGCTCCCAATTTCCAATGTTACAAAACTATAGATGTGGCTCAAGTGTGATGTAGTGTGACATCCCAGGCCGTCACTCTAGACCCTCATTTATAATCTTTAATTTTTATTAAGCAAGCAGAAGAGGAAACGATATCTTGACAATTACATCATGGCAATACACTCTTCAAGATGACCCAACAAAACACGTGGTAGAGGCCAGAAAAGGTGCCTAACTCCTCTACCTGGTAGTTTTCCTCATCCACTACGACCCTCCATACCACGCGCGCCTCCTACTCCAAGCTCAAAATATCACCAACGGATGGGGCCAAACAACCTCCCATTCAAGTTGAGATACACACACAGAAATCGCATCGGAAAAGGATTAGGGTGTCCATCATCTATTTATACAGTACAAATATAACGAGTCAAAACAAGGTCAGAATCTCGATCCTCAAAGTTTATATAATGCCATCTATCCTCACAGGCGTGCCATAAGTCACCAAAGTTGTTACATCCATAGCTAATGATCTGAGAAGAAAAGTAAGGGTGAGCAATAATGCCTAGTTAAGGATAAAGCATGGCATTAAACAACAAGATCCTAGCTTAGCTCATTAGTGAAAATAGCACAAACATAGTGAATCATCATAACCATGGACTATATCAAATGGGCAGCATACGGTACCAATAATATCATGCGAACTAGACAAGCTAAAGTGAGTATAACACATGAAGACTACATCGCAAAGTGCATACGTACTCCACTCATGCATCACATGGCACACAATCCCATTCATGCATCTTATGACACACAGCAATACCATCACACGTACTCACACGCCTTGTTTATTAATTTCATGTGTGAACATTTCATATCCACCCTCGAAACGGATTGAACCCTGGACGCTGACTAGATTCGTTTGAGTCACTTTCGCGTCACTGGCCGAACTTCCAAGGGACGTTGGCCCTAGGCATCTCCCTTCAAGGCATCTCGGTGTCCAAGGGTTGCTGGCCTTGTGACTTCAACCGAGGCATCCTAAACCACACAACTTGGGGCAGCATCCCCACTCCTCGGGGGCATCATCAAAACACTGCTCGATGGAATATCTCTTATTTTGATTCATTCACACATTTCACCACATCACAATCTTCTATTATCACACACTTTTAACACCACCTATACACACATGTATCACCACACAGCATGCATGCTTAGTTTGCTAAGATTTCAATGCATCAGCATGCACAAAACAAAATTGCCATTCACCACCTCCAGGTCTATTCCACTTCATTTTGCATACACGATGAGCACCACTCGTGCACAGCCATCAAACATAGGTTCTCAGCATGCCAAAAACATCCAAAATCACAAAATATGCATTTTCCTGTAAGTGAGATATCAAGAATAGTAGTAGCAAGACCACAATTGGCCCTCATTGGCAGAAATCAAGTTCACACGCATGGTTCTAGGATTAAATCCAGAACCATAACCAAACGAGTTCAGAAAATTCTCAAATTTAAATATATTCTAAAGAACACTAAAGAAAACATTTTTAATGGAGAGACTTTAACCTAGTTCTTTCTAGAATAGGAGAATTAAATCACTCAAATAGTTACAAAATTGTTCCTGTGTCCAGAAATCACGTTTTCCAAGACCAGCTTGGTTCGAAATCCAAAACTCATCCATTTGCTTTGAAATTTGACTATGTTAACGTCAAGATGTACTGAACAACTTTTGTGAAGAAACCCTTTTGAAAATCGAACGTTAAGAGTTGATAAAAATTCTTTGAACACCAAAAGATCACGGATTCCAGCATAAAACGAGATTCTGACTTACATGCAACGAAGCTAAATCTTGTTCCTTTAAATCCATAAAATCTTCAGTAAAATATATGTCATAAATAAAGATGTTTAAAAAATTTTTCAAGAAGAAAGAAACCTCAAATTTGTATCACATTTCAACCCACAAAAATAGCAAATATTGGGTCTTTGGTAAAATAGATCTTAAGAAGAATCCAACCTTAGCTCCTATGAACACATCTCATGCAAGCTTAGCAACCAAAAACCTTCAAGAAACTCACATGCAAGACCTTCCACACATCATAGCATACATGCAAGCTAAAGTCATCCGAGGATCTAGCTCCTATAACCCAAAAATCCACTAGATCGAGCTAATCCACTCTCAAGTGTCAAGAGGATGTCGAAGTCTAATACCTAGCTTATTCCCTTACTTAGTTTAGGACTCAAAAATTGCTTTCTCGAGCTCTCTTGAAGGCTGGCTGCTTCTCTGGTCGCTGGTCCTTCGAAGAACAGTAAGGAAACAAGAAGAAAATGAGAGAGGGAGGCATTGGGCGAGTGAGGGGAAGAAGGAAGAAGAAGAACAAATGAGAAGGGAAAATAAAAGAAGAAGTTGGGGCGAAAATGATGGTTTTCCTTGGGAATTTTTCCCTTGATGCCATGCAAAGAGGAGATTGGAAATTTTAGGGCCATCATGAGGTTTGAGGCTGAAGTTTTGGCTAGAGGAAGGGGGAGAACCGAAACTTGCACGGGGAAGCCAAAACCCATTGCAAGAAAATCCTCGATTTTCTCATTTTCCCCTTGGCTTACATGCCCTAAACAAAGCTTAATCTAAACAAAATGAAACAAATCCTTCTCCTGGCCTAAAGAATTCGGCCACTTCCAATACTAGGCACTAATCAAGCAACTTTATTCCAAGATCCTACACTAATAACATAACCAAAAACTTAGTGGGATTACACACATCTTCAAGTCACAATTTTTAATGTCCAAGGATCTTATGTCCACCATTAATTTCACATACACCACAATATCACTAATTGAGTTACAAGAAAACATAAAATTCGAAATCACTTGAATTCGCGCAAGATGAACATTGGCAAAAAATCTCGGCATCTATCCTCCTTTATCAGGGCCACACACATCCAGCCCACGAGCCTTATTCACGGTCCACCCTCCTCTCTCTAGTCCAAACTCAGCCCAAAATTAGGCCTACTAGGCCATCACATGCCTAGCCCACACGCAAAGCCCAATGGACAATCCACCTATCCTAATTCCTCATTCATCGACAAGTACAAGCTTAAGCGGAATTTCTAAGGCTGAAATTCAAGGTGTTACATGTAGCCAACAAGCCACCTAGCTAGACTAACTGTGTAGTGTGTACCATAAACAATGAAATTTGCAGTGCTGGTCGACAATAATCATGAGAGAAAAACTACATGACCACCAATGATGCGTGATGGGTTGAGTGATTCAAGAACGGATATTTTTTTTTTGAGGGGATTTTTGTGGTTAAGTGTATGGAGTAGTGTATACGGTAAAGAAACAAAGAGAATAAGAAAAAAATAGAACGATTTCCTTCCAAGGTATAAAGGCCACGCCACCAACCGAAGAAGAGGATCGAGATCAACGAAGCTCACCACCAAGGCCTAAAGCTTCCACCAGCCAAGGATAAAGGACTTCGGGATAGGAGAAGCTCACCACCAAGGCCTAAAGATTCCACCAGCCAAGGATAAAGGGCTTCTTGGCTCACCACCAAGGAGTGATCTACGCTCCAAGGATAAAGAAACCGAAAGGAGTTATCCACTCTCCAAAGGAGTTCACTCAAGTTGAGGAAATCTCACCATTCTCATTCATGAAATTCGTATATCCCCTACAAATAATAAAAACAGCTAGGAACTTAATAAAAGCCTTTAACACGGGAACTAAATGCTCTTTAATCTTCGGCCTTCCAATTCTTGAACCGCTTTCGTGAACCTCAAGCCTTCCCAAAAATCGAGCTCCTCCCTTGACCAGAAAATAATCCTCCTGAAACTTCATCAATTGGTCATACAAGACATCTAAAATGGCCTCCCATTGATACCTATCGATATACCACAAAGTATTGATAATTAATTAACATTATTCCTTCAAAATGATCCATCGAAGAACATAATGCCCAACTTCTTTATTGGCTTGGATAAGCAACGATGGTTCTGAGTTGGTCGATGGAGCTACGTTGGAAGCACCCGCATCATCCTCCCCGGGTTGTTTGAGATTTGTCCTCAAATCCATAAGGTTTTCATCCTCCAAGTAAGGAGAAAGGTCTCCCACGTTGAATGTTGCCGAAACTGCAAACTCTCCCGGAAGGTCAATCTTGTAAGCATTGTCACCAATTCGCTCAATAACTTTAAAGGGGCCATCAGCTCTAGGCATGAGCTTGTTCTTTTGACGAAATGGAAATCTCTCCTTCCTCAAGTGAAGCCATACAAGATCGCCCGGTTGAAATTGAGTCTTCTTGCGATGTTGATTAGCTTTCTTCTTGTAAGATTCGTTGGCCTTTTCAATGTTGGATCGAATTTGCTCATGGAGCTTCTTCATTGATTCAGCTCTTTTCTTGCCATCAAAGCTCACTTGAGAGTTAGACGAAATTGGAATCAAATCAATGGGTGTGAGAGGATTAATTCCATACACAACTTCAAATGGCGATCGACCGAGTAGTATAACTTGGTGATCGATTGTAAGCAAATTCAGCATGCGCAAGCTTTAAATCCCAATCTTTCAACGATTTACTCACCATACCACGAAGAAGAGTGGTTAGAGTACGATTTGTTACCTCCGTTTGGCCATCCGTTTGGGGATGACAAGCTGTGCTGAATAAGAGCCTTGTACCAAGCATTCTCCATAGAGTCCTCAGAAGTGGCTTAAGAACTTGGAATCACGATCTGACACAATGGTCTTTGGTACTCCATGAATGCGGATAATCTCTTTGAAATATAATTCAGCAATATGAGATGCATCATTGGTCTTGTGACATGGTACGAAATGAGCCATTTTAGAGAACCGATCGACGACCACCATGATAGCATCTTTTCCTCTTTGAGTTCTTGGTAGAGCCACAATGAAATCCATGCTAACATCCTCCCAGGGTTGCAATGGAAACCTTGATGGAAATGGCTTTTTGATCTTTGACAAGTTGCACACCTTGAGATGATAACATGCACATCTCCACTCATCTTTGGCCAATAGAAATGCTCTTGAAGAACCTCAAGAGTTTTGTTAATACCAAAATGACCAGCCAATCCTCCACCATGCGCTTCTCGAATCAGCAATTCGCGAAAAGAACTCTTCGGCACACATAATTGATTTCCTTTAAAAAGAAACCCATCTTGCAAAGAATATATACCTTGAACTCCTGCTTGCAATTGTTGATGATAGAGGAGAACTCCGCATCTTCAGAATAAAGTTCTTTCATTGCTTGAAATCCGAGAATCCTAGAGTCCAAAACCGCAAGCATAGAATATCTTCTCGATAAAGCATCTGCTACAACATTAGTGTGCCCCGGTTTATATTTTGAAACGAAAGAAAAGGATTGAAGAAATTCTACCCATTTTGCATGTCTCGAATTAAGCTTGCGTTGGCCACTAATAAACTTAAGCGCCTCATGATCAGAATGAAGGACAAATTGCTTTGGCCTCAAATAATGACTCCAATGATCAAGAGCTCGGACAATGGCATAGAACTCTTTGTCATAAGTTGAATAATTCCTCTTGGAATCAGATAATTTCTCGCTGAAATATGCCAATGGTTTTTGTGCTTGCACCAGAACAGCACCAATACCAACTCCGCTTGCATCACACTCAACTTCAAATACTTTATCAAAATCAGGAAGTGCAAGAATAGGGGACTCACAAAGTTTCTGCTTGATTACCTCAAAGGCATTTTGAGCAGCCTTTGTCCATTCAAAACACCATTCTTCATGCATTCAGTTATAGGAGCCATGATGGTACTAAAGTTTTTGACAAAACGTCGATAGAAAGAAACAAGGCCATGAAAACTTCTTACATCAGAAATGGACGTCGGAACTGGCCAAGTCTTCATAGCTTCCACCTTGGTTTGATCAACAGAGATTCCATCTTTGGAAACCACATAACCAAGAAACACAATGCTCGGAGAGAAGAACTCACATTTCTCCATTTTAGCATAGAGTTTTTGATCTCTCAAGACATTGAAGACTTGTTTTAAATGAGAGATATGCTCCTTCTCGTTCCTGCTATAAACAAGAATATCGTCGAAATAAACAACGACAAATCGACCAATAAAGGAACGAAGAACCTCATTCATAAGTCTCATGAAGGTACTTAGAGCATTAGATAATCCGAATGGCATAACCAACCACTCATAAAGGCCTCCCTTGGTTTTGAAAGCCGTCTTCCATTCATCTCCTTCTCGCATCCTGATTTGATGATAACCACTCCGCAAATCTATCTTTGAAAACACAGAAGAACCATATAATTCGTCAAGCATATCATCAAGTCTAGGTATAGGGTACCTATACTTAATGGTGATGTTGTTGATGGCTCGACTATCAACGCACATGCGATATGTACCATCCTTCTTAGGCACAAGTAGAGCCGGAACAGAACAAGGACTCATGCTTTCTCGAACATATCCTTTGAGGATAAGTTCATCGACTTGTCTTTGCAACTCCTTTGTATCCTCCGGATTACATCGATAAGCTGGCTTGTTTGGTAGCGGAGCACCGGGAATCAAATCAATTTGATGCTCAATACCTCTTATGGGAGGTAATCCAAGGAGCAAATCCTCCGGAAACACATCTGCAAATTCTTTCAACAAGCAATGCATTTTTGGATGTATGGGTCGCTCTATCTCACTCTTTTTCTCGACCACAAGCAAAGCAAATACATTCTTTTGTTTGCTAATGGCTCTCTCAACCCGTGTCTCACTCAAGAACAGATTTTCCTTACAAGTGTTTCCCTCCCAGGTTGATTATTATGTATCGAATAAGGACTCAATGGTAAAAGAGTAATGCATTTTTGTTCCTTCTGAAAAGAGTATGTGTTTTTCCGACCATCATGCATAGCATTTATATCAAATTGCCATGGTCTACCCAATAACAAGTGGCATGCCTCCATAGGAATCACATCACATACAACCTCATCTCGATAGTTCTTCCCAATCGAAAATGATATAAGAACGCGTTTGGTTACCTTGAGTTCATTCCCTTGATTGAGCCATTGGAGCTTGTATGGTTGTGGATGTTTCGTTGTTGGAAGTTTCAGCTTGTCGACAAGAGTTGTCGAAGCAACATTGGCGCAACTCCCACCATCGATGATCACCGAACACACCTTTTCGTTAATAGTGCAACGCGTGTGAAATATATTCTCCCTTTGCTCTTTATTAGGAGAAACTTCAACGTGCAATGCTCTTCGGATGATCAACAGCTCACCATCATCGGCTTTCTCCACAACTTCTTCTTCCCGATCAGATTCGGAATTATTTTGGTCTTCATTGTCAGCCTCTTGAAGCGCCAAATTGATCTCCTCAATTTCTTGAAGAGTCATAACTCTCCGATTTGGACAATTTGCTTGTAAATGCCCAAAACCATGACACTTAAAGCATCTCCTTGCATCACCTTCAAACTTCTTTTGGACTTCTTTGGAAGGCTCTGCATTCGTTCCCTTGCCTTTGTCTTTTGTCGACGAACTCTCGCCCTTGCTTGAGGAAGCACCCTTAAAATAGGATGTCGCCTTTGTTGAGGTTCTGGAGAAAAACCTCTTGCTCTTCAATTGTTTTTCGACTTTTATGGCTAACTTGCATACGTCTTCAAAGGACCAATACGGTTGAAGTTCAACCATATCAGCAATTTCTCGATTCATGCCGCCAAGGAAACGAGCGATGGTTTGCTCGGGAACTTCTGGAACTTCACTCCTCATTTTGAGTTGTTCAAACTCACGAATGTATTCTTCAACGCTCATCCCATGTTGTCTTAGGGAGTTCAGTTTGAGGAAGAGATCTTGCTTATAGTTGTCGGGCAAGAACCTCTTCTTCATCAACTTCTTGAGTTTTTCCCAAGACTTGATTCGGCTTTTTCCTTCCCTTGCTCGTTGATGCTTTAGATTCTCCCACCATAGAGAAGCATATTTGGTCAGCTTTAGGATAGCAACCTTACATTTCTTCTCATCCGAATAGGATTTGAAGTCAAAAATTCGTTCGGTTTTGTGTAGCCAATCCACAAAGTCGTCGGGATTGAGATTACCGTCAAACTCAGGGACCTCCACTTTAACGTCTCTTTCATCCTCCTTATGCCTCCCTCTCCGTCTTCGTCTTCGAATTGGAGATTCAGAATCACTAGAGTGCAAAATTGTTCGGTTGTCTCCGGTGGACTCGGAAACGCCATCAGAATTTTGACGAGATTCGAGAATCGTCACGCTGATGCCGTTCATTGGGACGCCTTGCTGGTTGTCCTTGTCTCGCCGGATTCTCTAGAAGATTGAGGACTCGCTCCATTTGTTGTTGAAGATTTTGGATCGCACGATCTCGCCTTTCGTTGTGTGCCTCCTCGAGTCAAGCCTCTAGGAACTGGTTCATCCATAAGGAATTTGTAACAAAAGAAAGAAAGGAATCACTCGAATGAGTTGAACCTTGAGCTACGATACCAATATTTTGATGCGTGATGGGTTGAGTGATTCAAGAACGGATATTTTTTTTTTTTTTTTTGAGGGGATTTTTGTGGTTAAGTGTATGGAGTAGTGTATACGGTAAAGAAACAAAGAGAATAAGAAAAAAATAGAACGATTTCCTTCCAAGGTATAAAGGCCACGCCACCAACCGAAGAAGAGGATCGAGATCAACGAAGCTCACCACCAAGGCCTAAAGCTTCCACCAGCCAAGGATAAAGGACTTCGGGATAGGAGAAGCTCACCACCAAGGCCTAAAGATTCCACCAGCCAAGGATAAAGGGCTTCTTGGCTCACCACCAAGGAGTGATCTACGCTCCAAGGATAAAGAAACCGAAAGGAGTTATCCACTCTCCAAAGGAGTTCACTCAAGTTGAGGAAATCTCACCATTCTCATTCATGAAATTCGTATATCCCCTACAAATACTAAAAACAGCTAGGAACTTAATAAAAGCCTTTAACACGGGAACTAAATGCTCTTTAATCTTCGGCCTTCCAATTCTTGAACCGCTTTCGTGAACCTCAAGCCTTCCCAAAAATCGAGCTCCTCCCTTGACCAGAAAATAATCCTCCTGAAACTTCATCAATTGGTCATACAAGACATCTAAAATGGCCTCCCATTGATACCTATCGATATACCACAAAGTATTGATAATTAATTAACATTATTCCTTCAAAATGATCCATCGAAGAACATAATGCCCAACTTCTTTATTGGCTTGGATAAGCAACGATGGTTTGAGTTGGTCGATGGAGCTACGTTGGAAGCACCCGCATCAACCAAGTAATCCAATGTCGGTGGCGCTTATGTTCACAAATCTGACTTCAATCCACGCAATAAAATAAAGATGGGGGCTCCAATTTGTCAACAAGCCTAGTAATCATCGGCTTAAATATGGTAGGTTTTTTTGGACTATTTGATGCAGGAGCATCTAACGTAGCTCCATCGACCAATTCAAAACCATCGATGCTTATCCAAGCCAAGAAGGAAATTGGGCATTATGTGCTTTGATGGATCATTTTGAATTAATAATGTTAATTACTTATCGATACTTTGTGGTATGTCAATAACTATCAATGGGAGGCCATTTTAGATGTCTTTCATGACCAATTGATGAGGTTTCAGGAGAATTATTTTCTGGTCAAGGGAGGAGCACGAATTTTGGAAGATTAAAGGTTCAAGAATGCGGAAGGCCAAAAGTTCAAGAATGCAAGTTCCCGTGCTAATAAATGCATTTACTAAGTTCCTAGGTGTCTTTATTGTTATGTAGTTTTCAAGAGTCAAAGGTTTAAGTTCCTAGGTCATTAAAGTCTATTTTTTTATATTCCCTAAGTCTAAAATCCTCCTATAAACAAGGGAAAATAATGCAATGCAGGGACATACGAATTTTATGAATGAAAATTATGAGAATTCCTCTGTTTGAGTGAACTTTTTCGGAGAGTGGATAATTCCTTTCGGTCTCTTTATCCATGGAGCGTAGATTGCTCCTTGGTGGTGAGCCAAGGAGCGCTTTATCCTTGGCTAGTGGAATCTTTAGGCCTTGGTGGTGAGCTTCTCCTATCACTGGTGGAAGCTTTAGGCCTTGGTGGTGAATTTCATAGATTTCGATCCTCTTTTTCGATTGGTGGTGTGGCCTTTATACCTTGGAAGGAGAGATTGTTCTATCTTTTCTTATTCCCCTTCGTTTCTTCCCCGTATACTTCCATACACTTAACCGAAAAATCCCAAAAAGAAAAAAATTCCATTCTGAAATCACTCGCCCCATCACGCATCAAAATTTGGTATCGGAGCTCATGGTTCAACTCATTTAAGTGATTCCTTTATTTCTTCTATTACAAATTCCTTATGGCCGGTCAAGTTCCAAGAGGCTTGACTTTGGAGCAAGTGCACAACGAAACGCGAGGTCGCGCAATCGAAAATCTTCAGCAACAAATGGAGTGAGTCAATCTTCTAGAGAATTCAGGGAAACAAGGATAGCTAGCAAGGCGTCCCAATGAATGGCATCGACTTGACGGTTCTGAATCTCGTCAAAGTTCTAATGGCAATTATGATTCAACTGGAGACAACTCTAGTGATTCTGAATATCAAACTCGAAGATGAAGAGGGAGGCATAAGGAGGATGAAAGAGACATTAAAGTGGAAGTCCTTGAGTTTGATGGTAATCTCAATCTTGACGACTTTGTGGATTGGCTCCACACAACCGAACGGATTTTTGACTTCAAGTCCTATTTGGATGAGAAGAAATGTAAGGTTGCTGTCCTAAAGCTGACAAAATATGCTTCTCTATGGTGGGAGAATCTAAACCATTAGCAAGCAAGAGAAGGAAGAGGCCAAATCAAGTCTTGGGAAAAACTCAAGAAGTTGATGAAGAAGAGCTTCTTGCCCGACACCATAAGCAAGATCTATTTCTCAAACTGAATTCCCTAAGACAACAAGGGTTGAGCATAGAAGAATACATTCGTGAGTTTGAACAATTCAAAATGAGGTGTGAAGTTCCAAAAGTTCTTAAGCAAACCATCGCTCGTTTCCTTGGTGGCATGAATCGAGAAATTGTTGATATGGTTGAACTTCAATCTTATTGGTCCTTTGAAGACGTATGCAAGTTAGCCATAAAAGTTAAACAATTGAAGAGCAAGAGGTTTTCCTCCAGAACCTCAACAAAGGTGACATCCTATTTTAGGGGTGCTTCCTCAAGCAAGGGTGAGAGTACGTCGACAAAAGACAAAGGCAAGGGAAAGATTGCAGAGCCTTCCAAAGAAGTCCAAAAGAAATTTGAAGACGATGCAAGGAAATGCTTTAAGTGCCATGGTTTTGGGCATTTACAAGCAAATTGTCCAAATCCGAGAGTTATGACTCTTCAAGAAATTGAGGAGATCAATTTGGCGCTTCAAGAGGCTGAGGGCAATCATGACCAAAATGTTTCTGAATCTGAAAGGGAAGAAGAAGTTGTGGAGAAAGCCGATGATGGCGAGCTGTTAATCATCCAAAGAGCATGGCATGTTGAAGTTTTTCCTAATAAATGGCAAAGGGAGAATATATTTTACACCCGTTGCGTTATTAACGGAAAGGCGGACGGGGGGGTCTTACCTTGGCGAAGGAAAAAGGTTTTCGTAAAATTTCGATGAGAATCGGAGAGCTATTGAGGAAAAGGCTTCAACGTCGATACTTTGGAAACAGAGAGTAGTCTATGGATGAACGACGGAGAAAAAAAAAAGCGTAAGGTTTTATGTTTCGGATAAAAGAAATCCTATCCGACCTTATCCCACCCCCCCTCCTCAGATTTTTTTTATCCGGTTTATATCTCATATATATCAAACCTTATCCTATCCTAGACAGCTACCAAACACAGGATAGGATAAAACATATCCTATCCTGGTGTTTATCCGGTCCACCAAACGCAGCCTTAGAGATTATGGAATCGGGGACTTGATTACGCTAGATTACTTTAATGCTCTTTCAGTACATTTTCTCTTTCATTTTCAAAAATGTGTCTGCAGACTGTTTTGATTCATTTTAACCTAAATCACTATCATGCAATGGGGTGATTATGTGAGTATGCAGCCATTTTTGGACACTCAATAAATCAAATAAATTGCACAAAACGAATTAAATACACCAAAGTAAGCAATTAATTTTTGGGTTCTCTTGTCTTGAAATCAAAACCTATATGACATGCACAAGCTATTTTTGTATTTTTTTATATTAAAATTCGAAATTAATAAAGACCCTAATTAAACTATCTAAAATTAGTAGTTATCTAATCTAGTTTAGGGATTAATTTGACATAAACCCTATCTTATCTTTAAAAACTATTTTAAATATGCCATATTATCAAAGCATGCAAGCATTGTCTAAGACCCTATCTATGAAAGAAAAAGCCATCTAGAATCTATTCTAATCTATTCTAGAATTATCTAAACATGCAATCCTATTTAAACTAGGCAATATTATCTAGAAATCTTATATATTTTCTAACATGCAATCTAATCCCAAAAAAAAAAAAAAACACAATTCTAATCTTATTTAGGAAACCATTTTATCTAATACACAATTTGATCTTTTGGGTGTTTTCCCAAACAAGTAATAGCATTATATCCCAACCTACTCAAGATATTCGTCGAGAATTCGAATAAAGGGCTAAAATAATTGCAAAAAAAATCCAGCGTCTCACAGATTAAATTAACAATTATTCTAACCCTAAACGTCACAACACGAAAAAAAAAAAAAAAGATAATTAAAAAATTGATCCAAAGTTTCATGGATCAAGTTAATAATTATAATGATTTTAAAGCTAAAACATCATCAATGTGCAAACTAATCAAAGTAATTAAAAAAGTGATCCGAAGTCTTACGGAACAAATTAGTACTTATAGTGTTTTTTTTTTTTTGCCAATAATATCATATTGGATAATCCCTAAAGTCTCCATAAAATTAATATTCTCATCCGTCATCCAATTGAGGTAGTCAGCATGATCATGGCTAGCTCGCTAGTCACGATAAGGAAGACTCGTGGACAATTTGCATGCCGTGGGTGTGGGGATTTCACGAAACGGTGAGGATTGGCTTTCAATGAATGCGTCTTAGTGGAATTCGCCGAAAGAAAGTCAAAGTCGCTGGACTTTTCCTTCAGCCTTCACAACCACCTCTTCTCTCTCTTTGGAATATCTCCTCCTTTTTTTTTTCTATCAACAATGGGTCGTTACTCCTGCAAAAACAAAACCGAAACGCAACGAAGATAGGAAAGAAACGGTTTGGGTATTGGGGATCCGAGATTGCTGCTTGTCTGGAATTGAGGAAAACAAAGCACTTGCTTTGTCATAGGACGAGCGAGAATGTCACGAGTCAAGCTGATTCAACCATAATGACAGCTTGTCGTTGGTCCAAAATAGCGGGGGCACGAGGTAGAGCAGCGAGCGCCGAAAGCATTGCCGAGGGGCAGCAGACGTCGAAGTAGCAAGTGACGTCGAGGCGGTGGAGCTTGGGCCAGCAACTTGCAGAGAGCAGGAGTGAGATGGCATCCTCGAGTTGGTCACGGCATCAGGATGGTTTCCGGCGAGTGGTGGCAGCAGCGATGCAGGCGCTGGCTTGGACGAGCAGCAGTGACAGCGTTCGGGGGAAAGCAATGACTTCAGGAGTGGCTTGCCAAGGTGGTGGGAAGCAGCAGCGTCGTGGGGAGGGACGGTGGATGAAGAAGACGACACACACTTTTCTCTCTCGCCCCCACTCTCTCTTCTCCATCTTTTCCTCTTGCGTGTCATTCTAGCAAGGGAAAACCCACTCTTTTTTGACCCAGATTCCCCCTTATCTTTAGTGAAGTAACCTTTTTTTTTTATAGGTGAGAGGACTAGGGTTGTTGTAGGCTTTATTTCTTTCTATTGCATTGCATGAATATTTTCTCGAAATTACCATTGCCTTGGTGGCCGCGATAATTTGGGCTTTAGCCTCACGAAGGGGAGGAGTTCAAATCCTCTCATAGTCACTTGGGGTTTTAAGTGGGACGCTAGGGGTGATGGGTCCTCCTGCTTACGTGTCCTCCCGGGTTTACTCGTCGGCTGCCGATTATACCGAGTTCCTAGATCACCAATATATATTCTCTTGAAATCTTGCATGTAATATTCACTTGCCTCACGGACCACCCATCATGATTTCTTTTTTTATTCTTGTGACTTTTCTTTCTACCCAAAAAAAAAAAATACCCCTCAATTTACACACACACACACACACACACACACACACACACACACACACATATATATATATATTGTTTGAATATATGAAAAATTCACAGAATATTTGAAGAATAATACGAATCTTTTCTAAAATATATCAATCTTCCAACTCATTGTTCCTCATAAGTCAATTTTTGGCCATCCAAGAATGATGGGCTTGGGTATATTCTCTCTCATTGTGGGCTTGGTCCAACTTGCTAATAAGTCAAACCCATTCGTCACCGGTCCAATGCAAATGCAATAATAAAAAATGCTCATAAAATTATATGTTATGTAATTTAATTCTAATATTTTTGTTTTGGGGGTAAAAAATTAATGCTTAATTTTCTATACAATAAATGAATGATATCTACAATGAGAATGTTAGGGTGCGAATGGTAACGTTTCGTTTTTTTTTTGTTTCGGGGAAAGAAACAAAAAAGTGTTTTACATTCCAGGGGAACAATTCTTGAACAAAAGAACGCGTTTGGTAACGTTTGGTCCGGGAATAAAAAATGAACAGAAACACGTTTGGTAAATTTTATTCTTTTTTTGTTTCTTTTAATTTTTTAAACATTTTTATTTTATTTTTCATTTTTTCATTTCTTTTTTTTTTTATTTTTTCGGCCGGTCCCCGCCTCCGTGGCGACCGGCCGACGGGGCGCGGCCTCGCCCGGCCACGGCGAGGCTCGCCGGCCCTCGGCGAGACCGAGCCTCGCCGTGGTTGGGCGAGGCTCGGCCTCACCTTGGCTGGGCGAGCTCGGCCTCGCCCGCGCCGGCGAGGCTCCGGCGGAGTGAGGAGTCGCCGGAGAGAAAGAGGACGAACGAAGGAGAAACAACAAATTTTTTTTGTTTTTTTGTTCTTTTCATTTTTGTTCCTTTCGGGCGTCCAAGAAGTGTTTCTCAAGGCCAGAAACAACAATTTGTTGTTTCTTTTTTTGGTCTTATTTTGTTCGGGAACAAAAAAAAAAAAAACAGAAACGCAACCAAACGCGTTTCTATTCTTTTTTTGTTCCCGGGAACAAAATCCGTACAGAAGTGTTCTATAAACGTTTCTTTGGAACGTTTCCATGCACGCCCTTACAATTTTTAAGATGCAACACTCATAAGCTAGCATCTAGTATATGAAGATATTTGTACTTCTTTTTTTTTTTTTTGGTAAAGAGATATTTGTACTTCTTTTTACATATGAAAATATAAAATTCAGACTACTAGCCATAGTGGTTATGTTGGGTAGGCTCTTGACCTTTGAGGGGAAGGTTAGGAGTTCGAAGCCCCTGCAAGTTGCAGGAAGGCTGGCAGGCCATTAGGTGATTTACACGTGGCATCCTAGTGGTGGGTCCTGGGCTAGCGTCACCTGGGAGTTTACGTGGCGAGCTGTCAGCCAAAGCGGTTCCTCTAGCTTTAAATATATATATATATAATTCAAACTCATGTGACAAGCCAAGGATCCGAAAGGATCACTAACGAAATACCGCATCTATGAGCTCATTTACTCTACAATTTAGACAAAAATGGAATTGTGATGCTAGGATCTTGGGTAGAGGCGGCGATGTTTAGTCATCAAAATTTAGGTGTCAATAAAGATGTTTGCTAGGAAATTGTTCCCTTGTAAATATTTTTCACCGGATTGGTATATCTTCGGCTTTTTGTTATGTGAATCGGGTTGTGTAATTTTGGAAAGGAAGTGACTAGTTCTACTCTATGGGCAATAAAGTAAAGGATAAACAAGAGAAAAAATGTGCGATAAAATATAAACGTGTGATATAATGAAAAAGATAGTTAAAAGACAACTGTTCTCGTGATCGTTGATTGTCCCAAAGTTTCGACAATTGTGTCTCTTTGGCTATTTATAGCTAAGTTTACAAATAACCACCCTCTAGCAGTTACTATCCTCAATTTCAAATTGCTTTTGGAGACTTCGGCACCAGGCCAATAACCACATCACATTATATATAGTGTTGTTGGCACTGAGCCTTTGAAACTGCCTCCATTCTTATCTCTTCGCTTTGGAGCAGTTATTGATTCTGAACCTTCGACATCCCTAATAATCGGTTGCTTTCTTACATATTGGGCCTAATGGGCTCTCCTTTTGTTCTAAGTCCAGTGAGCCAATTTTTGGCGCCAACAATCGTAATTTTTCTTAATCAATAGGGACATTGACAATTTTATATTAATTCTTAAACTTTTGGAATTTATTATCTTTGTTAATTCAAAGTTTATATTTTAATTTGAATAAGACCGATTCGGGATTTTCCGATAGTAAAAATAAGGATGGCGCTATTTCTACCCTCATTTAAGTTACGACACTCCTTTTCTTGGTTAACTTACTAAAATACCCATCTCTCTCTCTTCAACTTGTTTATTTTATATAACAAGCTAAGGGAAAAAAACTGCATTTATTTTTATCACACATTTCATTAATATCACTAAACAAATGATTCATTATACCTGACAAGATATCATCTTATCTTGCATCATGTTATCACTTTGCCAAGAGAAATTTATTTATTTTGATCTACAATCTCATATATTTAATCAAAAAAGCTACATAAAGATTAAAAATTTATATTTATGATGGCTCACTAACACAAAACTAATTGCCTATTTGTATCTAACGGTTTGAGCAAAACTATTTATGTAATTATTTAACCGATCTTGATAAAAAATGGAAAAATGAAAATTTATCAAAATATGGAACAGGTTAATTCGCTAGAAGCAGAATTGAATGTTAAACATATTAGGATTAGAGATCATAAATGATGAAGAGTATCTCCATCCTTAGATTCTCAAGCTTTCCCTTTTAATATTAACAAAAGACAAGCACAAAAAGGGAAAAAAAGGGAACTTCTTGTTGTAATTTCAATCTCATAACAAGTGAATCAAAATTTTAAAATATGTTTAAAACTTTTCTCTGAAATAATCAATTGTCAGTTTGAAAGTAAAGAAGGTATAACTCACTTTGCAACTCCCATTTTGCAATTCAGATGAAAGTGCGAAAAACTCAAGTCAAAGTTGTCAGAATTGATCCACCTTGCAATTCAACTTTGAAATAGAATTTTGTTCAAACTATTCGATAAAAAATGTGCAATTAAATGTGTGTTCATAAGCCGCTATAGTGATCATAAATAGAAATTTCTAATCTTCTATGTAGATTTTGTGATTAAATTTATAAGACCATAAGTTAAAATTAACGATATCCTCTAAGCAAAGTGATAAAAGAATGTAGAATAAGACGATATTTTATTGGGTGTAATCATGTATTTATCTGATGATGGAGAAAGAATAAAAGCAGTTTTGTTGGTCAATTTATTAAAAAAAAGAAATAATAAAAGGAGCGTCTTAGCTAAATGGCGGTGGAAGTAACGTTCCCCAAAAAATGATGGAAAAGACCTCTTTGATGTGTGAACGTAGACAAAACAGAAGTGGGTCCCCCGTTATCCCATTGCAACAAGCATGAAAAGTTTACTCGCCAGAATCGAGTAGCTCGAGACGGAGACGGAGACGGAGGCGGGGCAAAAATGATGGCATCAACAGCATCGCTAGCACCGCCATGTCGATCCTCTCTCTCCTTCACAAGCTGCAGCGGCCGAGCGAGAGCTCCTCCGCCCAGAGCCGTCCGATGCTCCGCCCCATCCGACATTGATGCACCACCTCTGCTCCGTGCAGCCAAGTACACCGTAACGATTCCTTCCCCGTCTTTCGACGCCATACCTCGTTTTTTCTTTCTGGTTCTTTTAGTTGTACAGGAGTGTTGGCGAACAAGATGCATGCCCGTGAAATTTCTTTGCCCTTGATTTATTTTCTCATTCAAGAACAAGAGAATTTGGTGGTGATTGATTCAAGCCTCGGCCCATTTGTTGCTCAAGTATTGGTGGTAGGTGGAACTGTACAGTTTTGGCTCCTTGAGAGACATAGCTAGAAGCTATGGAGATGTCAAGAAGATAGAGCACTTCTCATTACATATCTTTCTAACTTTAGTGTATGTAAGATGTGAGTTAAGCCTGGGTGGTTGGCCAAGATACCGAATCCTTTGAACTTAATTGTATGGGTAACCAAACTTATGTTGTGTGCCTGATCCAGACAAACAGCTCCGTTCCTTGATCACAGAATTTGCTCATAGTAGATCTATTAGCCACTAGCGCTCCTCTCTTTTCATGGGTTTTGCATTGCTTGTAGTGTAGTAGTTTTGGATCAGCCCCCATCTGCCAGGAGACTTTAATCAGCTGTAACTGAGTTGGAAAGGCGAATGATATCAGTGTCAATACCCCTGTCATGAAGGGCGCCTGATCATGCATATTGCAAGTGGGCTCCTGCCGAATAATTGTGTGTAGTCAGTTGGTTTCTGTGATTGACAAGAAGTTTTCATCGAAGGGAGCACATGCTTATATGTGCTGCAGCAATTATGTTGTCGCAAAGCCACGATCAGATGCCTTTGGTCATACTGAATGAAAACTGTCCTAAAAACTTAAATTTGAGGCAGTCACTGCATGTTGGCATAACCGGACAAACTTTAAATACCAACCATAAAGTGAATATTATCTAAAAACTGATTCCAATTCGCTGAATGCCTTTCTACAATCATAGACCACGTGCTAACTTCTCTCAGCTGAATTACTATCCATAATTTGCTGATACGATTCCCCTACATGATGTTATGAATTCTTTTTGTCTCCTAGAAATTCAAGGCTGTCAGCTGCTCATGAGACTTTCTTAATCTCTCAAAAGTCCATTGTGCTGGGAGCTTTTTCATTTGTCTCGCCATTCTTTCGAATGAGCTCCGAACATGCAAAGCTAGCCATCTCCTTTGGGCTAATAGACAAGAAACCCTCCTCCCCACCTACTGGAGTTGCTGAATGAGCAGGATGAATCCATTCAACAATTATTCCCATCTCATGTGATGTTTTAACAAGATTCTACTTATGGACATAACAATGAAGAGCAAAGACTGACAGATGCTCAACTTTTGCCTCACATTATTGTTTCATCAGTGATCAGAAGATGAGACACTGCTGCTCTACCTCTTCTGTTGCCAATCTAGACCCTGTGAAAGCCTACTTTTAGATGCCCTATTTAACATCCCCTTAGGTAAAACAGCGTCTAGCTTCAAGCTTCAACTTGGTATGGAGATACCAGTAGCTGCTTCATCAGTAACAACTGTGAAGGACAGGATTGATGATGCATAAATAAAGCCAGGTGGAATCTTGATAATTTGTCATTTTAACACATGTTTTTTGCATCCAATATGCATGTGACTGTACTCAAACTCACCACTTTCACAAATAACATCCAACATTATGACGGAATTTGCCTTTAGCCCAGTGAAGTTCATTCCAGTTCCAATTGTCATCATCCTTGACTACTGTCACCTCTTCAACATAACGTGAAACTAGGAGTTCTTCCACTGGCTGTTTTGATTGAATGAGTTGTGAACAAATGTAATGCAAGTAATTTGTGCTACTTTTATAGTTGTATATGACTGACATTGCCTCTTCGACTGGTGCCCTTTCATTTTTATGTCACGAATTTTTCATTGACATTTCATTTCCAGGTAAACAGATACATTAAGAGTGGAATGGTGGTTGGTTTAGGATCTGGTAACGCTTCTTGCATGGCCATAAAATATCTTGGTCAGCAACTCCGCGCAGGCACTTTGGAAGATATTGTAGGGGTACCCACGTGAGTTCTTCTTACCCTTGCAACTGCAAGGCCAAGGCCTTCTTCTCAGTTTTAGATTAGAAATAAGTTATTTCAGTGTATCAGCTCCGTCCTGTTTGTGTTTCTTGATTAGGTTATTAAATCTTGCATCTCATATCAATCAGGCACTTTTGTTACATTTATTCGCACTGGTAGAGAACATGCCAAGGATGGTCGGTTGCCGGGGGGCAACTGTGTACTGTCTATTCATGAGGGCCGACCATATGGTTGACAATTGTTCATTGACAGACCTATTCTTTTGTGATTTTGCGAGACTATTTATTTGTACATAACCTGGTAGGTCATGATTTGTCTAGCGTCCTCTACATAACCTGGTAGGTCAAATTTACTCATTTATTTTTCGATTCAGTTGTCAAATTTCTGCTTAAGATGGTAAATACATTTCAATTAAAAATCTACCATGTCAAGTAGCTTCTACTGACAAAACCGAACGTATAAGTTCTGATTTAATCCTAAAACTTATTTAATCTCATCAACTTGTTCGTCAAACCTTTCTTCCTTTTATCTATTAGATTTTTCTAATTTGCTCACAAACTAAGGTCATTCAGCAAAAGGAAAATTGTACAAAAAATCTTAAATGTTTAGTCAAATGTGCAATCAAGTTCTAAACTTTGAAATGTGAATCAAGTCCTATGTTTTCGATCTTGTGCAGCCAAGTCCTTTCAGTGATTGCCTCATAAATTTTGGTGTAGCATGCCGGAATCCAACGTGGCATTTAGTTAATACTATGAAACATATATTGGTGCTGGCATAGTTCTAATGTGGCTTACGTAAAAAAATTTGGAGTTTAGAAAAGAAACAAAACCCATAAAAACCATAAGAAAAAACAAAAGCCAAATCTTTTTATCTTAAAAAACTACCCTAATATGAGAGAGTGCAACGGGGGTATGGTTTGACTCCATTGGGGCGCTGCGTGGCGCCACTGACCCAACATCACTGGAACCCCTCGCCAGCCTCAAGCCCTTCTCTCCGCCTATCTGGTATACTTCTAGTTTCGGACTATTGTTTCAATTGCGAAATTGAAGATTGGCAATTTGAGATACAACTAACATGGAAAGTTTGAGTACCAATTTTGGACAGATATAATGAAGATTTTGTTTGCCGTTAGGGACTGAAGTTGATAGTGAAGATCAGACGTGTGGTTGTGCAACATAAGAACTAGAAAATCATTGTCAAGGATGTTGGGAGTGAGTGGCAAAAGCTAATACCTTTATGTGTGGGGATTGTTTACACATGCATCTCAATAATTTCTCCTTCATGTGAGTTCAGTGTTAGTTTGCTCCCTTTAATTCATATAATCTTCTGCATCAAGATGTCTCCATCTAAATCTCCAATCATGGTCAATCAATGCATACGCACCTTTCACCCATCATTTTCACCCAAACTGGACTGTCATCGCAAACTACTCTTGGCAACTGTGAAGATCCGTAGGATTCCTTGTCTATTCTAGAATACTGTTACACCTTGGGGACACAACAATCTACCATCCTTTTGATACTATTGTTGGGAGTGCATAGCAGAATTCTGGTACTTAAGGTAGGAAGAAAGCTAAGAGGAGCCCAAATCTGAGCAATCAACAAATCCAGTTAGATCCACTTTCACTAAAAAACTTAACCAATGAGTTATCGGCAAATTATGATTATTAGTTGCTGCAAAACACACTAATTTTCCACTACGAGACTTTTTTAACACAATTCACATGTGTATCTCAATAAATGTATATTGCAGAAGCATCATTATGTTAGTCAAATATCTAGTGTTCTCTTATTTACTTTCTACTAGGTTTTGCACAAACTTGTTTGTCTTATAATCAAATGTAGTCCTTAGTACACTTTCCACAGTATGAGGTTGGCCTTACATGTAGAGTAGATGTAGATTTTAATAGATATCAGAGTAAATAGAATAACCAATAGAGAGCAGTGCCGGAATTCAAAATCAAGAGCTAATATTATGTCCTGTAAGTTTTCTAAATTTTCTGTTTTTGTATTTATTTACGTTCCATAATTTTTTTAGGCAGCATGAACAGTTCAAAATTGATACCTGATTTAAATGAACTGATGGTAACTTTTTTATTTTTTTCATTACTTTCATTTTAAATGAATTCTATAGCATTTGGAATCCCAGAAGGAAAGCCTCTTTATAGTGATGGAATATAAGCATGACAATTCGCTATTTTTAATTCTGAAATAAATTCTCATTTTCACTGATTTAACAGGCTTAAATAAAATTATCAACTAAATACTGTCTGCTGAATATTTTCTGCGAGGATACTTGTATATGTTAATAATTCCTGGGTTAGAGGCAGGAAGCAACTTAAGTTTCAGGGTCAAATCATACATAATTTTTTTCCTGGTCCATTTTCTCATTCTTCCTTAAAAATCTTATGTAGGTCTGGTACAAGCGCAAGCGAAGCAGCAAAATCAGGAATTCCTTTGGATGACTACCGAGGATGTTCTCAGGTGTGCACAAATGACTAAATTCATAATCAATTTCCCCGTGTCTGTGACAGTCTTTTTCTTTCTTTTGTGACAGACGTGTTTTGGAAATTTGGTAAATGTTTCTTGGAATGGCAGGATTTAAGTTGACAGTAGAATTGTTACCATGGATATATGTTCAGCTGCATGAATTTTACATCAAAAGATTAATTTTCCATAATGATCCCACCTGAGGATGTTCCTGGCTGCAGTTTTGCATGAATCGAGTCAGTCAAGGATTGAGTCCATGGACTTGCTATTTGCAGCAAAGCATTATATAATAATCCATTGCATGGTGGCCTGTTGTGTTTTCCTACTTGTTTTATTGCAAGTTAACATGCTGAGGAAAAACCACATAATGTATGTTATTTATCCGATTAGTTGCATTACTTGTCCTCTTCATATTTTGAGTTGATGCTCTAGGTTATGCCCAAGTACCTCTATCTCTATCGCTTTAATATTGTATTTACATGAATTTTGGTAGATTGACTTCGCCTTTGATGATGCTGATATCATAGAAGAAGACACACTTATTGCCGTTATTGGCCGCCGAAAATTGGAAGGCGGAGAGTCAATAATCCAAGAGAAAGTGAGTCCTGTTTAGACGCCATAAGATGAGCCTTACTAGTCTATCCCTCTATAATGGAATTGTATGCTCTTTCTTCCTTCTAACTGTGAGCCGACTGGGTTATTATTTTGTTTTTTGCAGTTTGTACTTAATGCAGCCAAGAGAATTGTATTTATCATCACAGAGAACAAATATAAAGGTGCTCTAGATGGTTCTGTTCCAGTCTTAGTTCAATCTGTAAGCAGCTACGCACATATATGTCATCTACATATGTTAAAGTGCTCAACCGCATGATAGTGAAGTAAAGATTCTATTGCCAGCTCAATTGGATGGAGATAGCTGAAGAGATCGATGATTTGTTTCTGGGAGATGCAGAGGTTTGGTTTTTGATAAAATGTAAAATAATAGGGACTGTTCTGGACTTTATTCTAAGAACTTAAAGCTGATTAGAGATTAAACATTTAATTTCCCTACAACTTTGATCCGTCAGAACTTAAATGTTGCTTTTATTTTAAGGTTTGTTATTTAGATAACAGCATAGAATATGGGATTGCTTATCCTTTAAATTCAATTACAGTTATGAACTCTTGTCTCTTTAATATAATAATACTTGTTTTTTTTTTTTTTTTGTTGATTATAATAATACTTGTTAACTTGCCATGTCATGACTGTAGTGTCAGTAAAATATAATTTGGCACTCACTTTGTGGGTATAAAGATTTTTGTTACTGTGGTTTCGTAACAACTGCCGATGAAGCGCCTTGGGAGTTTTTTCTTTGTAGCAGATTTCTGTTACTATGATTTGTATGATTAATTTTCTTTTCTGTCGAAGGTCTGGAGAAGACCATCTATAGGACATGCTGATCCATTTGGTGGAGATTTTCCAGTAGTTACCAAGGATGGCCATAATGTTCTTGATGTCATATTCACATCTCCAATTGCAAACCTTGGTATGATGCTTAAACATGATTTGCTCCTCTTATTTTCATTTTTGATTAATGATAATGTGCGTGACTTCTCTTTAGTGTAATTGTAGCTCAAGTAGCCGAGAGCCTTGACAGAGTAGACGGAATGGTGGACCATGGGATCATATCCAAGTTTCCGTGAGTTAAATATCATTCTTTTGGTGCATTTCTTTGATTTGCATGGAAGGAAATTTGTTTGGTCATTCTTGGAGGTGTTGCAGAAGCATGCTTCTTAGTCAATAACACATAGCAAGATACGACTCTCGAGTCACAATGATTTGATGCTTGACATGACAACCATTTCTGCCGTGCTGCTTGAATGCAGGAGGGCTTTTTTGGTCTTCCGGTTAGCTCCATCTCAAAAAGCTTCCTCAATAAGTGTCCCTGTGTGTGTATAATACACACGTCGTGGATGTTTAAAAAGTGGCGAACTTGATTAACATCTGAACAAACATCTTTCTCAATATTAACTTTTGATGAATTGGATCATAAACCCTTTGTTCAGAAACAAGAAATGTAGGAAATCCTTTCATCCATTCAAGGAAAGACTAATAAACAAGTAGCTCTGATTCACTTGTTTTATGTGTGCTCGCTACTTCTGTAATCTTCATAGAGCACATCTCGGAATGTTCTTATACAATGTTTGGGGTTAAAAAGAAAACCAATTTTTATTGTTTTTACATGCAGGATTCTTTCAGGGATATTCTAATTGGCAGTAGATTCGAATGGCAGTCTAATCGACATAACTGTTTAATTTAGATTGTAAATTAGGATTTGAGTATTTAATTTGTTTATGTTCAAATATTAGAGTAGATAAAAGTGAGAACAAATGAAAAACTATTTTCATGTTCTAGAGAAACAAATAGGCTGCCACCTCAACCACTCTTCCATCATTGTTATCATAATTGCACTACCATTGCCACCTCCACTGTCATTTGCCCACTTTCAATTGTCCATGCAATGGTGATAGAGTGGTGCAGTGCCAGCTATGTTTTTGTTGAAAAGTCCAACCCAAAAGCTAAAACTAATAGATGTAGGGAGACCACGTGAATATAAAGAGCATTGAGGACCCCAAGTCAAGCGATGTGGGATAATACTTCAACACCCCCCTCACATGCAAGCCGAATTATGAGCGGCACGTGCACGTGAAATTTTGACTACATACATTCGCGAAAAGGATCAAATAAGCTCTAATACCATGTTAGAAAAGCCTATTAAAAAGCTTAAGCTACTAGGTGGAGGGAGACCACATAAATATAAAGAGCATTTAGGACTTCATGTCAAATGATCCGAGATAATACTTTAGGGTTTTAGTTTTCCTAAAGCAATCACCTTAATAGCTTTTCCTTGTGCATATACAGTGAGGAATAGTTTCTTCATCATACAAAAGTCAAAGTTACTTGTCACCGCATCTTTATAGGAATTATTTTGAGCATGAGACTACTGAATTTTAAAAGAAGGGCAATGATACTGCTATTCATGTCTTTTCTTTCCTTGATAATAATCTACTTTGTTTCTTTTCAAGATCAATGTCCCTGTTACTTATATATTAGATATTCTTCAGTGGACTGTCTTGCGAAAATTTGACAGTTAATATCAGCAAACTATTACTTAAAAGATTCCTTTAGTTTTTCTCTCTTAGATTCTGGCCTGCTGTTATTTTGCTATTCCTCTTTGCCATCACCTAATGGTATGTGGTGGAGGACATCACAGGTGCAATACTAACTATATGGGCTTGTAATTGAGACTTGGCTGTCCACTAAATGATCCTTGTAGATATGGCACGACAACTTCATCTGCTGATTATAATTTTGGACCATATTCAGGAACAATTGATATTGCTTGGCAAAGAATTTCTCAAGAGAACTCTTGAGTAATTCCTTGAACTTCTTTAATTTCTGAGATCCTATATCTCATACAGTAGTTCCAAAAAGGTGGTATGCTAGCATCTGTTGTGTTTAGACAGGGTAGATTTTCAAAGCAATAGACTTGGGTGCTGGATTTTATGTTGTTAAACTAAATATTCTTGAGCAGCATCTGGGAGTGTTATCTGGTGGTACATAAATATGATTATGGATCACTACCTCTCATTCGGATTTTAGAAACCAGAGTAACACCATCGGTAGTGAGAATTGGTTCTGTCATAGGTAGTATGTCATCTTATCGATGTTTATGTGCCAACAATCCTTAGTGTAGTTTTCTCTTGCTAAAGTTTGTAAGTGTCTTGAGTAGATAAGAGGATCTTATCTTATCAAATGATTATGGTGAATTTCAGCTAATAAGGTCAAATAAAAGGTTGCAAATTTTATATTCCTATTCATATCCACAACTTATATCGATAGCATTGATATATGATCTTGTTAATATTAAACCATCTCTTAGCACAATCTGTAGCTTGTTATGGCGTGAGAGTCAAGATTCTCATCACTTTCACACAATCAGAAAGCTTGAGTTGACCGTGGATGTAATCTTCAGAGGGAAAATATCTTGGAATTCGTTATATTTACTATTAGTAGTGTAAACCTTATTTGAAATTTGTGCTTGTTGAGCTGAGCTGATGTAAGTACCTTTCCTTTTGCTGTCATTGGAATTGCAGTTGCACCGCTGTGGTTGCATCAGAAAGTGGAGTTTCCATTATCGATAGTGCGCTAACAAAAGTTGCTGGGGATCCTGCATTATGAACTTAAAGAGAATGATTAGTCTTTTCCACGTGGTATGAAGGTAAGTACAAAATGTAGAAACCATGAAGACTAGAAAAGATGAAAGTGACAGGAGGAAATGCACAAATTCATTAAGAATGTCAAGTACTCCTTGATGAAATCTTGAGGCATCCTCTCATCCTTGAAAAGAAAAAGAAACGAAGCGTCCCCAAGTGAGCTTATTTTTCTAAATAAATTTTATTGTCTACAATCCATGTTGTTTATTGACAGTACAAATCCTAAACTTTTAGTGTCATTTATTGTGTTTGGGTAAAGTTTTATCTTGGAGGCACTGAATGGCCATATCATGATAAGACTCGATCCTTTGTGGCCAACTTAGGGCGTGTTTGGGAAGGGTTTTGGGGAAATGCAAAAGCCGTTGAGTTAGAAAAGTTTTTTAAAATGCAAATTGTGTTTGGTAAATTATATTGTAAAAGTCTATTGTGAAGTACCTTTAAGCAAAATAATGTTTGGAGAAATTATATTTACAGAAGACTTTTGTTGTTAAAAAAAGAAAAGAAAAGAAAAGAAAAGAAAAGTTGGCCGGCCAAGGGCCAAGGGCATCGGTGAAGAGTAGGCAAGTTGTCGAAAAAGGGCGGGGGGTCAGTGAGGGTCGCGTGACCCTCCGGCAATGGTCGCTATGACCGAGATCACAATTTGGGTCATCGCAACCATCGTGTAGAGATAGCTGCGACCCAGATCATGTGGCCTTGGCGACATGGCAAGGTTTGCCATGATGACGAGGTGGTCGCCATGACTAGATTGCATGGCCCTAGCAACCTTTGTGGTGACCTAGATCACAAGATCTGAGTTGCGGCAACCCTCGCCGAACGGTTGTGTGACTCGTTGCACTACAACCTCCGTGCTGAGGTTGCTAGGGCTGCATGATCTTGTTGCGACGACCTCTGCGCAATGGTCGTAGCAACCCAAATTGTGATCCGGGTTGTGGTGACCCTCACTAAACCACTTGCCCTTTGTTGGACCACCTACCTTTCGACAGTGACCACGCATATGCTACAAGGGTTGCGTGACCCTCACTAGATTGCTTGCCTTTTGCTGGATCGCTACCATTCACTGATGACCACGTGTAGATGCCGGTCCTGTTCAATAGAGAGAAGGGAAGAAGATGAACAATCATCGAGGGCAAAACTGAAAAAACAAAAGGTTAGCAAGGATAATTGAGAGATTATATTTTTACTAGCCAAAGGCTAGCATGCTAAGAATGCCCAAGGCAACCATAAGCTGCCTTAGGCTTTTAGCCTTTTGAAAGCTTGCATTTGGGAAATGAAGTTAAAAAAAAATTTGCCAAACGCCATTTATTTAGCCCAATGGGCTTTGGGAAGGTAGTTCGCAAACGCAACTTGTTTAAATTAAATATTCAACTAATTTTCCTTTGGTACCTTAACTTGATTGATTTGTTATTTAAGTGTCACATGTGATTTTTTTTTTTTTTTATAATTATAAGTCCTAAGGTTCTTGTCCCCTAGTTTTTTTTTTTCACTTCAATATGGTCCTAGTTTGTAGCCTAACCATTAAATTAAAGTAGGAAAAAAAAACAAGGAAAAAATGTTATATGGTCCTAGTGTTCATTAGCGCCCTAGTTTATGGCAAGAAATTGTGGGAAGTTGTTTGTCCCATTATCATGCTACAAAAGCTGTAGCATTTATTAGACAAAAAAAAAAAAAAACCACTAGCATTTATGTCCTATAGATGTGGAGTGTGGGAGGGGCCAATGAGAAGTGTATGTTCAGTGTGTGCAAGAGTGAGTGCAGTGAGAATGGCATGAAGTGAGCCCCCTAGCGTGAGTCCAATGCGGTCCTGCATTTGAGATTTGTGATGGTTCACAAACAAAATCTTAGTGTGTATAGATTCTCCGAATATGTAGAAAATGAAATATCACTTGATTTCTACTAGACCCTAATAGATTAGTCTTGACTCTTTATTGTTAGGGAATCTCCTTATGATGTTTTGAATATGAAAAAATAAATAAAAGGTTATTAACGTGTTTAATGGTTGAGTAATAGACTATGCAGATGATAAAATGTGTAAAGGATATTTAGACTATGTTCAAACCTTAAGGGTAAATATGTTCAGAAGCAAAATATGTTCAGACTTACATACATATTGTAAAGTCTATTTTAAATGGAAGACATTCGAACTTTATGTAACATCCTCGATTCCGACCTCGTAAGGATCGGCCGTAAGGTCCTAAAATGATCGATCATGGGCCATTGGCCATGGATCGATTATTTCGATCGGCAAGGACTCGCGGATCGGTCATGGTCCAACCGACTAATTGACCGACCGGTCACGAATTGGTCGAGGTGTTGGCCCTGAATTTTCTACCAACCATATCAATGGGATATGATCACCAGCTCATATGATAACTTTTTAATCACGATAATTGGTCACGAGATGATTTTGAATCGGTGGATGGTCATGAGTTGATCAAACTGGTCGTAGTTTCTAGTCGCGGGTGATTCCACCTAGTTATGCACCAATACACGGACGATCCGAATTGATATAATGCCATCGTCTTCCAATAAAAAATGCATCATTCACTATTTAATTCTTAGTGATCGGAATGGAATCTCAAATTGGTGATATCCGATCATGGATCAATAATGCATCGACCATGAACCCTATCGACGGATCGGGTGCTGAGTGGAATGAGCCTAAGGATGGACCCGACTATTCCTTCACTAATTCTAAGGTCCATAAGTGCCTTAGCTTAGTGCTAGGTCATGGGTAACCTTAGGATTGGCCTTGAACCAACTGAATGACAACCAACTCTTTAGGTCGACCGATCGTCCATAGGAATGATTTGGGCGAGCATAAGGTGTGACGGCCGAACTTTGGATGTACATGATTCAATTTTTCAAGGTGCACCTAATGATCCATTCTCCGGCCTCAAAACCAACTTGCACAGCAGAATTCTCTAGACCACATTCTTAATGAAGAAATGGACAAAATAGAAGAAAACTATAGAACACCCTCATTAATGAAATGGGGTGATGTGTCCTTTGACCTTTCAAAGGTAATGATGAAGTAAAAAATATCCTTAATGGATAAGATAAGGATAGCACATATGTGGCACAATCGGAGAGCAAAACCCAAGCCCCTCATTAACGACCGAAGAATTTAGATGCCAAGTTGGCAACTTTGATGACACTTTATTCAAACTTCATTAAATGCTCATTAAATGTGGGATACGAGTGGACCAATGGAAGAGGGAAAAGCAAGCCACCATCAATGATGCCTAGAAGCTAGATTACCAAGTGAAGCCTTTTAGCCATGACAACTCACTTTTTAGGTGTAATCATGAGGCAAGTAAACTTGCCACCCAAGGACTTTAGGTGGGACACTTGGAAAATTAGAGTGGACCATTTGGCTTGGTAATAATGGCTTGAGATTTGTCTTGGAGAAGAAATTGGTGACTCATAAGCTTAGGTGTTATCTAGAATCTTAGGTTATGATGAGCCTAAAAGATAGCCTTGGTGAGAAAGGCAAACGCCAACTAATCAAGAGAGGACATTAGGCATCAAAGGGGCTTATGTGTCCTTTAGGACCAAAGGCATATGATGAGCCTAAATTGAACTTTGGAAAACAAGTCAATAAGTGGTACAATAAGAAGATGACGAGTGTTCTCTTAGGATCCTAGGCATGCCATTGCAAAGTAGGCTTGCACCTTGATGCCATAGCTGTGCCATTTCAAGAAATGTGATTAGGCTGCTTAGATAAGTAATGATGGCGCTGAGTGGTATAAATAGGAGGATCCCTCCTCATTTTTCACCATGCAATTCACTCTCCTTTCCTCCTCTGATTCCTTTCTCTCGGCCTTGCATCCTCAATCCCTCAAGCTAATCTAAGTTGGTTTTCAAGGTTCGCCAAGGTAAGTAAGATCCCTAAATCTCCTATAGGGTGGTAGTCTCCATTGTCGAGTCTAGTTAGGTGCTCACCCATCAAGCCATGGGTAGGATGTTGGATCTTTTGTATGGTTTTGCTCATGTTTGTGCTTGAACGTGTGCTTGAGCTGTTTATGCTCGGAATGAGGACGAGGTTCGTTTGAGTTGAGTTCACGCAAGGCAAGGTCGCCCCAAGCCATAAAGCCTTGGTTTTAGCATAAATAAAATGCCAAGTCCAAGTCTCGCTTGGTGTGGGAATCGCCTAAGGCTGTAAGATCCTAAGTCGACATTGAGGCGTGTCGATCTTATATCTTGATCGGTACGGGGATCACCCAAAATCCACGAGGTCTGGTAAGGCACTAAGGCCTGCCAATTTCCATAGTCCAAATGGACGTAGGAACTTTGTGCTTGGTGTTGAATGAAACCGCGAGCCGAGGGTCATTCTCAATATGGGTGTATTCATATCGGGTTGGAACTGAGGTTTGTCAAGCTTGGGATCGTCACTAAAGCGAGGTGTACCCAAGCCTCGAGGTCTTGGATCGGTATTGAGGTGTACCGTTTCCGAGCCTTGTCTAGTGTGGGGATCGGCGCTAAGCGATTAATTCAAGTTATGGACCAAAGATCATTCTCGACATGTTTGCTAGTGAAGTATAAGAAACTCATGACAAACGCATGAATGAGCATGCCTTCGGGCCATGCATGTGTTGACTAAGATAAAAGAGAATAATCGGCTTATACGATGCATTTGTGCATGCACTTAAAAAGGAAAAAGTGTCCGTCGTCACACAGCATTAGCAGCGATGCCTTGTTCATAGAATAGGATGCCTCGGTTAAGCTAGGATGTCCTAGTTGAGCTAGGATGCTTGGGTTTTGAATTCAAAAGCCTCGGGAAGCTAGTCCCAAGAAGCCTTAGTCGAGCCGAGATGCCCTGGTCGAGCCAGGAAGCCCAGCAAGAAGTTGGAAGCCTCGATCGAGTCAGGAGGACCTAGTCGAGCTAGGATGATGCTAAATGAATTTGCACGAGTGCTAGTTTATGCATCAGTATGATATGTTGATATATTTATTAATAAGTCAAAGGTAAGTATGCATTGAAGTATATTGCAATGGACATTTGCATGTAGTCAAGGGTAACAACAAGTTTGTTATTGATCTACCATCGACGCTATTTGTGAGTGTGTACTTGCTGGGCCTTGATGATGGAATGCTTTTCTAGTAGAGAATTAGGAATTTTATTTATTGAGTTTCCCGAAAACTCACTCCCTCATCTTTCAGTCTTGTAGTCATGGAAGTCTCATGTCAGTTTTGGGAGCTACAATCACGCTAGAGGAGATAGGATTTCCCTTGGCCTATGTGGAAAACTTGTAGTGTGATGCAAAAAGAAAAGAAAGCCCGTAGAGAAATGGCTGGTAAAAGTACAGTTATGATATGAATTAGTGTGTTTTGTGTGATACATGTCCCAATCTTCCAGTTGTTTGTCTGGGAAGTTGTATGTTTACGCTTTCCACATGTGCATGATAATAAGATAAAAAGAATCGAATCGGTGATAAGCCTAAGACGTCACGAAAATAACCCTTGTTGCTCGCAACCTTGGAGATGGGATTGGGGTCATGAGACTTTATTTCAAACGAAACACACTAAGACATTACATCTAGAACGAAACATAAGTCCAAAACGTGACAAGTTCAGAACGAGACAACTCAACATAACGTAACATAAGCCCCAAACATATAATGTTTAGTGATCTAGTTTGGATTCTACATCGAGACAGATTTGATTGATCAATCTAATTGATGGTATATTTAGACTCAAACTCAAATTCATAATCAAAATTAAACACATAGTTTGAGGTAAATTACCTCGAAATCTCTTATAAGGTATCTAAGGGTGTGTTTGTTTCACAAAAAACGTAACGTTTTTGGCAAATATTTTCCGGGAAACCATTTTTCAGGAAAATGATTAGTTTTCCTTTGTTTGGTGATACGTGACTGAAAGTATTTTATGGTATTTGGATTAAATTTATGAAATGATTGAATGACATTTGACCTAACAATTGATAATAGTGTGCACTTACTTCCAAATTAATTTGTTGAGTCCATATTACTTAATAAACGGATTTTTCTCGATCAGTTTAGTAAATCTAGAATTTGAACTTGCCAAATGAAAAGGAAACCTGAATTCATACACACATTTATTTTTATTTTTATTTTTCTGAAAATGGACATGATTTCCAATTACAAGAGCAAGTCAAAACGATTTCATTAATCGCTTCAATACATTTGGCTCTCTTTAGATGGATGCGCCTCTCATGCAACTCTCCGCAAGTTATCCTGAATTGCCTATGGACACCACGAAGGATGCTTCCAGTTTTGCCGAGCAACTCAAGATGATGAGTTTTGCCCTTGTTAAAGTTGCCAAGCAAGTTTATGTTTCTCAGGCACAATGTCCCATGCAGTACATGACCTAAACATTTCATAGTTTAGTCCCATGACACATTAGGATAAATTGTGCCACAAGAAAGCTAGTTGAATAGCTACTACAAGAAGTAATCAAAGAACATTGTGCCACAAAAAGCGACTTGGATAGTTACTACAAGTTATCAAAGGTCCAATGTTTAGACACTATCAAGAACAAACATTCAAAGTCTGATGCTTAGCTACTTGAATAGCTACTACAAGTAACCAAAGAATAAGTCTAATGTTCAGACAGTATCAAGAACAAACATTGAAAGTCAGATGCTTGTCAATATCCACTTTCTCTTCTATTTAAGAAATCTTCGAGCCATAACTTCTTCAGCTTAACGCTCTTGACAATGAATGCTTTTGCAACTCTCTCCTTGTCACTAACAAGGATGATAGGTTTGCAATGCTCTCGAAGCAAATTGGAGAGGTTGCTAATGCAATAAAAACGATGAGTCAAAATCAATTTAATGTTACTGAGCTTTTCAAAGAAGTGATGGAGGTTGAAGGTTTGATAAAACTACCCTTGCACATGCCTTTGATTATTGTAAAGAGCATATGACGCATAAGCAAACAAAATTATTGTAGCCTCTAGTTCCTACATATCTCAACATGCTACATGTATAATAAATCTCTTGAATCAATGAATTTCTAGTTGCCTGAATATAACAAATTGTAGCATACCAAGGTACATAAACTTAATTTTTAGATATCAAATGCTAAGAGTATTAAGTTATATGGAAATCTGAAAAGCACATTACTGTTATTTCTTCATCATAAACTTCCTTCTAAACAACTGTGATCATCAAGTTATGGTCCCACTGAAATCCACTCTTAACCCGCAATTTTTGGGTGGGAACCCAATTGTTTTTAATAGTTCTAAGATGATTGTCCACATGATCAGGCTCACATTCAGTCCCAAAATTTTCATTTATAGCTTGAGCAACTCGAACAAAGGAAGATGGTTTAAAGGTGGCTGAAGGTTTTTTTTCCGTCTGGAAGCCTTATTAGCTAGTATCTCTAAAAATATACGCTCCATAGGTCTTGACCATCTGAAATGCTTGGACTTCCCTTCTCTAGTCTTGCCCATTGCTACATTATCAGACATATCCCATACAAGAAATTGTGATAAACAAAGAATAATACAATAATAGACATCATTTGACTATTGAGACAAAAAAAACATCGTAGTGATATAGAGTAGTAAATCAAGTTCACGTTTACAAGAACTCCAATCACAAAGTATTCATGTCACATCAAAAAAATTAGACAACTTCTAAGAAGATACAAATACTAAACATTTATTCTATGCCTACTATAGTCATCCCACATTAAACGTGCGATATTATCTCTTTTTGTTGCCCACTCTCTATTTTCCTCCCACTCCTTATTCTTTCTTGACTTTGAGATTCGACCTCTACATTTAGTTCTTGCATAAAGGGATCATAAGGGTCAACTCCCATGATGAAGTCATGTAAAATACAACATGCTAAGACCACATCAACTTGAGTATCAAAAGACCAAAAGGATTTGGCATCTAATACACTAAAATGCCTTTTTAGGACCTCGAATGTCCTCTCTACGTAAAGATGAATGGCGATGATTGAACAACTCTTTCTTGTTCTCAGGTGAGTGGTCATTAAATTCCCTCTTGTGAAATCGAACTCCACGATATGGAGAAATTATTCCCAGTTGGAAGCCAAATCCGGCATCAGTAAGATAGTATTTACTTATCAATTTTATGTAAAGTTTCAACAACGTGTTTCAAGAAAATAGGGTATAAATTTTATAGAAAATATGGAATATCTATACCTTCAGAGGCCTTGAAAGTGCATTTGTAAGAATACAAGTCTTCGAAAAAAAAAAAAAAGAATATGAGAGTCATGGGCCGTGCCATCCCAACACATAAACGAATTTTAAATCATAAGTAACAACTGCAAGAACATTTTGTGTTGTTTTCTCTTTTTGACCACGAAATTTTCCTTGAATTTCTAGGGGAACTGATGCATGGACGTGGGTACCATCAAGAGCTCCAATACAATTCTAATGTACTCAATAAATAAGTAAATTTAACAACATACTATCAAAATGAAGTTCTAAAATATGGATAAAATCTTCGACTCTTGGATATTGTCGGGGGTGTAGTGCCATCCGGTGGTCTTATAACATGCTTGTATAATTTTAGAATTGCTTATAAGACAGTTCTAGCCAACACATAAACGAATTGCTTATAAGAATTGCTTATAACATGCTAGTAGACCTATTGAACCTTGACCCTATTACTTTCAACCTCACATTATGCCCTAAAACATGGCAAAAGACCAGCAATTGCTCCTTAATTGACACATTTACTATTTCGTGTAAAAAATTATTTGACCTAAGGACTCTACACAATTCAAAGAAAACTTGTGGTCTCATACGTATTTGATTGACACGATTAGTATCTCCAAAATGTAATATAAGATTAATGAATAACTCTCTCTCAAAATCTATTTCCCCCCATGGCGCTCTAGGTATCTGACTATTAAAAGCTTCATCCTCCATTACTAACATACAGCTGCCATTATTGACACAGCTGCACCCATGATTGCTCCATTAACATCATTATTTTCTATCTACAAGCAATAATAAGAATTTTCTGAGCTTGTTATGACAAATGTTTTATCTTAAGGGTAAACCCAATAACAAACACTAAAAAAAAAAATTGTCAAAAGGATCAAGAAGGCTAGTGTATAAACATCAGTAATAACAAAATCAACTCTCGAAGGAACATGTAAATCAACAACTAATTTGCTTAGCAATAGAGGCACATTGATGGAATTTACAAAATATGCTGCTCCACTTCCTGAGATATGTCGAGACATATCCATTGTAGGAAGATGAGATTAAAACACCAATCTTATGTCACATGACTACTTAAACTTTAGTGCTATCAACAATAGACAAGTGACTACTCCAAGTGACCACATTCATATTATCTCAAGCTAAGAAACAATTTAATCAAGGATAAGCAATCTCAACAGGTGTCAACTGCAAGAAAAAATAATCGTAGGTTACATAAATCTCAAGAACTAGAAGAAGAATTCTTCATACTACAAGTTTTGAAACATGTGTGCATGATGCAAAAGATACTACTAGTTTTGATTTCACAAGAAATATGTTAAAATATTCATAATCTATTAAACAGATTGAAAAATTAGCAAGTGAAAAATCCCTGAAAGATAAACCTCAAGGGTATGCCACTAAGGGAACTTCATTATTAAAATCAGGCATGCCAAATGTAGATATTCCAAAACAAGAGCATCCTGGCCATTGCAATCCTCACTTACTAGTATTTAGAACACAAGGGAATAAGATGTCAATGACATGCACTAAACCGATGAGTGACACATGCTATGAAGAAATAATCTTTGTACCTTGCAAAACTTTCTTTGTCAATGGTCCAAGTGTCACATAAGCGTTTGTAGCATAAGCTGTATGTCGATATTCTTCTTTCTACACAATCAAAACAAGACTTAGAACTCACCAAGAGAGTTTGAACATTTGACTAGTAGGTGTATATATCAAGGAAGCTCTTCACAGGAAAAAAAAAAGGAACTCTAGAATGAGGAAATCACACAAGTGTAACATCTTATTTATAGTTCTAAAAAGATATAGGAAAAAATTAAAATTCAGTTATGTCTTCTCCCATGTGAAAATTAACCACATCAAAAGACCATTACTTGGCAAGAGTGATTAAGAATTTCTCTTGCATCCACCACAAACGTAGATCCAAATACTCATTCTCATCCTAGACAAACTGACAATAATACGACAGAAAAATCACAAAATAATTAAAAAGGTCAGGAGAATCTAAGTTCTTACCAACACTCGATCCAATATCAATTGTATCACTAGTTGTTGTAATTGCTCATTCTTAAGATCAGAACTTGGAGAAGATACACAGCAGAAAAGATAACATGAAATAATAATAATAATAATAATAAAATAAAAATAATTTTTGCGGGGAGCAACCAACATAGCTCCATCGAACAACTCAGAATCATCGATGCTTATCTAAGCCAAGAAAGGAATTGGGCATCACGTGCTTCAATGGATCATTTTGAATGAATAATGTCAATTACTTATCGATACTTTGTGGTATGTCAATAACTATTGATGGGAGGCCATTTTAAATGTTTTGGATGACTAATTGATGAAGTTTCATGATGCGAGAGCATCCAAGGTAGCTCCATCGACCAACTCAGAACCATCGATGCTTATCCAAGCCAATAAAGAAATTGGGCATTATGTGCTTTGATAGATGATTTTGAATGAATAATGTTAATTACTTATCGATACTTGGTGGTATATCGATAACTATCATTGGGAGGCAATTTTAGACGTCTTGCATGACCAATTGATGAAGTTTCAGGAGGATTATTTTTTGGTCAAGGGAGGAGCACGAATTTTGGAAGGCTAAAGGTTCACTAATGCAGTTCAAGAATGCGGAAGGCCAAAGGTTCAAGAATGCAAGTTCCCGTACTACTAAATGCATTTCATAAGTTCTTTTGTATCTTTATTGTTATGTAGTTCAAGAGTCGAAGGTTTAAGTTCCTAGGTCATTAAAGTCTGTTTTTAATATTTCCTAAGGCTAAAATCCTCTTATAAATAGGGGAAAACTATCCAATGTATGGGAGATATGAATTTGATCAATGAAAATAGTGAGATTTCCTCTACTTGAGTGAAGTCCTTTGGAGAGTGGATAACTCATTTCGGTCTCTTTATCCTTGGAGCGTAAATCACTCCTTGGTGGTGAGCCAAGAAGCCCTTTATCCTTAGCTAGTGGAATCTTTAGGCCTTGGTGGTGAGCTTCTTCTATCCCGAAGTTCTTTATCCTTGGCTGGTGAAAGCTTTAAGCCTTGTTGCTGAACTTCGTAGATCTCGATCCTTTTCTTTGGTTGGTGGTGTGGCCTTTATACCTTGGGAAAAGATCGTTCTATCTTTTCTTATTCCTTTTCGTTTCTTCCCTGTATACACTACTTCATACACTTAACCACAAAAATTCTCTCTAAAAAATTTCCGTTCTGGAATCACTCACCCCATCACGCATCATTTTAGGAGGATTATTTTTTGGTCAAGGGAGGAGCACGAATTTTCGAAGGCTGAAGGTTCAAGAATGTAAGTTCCTGTGCTAATAAATGCATTTCCTAAGTTCCTAGGTGTCTTTTTGTTATGTAGCTTTCAAGAGTTGAAGGTCTAAATTCCTAGGTCATTAAAGTATGTTTTTTTATATTTCCTAAGTCTAAAATCCTCTTATAAACAAGGGAAAATTATCCAATGTAAGGAGACAAATTTGATAAATGAAAATTTTGAGATTTCCTCTGCTTGAGTGAACTTCTTCGAAGAGTGGATAATTGCTTTCGATCTCTTTATCCTTGCAGCGTAGATTACTCCTTGATGGTGAGCCAAGAAGCCCTTTATCCTTAGCTGGTGGAATCTTTAGGGCTTGGTGGTGAGCTTCTCCTATCCCGAAGTCCTTTATCCTTGGCTAGTGGAAGATTTAGGCTTTAGTGGTAAACTTCATAGATCTCGATCCTCATCTTCAGTTGGTGGTGTGGCCTTTATACCTTGAAGGAGATCGTTCTATCATTTCTTATTCCTCTTTGTTTCTTCCCCGTATATACTACTCCATACACTTAATCAGAAAAATCCCAAAAAAAAAAAAATCCGTTTTGGAATCACTCGCCCCATCACACGTCAAAAATTAAAGCTGGAAGAAGGGACAATCAAAAAAGCAAGCTATAGACTCCTAGAGTGGCATTATTAAGCAAGAAAAACGGATCATTCAAAATAAATAGATAGCATCTCATAAGAGATTTATCAGCATTAAAACAAAAGGAAAACCAATTTATAGAAACCTATTCATTTGTAGCTGATTGTCGAAACTGTTTGATTGATACCAAATAACATTGTCTCTAGAAATGACCTAGCACGAACTTAATTGCTTTGTCCCACACAGATGTATTTTTATCTATAATAACTAAGATTTAACCCGATCCTTCAAGTATCTTTACAAATATCTTATGTCATTCATCAATTCGACATGAGTCTCCCTACTGCAATCTATATAAGACCGCCACAAATTTGGAGATAGTTGGGTACAAATAACATAGTCGGACTAATCTGCTTGGGCATTCCACCAAACACTTGATGTGCATTTGATTAAATGGCACAAGGAAACAACAAGAAAGTGAGAACCACAACCCAATCCTTACGAGATCATCAAGACTGAATCGCAAGTTATTAATATAATCTCAAGTGTGACCGATGTTCATGCCAACAAAAACGAAGCTTTCGGTTTCTCTTCCACATGCGTAATCGAAGAATGTACTGAACTTCCACACTCAATGAAAATTGAAAGCTCCAAGGCTCCAACTTGTCGAAGGTTTGAAGGAATATATTGACTCAATAAAGTTGAGTCCATTGATGGAGCACACGGATTCGAAGCTCAAGCACGCGAGAACATTGCAATTTGAAGAGCACTGGATGTGGCAAGGTAAGCAGCGGATTCTGGCGCCGATCAGCATGGTAGAAGCTTATGGAATATGTAGAGGATCGAGAGAGAGAGAAGCTTTGAGGGGTGTTTCACTTCAATTGCTTGAAGAAGATGAACGGAAACTTGAATCAAACAACTGACATGTAGAGAATCAACATCAACTCAATGATTTAAAGCATCGATCTAAAAAATTATGAGATTATTCTCAAATCGGGGAGGAGAGAGATTAGTGTCGATGAAGAAGAGCTAAAGAAGAAGGGTGAGCGAAAAAGCGTAGGGAGAGCAAACGATGTACCTTAGAAAAAGCAAAAGAACCTGGAATCATGTTGAGCGTTGTTGAAGAAGAGCTAGACCTTCAATGGCGAAGAAGATGCGTGTTGTTGAAGAAGAGCTGAAGAAGAAAGACGAGCGAAAGAGCAAAGGGAGAGACAGTACCTTAGAAAAAGTGAAAGGTCAGAGGGAAAAAGATGAAAAGGGAAAGTGTTTTCACCTTATGAGGTGGAGGTATTTCATTTTCCTAAAATAATACATAATATTTGTGTTGACCAGAAGGTATTTTCCGTTGACCAAATCTTTTTTAGAGAACCAAATGGCTGAAAATTCGAAAAACACTTTCTAGTAAAATACTTTCAATGAAACAAACACGCCTTAAATGTATTGACGAATTGTGTTTGAATCTCAAATCTACTCTTAAAAGGATTTCCAAACCGAAAATGTAAAATTCTCAAATGAAAATGTAAAATTCTTAAATATATAGCCTGCAGCCGGCGAGTAAACCTGGGGGGACACGTAAGCGGGAGGACAAGATTTACTTGTCAAAGAAAATAATTCTTTAAAGAAAGAATTTTAAAATATCTCGACAAAATTTTCAAAGGGCCCAAAAACATTAGAGCATATCCTTACTATGACAAGTTAGGACTTGGTTTCAATAAGGAAAGTGCTTCTCTAATATACTTTCCTAAAGTCAAGGAGAAACTTAATGTGGTATCCTAGAAATTCAAAGCCAAGCCTTAAGGTGTGTTAAATGTCTTTAATTAGGTGATAGAATTTTATGGCTTATGCTTTAGCCAATTTGTCTTTTAATTTGATGAATTATGCTTGTGATTGTGGGAATTTAAATTTAATAAATTAATGCTTGGCCATATGATTTAAATTTCAATAATTAAAAATATCCCAAGACTTTGGCCAAGATGAAAAATTGGAATTCAAGAATATTTTTAGAAGAATTTCAAAAAAAAAAAAAAAGAGAAAGGAGGTTAATTTTCGAAATGGGCCTTGGGCCCATTAGCCTAAAGCTTGGTGGGCCAAGCTTGTCGTCCCATTAGAGCCCAAGAGGAGAATTCGACCAGCCCAAAGGGAGTATAAGAGGGATGAGGAGAGAGAGAGTGGCCGGTTCCTTGATCATTTGGCCGAGAAAGGGTGAGAGAGAGAGAGGGTGTTCGAGAGAAAGGGAGAGGAGCCGAGAGGGAAGGAGGCGGAGGCGAGGTGTGTTCGCCGTCCGTCCGCCTTGTCCGACCACCGTACGCCGCCATGTGCTCGCCGTTTTTTCATCTTAGAGGCAAGTGGAGTCTTGAACTTCTCTTGCATGTTTTTTTTGTTGGTTGCATGTTCGATTTTAGGTGTGATTTGTGCGAAAAACCAAGGTAAGAGTTAGTTATTTCTAAACCGTGTAACTGTTCTTGTTCGGTTTGTGGAAGTCAGTAGCTTGTTCGAGCTCGCATATGTGTTTGGAGTTCGATTTTGGCTTCGGTGTCTTCATGAAATTTGAAGCTAACATCTTGTAGTATGACATACTGAAATTTCGTAGAAAACGATGAAGATTTGAGGGGTCAAAAGTTCTATTATACGGAGGCCCTAGATCTGCGAAATCTTTATTGACCTCTTGTTGATTTCTTGGTTGCATGTTGATTTCTGTTGGAGATCTCACTTTGTTGTCTTCATGGAAGTTGTAGGTAACATCTTAAACTACAACATACTCAAATTTGAAGAGAAATGAATGAGTATAGCCTAGTGAATCGGCTAGATCTTTGAGACGATTGATTCTGTTGAAGTGTACCGAGACACCCGAGACTTCAAGGACTTAAAAGACGATCATACTTTGGTTATATGGCCTAGATCTCTTCATGAAACTTGTAAAGGACACCTTGATACATAACATACTCAAATTTCATAGGAAACGAAAGAGAATAGATGGGTGAAACCTTAATTTTTCCGGGATATGCATTCTGGACGAAACGGTAGAGTTTCCAGAGACTTCGTGGAGTTGTATAAATTAATCTGAAAAAGAATTTGACTTAGAGTTCTGCATGAAAGATGCACGAAAATGTCTTGGCTATCACCCTGTAAAATTTCGTAATTTTTGGAGGCCATATGAGTATTTTAATCGAATTTATTTGTAGACTGTGCAATCTGGCCATTATCCGAATATCATGTGCTATTTTGTGGAAACTGTGAAATTTTGTGAAATTCAATTTGCCCTTGAATTTTGTATGGAATTGTCATCCTATTGGTTGTTTAATGATTGTTTGAATATTATGATTTTGGAAAATCATAAATATTAAATATAATATTTATTTATGAAAATAAATCAATATAATATTATAATAAAAAAATAAAAAAATATTTAAAAAATGGATTATTTTAATGGCCATGAATTCCATTGAATTTATGATGCATTGTTATATGACATTGGTGTATCTATGATCATGAATTGTGATGCATGTGTGTGAATCATATGCCATGTAATAATAAGATTAAAAGGATGGTGAATGTGGAAAATGGTATGTGAGTAAGAGGTTGTGGTGGAGGATGATGTCTGGTGGCCAAGTGGCATAATTCCGGAGGTTCCCTGGGAGTTTCAGGATGCCCGGAATGTGGGGGGCCGGAAGCCCTGTCGGAGGTCTTTGCCCGAAAAAATGCCTCGCGACACTAGGATTTGGGTGCGGGATGCCTGGCTAGAAGGGTAAAGGCCGGAAGTCCTGTCGGAGGTTTCTGGCCGAAGGGAATGCTTCGTGATGCTAGTTGAGATGCGAGATGCCCGGAATGTGGGGGGCCGGAAGCTCGGTGGCCATGAGATGGCTGGAATGCTGGGAACCCTTTCGGAGGTCTTTGCTCGAAGGGATGATGAAAATTGATGAATTGAGGATGGGTGATGTGGTGATTGAATTTAAAGATAATGATGAGAATTAAACGATGTGATATGATGATCACCTATGATAATATATGCATGATATGCATGATGATAATGAGATGTGATGTGATATGATGATATATGCACGATGATGCATGATGATGATGAGATGTGATGTGATATGATGATATATATTGAGATGTGATGTGATGTGATGATCATCCATGGTATTATGCATGATGAGATGCATGCTGATGATAATAATATATGAGATGCCATGATGATGATATGTATGCTATGATGATGCATGAATATGTATGACATCAAAAAGATAAGCAATGCCTGCATCGTATGATGGTATGCATGGTGCATTGAGTTGTTATTGGATTTCCCTATCTGCTGAGTGGTTGTACTCACCCCTTTTGGGGATAACATTTCAGATTAGCAAACATGCCGCTTCCTGCTGTTTCGCGTGGGGTATACTATGGTCTACCGTCTGATGTAGAGGTAGAGTGTACGGAGATAGATTGTCCCTCTGTTCCCGGACTGACGTTTATCCGAGTGCGATGTCTAGTGATGTATAATATCGGCCTGGCTGGGGGCCTTGTCATACAAGAGTTCATTTCTGTGCACGTTCGACGGAATGGAGCTATGCGAGGGATGCTGCCGCCGCCACCACCTGATGCACCGGGTTGGGTGTGAGACTTGCGCGCGATGAGTAGGAGCTGGATCTCTTTTTGATGTAGATAGTCGACGCTTCGATGGGAGAGTGTTGTGCACGCATGATGTTAGGGGTCGAGGTTTCTTTTTGAAATTTTAGGTAGGACATGGCAAAGTCCTAACCTTTCTTGTTTTTTTGTACTGACCAAAGGAAACCCCATCTTGCTTTATATATGTAGGTAAGCAAAGCGTCGAAGTTGTTTATAAAATCATGATGTTTAGTTGGTGTGTATTTGTATCATGGATTGGTAAGGGATAGATGGCGATGTGAAATTTGCTTCCGCTATGAGTCGCGCATGGGACAGCTTTTAAAAAAAAAAAAAAAAATGCCTGTGATTAATGACACTTGTTTTAAGTACGAGATAGAAACGGTAATAAGATGTAACATCGGCATTGGTAACGACCTGAAGAAGGGTTCGGGGTGTTACACTTAAACAAAGATATTTACAAAAACTATTGGTCGAAATGCCTTGGTGGTGAGTTTCGTAGATCTCGATCCTCTTCTTCGGTTGGTGGCGTGGCCTTTATACCTTAGGAGGAGATCATTCTATATTTTCTTATTCCTTTTCGTTTCTTCCTCATATACACTACTCCATACACTTAATCACAAAAATCCCCTTTGAAAAATCTCCGTTCTAGAATCACTCACCCCATCACGCATCAAGGTTACTAAATTTTCTTGATTCAAATCTATCCTTTGGGTAAATCGGAAGACGATCCTCTAAATATTATCCAACTACTAGTTTGGAAGTAGATGAGTATTTAAGGAGACCAAGGATTATGGAACAAGTAAGAGACGGAGTGTAGAATCTAGAATTCCAAAGTCTGAGCAAATTTCAATCATGCACCTGTCTTTTGTGAGCTTAAACGTTTATGATCTTGAGAGAAACACTAAAAGATTGACTCAGTGGGATAGTGTGATTTACCACTAAGTATTTACACTCGAAGTTGTAATCTCTTGTTGATCATATAGTAGAATATAGCCAATAAGCTATTAGCGTGGGAGAGTGGACATAGGGTTGATCTAAACCGAACAACTATAAATTTCGTGTGCAATCTTATCTTCCGTTAACTCTTCTTTTTAAAGTCTATTGCATACTTATTTTAAAAGTCTTTTCCATCGCATAACATATTCTAAAGATTTAAAAGTCTGGTAGCTTGTTTATTAGACTCTAATCCTTATTTAGACTTTGCTCAACACTTATTTTATTATGCATTTATTTGTCAAGACTTCTTTTAAATACTTATTCACCTCCCTCTAGGTGTTCATGCTAGCTTGATCACTTATTACATAGAATTATCAATAATCAATTAAAAATGAAAATCTCAACGTCGTGCTAGGTTAGATTAGAGAGGATCCATGCTGATTGAGGATTACTGGGCCACCTTCAACATTACCTATAACTCCACTTCTTAGACCATTTCGGCGGGGGAGGGGAGGAGAGAGGGGGGTGTCGCAAGATTAACAAATTGTGGATTCATCTTATCAATGGATAGTACAAACTTCTGGTTGTTATCTTCGGTACCGAATTGTTTTAACCCTGCTCTTTTATCATAAATACAAGCCGCTCTTTTCTTTGTGCTATCATCTGGTCGATTGCGGTCAAACACACCTTGTTCAAGTTATCTAGCTCAGCACACATAGCCAGTCGATGATCTTCCTCACCCTATGTACCAGCACAACACCCGTAATGACTGGACTATAATCTGCAACGGTAGAATTGTTTTGTTTCATTGCGCTCACAGTAGAGGGGCTTACTTCATAATATCTCGCTCCCATACCAGTCTCACGGCACCATCGCTTTTGCACTCACAGTACATACGCCTCGCACTGGCCCCTCACTCCCAACCTATGCGACGTAAATGCAAGAGCAAACAACTTGGCTTACTTTCTTGCAATAAACATCATAATGTCTTCTATTTATTTAAGCCAAAAGTGCGTTTGTCTCCCTTTTAGTAACTTTTCTAATTTTCCCTTAACTAAATAATATAAGATAAAAAATAGATTTGGGTATTGTTTTTGTATCTCTGTCTCACTGCAAACCAATCATGTCTAAATTCTATCCCGCTCACTAGCTTAGTTGACTATGAGACTGAAAATTTTAGTGTTGCTTATTTTGTGTTTGGGTAAAGTTGTTATCTTGGAGGCTGCCAACTTTATTGGCCATATCATGGTAAGACTTGATCCTTTGGGGCTAACTCAAATAGCTTCACTGTAAACAGTGTCTAACATGTATGGTTTCATTCTCTTCGGTTGTAATGAGTGTCGCGGTTTTCATAGGCACATTTTTCCCGAATCTTTGCATCATATTTTCTGAGTATCACAGCCATTTCTCATCTAGTTCGGGATCATTTGTGTTCGGGTGGGTCTGGATTCCTTGTCGCTGAATTCCAGGCAGGTCAAACCGTGACTTGTTCAGCTGGAAGTTGTCGTGGGTACTTTATTATAACAATAGACTCGAATGCAATAACTTGCATTAACTATCACAAATCTCAAAGACATGACCACATTGGACCGATGCTAGAGGGGTTCACTTCATGCCATTCTCTCGGCACTCACTTTCGCACAAGTATATACACCACTCATTTGCCCCTCCCTCACTCCACATCTATAGGACATAAATGCCATTCTCTCGGCACTCACTTTCTTTTTTGGTCTGTAATAAATGCTATAGCGTCGTAGCACGAAAGGGGGATAAACAACTTCGCATGGTATCTTGCCATAAACTAGGACCATAATGAACATATAATGAACACCAAAACTAAGACCATGTAACATTGTTTCCTTGATTGTGTTTTTCATACTTTAGTTTAATGGTTACGCTACAAATTAGGACCATAATGAGCACAAAAAAAAAAAAAAACAACAAAAAACAAAACTAAGGGGACAAAAACCTTAGGACTTATAATTGAACAAAAACCACATGCAACGCCTAGACAGCAAATTGATCAAGTTAAGGTACAACAGGGGAAATAGTTGAATATCTAGTGTGTCATGCCCTGAACGTCAAGCACGCGTGCATCCCTTGGTGGTTCATAAAATTGCGACGTCCCAAGACGCGTCGTCGATTCATTCATTTGATTGCACATGCAGAAGCGAATAAACAAATCCCTAGACAATAGAAATATGAGATAGAAAAGCTAGATACCATTTTCACAAAACACCTTTTATAAACAAACTAAGTTTATATACAATACTAATCTATAGACAAAGGTCTACTCCAAAAAGAAAAGTCACCCAGGTAACTAGGCCCAAGACTCCTCAGCCGAGACCTCTGAGACCTCAGGAGGATTTGCGTCTTCCACGACACCATTAGGGATGTCGGTGTCAAGGGGGCCAGCCATCTCCTCACCCTCAATAGTGGGTGCGTCAAAACCATCCAAGGGACCCTTCAGTTCTCCATTAGGCCCATGGCGAAACCACGCCCTGAATCGATGACGTTCCAACTTTGGTAGACGCTCATTGACCATGATCGTGCTCACAATGAGCTCACGGGGCTAGGGAGTCTTGGGGATAGAGAAAAAGGTATTCTACTAACTAAACTCCCTCAACTGTCCAAAATGTACTGGAGGGACCGCCATCACAAAAGACTTACCTCATGAGTTCATAACCTAAACCCTGATTAGGAAGAAAATACACCTAACAGTAGTCTAACCACACATCACAAAAGACTTACCTCGTCTCAGTTCCTTCTTGCTTGTCAGTATAGTTCATATCACATATAATTGCATTGAAAACACTTACCAATAGTGACGTCTCAACTTATATCACAAACAATTACAAGGGTTTCGATTTTAAGGCCAAATCGTTATGACACGTCTCATTCCGTACAATATAATTTTGTCCCATAATCAGATGCGTCAATTTCAATCAATTAGGCGTCCTAATTGATTACGACCTAACAGCTACGACCGACTCAACAATCAGCGGTTTCTGGCATAGTCGGGCGTTGTCTCGCACCATTGTCTACATCTAGACGGCATTTCATAAAAGAGCATTGGCCCTACCCCCATGGGGTATTCTTGAAGGAGCATCGTCCAACCCTAAAGGCTCATGACAAGTTCTCATATCATTCATGCACACATCCATTGTGCCTTACACTCAAATGTCCCAATTAAAATATTGTAGTTGACCCATTTTCTTCATATTAAAAACACACGGTAAAATAATCGTATGTGGGTACACTGTCAGCATTGATATAGTACTTAAAAACTCACTATTTAAAAATTGATATCCTTTCTTTTAAAATCTCACTATTTAATATAGTACTTAAAAACATTTTCGGTGTAAAAACCCGACACTCAGTATTTTCTAATTAAATCCTAAAATTTCACAATTTTGAAACAAATACTTAAAATTAGCAATCATCACTCAATTGCACAATTTAACAATCAATTGCATAAAGTAAGCACACCACTGCAATCAACATGAAATTTTTGACTTCAAGTCTTATTCGGCTGAGAAGAAATGTAAGGTTGCTGTCGTAAAGCTGATCAAATATGCTTCTCTATGGTGGGAGAATCTAAAGCATCAACGAGGAAGGGAAGGAAAAGGCCGAATCAAGTCTTTGGAAAAACTCAGGAAGTTGATCAAGAAGCGGTTCTTGCCCGACAACTATAAGCAAGATCTCTTCCTCAAACTGAATTCCCTAAGACAACAAGGGATGAGTGTTGAAGAATACATTCGTGAGTTTGAACAACTCAAAATGAGGAGTGAAGTTCCAGAAGTTCTTGAGCAAACCATCGCTTGTTTCCTTGGCGGCATGAATTGAGAAATTGTCGATATGGTTGGACATCAACCATATTGGTCCTTTGAAGCGGAATTATTCAACTTATGAGAAAAAGGAATTTCTATGCCCTATCCTTGCACTTCCTAATTTTTATCAAGTATTTGAAGTTGAGTGTGAGTAAGCGGAGTTGGTATTGGCGTTGTTCTGGTGCAAGCACAAAAACCATTGGCAAATTTCAGCGAGAAGTTTTTCGATTCCAAGAGGAATTATTCAACTTATGAGAAAGAGTTCTATGCCATTGTCGAAGCTCTTGATCATTGGAGTCATTATTTGAGGCCAAGACAATTTGTCCTTCATTCTGATCATGAGGCGCTTAAGTTTATTAGCGGCCAACGCAAGCTTCATTCTAGACATGCAAAATGGGTAGATTTTCTTCAATCCTTTTCTTTTTTCCCAAAATATAAACCCGAGCACACTAATGTTGTAGCAGATGCTTTATCAAGAAGAACTTGTAGCAGATCCTTTTCTTTTATGCTTGTGGTTTTGGACTCTAGGATTCTCGGAGTTCAATTAATGAAAGAACTTTATTTTGAAGATGACAATTTCTCATCCATCATTAACAATTGCAAGCAGGGAGTTCAAGTTACACATTCTTTGCAAGTTGGTTTTCTTTTTAAAAGCAAATCGATTATGTGTGCCGAAGAGTTCTTTTCGTGAATTGCTAATTGGAGAGGTGTATGGTGGAGGATTGGTTGGTCATTTTGGTATTAACAAAACTCTTGAGTTTCTTCATTAGCATTTCTATTGGCCAAAGATGAGTGGAGATGTGGTTGTTATCATCTCAATGTGTGTAACTTGTCAGAGATCAAAAAGCTATTTCCATCAAAGTTTGTGCACTCCACTTCCAGTACCATGACAACCTTGGGAAGATGTTTGCATGCATTTCATTGTGTCTCTATCAAGAACTCAAAGAGGAAAAGATGCTATCATGGTGGTCGTCGATTGATTCTTCATAAGACCAATGATACATATCATATTGCAGAATTATACTTCAAAGAGATTATTCACATTCATCGAGTACTAAAGACCATCGTGTCGGATCATGATTCCAAGTTGTTAAGCTACTTCTGGAAGACACTATGAAGAATGCTTGGTACAAGACTCTTATTAAGCACAGCTTGTCATCTACAAATCGATGGCCAAATGCACGTAACAAATCATACTCTAACCACTCTTGCTCGTGGTATGGTGAGTAAATCTTTAAAAGAGTGGGATTTAAAGGTTGCATATGCTAAGTTTTCTTACAATTGATCACCAAATTCTACTACTTGTCGATTGCCATTTGAAGTTGTGTATGGAATTAATCCTCTCACACCCATTGATTTGATTCCATTTCCATCTAACTCTCAAGTAAGCTTTGATCGCAAGAAAAAAGTTGAATCGATGAAGAAGCTTAATGAGCAAATTCGATCCAAGATTGAAAAGGCCAACGATATTACAAGAAGAAAGCTAATGAGCATCGTAAGAAGACTCAAATTCAATTGGGCGATCTTGTATGGCTTCACTTGATGGTCTGTTTAAAGTGACAATTCTTACAAGATTGACCTTCCTGGAGAATTTGGAGTCTCGGCAACATTCAATGTGGGAGACCTTTCTCCTAACTTGGAAGATGAAAACTTTCTATATTTGAGGACAAATCTCAAACAACCTGGGGAGGATGATGCGAGAACATTTAACCTAGCTCCATGGACCAACTTAGAACCATCAATGCTTATCAAAGCCAAGAAAGAAATTGGGCATTATGTGCTTCGATGGATCATTTTGAATGAATAATGTTTATTACTTACCGGGACTTTATCCTTGGCTGGTGGAAGCTTTAGGCCTTGGTGGTGAACTTCGTAGATCTCAATCCTCATCCTCGGTTGGTGGCGTGGCCTTTATACCTTGGAAGGAGATCGTTCTATCTTTTCTTATTCCTTTTTGTTTCTTCCCCATATACACTATTCCATACACTTAGCCAGAAAAATCCCCTCTGAAAAAAAAATTTCGTTATGGAATCACTCACCCCATCATGCATTAGGTCTCTAGGTCCATTGACGTGGATTATGAATGGAGGCCCATTAAATGCTACAAGTGTGGGGTCTGTGGTCATAAATGTAATGTTGCCCCTTCCCCCGCTCGGCCTCTTGTGTCCCAAACAGAAGGCCATTCTACTCGTGCTCCTTTGGACGCTGCTTGACCCCCTGGCCAAGCTTTAGAAGCTCTCACTCCTGCTCCTCTGGACGCTACTCGACCCCTCGGCCAGGCTTCGGAGACTCCCGTAGCGTTAGTGCAAGGTTGGAAGTAGGTCGAGAACAAGAAGAAAAAGGCCCACCCATCTTTGGAGGTTATCTCATACTGGTCAATCAACCTAAGCAAAGAAGGGAGGACTTTGAAGCTAAAGACCACGGCTATGGAGAATAGGCTGCTTGGTACCTACTCACGCAGGCCCCCTAGGTGGCCTTTGATCATTTCAGAGGAGGTTTAAGCTGTTCCAACTAGTTCGGTTGAAGTTATCTTCCCGTTGGAGCCATTAGACACCGCGGTGACCCTGCCCAAACGAAGTTATCATCATTTTCGAATGATGACCTCCTCTCCCCTTGCTCTTTACCGAACGCATCTACAGTGGATAAGAGGCCTGCTGTGGCATCGGATCCTCCTCTTTCGAGTACGGAGGACAAGTTGCTTGCTCTTGCTTCGGATCCTCATCCTTCAACGACCCGATCGACTCCACCTTCTACACAGTGAAGCTCCTCTAAAAAGAGGCAATGCTCCGTCCTTCTTCTTTTGGATATACATGTACATAGGTTGTTGGAACATTGGGAGACTGAAGTTCCCCACAATTTCTTCAATGTCATTTATGGTAATTTGATATTGAATTGGTGCCTGAGGGCTAATTCTGAGTACTCCAATCGGGGTAGGATTTGGGTTGGTTGGGATCTAACTGCGGTTTCCTTTAAATTTTTATCGGTTTGGGATCAGATGATTCATGGGAAGATTCGCTGGTTGGAAATCAGAGTGCCCTGTTGTGTCTCTTTGATTTATGCCGAGCATTCCTTTTCTACGTGTCGACCTCATTGGGAGGATCTGGTATTTAAAAATTCTTCTTTGCAGGACATGCCTTGGCTTGTTTTAGGAGACTTTAACACTATAAAGGATCCCTCGGACAGACTTGTGGGTCAGACCTTTGGTTGCCGTATTTCGACAAGTTTGGACAGTGTCTGGATTGGGCGGACTTGGAGGCCTTCGTTTTTTGGGGTCTCAATACACTTGCTCGACTTCTTCAAATCTCTCTCGAAAGGTGAGGAAGATTAATAGAGTTTTGGTAAACCCTTGTTGGACACAGGTTTTCTCCTTCTTGAAGGCGTCCTTCCTTGTGCTTGGGATTTCTGACCACTCACCTATGGTGGTTAAGGTAGGGAACTCGATCCTTCAGAAAAGACCGTTTAAGTTGTTCGACTTTTGGATGCAGCATCTAGACTTCGACTCAGTTGTGAAGCAAGTTTTGGAGAATCTGGGTTCATGGCTGCCTATGTTTGGACTGGTTTGCAAACTGAAGGCCTTGAAAGTTTGGCTCAAGTAGTTGAATAGAGATTCTGCAATGAGGGAAGCTTTAAAGTAAACTCAAGTTAGGCTTCTTAATGTACCCACCAGCATGGTCCTCACGGACCTGGAGAGGGTTCAGCAGCGTGCCTTAGTGGAACTTCGATCTCAGGAGGAGTTGTTCTTTAGGTAAAAAGCTAGAATAAGATGGCTGAAGGAAGGTGATCAGAACACAAAGTTCTTTCACCATTACGTCAGCAAGAGACAACTAAGAAATAGAATTCTCTCTGTGGTGGATTCCTTAGGCAAACAAATCACTAAGCCTCAGCTAGTCCAACAACATTTTGTGGAGCATTTTCGTGATCTCTTCTTACCGCAGATGAAGCTGGATACCTCTCAGGTGTCGAAGATTCGGGAGGTTATCCGTTCTTAGCTGAACGATGACCATATCACCTTTCTTGTTCGCCCCGTGGCTGATCTTGAGATTCAAGATACTCCTTTTCCCTTGCTAGGGGGAAGGCACCGGGGCTGGATGGCGTCGCGATTGAGTTCTTTAAGGAGAATTGGGATACGGTAGGTTAGCTGGTCACGGAAGCAGTGGAGAACTTTTCACCTTGAGGAGTCTCCTCAAGGAAATTAATAACACCAATGTCTCGAACGTTCCCAGTGCAATTACCGTCGACGAAAACAGGCTTATTGCATGTTGCAACACGGTGTACAAGATTATTACCAAAGTGTTGGCGAATAGGGTTGCTACCATGTTAAAAGACTTTGTGAGTTTGTCTCACAGTGCCTTCATCAAGGGATGACGAATGAAAGATGATACCGCGCCTTCATCTAGGTTTCATGTCGAACCCTATTCTCCGAAGTGTGCTATCAAAGTCGACTTGAGAAAGGCGTATGATACCGTGGACTGGCAGTAAATTGAAAGTGTTCTACTTGCCTTTCAGTTTCTTCTTCAGCTGGTTCACCTCATCATGACCTGTGTTAGGATTCCTTGGTTTTCCATTGAGTTGAATGGGGAGCTACATGGTTTCTTCCCTAGTGGGCGTGGCTTGCGTTAGGGAGATCCCATCACTCTCTACTTATTCACGTTGGTTATGGAGGTGCTCTCTTGGATTCTTGGGAGGTGCTTGCTACAGTTGGATTTTAGATTTTACTGGAGGTGTAGGTCTACTTGCCTCACGCACTTGTTCTTTGCGGATGTTCCTTTCTTATTTTGCGAAGGCCACCTGCCATCAGTGAAACTTCTCAAGGAAGTTCTTTGTCCGTTTTCTTCTTGGAGTAGACTTCTCCCAAACCCAACGAAAAGTAAGGTGTCGAGGGCAACCTTCCAGTCCGTTATCTCAGGGTTCCAATCATCACGTTGATGCTCTGGAAAGCGGATTGTGTTGATCTTGTGAGGCGCATCACCTTTATTGGGCAAGTGTCTTTATCATTCCTAATTCTGTACTAGACCAGATAGAGCGTATTCCGAGACAATTCCTTTGAAGGGAATTGAGTTGGGCAGAAAGGGTGCGAAAGTCTCATGGGAAGATGTTTGCCTTCCTAAAGTAGAGTGAGGTCTTGGTATCCGGAGATTGCGTAAGTGCAATAACGTGATTGTGCTCAAACATATTTGGAATTTATTTCTAGATAATGAGTCATTATGGTGTAAGTGGCTCCACTCGACCTTCTTAAAATCCAAGAACTTCTGAGTTGTAAAAAAGCCGATCTATTACTCTTGGGCTTGCAAGAGAATGCTACAACTCAGGACAGAACTCCGGCTGCGCTTCCATGAAAAATAAATTCAAAGGACCCTTGGGATGCCAATTATTGAACCAAAGTAACGCTAATAAGCCATCGCCTATCCTCCCTCATCTATAACTCCTATCTCTCTAGGCATATCAGGGATTGAGTCTTGGGGTTCACCGGCACCCTCCTTGTCTGGAATCCAAGATCGGTTGTGTTGGAGGGAGGACTCGAGAAGCTTGTTCTCGGTAGCCTTGGCTGGTCCATGGAAGGCAAAAGAAGGCTAGAGTCAATTGGCATTGTTTCATTCGGAGTAATGCCATCCTGCCTCGATACCAACTGAACTTGTGGCTTATCACAAAGTGGAGGTTGTCTACACAATCTCTTCTCATGTCTTATGGTAGAATTGATGCTGCTTCCCTCCCTTTTTGCAACGAGGTGCCTGATTATATCGATCATCTCTATTTTGGATGTCGCATTACTTCGAGTTTTGCCTTCTTTTGGGCTACTAAATGCAACAGGACTTGGGTGGAGACTCTCAGTTGGGCCATTACCTTGCCCTCTAGCTTGTTTTTTCCTTTGGGGTGCTTTGTCACATCATCTGGAAGAACAGGAACAATATTCTTTTTAAGGGGGAGCAGCTGTCTATTTTGGCCATGAAGAAGCATCTCCTCAGATTTATCAAGGATAGGGTTCTTACCTTCAAGAATAGGAGGATGCAACGCTCGTGGTATGTGGACCCCATTATCTTCTCTGCCATAGATCGTAGTCCGACTAGATAGGATTCTCGTTGGTTGCTAGGTTTTTTTTTGCCTAGCGTTGTTTGCTGTTGGATCTCTGTTGGTCAATTTGTTGGTGTTGCTTGGCTTTTTCCGCAGCTTCCTTCCACTCATAATGAGTATGTTAATCTTGAGTGCAAGTTTTTGGAGCCATGTTGCTTGTACAGTTTGACCTCTCCAATATATTGCTTACTTTTACGGAAAAAAAAAACAAAAACCCAAACTGAGTCTATAAACAAAAGCCTAATCCAAAAAAAAGGAGTCACTAAACAATATGGGCACAAGATTGCTCAGCCAAGACTTCTGAGACCTCAGGGGGATCAGTTACCCCCTCACCTGCCACGGTGATGACCACAAAGGTAGGGAAGTCGGAACCCGTTAAGGGATCTTCCCATATTCCAATGATCCCATGGCGAAACCACGCCCTAAATCAATGAGGTACCAATTGAGGTCGGCCATAATTGACCAAGAAATGGTCACGATGAGCTCATGGAGACAGCGACTCCCGAGGATAGGGACAGTACTTTGCTCCGTAAACCTCCTCGGTTGTCCAAAACATACCGGCAGAACCGCCATCTACAGACCTGAAAAGTTTAGCCCACGACGGAGTGAGATGATGTCTTAGCAAGTTCACACCCTTAACCCCAATTAGGAAGAAAATACGCCTAGAAGACTTACCTAGCCTTAACTCCTTCCTACACGTCAGTACAATTTATATCACATATAATTGCATTAAAAGCAATCATCAATTGGGACGTCTCAACTTATATCACAAACAATTACAGGGGTCCCGAATATAAGGCCAAATCGTTATGACATTGTCCCATTCCGTGTTACATAATTTTGTCCCATAATCATCGGCGTCAATTTTAATCAATCATGCGTCCCAATTGATTACGACCCAACAGCCGTTGTCTCAAACCATTAAGCACAACAACGTCTATATCTAGATGGCATTTCATAAAGGAGCATTGGCCCATCTTCCACTGTGACCAACATTCGTTAACTTAGAGCATTCTCGAATTAGCATTGTTCGGCCCCAAAAGGTCAAGATGGGTTTTCATATTATTCATGCACACATCCATTCCCGGGCAAGACATCATGCATTGCAATCAAATGCCCCAATTAACAATTATCACTCAATTGCACAATTTAAAAATCAATTGCATAAACTAAGCACACTACTGCAATCAGCATGAAATTCCAGTCACTAGCTTTCTGTTATATTTTCCGAAAAATATTGAATAATTAACTAAATGCATACTTAGTCAGAAAACACCTAAACAGGCCTAGAAAAATAATGCATCTACCCACATAAATCAAGCAACCTAATTAACCCTTAACTAGTCTAATTTAACCACCTAATTAGCCTAATTTAATAACTAATTCACTAATTAAAACTAACTGACCACCTAGTCCACACTTAAGCCAATCTAATGAACCTTTAAGCATTATTAACCTCCTAAGTAAGCTTTAGTGAGTAAACTCACCGGATTAGCGAGCTAGTGAGTTCATGGCGACGGCAATGCGAAGGTGGGTGGAACATAAGATATCTCATACCACCCATGGTCTAACGGGTGAGCACTTAACTAGCCTCAACAATGGGATCTACTTTTTTAGAGGAGAAAGAGGAACTTTACTTACCTTAAGAACTAGCTTGATGAGTTGGTGGTGTAAGGTTGAGAGAAAGGAAGAGGTGGAGGAGGGTAGGCGTGAATGGCAAGAGGGCTTAAAATGATTGAAATGAATGGGAGCCCTTCCTGTTTTTAGGCACCAAGCTCATTATTACATATCCAAGCAACCCAACAACATTTCTTAAAGTAGCATGGCTATCACATTGAGGTGGCAAGCCAAGGTCACAAGGTGGCACACCTATTTGGAAAGGTGGAATACCTAATTTTATGAAGTGGAGATCCAGTGGCTTAGTGTAATTACTCGAAGGTTTGCTTTCTCTTTTTTAGCCAAGGTCATAAGGGCCACATGAGCACTTAGCTCATTATGAAGGGATAAGTCATTATGAATTGGTGGCACCCTAAAAAGATAAGGTAGCACCAAGACTATAAGATAGTCATAATTTGCTCCAATGTGTCTTATTTTTCTTAGGACATTTGGCCTAGATACTTTGCTTAATCTCCAAGGTGAATCTTTGGTAATCATGGCCAAATCTAGAAGGATATAGGTGGAATGGTGAGATTTCTTGTCCATTTCCAATCAACATGGCAACCATGGAGAAATAGGCCAATGGAAATGCAACGGGACCGAGTAAGGGCTTTTTGTCTACATCCCCTAACGACCATTCCAACATACCCGAGGTTCATGTGGTTGTCATAGGTAAAGTTTGCCTTTCTTAGCTAAATTGGTGGCCTAAGGCATAGACTCAATCACCGGCCCTTAGATCAACTTCTGGCTAATCAGATCGGATCTTGGATCAGCCTTAGGCTTCATCAAAATTGACTCACTATTGTCATGTGGTTGTTCAACATCGGTCAGATTTATGCTCAGCAAACGGTCATACCAAGTCGAATCATGGTCGTTCATGACCGAGCAGAAGTAGCCGTGATCGAGAACATCACCATTTCGATTGATTCATAATTGTCGATTCATCCGTTGTGGGTGTGACCATCCCTTGATCAACAATGATGGTCGAGTAGTCGTGCAATGACCAAAATGCTCAGGTCCATGATCATGGTCATGGGATTGGTCCACAACCGTTCCCTTGATTGATCCATTATCATTATATGGCCGAATCTTGGAACGATCCATGACCTATCCTTACCACTAGCACACTAGATTCACAGCTATTGACATTGGACCTTTACGAAGGGAATGGCCTTACTTCTTATCACTTGCTCTCTTTGATCCATGATCCGCATTGGCTCCTCAATATACGACCCATCCATTACCTACTTCGATCTCTTCAAAGTTTAGCATGTGTGCTAGATACATCAAACACATTATGCATTTGAGCAAGTTTTGGTGGCAGCGCCAATCGATCGGCCAAATTCTCAATCCTTTATAAGATTTCAAATGGTCCTATGTGCCAAAGGCTCGGCTTTCCCTTTTCTCCAAAGTGGGACACGCCTTTCAAGGGTGATACCTTCAGAAAAACATGATCAATGAGTTGAAATTCTAGGGGTTTTCATCGTCTATCGACATAACTTTTCTATTTTCGTCAGGCAATTCTAGGCCTAGGTTGGACTAACTCCTTGACCTCGGTCCAATAGACTAGACTTATGCAAGCTCAACAAAATAGTGCCTCAAATGGCACAATGCCAATGCTCTTCTGGTGACTGTGGTTATTAGCGAATTCGACAATATGTAAATGCATAAGTTACTAACATATCTTGCAATTTTTGGATGGTATTTTTTGGTTTTGACCATTTGTTTATGGGTAGTGCTTAAATTTTTTGTAGTACTCCCAACTTGATCACTGTTTCACTACGCACTCTAATTATTAATCTTCTTATTATGATGTCAAAATCATTCATAGTGAGTACATGTATTCTTCCTTGAGCTGGACGACGAAATTTTGCAACGAGACTCCCTTGCAGAGTCATTGGTCTAACCAAAGGCTAATTGCTGCTAAGCCTGTTGCTATATCAAGCTTCAAATGGTTGTTAATGCTTGCGGAATTTTGTCTAGTCGACGGTCCTCTTTCAATTTTCTATGGCACCCCTCGAACGGCCCCCGATCCGTTAGGGTCGCCACTGTTCGCTTACCTTTCACTTGCCCTGTTGACAAGTCACTCTGATACCATTGAGTTGTAATGGGTCCATATAGCCTGGGGGTTTATATTATCTTAATCGGTCCTAGCACAGTTCATATAAAGGAACTATACTCGACATCTCCCTAACCCTACTCAAACCAAATAATACAATGCAATACAGACCAACTACAACCTTTCATATATATATATATATATATACTTTAGGGCCATCCCATCATCTAGTGTCGGCCATCCCAAAAAGTGTCATCCTCCACCAGTCACACGCTTTAATCTTACCCAGCCCGATGCATCAGTCGGTGGCTATGGCGGTGGTGGCATCATCCCCATCATCACTTCGTCGCGTCGAACGTGTACAAAAAGGAACTCTTGAACTACAGGGCCATCAAGTAGGCCCACATCATACATGACCAAAACACGGACTCGAATAAACACCAGAGCACGAACATCGACACGGGTGCTCCGAGCACTCGACCTCAACATCAGATGGTAAGCCATAGAATGTGCCATGTGTGACAGGTGCTAGAGGTATCACTCAATCTGAAATGTTAGTCCCCAAAACGGATGAGTACAACCACTTAGAAGGAAAGATCCATCAAACTACACGATGTAATAGGCAAGACAACAACAATTCATGTGAGATGCACAAACCATCCATGCAATCATGCATATATCTCCATGAGATCCATGCACAACCTTACTAATCATATTTCCCATGCCAAGCAATACCAATTCAAGATTCACGAACAATTATATCTCATGCCATATGCACATACCCATACGCATGATTCATGTCATCCACACAATTGTGTATATATATATCCACATGAGATCTATTCAAATGCCTTCATGCTCGCATTCTCAACGCCAAATAGTATCAACTCAATTTCATAGGCAATTATATCTCATGCCATATGCACACACACATACGCATGATTTAGTTCCCAATTTGGGGACCAGTGTTTGCATCCCTCATATATCGCTTGCACCCAACTTGGTATCGCGAGGAACCTTCGACACACACCTCCAGGCATCCCGCACCCCAACTGGCATCACGAGGAACCTTCGACATAAACCTCCGGGCATCCAGCACATACACTCCAGGCATCTCGAAACTCTCGAAGACATCCGGCACACACACTCCGAGCATCCGGACACTCTCGGGGAGTCCTCAGCTCACACCTCCGACAGTATCATTTCCACCACAATTTATATTCACACACACACACACATATATATAGAGCAGTTTATTCGTACTTGAAAATATAGCAATTTTTTGGATAAAACAGAATGCACTCCTTTAGTTAAAAATCTGGAAAAATTTGTAAATGATCTTAATAAATTCTGAAAATTTCATATGTTATATAGTCAAGACCTAGAGGTAAAAGTTTCGTCAAGAACTCGAAGTCAAATTCGTTATAGATCAAGAGCTACATTCACCAAAACTCCCCCTCACCCTCGGTAACAATTTCCAGATTTAACACTTCAAAGGAAAATCATTTTACCGACCAATACTTGTCCGTTTCTTCTCAAATTTTAGTATGTTACTCCTGAAGATGTCATCTACAACTTTCATCAAGAACACAAAACCGAATTTCAACTGGATAATTTTATAAAATTCACAGAATCACCAGGACTCGGACTGTTCCTACATGCAACAGCTTACTTAGAAAACCACCACCATTCACTCGAGTTTCAAGCATTGAAAATCACGACCCAAGCATTTCCAAAACCCATTTCACTTCACACACCACCATAGCAAGCAAAATGTAGGCTAACGAAAATCACAGCTGACACAACAGCGGGGCAAGGCGGCTCGACAACGGCAGCTAGGCGGATGCAATTTTAATTCATTGGTCTAATGGCTATAGTAAAATCAGATGGTGCTTCCATCACCTATTCATGGTTCATGGTATATTCAGGATTTGCTATGAAATTTTAGGATGCCACATGTCTCTTGCAAAACCTAAACCAGAGATGAGAGAAGCGGTGAAGGAGAGAGGCAGCTTTAGTGAGTAGGAAGCGTATCTCCCATGGAGGATCTTGGTTGTTGTTGATTGAGTGTACAAAGAGAAGACAATCAGAATCGATCTGAAGATGCGCTTTAGTGTTCCCCTACTGCAATAAGTGGTGTAGGGTGAAGATCAGAGGTTGTATAAATGCCATAGATGCTTCTATATTGTCCAATATACCTGGTCACGGGCTTACCAAAAATTGCGGCGATCGGAGGGGTTGCAGCGTGGTGCGTTCAAGAGATGGAGGAGGTTCTGAGCCGTTTTAACTTAAGCAAGACTGGTGATGCGTGATGGGTTGAGTGATTCAAGAACGGAGATTTCTCAAAGGGGATTCTTTTGTGGTTAAGTGTATGGAGTAGTGTATACGGTGAAAGAACGAAAAGGAATTAGAAAGATAAAACGATCTCCTCCCAAGGTATAAAGGCCACGCCACCAACCAGAAGAGGATCGAGATCTACGAAGCTCACCACCAAGGCCTAAAGATTCCACCAGCCAAGGATAAAGGACTTCGGGATAGGAGAAGCTCACCACCAAGGCCTAAAGATTCCACCAGCCAAGGATAAAGGGCTTCTTGGCTCACCACCAAGGAGTGATCTACGCTCCAAGGATAAAGAAACCGAAAGGAGTTATCCACTCTCCAAAGGAGTTCACTCAAGCAGAGGAAATCTCACCATTCTCATTCATGAAATTCGTATATCCCCTACATTGGATAGTTTCCCTATTTATAAGAGGATTTTAGCCTTAGGAAATATTAAAAACAACCTTTAATGACCTAGGAATAGAAACGTTCGACCCTTGAGCTACATAAAAACAAAAACAGCTAGAAACATAATAAAAAGCCTTTACTACCATGGGAATTAAATGCCCTGACCTGAAACGTTCGACTCTTGAGCTATAAAAATAAAAACAGCTAGGAACTTAATAAAAAGCCTTTATCACGGGAACTAAATGCCCTTTAATCTTCGGCCTTCCATTTCTTGAACCGTTTTCGTGAACCTCAAGCCTTCCCAAAATTCGAGCTCCTCCCTTGACCAGAAAATAATCCTCCTGAAACTTCATCAATTGGTCATACAAGACATCTAAAATGGCCTCCCATTGATACCTATCGATATACCACAAAGTACCGATAAGTAATTAACATTATTCATTCAAAATGATCCATCGGAGAACATAATGCCCAACTTCTTTATTGGCTTGGACAAGCATCGATGGTTCTGAGTTGGTCGATGGAGCTACGTTGGACGCACCCGCATCATCCTCCCGGGTTGTTTGAGATTTGTCCTCAAATCCAGAAGGTTTTCATCCTCCAAGTAAGGAGAAAGGTCTCCCACGTTGAATGTTGCCGAAACTGCAAACTCTCTGGAAGGTCAATCTTGTAAGCATTGTCACCAATTCGCTCGATTACTTTAAAGGGGCCATCAGCTCTAGGCATGAGCTTGTTCTTTCGACGAAATGGAAATCTCTCCTTCCTCAAGTGAAGCCATACAAGATCGCCCGGTTGAAATTGAGTCTTCTTGCGATGTTGATTAGCTTTTTCTTGTAAGATTCGTTGGCCTTTTCAATGTTGGATCGAATTTGCTCATGGAGCTTCTTCATTGATTCAGCTCTTTTCTTGCCATCAAAGCTCACTTGAGAGTTAGACGGAATTGGAATGAAATCAATGGGTGTGAGAGGATTAATTCCATACACAACTTCAAATGGCGATCGACCGAGTATAACTTGGTGATCGATTGTAAGCAAATTCAGCTTGCGCAAGGTTTAAATCCCAATCTTTGAACGATTTACTCACCATACCACGAAGAAGAGTGGTTAGAGTACGATTTGTTACCTCCGTTTGGCCATCCGTTTGGGGATGACAAGCTGTGCTGAATAAGAGCCTTGTACCAAGCATTCTCCATAGAGTCCTCCAGAAGTGGCTTAAGAACTTGGAATCACGATCTGACACAATGGTCTTTGGTACTCCATGAATGCGGATAATCTCTTTGAAATATAATTCAGCAATATGAGATGCATCATTGGTCTTGTGACATGGTACGAAATGAGCCATTTTAGAGAACCGATCGACGACCACCATGATAGCATCTTTTCCTCTTTGAGTTCTTGGTAGAGCCACAATGAAATCCATGCTAACATCCTCCCAGGGTTGCAATGGAAACCTTGATGGAAATGGCTTTTTGATCTTTGACAAGTTGCACACCTTGAGATGATAACATGCACATCTCCACTCATCTTTGGCCAATAGAAATGCTCTTGAAGAACCTCAAGAGTTTTGTTAATACCAAAATGACCAGCCAATCCTCCACCATGCGCTTCTCGAATCAGCAATTCGCGAAAAGAACTCTTCGGCACACATAATTGATTTCCTTTAAAAAGAAACCCATCTTGCAAAGAATATATACCTTGAACTCCCTGCTTGCAATTGTTGATGATAGAGGAGAACTCCGCATCTTCAGAATAAAGTTCTTTCATTGCTTGAAATCCGAGAATCCTAGAGTCCAAAACCGCAAGCATAGAATATCTTCTCGATAAAGCATCTGCTACAACATTAGTGTGCCCCGGTTTTATATTTTGAAACGAAAGAAAAGGATTGAAGAAATTCTACCCATTTTGCATGTCTCGAATTAAGCTTGCGTTGGCCACTAATAAACTTAAGCGCCTCATGATCAGAATGAAGGACAAATTGCTTTGGCCTCAAATAATGACTCCAATGATCAAGAGCTCGGACAATGGCATAGAACTCTTTGTCATAAGTTGAATAATTCCTCTTGGAATCAGATAATTTCTCGCTGAAATATGCCAATGGTTTTGTGCTTGCACCAGAACAGCACCAATACCAACTCCGCTTGCATCACACTCAACTTCAAATACTTTATCAAAATCAGGAAGTGCAAGAATAGGGGACTCACAAAGTTTCTGCTTGATTACCTCAAAGGCATTTTGAGCAGCCTTTGTCCATTCAAAAACACCATTCTTCATGCATTCAGTTATAGGAGCCATGATGGTACTAAAGTTTTTGACAAAACGTCGATAGAAAGAAACAAGGCCATGAAAACTTCTTACATCAGAAATGGACGTCGGAACTGGCCAAGTCTTCATAGCTTCCACCTTGGTTTGATCAACAGAGATTCCATCTTTGGAAACCACATAACCAAGAAACACAATGCTCGGAGAGAAGAACTCACATTTCTCCATTTTAGCATAGAGTTTTGATCTCTCAAGACATTGAAGACTTGTTTTAAATGAGAGATATGCTCCTTCTCGTTCCTGCTATAAACAAGAATATCGTCGAAATAAACAACGACAAATCGACCAATAAAGGAACGAAGAACCTCATTCATAAGTCTCATGAAGGTACTTAGAGCATTAGATAATCCGAATGGCATAACCAACCACTCATAAAGGCCTCCCTTGGTTTTGAAAGCCGTCTTCCATTCATCTCCTTCTCGCATCCTGATTTGATGATAACCACTCCGCAAATCTATCTTTGAAAACACAGAAGAACCATATAATTCGTCAAGCATATCATCAAGTCTAGGTATAGGGTACCTATACTTAATGGTGATGTTGTTGATGGCTCGACTATCAACGCACATGCGATATGTACCATCCTTCTTAGGCACAAGTAGAGCCGGAACAGAACAAGGACTCATGCTTTCTCGAACCTATCCTTTGAGGATAAGTTCATCGACTTGTCTTTGCAACTCCTTTGTATCCTCCGGATTACATCGATAAGCTGGCTTGTTTGGTAGCGGAGCACCGGGAATCAAATCAATTTGATGCTCAATACCTCTTATGGGAGGTAATCCAAGGAGCAAATCCTCCGGAAACACATCTGCAAATTCTTTCAACAAGCAATGCATTTTTGGATGTATGGGTCGCTCTATCTCACTCTTTTCTCGACCACAAGCAAAGCAAATACATTCTTTTGTTTGCTAATGGCTCTCTCAACCCGTGTCTCACTCAAGAACAGATTTTCCTTACAAGTGTTTCCCTCCCCAGGTTGATTATTATGTATCGAATAAGGACTCAATGGTAAAAGAGTAATGCATTTTTGTTCCTTCTGAAAAGAGTATGTGTTTTTCCGACCATCATGCATAGCATTTATATCAAATTGCCATGGTCTACCCAATAACAAGTGGCATGCCTCCATAGGAATCACATCACATACAACCTCATCTCGATAGTTCTTCCCAATCGAAAATGATATAAGAACGCGTTTGGTTACCTTGAGTTCATTCCCTTGATTGAGCCATTGGAGCTTGTATGGTTGTGGATGTTTCGTTGTTGGAAGTTTCAGCTTGTCGACAAGAGTTGTCGAAGCAACATTGGCGCAACTCCCACCATCGATGATCACCGAACACACCTTTTCGTTAATAGTGCAACGCGTGTGAAATATATTCTCCCTTTGCTCTTTATTAGAGAAACTTCAACGTGCAATGCTCTTCGGATGATCAACAGCTCACCATCATCGGCTTTCTCCACAACTTCTTCTTCCCGATCAGATTCGGAATTATTTTGGTCTTCATTGTCAGCCTCTTGAAGCGCCAAATTGATCTCCTCAATTTCTTGAAGAGTCATAACTCTCCGATTTGGACAATTTGCTTGTAAATGCCCAAAACCATGACACTTAAAGCATCTCCTTGCATCACCTTCAAACTTCTTTTGGACTTCTTTGGAAGGCTCTGCATTCGTTCCCTTGCCTTTGTCTTTTGTCGACGAACTCTCGCCCTTGCTTGAGGAAGCACCCTTAAAATAGGATGTCGCCTTTGTTGAGGTTCTGGAGAAAACCTCTTGCTCTTCAATTGTTTTTCGACTTTTATGGCTAACTTGCATACGTCTTCAAAGGACCAATACGGTTGAAGTTCAACCATATCAGCAATTTCTCGATTCATGCCGCCAAGGAAACGAGCGATGGTTTGCTCGGGAACTTCTGGAACTTCACTCCTCATTTTGAGTTGTTCAAACTCACGAATGTATTCTTCAACGCTCATCCCATGTTGTCTTAGGGAGTTCAGTTTGAGGAAGAGATCTTGCTTATAGTTGTCGGGCAAGAACCTCTTCTTCATCAACTTCTTGAGTTTTTCCCAAGACTTGATTCGGCTTTTTCCTTCCCTTGCTCGTTGATGCTTTAGATTCTCCCACCATAGAGAAGCATATTTGGTCAGCTTTAGGATAGCAACCTTACATTTCTTCTCATCCGAATAGGATTTGAAGTCAAAAATTCGTTCGGTTTTGTGTAGCCAATCCACAAAGTCGTCGGGATTGAGATTACCGTCAAACTCAGGGACCTCCACTTTAACGTCTCTTTCATCCTCCTTATGCCTCCCTCTCCGTCTTCGTCTTCGAATTGGAGATTCAGAATCACTAGAGTGCAAAATTGTTCGGTTGTCTCCAGTGGACTCGGAAACGCCATCAGAATTTTGACGAGATTCAGAATCGTCACGCTGATGCCGTTCATTGGGACGCCTTGCTGGTTGTCCTTGTCTCGCCGGATTCTCTAGAAGATTGAGGACTCGCTCCATTTGTTGTTGAAGATTTTGGATCGCACGATCTCGCCTTTCGTTGTGTGCCTCCTCCGAGTCAAGCCTCTAGGAACTGGTTCATCCATAAGGAATTTGTAACAAAAGAAAGAAAGGAATCACTCGAATGAGTTGAACCTTGAGCTCTGATACCAATATTTTGATGCGTGATGGGTTGAGTGATTCAAGAACGGATATTTTTTTTTTGAGGGGATTTTTGTGGTTAAGTGTATGGAGTAGTGTATACGGTAAAGAAACAAAGAGAATAAAAAAAGATAGAACGATCTCCTCCCAAGGTATAAAGGCCACGCCACCAACCGAAGAAGAGGATCGAGATCAACGAAGCTCACCACCAAGGCCTAAAGCTTCCACCAGCCAAGGATAAAGGACTTCGGGATAGGAGAAGCTCACCACCAAGGCCTAAAGATTCCACCAGCCAAGGATAAAGGGCTTCTTGGCTCACCACCAAGGAGTGATCTACGCTCCAAGGATAAAGAAACCGAAAGGAGTTATGCACTCTCCAAAGGAGTTCACTCAAGCAGAGGAAATCTCACCATTCTCATTCATGAAATTCGTATATCCCCTACATTGGATAGTTTCCCTATTTATAAGAGGATTTTAGCCTTAGGAAATATTAAAAACAACCTTTAATGACCTAGGAACAGAAACGTTCGACCCTTGAGCTACATAAAAACAAAAACAGCTAGAAACATAATAAAAAGCCTTTACTACCATGGGAATTAAATGCCCGACCTGAAACGTTCGACTCTTGAGCTATAAAAATAAAAACAGCTAGGAACTTAATAAAAGCCTTTATCACGGGAACTAAATGCCCTTTAATCTTCGGCCTTCCATTTCTTGAACCGTTTTCGTGAACCTCAAGCCTTCCCAAAATTCGAGCTCCTCCCTTGACCAGAAAATAATCCTCCTGAAACTTCATCAATTGGTCATACAAGACATCTAAAATGGCCTCCCATTGATACCTATCGATATACCACAAAGTACCGATAAGTAATTAACATTATTCATTCAAAATGATCCATCGGAGAACATAATGCCCAACTTCTTTATTGGCTTGGACAAGCATCGATGGTTCTGAGTTGGTCGATGGAGCTACGTTGGACGCACCCGCATCAAGTGGCTTCAACAACAAGGATTGGATTAGGTTGTTGATTGCAAAAACTGAACTTGTTCTGAGCTTTCTAGATCTGCCAAAAAATCGGAGCAATAATTACTGTTGCGAAAATGTGAATGCGTATACTAGGGTGAGCCTAAATTCTATGACTCCATAGGCATAGAAGAATGAGATGTTCAATCGTCTCGGGTAGTTGTTGATGGCATAATGTGCAAACCAGATTAGTATTCATCGGTCGCCGAAATAGTTTGTCTTTGGTTGCCAATGCATTATGATAGATAGACCAAAGAAAAATTCTCACTTTGGATTTGAGTTGAATATGCCAAATATTTTTCGAAAGGATTAAAGGAGCTTGATAGGAAGATGAGGCTTGATGATTGGTTGTGCTTGATAGAGATATAACCACTTTTAACTGTGTACTCCCCCTGAGTGGCAACTGTCCAAACTAAATGGTCTAAGGCAAAATTAGCTCTAATTGGGATTCTTAGTATCTGATGAACGGTTGGTGCATCATAGTGTTGGTTTACCATAGTGACATTCCATTTGTTTGAATTATGCTCCAATAGGTCGGCTATAGACCTAGAGTTCCTCTCTTGTTGCTGGGCCGCCTAGGCTTCCACTTAGTACCCATCTGTCCTCGTGTATTTTGATCTGAGTTCCATTGTCGACTGACCATTGGAGGTTAGGTAAGATCGCCTCCCTTCTTGACAATAGGCTTTGCCAAACCCTAGGAAGGGCGGGCTCCTCTGTTCACCTTAAGAATGTCTTTGGAAGGGAAAGATAGTGCCTTAAACAGTTTACTCCAAAGGGAGGAAGGCTGTTGTAATAATCGCCACGCTTGTTTCCCAAGCATTGCCTTATTGAACGCAACTAAATCTCTAAAGGCCATTCCTCCCGTAGCCTTCGTACATTTTAAAGCCTCCCAACGTTTCCAATGAACCCTTAACTTTTGACAATCGCTCTGGCAACAGAATCAAGCAACCTTTTGTTCAATAGATTTGCAAAGAGATAGGAATTTTAAAGATAGACATGGAATACTCAGGTATAGCCTACACTACCGTCTTGATTAAGATTTCCTTTCCGCCCTTGGAAATAAGACTCTCCATCCAACCTTCCAGCTTATTATTTACTCTACCCAAAAGCCAGGCAAACATATCTCTTTTGGATCTGCCCTAGTCAAAAGAAATGCCTAGGTATTTACTTGTTTTTTCAATCACAGGGACTCTTAGTTCATTAGCCATGTTTTCCTTAAGGCATAAAGGGCAATCCTTACTAAAGAAAATACATGACTTATTCATCTTAATTTCCTGTCACGTGGCTAGGCAGTATTGGTTCAGTATGTTAGCCAAATTCGGACATTCCCTAATTGTGCCATCTAAAACGAAAATGGCAGTATTAGCGTAAAACTAGTGGGAAAGAGTAAGGCACGACCTGTTAAGCTTGATGCCCCTCAAATTGCCGAGATCGATGGCTTGATATATAAGGGTTAATAGGAAATTTGTTAGCAAGATAAAGAGATGGGGACAAAGGTCGCCTTGACGGAGACCTCAAGTTGGGTGACTACTCGCCATTGAAATTGATGCTGATAGACACTGATGAGATACACTGCGAAACCCACTAAACCTAGGTAGGATGAAAGTCTAGCTTGAGTAGATAAGCCTTGAGAAAATCCAATTCGACTCTATCGTATGCCTTCTTCATGTCCGTTTTTAAGATCGCCGAGAAATTCCTTCTTCGTTTCTGAGTCATTATCTGATGAAGAATCTCTTGGACCATGAGGATAATTGTCATGGATTTGACATCCAGAAATAAAGGTAGTTTGTTTGGTAGGAATTGGGTCAGGCAATAAGTGCTTCAGGCAATTAGCAAGGATTTTGGATATGATTTTATAGGCGTAATCGCATAGGCTAATGGGACGGTAAAGCCCTGGACTTCCGAGTAGTGGTATCTTTGGTATTAGAGTTATAGAAGTCTTGTTAAGGTCTGGTGGCATCACAACCTAGTGAAAAAAATTATGAACTGAAATGAATATCTCATCCTGAAGTGTGTCCTAGTTAGATTGGTAAAACAATCCATTCAAACCATCCAGGCCCGATGCTTTTGTATTGCCCAATTGAAATGTTGCAACGCGAACCTCCTCTTTAGTTAACGTAGTTGTAAGAATGGAATTCATATCAACGTTAACTATACTTGAGCATTGGGCCAGAATAGGGTCATAGTCGCGATAGCAAACTGTTGTATAGAGGTCAGAGTAGAAATTCTGCGTCAACCCCTTCAATGCCTCCTCATCTCTCACCCATCTGTGGTTAGTGTCTAGCAGCATTCGTATTCTATTCCTCTCTCTTTTATGTACATACGTTTTTATCGCAGCCAATTAATAATTGACCTCATAGCCCAATATTGCTCCTCTTGCTGCCAAAGTTTACGAAGTTCTGTCTTGATTTTAGTTGCTGTCAATTTATCAAAGCGAGCATCATTTTGGTTTGTTATATGTTGTAGCTGAAATTCCAATTCTGATATTCTGTTTTTGGCCTTGGAAAACTTCGCATGACTCCATCGAGCAAGTGTTGAATAGACAAACTTTAATTTCTTTGTAGGTTAGAACTTGATCCGGTTGCAATGTGCCATGTGTTGGCAATAACCATGTTACAATCCGGATCTTGTAACTAAAACGATTCAAAGATAAATGGCCTCCGTCTCCTACGCAAAATGGCTTCCGAATTTAAAACTAAAGGACTATGGTCCGACCCCACTGCTAGTAAGGCAAACACCCCACTGCTGACAGGGTTCTTTGCGATTTCAATATATTACATTGCCTACTTTGAGCATATTGTGTCTTTGCTTAAATTCTTGAATGCACAGTGATAAGATCTTATATCCGAGATACGATTTGCAATTGCGCAGAAAATCAGCCAATCGTATCCATATTTTATTCAATTGTTGATTTACTTGCTTTCAAATTCGAATGGATATCGATGATATCTTGGGTGGTGGATGTTATCTCTTATTTGATTTTGATCTATAAAAAAAATCTCAAAAAGAATTGAGAGCATTAGGGTAGATATGGGGTAAGATTTAATGGTAGATTTTAATTGATAACATTACATATTAAGATAAGATTGCATATATAAATTGATTATAGGTAATCTTTTTAAAATCAGTTAGGATATGATTTAGGTAATCAGTTAAGATTTAAAGGTAGATTTTAATAGATTGCATGCTAGAATCGGATTTATCTAGTTAAAAATAATATCTTATTTAAATTAGAATTTCGCGATGTTCAATCCATAAATTGAATTCGATAACATCTTGTTCTTGATAATTTATTGATGTTATTTTGTAAATTCCAATTTTCATGGAAAATACCCCAAAATGTCGGGTGCATGCCCATCATATGCCGTGTCAAGCCATGCCACATCATATGTCACACCATTCATTAATTCCATGTCATCAGTGCCATGTCATATTCCTCATCATCTTTCTTGCCCACATCATATGTCACACCATTCATTAATTATTTACTAAATGATTTGTCAAAAGGTGTCAACAAGAGCCTACCTTGTTTTTTCTTTTTTCCCCCCTTTCCTCTTTATAACAATAGGCAGATTATACATTTGTTTTAATATTGAAATATTAACACGTCTTTTTACATGTTATGAGGGCAAGAGGTGGTGTAAAAAATTAATATTGACCGTTTACATTTATTAGCTATATCTAGTTGAAGCCTTCTATTTATAGACGTGTAGAGAGTGACAATGCAAAATTTAACGGTCATGCGAATGTTGTTTTTTCCATTGGTAGTTGATTTCCTTTGCGAACTTCCTAATGCTTATATGGAAATTCAAATGAATGGTTTTCCAATAGGTGCATACAACTATTAATTGCTAATACAATCCTAACTGCTCGAGGTCGATTACCAGGATCTTCATTAAAAGATAGATCATTTTATTGCAAGGACAAGTAGGAGCATCACTACAAACTAATCAAATCGGCCAAAGTAGTAATAACCTTAATCACTTGCTTTCTAAAATATGAAACTTCCTTGGTGCAACCGAACGAAACTGAGTTTTAGAGTTCTTTTAATGTTAGACTAATTAAATTTGACTCTGTGGTCTCAATGTTCCAACGTTTTTTGGTTCATGATGAAATGATGAATCATTATGCAATAGGAAGACCAAGAATATTTAATTTCCCGGACCACAACCTTTCGACCATCATATACCCAAGTGGGTCAACTCTATATATGTAATCGAATAATATGAAATGCAATTGAAAGAATTTTCCTCCAATACCGGATGAAGTCTAGCGAATTATCCTTTTTCTCCATAGTCTTTTCGTCTGCTCTCCGTGGCCTTTGCTTTAATGATGACCAAAAAGAAGTCTAGTGAATGGAATAAAGAAAAAGGATTAATACCATAAAAAAAACCTCAATCTTGTATAATAAATATGATAAATTTTCCTCAAATTAACCTTTTACCACAAAAAATCAAAAATAGGTATATCTATAATAAGTTTACCTTTTGTTAGTCTTTGTTAAATTTTAATATCAAACTTGTGAGTTAGATGACATGTGGCTATTGATAAAAGTATTACTTTGAAGGTTTACCCTCTATTTGTCACAAATATACTAGTTTTGGTTTTTTCATGGTATTTACCCTAAAAAATTCTACCAAACAAAATAGAACAGTTCATTTTGCTTATTGTATGTCAAACCGCACTTAGAGGAAAGAGAATCCACTAAGAAAATGGCGTTTTTCATTCCTCTAATCATTCAAAAGAAAATGGACTTAATTGTGGTGATTTTCATCTCTCACATCATTAGAATATATTAAAAAGAAGAAGATATGTTTAAACATTAGTTAGTGGTAGGACTCATTGTTTAAGTTGGATTACCTAGAATCCAAAGATCTGAAAGATGTCATGAAATCGAAGGCCGGCAGTAGGAAATATTTACTAATCATATTGTAGATATTAAGCTCCTTGAAAGCTAAACGTGGTAGTAAAAAATACTAGGGCTCTATTTATTTTAAGAAAATTTATTGATTTTTTATTTTTAATTTCCAACCTCGATTTGTTTGGCAAGATTTCCCAAAAAGGGTTTTCAATATCCCAAGAAAGTGTTTTTCAAAACACTTCGAAAATCACAATATAGTGTTTTTCAAACCAGCACGATGGGAGATTGTGGTGGACTCAAAGTCAATCCAACGCTAATCTGTCTACTTTATACAAATAATGGAATGCTCCTTCTATGGTAATTCTCATGTGTTTAGTGTGCAGAATCAATTTCCTCAATCTTTTATTTGTTGCCGTGTGAGACATTTTCAGTTTAAAAAGTGGCAAGAGGGATCAGCCAAGTGGCCATTGCTCACAAACCCACCGAATCCCCCATCATTTTCCCCATTTGGTCGGCCAAAAGAAAGCCCATCAACTTGCTTGAAATTCTAAAAGTGGCAAGAGGGATCAGCCAAGTGGCCATTGCATGCAATCTAATGATTGCTAATCATGAGTGAGAGAAGAAGAAAAGGAGAGAGGGAAGGGGGCGGAATGCACGAAGCAACCTAGAGAGAGAGAGAGGAGTGTTCGTGCGAGAGATGGAGAGAAAGAGGGAAATTGTGGCACCCCTCGACGTGACCCTTGATCCGCTAGGAATGCCACAATCCACTACACCCACTTACCTTTTCACTTGTCCTAATAACATTTCACTCTAATACCATTTCAATTGCAGCGGGTCCATAAATACTGGGGGTTCATACCATCTCAATCGGTCCCAGCGCAGATCATATATCGAAAGCATACTTATCATCTCCTTAACCCATACATAGCCAAACAATACAATGCAATACTCACCAACTATAAACTTTCAAATATGTATGCATCTTAGGGCCAAATCACTTTTGTTTCCATACTAAGATGGATTTCAAAAGTCGATATGACGAAAGGGCCAAGACAATAACTAAGCTCGTGTCTGCCATCCCAAAAAAAGTTGCAACCTCCACCAGTCACACGCTCCTATCACACCCATCCCGATGCATCGGCCGGCGGCGGTGGCAACATCCCCATCATTCTCCCATCACGGTGAACATGGATAGACAAAAACTCTTGTACTACAGGGCCATCAGGCAAGCCCACGTCATACATGACCAAAACATGGAGGCGGATAAATACCAAACCATGAACACCGAAGTAAGGGTGCTCCGTGCACTCGACCTCGACATCAAAAGGTAATCCATAAAACGTACCACGCGTGATAGGTGCTAGAGGCATAGCTCAATATAAAATGTTGGTCCTCGAAGGGTGAATACAACCACTCAACAGTAAAGATCCATCAAACTATACAGTGCATCAAGCAAGACAATCAAGACATCACGAGTAAATCACATATCATCCATGCTATCAAGCATACATCACCATGCAGTCATGCATATCTTACCATGTCATCGTGCATATAGCACCATGCAATCACATTTGTTTTCCATGAGATTCATTCCATGCCATATGCACATACATACTCATGATTTATATCACCCATGCTAAAGAGCATACATCACCATGAGATCCATTCATGCCTTCATGATCGCATTTTCAATAGCAAATAGCATCAATTTACTTTCATAAGTAGATCAAGCATCATGCCACATGCATATACCCATGCACATGATTCAATTTCAATTCTTATCTTTCACATGGATGTCATAAAGTTTCTTCCAGGGACCAATGTTTGCATCTCACGCATTTATCGCTTGCACCCAACCTGGCGTCGCGAGGAGCCTCCGGCACAAACGTCCGACCTTCTCGCATCCCAACTAGCATCACGAGGCCTCCCCGTCGGCACAACCTCCAAGGCTTCCAGCACAAGCCTCCAGCATCCCGAAACTCCCGAGGACCTCCGACACAAACCTTCGGGCATCCGGCACAAACCTTCGACGGTCTCGTTATTATCACAATATATTATCTCCTATATGTCTCATTTTCATCAAGGCATTTTGATGCAACAATATCAAAGATCTAAACCATCTTTTGATGTCACATGATATGCCAAACATCACCATATATGTAGCATATATAACCACTCAAGACATCATATGTGGCACCGCTCGACGGACCCCGAACCGTTGGGGTAGCCACAGGTACTTATCACTTATCCTACTACATATCAATCCTTGTGGCTTTTTAATTAAAGTGGAATCATAGTTCATAGGGGTTGGCCAATAAGATTCTTCTCCCACTTTTTATTTTTATTTTTTGTAAGGGTCCCAACGCAGCTCAACAGCGGAAGCAAAAAAGAGTCTCACCATCCTTTACTCTAATAAAAATAATGCAATGCATACCAACTACGCTCCAAATGAAAAGTCAAAGCCGAGTCACTTTTATTTACATTTTCACGATGGATATCTTGGGTCGGTACAACAAAAGGCCAATATTTTTAACTATACTTGGCTATAACTCAAAAGAGAACTCGACCCTACATAAAACATGTACACCCCTCCATCACAAGCGTCGGCTATCCGAAAAAAAACGTGTCAGCTCCCACCAGTCATACATGCTATCACACCCAACCCGGTGAATCGGAAGGCAGCGGCGGAAAAGGCAGCATCCCTAGCATCACCCTATTGCGTCGAACATAAATAGACAAAAACTCTTGGATAACAGGGCCATTAGCAGAACCCACGTCGTACATCACAAAGACACGGACTCGGACATACACCAAACCAGGTACACTAATACATGAATGCTTTGTGCACTCCACCTCAACGTCAGTAGGTATGCCATAAAAGGTGCCACGCACAACTGGTGAAAGGGGCATCTTTCTAATCAAAATGTTAATCAAAAGGTATCATGAATAAAACACATATCATTCATGTATTCAAGGTATCATGAATAAAACACATATCATTCATGCATTCAATCATACCATGCACCTTGCCATGCATATATCACCATACAACATGCATAGATCACCATGCACTTGTACTTATATCATCAAGCAACCATGCCATATATCACATCACTTTTTTTTTTTTCCCAATGACCAATGTTTGCATCCCACAATTTATTGCTAGCATTCAACCTAGCATCGCGAGGAGCCTCCGGCACACACCTCTGGGCATCCGACACACACACTCCGGGCATCTCGTACCCCAACTAGCATCACGAGGAATCCCCCTGGCACACACCTCCAGGGCTTCCGGCACACACCTCCGAGCATCCCAATACTCCCGGGGCATCGTCGGCTCACACCTTCGATGATCTCGTTATTATCTCAATTTATGTTCGCACATGTAGATCAATTTCGACATGGCATTTGATGCGACAATATCAAAAGGTCTCAACCAGCTTTTGATGTCATATAACATGCCATATGTCACCATATATGCAGCATAATCAACCATTCAAGACATCATATCACATAGAGCAATTTTATTTATTTTTGAAAATACAGCAAAATTTCTGATAAAAACATATTGCACTCCTTTGGTCATAATTCTTGAAAAATTAGTAAACAACCTTAATAAATTCTAAAAATTCAACATGTTATATACAAGATCTAGGGAAAAATATTCTATGAAGGACACCATATCAAAAGAGCATTATACAATTCGGTACAGTCCACACATCACAGACTTTATAATTTCGGAATATTGCCATACACAGTTTCATTCACAAATTCAATAGAAATCCTAAATCAACTCCAAAAATTCAGAAATTTGTATATGTTATAGAAAAAATCCAGAAGTAAATATTTCATGCAGAACTTGAAACCAAATTGTGATAGATTAAAATCTATGATAACCATAACTGTCCATAACCCTCGGCACCGAATTCCAATTCTAATCGTTTTGGATAAAGATTGTTTCACCAACCTAAACTCATCCATTTCCTCTAAAATTTTAGTATGTTACTCCTTAACATGTCATCTTCAACTTTCATTAAGAAGTCAAAGTGAGATTCCAACTAAAAAGTCGCATGCAGCTCACGAATTCATCAAAGGTCGGACTGCCTTTCTAGAAAACAGAATGCAAGACTACCATATTCTTCCCTAGAGCTTCGAATTTCTTCACTTCTACCACAACCAAAACTTATCATCCCTGACAACACATATTACAGCACGCAAAGGGTAGGTTTATGGACTCTACTTGCCTCTAATCCGAGCACAACACAGCCAGCTAAGACGGCGGGGCAAGGCGGGACTCGGCAACTCAACGGCGGCGACGAACAGCAGCGAACGGCCTCCCTCTTCCCCTTCTTCTCTCGCTCGCTTGCTCTCCCTCTCTTGATTTCACTCTCTCTCTCTCTCTCTCGGTTCAGTCTCTCGAGTAATCCGCCCCCTTCCCCTCACTAATTTCTTCCCCTCAATGATTAATCATCATTAGCTTTGCATGCTTTGACACTTGGCTTTCTTCATGGGACAAATGGAGAGACATGCAAACCGGTTTCCCCCCTTCCTCCTTGGTCGAAGGCAGCCCCCTCTTGGGCTTCATGGGCCAGTCGAATGGTGGGGTTGTGGGCTATGTTTTTGGGCCAGCTTGGCCAAAGAATTTTGGCCCACTCCCCGTTAAAAGATCTAACCTAAATTCCCCACTTATAAAAATACTTAATTGCAATTTTGTTGGCCATAAAATTTTGTAACACAAATTAATAATATCCAACTTGTAAAATGCACGACCAAGAATAAAATTTTCCCCATCAATTAATTGTCCAATAGACTGCTTGACCTTAATTTATTACAATTCTTCGGTCTAGTGGCTACAACATACTTCAATGACAAAACCATTCACTTTTCCATAGGTCGTAATGCCTCTAGAAATTGCCATGAAATTTTGGGATGCCACATCTTATTTCATTGGGCGGTCCATTTATTCTTGAAAATATAACAAATCTCGGATTAAGCAGAATGCACTTCTTTAATAAAAATTCTGGAAAAATTAGTAAACGATCTCAATAAATTCTGAAAATTCAACATGATGTAAACAAGATCCAGAGGAAGATATTTCATCCAGAACACTAAGTCATACATCACACCAAAAGAAATTCCAGTACAACTTTTACACGATTTTGGAAATAATTTCGATTAAACCCTTTAACTGAACTCCGAAAATTTTTAGATTTTAATATGTTATAATTGAGACATAGAGGTAAAAGTCTCATGAAGAAATCAAAATTTAATTCCTTCTAGATTAAAAGCTATAATTTTTATAACTCTTCCTATCTCTCGATTCATTGTCCAGATTTATCCTTTTCAAAGAAAATCATTTTCCCCAATCATTACTTGTCTTTTTATCCCCACATTTTAGTATGTTGCTCCTCAATATGTCGTTTCCAACTCTCATCAATAACACGAGATCAAATTCAGACTGGATAATTTCACAAAATTCATGGAATCAAAGAAAAATGGTTTCATTGACCTATACCTGTCTGTTTCCTTTCAAATTTTGATATTTTATTCTCCAGGAAGTACTTTACAACTTTCATCAAGAAGTCGAAGTCAGATTCCAACTAGAACGTCGCATGCAACTCACGAAATCATCAAAGGTCGGACTGTTTTTTCAGAAACAAAATACTAGGTTAGAACACAACTCCAATAACTTCGAAATTTCACACTTCATCCACATCCGAAATTCACCATTCATCACACAAAACACAGTAAGCAAAGGATAGATAAATGGACTCTACTTGCCTCTAATCCAAGCAAAAACACAGCAAGTACACGGCGGGGCAATGTGGCTCGACTTCGATGACTAGGCGGCTCAACGGCGGCGACGGTCCTCCTTCTCCCTTTCTCTGTTCCTCTCCTTCCCTCGCACAACAGCCCTCTCTCTCTCTCTCTCTCCCTTTCTCTCGAATGGTCACTCTCTCTGTCTATCCACCCCTCCTCTCTTTCTTTCCCCTTCATCATTTGCAATCATTTGGTTGGCATGGCAAATGCCACTTGGCTCTAGAGGAAAAATACTTGGCAAATACCTGATTACACTTATTCACTTGGCCATAAAACTTTACAACATAAATAAATAAAGTTCAACTTATAAAACACATGGCCAAGAATATAATTTTCCCATCAAGTAATTATCCATTGAAAAGCTTGGCCTTAAACCTATTGCAAATCATGGATCAAATGGTATACAACAAAATTTGATGGCACATCCATCACCTATCCATGGCTCATAGCACATCTAGAGGTTGTCATGAAATTCTAGGATGCCACAAAAAGAGAGAAAGAGGAGGAAGAAGACCGGCCGCCGTGCATCCGCCTAGCTGCCGCCTTGCCCCGCCGTTGTGTTTGCTGTGATTTTCTTTGGATTTGAGGTAAGTAGAGTCTGTTAGCCTACATTTTGTTTGTTGTGGTTGTGTGTGAAGTGAAATTGGGTGTTGGAAATTCTTGGGTCGTGCTGTTGAATGCTAGAAACTCGAGTTAATGGTGGTGGTTTTCCGAGTAAGCTGTTGCATGTAGGAACAGTCCGACTCCTGGTGATTCTGTGAATTTTATAAAATTATCCAGTTGAAATTCAGTTTCGTGTTCTTGATGAAAATTGTAGATGACATCTTGAGGAGTAACATACTAAAATTTGAGAAGAAATGGACAAGTATTGGTCGGTGAAATGATTTTCCTTTGAAGTGTTAGATCTAGAAATCATTACCGAGGTCTTAACTAAAGGAGTGCATTCTGTTTTATCCGAAAAATTGCTGTTTTTTTAAGAACGAATAAACTGCTCTATGAGATATGATGTCTTGGGTGGTTAATTGTGCTGCATATGTGGTGACATTAGCGTGTCATATAGCATCAAAAGGCTGGTTTAGACCTTTGACATTATTGTATCAAATGCTATGTTGAAAGTGAGATATATATATGTGTGAATATACTTTGTGGTGGAAATGATACCGTCGGAGGTGTGAGCCAACGACGCCCCAGGAGTGTTAGGATGCCCGGAGTGTGTGTTCCATATGTCCTCGGGAGTTTCAAGATGCCCATAGTGTGTGTGCCAGATAACCGAAGGTGTGTGCCGGACGTTCCTCGCGATGCCAGGTTGGGTGCGAGTGATATATATATGAGGGATGCAAACACTGGCCCCCGGGAGAAAGATAAGATACTTTTGAATTTCAAAATGGGAATTGAATCATGCACGTGTGTTTGCATATGACATGGGATATAATTGCCTATGAAATTGAGTTGATCCTTTTCCTGTTAATAGTTATTTTCTTTCTGTCAATATATATATATATATTGAAATCAAATCGGATCATATCTTACCTAATTCGAAATATTGCAAGGATGGACTGCTCAGCTAGTAGGCAATGTGCAGTGGTGATGGCTCGTGGCCAAGGAAAGCAGCACCATATCTCAGTGCCGGGAAGGACACCGCATCTGGACTTGCTTGGATTGGGGAGGCAGCAACTCGGTTTGGACGTCATGGGAAAGCAGTAGGGCTTGTTGTGGCCGGCAACTAGACGTGGCTTGTCATCTTAATGGTAGCAATTATGGCTAGAGTCTAGGGAAACAAAGCGAGCGCTCTACCTTGAAATAAAATCAATTGCAATGACAGTGGTAAGGATCATCGCAGGGTTCATTAATGCAACTAGACTCTTTGGTTTGGGACGCAGTAAAGCTGGTGGTGGAGGCATTAGGTTGTCCTCACCAAAGCAGCTTCAGGCTGGTCTAAAACAAATTCAATGGTTCAGTTTGGTTTGATTTCTTTAGAAAACCGAACCGATAAACAAATTCATTGAACCAAACCGATATTTGATCTGAATTGAAAAAAAAATTGGTTCAATTTAGTTCAGTTGCTTTGATTTCTTTTTCATGTTGTTTTTGTTTCTTTTTTGCTATTATATATTGTAAGATTAATTTTTCAATCAATTTTCCTTTTCGACATGCACCCTTTTAATATATATACCCTTTCCAATAAATATTTTCATTTTTTTAATTTTTTTTTTAATTTATTTTCCTTTTCTTTATTTTTTATTTTTCTCTGTCTTTCTTTCTTTTTTTTATTCTTCATTGGTCGGTGATTGGGCAAAGTCGAGCTAAATCCTTGTTTGATCAGGCAAGGCCAAGCTTGCTCGATTCCAACATGCTGGGTGAGGCTTGAGCCACGCCTAATCAAGCAAGGCTTCAGCTTACCTCTGGCCAGTCGCCGCTGGCTGCCACCATGGTCGACCACCAATCAAAGAAGAAGAAAAAGAAAAAGAAGGAAAAGGAAAAGGAAAAAAAAATTAAAAACAATTAATTAAATATATATGTGTGTGTTTTTTTTAGATTTTATCATTTTGGTTTGGTTAATTGAATTGTTGAAAACAAATTGCTTAAAAAAAATTTCATTTTTAGTTTTATCCTAACCAAATGAGAATCAAATTGAAAAGAATTGAACCTTTCAGTTTAATTCTATTTTTAACACCCCCAGCTAGGAGTGTTAGGCGCACTGTGTAGGCGATGATAATGGAGGCAAGAGGCTCGGCCGAGGGTAGGTTGCAGCATCGAACAAGGATGGTAGGCTTGACTCACAAGGAAAGCAGCATCAAGCTCAAGTGGATCTCAATAAGGGGTGGAGAGGTCGTGGGATGTCTCTGCGGAGGTTTAACTAAGTACTTCTCTCTTTCTCATGTGTTTCTCTCATGTATTCTAAATAATGAATTGCCAACCTCAATTAATGAGGAATAACTTTGTTTCATAGAGGTTTTCCAAGGGTTAATCGATGTCAGTCATTCTTGTAAGCATTGTCACCAATTCGCTGAATAACTTTAAAGGGACCATCAACTCTGGGCTTGAGCTTATTTTTTCGTCGAAATGGAAATCTCTGCTTCCTCAAGTGAAGCCATGCAAGATTGCCCGGTTGAAATTGAGTCTTCTTGCGACGCTAATTACCTTTCTTCTTGTAAGATTCGTAGCCTTTTCAATATTGGATCAAATCAGCTCGTGGAGCTTCTTCATTGACTTAGGTCTTTTTTTGCCATCAAAGCTTACTTGAGAGTTAGATAGAATTGGAATCAAGTCAATGGGTGTGAGAGGATTAATTCCATACACCTCTTCAAATGGCGATTGACCAGTAGTATAACTTGGTGAACGATTGTAAGCAAATTCAGCATACCACGGAGAAGAGTGGTTAGAGTATGATTTGTTACCTTGGTTTGGCCATCGGTTTGTGGATGACCAGCTATGCTAAATAAGAGTCTTCTACCAAGCATTCTCCATAGTGTCTTCTAGAAGTAGCTTAAGAACTTGGAATTATGATCCGACACAATCGTCTTTGGTACTCCAAGAATGCGAATAATCTCTTTGAAATATAATTCAGCAATATGAGATGCATGATAGATCTTGTGACATGGCACGAAATAAGCCATTTGAGAGAACCGATTGACGACCACCATGATTGCATCTTTTCCACTTTGAGAACTTCGTATAGCCACAATGAAAACCATGCTAACATCTTCCCAGGGCTGCAATGGTACTGGGAGCGGAGTTTACAAACCTTGATGGAAATGGCTTTTTAATCTTTGACAAGTTGCGCACCTTGGGATGATAGCATGCACATCTCCACTCATCTTTGGCCAATAGAAATGCTCTTGAAGAACCTCATGAGTTTTGTTAATACCAAAATGACCACCCAATCCGCCACCATGCGCCTCTCGAATTAGCAATTCGCGAAAAGAACTCTTTGGCACTCATAATCGATTTCCTTTAAAAAGAAACCCATCTTGTAAAGAATATGTACCTTGAACTCCCCGCTTGCAATTGCTAATAATGCATGAGAACTCCGCATCTTCAAAATAAAGTTCTTTCATTCATTGAAATCCCAGATTTCTAGAGTCAAGAATAGCAAGCATAGAATATCTTCTTGATAAAACATCTTCTACAACATTAGTGTTCCGAAGTTTATATTTTGAGACAAAAGAAAATGATTGAAGAAATTCTACCCATTATGCATGTCTCGAATTAAGAATGCATTGGCCGCTAATAAACTTAAGTAGCTCAAGATCAGAATGAAGGACAAATTGCTTTGACCTTAAATAATGACTCCAATGAACAAGAGCTCGGACAATGACATAGAACTCTTTGGTTTGCTAATGGCTCTCTCAACCCGTGTCTCACTCAAGAATAGATTTTCCATACAATTGTTTCCCTCCCCAAGTTGATTATTCTGTATCAAAGAAGGGGAAAAGAGTAATGCATTTTTGTTCCTTTGAAAAGAGTATGTGTTTTTCCCACCATCAAGCTTAGCATTTATATCAAATTGCCACAATCTACCAAATAACAAGTGGCATGCATCCATAGGAATCACATCACATACAACTTGATCTCGATAGTTCTTTCTAATTGAAAATGATATAAGAACTCGTTTAGTTACCTTGAGATCATTCCCTTGATTGAGCCGTCGGAGCTTGTATGGTTGAGGATGTTTCGTTGTTGGAAGCTTCAATTTGTCAGCAAGAGTTGTCAAAGCAACATTGGTGCAGCTCCCACCATCGATGTTCACCAAACATACCTTTCCATTATCGGGAGAAACTTCAACATGCAATGCTCCCTCTCGCCATCATCGGCTTTCTCCACAATTTCTTTGTCCTCTTCAGATTCAAAAACACTGTGGTCTTGATTGCCCTCAGTCTCTTGAAGTGCCGAATTGATTTCCTCAATTTCTTGAAGAGTCATAACTCTCCAATTTGGACAATTTGCTTGAAAATACCCAAAACCATGGCACTTAAAGCATTTCCTTGCATCGCCTTCGAACTTCTTTTTGACTTCCTTCGAAGGCTCAGCAATTTTTCCCTTGCCTTTGTCTTTTGTTGACATGCTCTCGCCCTTTCTTGAGGAAGCACCCTTAAAATAGGATCCTTTGCTGAGGTTCTTGAGGAAAACCTCTAGTTCTTCAATTGTTTTTCGACGTTTATGGCTAATTTGCATACATCTTCAAAGAACCAATAAGGTTGAAGTTCAACCATATCAACAATTTCTCAATTCATGCTGCCAAGGAAACGAGCGATGGTTTGCTTAGAAACTTCTGGAACTTCACACCTCATTTTGAGTTGTTCAAACTCATAAATGTATTCTTCAACGCTCTTCCCTTGTTGTCTTAGGGAATTCAATTTGAGGAATAGATCTTGCTTATAGGTGTCGGGCAAGAACCTCTTCTTCATCAACTTCTTGAGTTTTTCCCAATACTTTATTCGGCCTTTTCCTTCTCTTGCTCATTGATGCTTTAGATTGTCCCACCATAGAGAAGCATATTTTGTTAGCTTCAGGATAGCCACCCTACATTTCTTCTCGTCCGAATTAGACTTGAAGTAAAAAATTTGTCTGGTTGTGTGTAGCCAATCCACAAAGCCCTCGAGGTTGAGATTACCATCAAACTCAGGGACCTCCACTGTAGTGAGACTTTCATCCTCCTTGTGCCTCTCTCTTCATCTTTGAATTTCATAATCAGAATCACTAGAGTTGTCTCCAGTGGAATTGGAATCGCCATTAGAACTTTGAGAAGATTCAGAATCATCACGCCGATGCCATTTGTTGGGACACCTTGCTAGCTGTCCATGTCTCACTGGATTCTCTAGAAGATTGAGGACTCGCTCCATTTGCTGCTGAAGATATTGGATTGCGCAATCTCGCCTTTCGTTGTGCACTTGCTCCAAAGTCAAGCCTCATGAAACTTGATCAGCCATAAGGAATTTGTAATAGAAGAAAGAAAGGAATCGCTCAAATGAGTTGAACCTTGAACCTCTAATACCAATCTTTTGATGCGTGATGGGGCGAGTGATTACATAATGGAATTTTTTTTTTTTTTGGGATTTTTCATTTAAGTGTATGGAGTAGTGTATATAGAGACGAAACGAAAGGGAATAAGAAAAATTAGAACGATCTTCTCCGACGTATAAAGGCAACACCACCAACCAAAGATTAGGATCAAAATCTACAAACTTCACCACCAAGGCCTAAAGCTTCCACCCGCCAAGGACAAAAGACTTCGGGATGGGAGAAGTTCACCACCAAGGCCTAAAAATTCCCAAGCCAAGGAGTAATCTACGCTCCGAAGAAGTTCACTCAAGCAAAGGAATTCTCGCAATTTTCATTCTTGAAAATTACATAACAATAAACACACCTAAGAACTTAGGAAATGTATTTATTAGCATGGGAACTTGCATTCTTGAACCTTTAGCCTTCCAAAATTTGTTCTCCTCTCTTGACCAGAAAATAATCCTCCGTAAACTTCATCTTGGTCATGCAAACGACTAAAATGGCCTCCCATCGATAATTATTGACATACCACAAAGTATCGATAAGTAATTGACATTAATCATTCAAAATCATCCATCGAATTACATAATGCCCAATTTCTTTCTTGGCTTGAATAAGCATCGATGGTTTTGAGTTGGTTGATGGAGCTACGTTGGATGCTAAATTTTGACCAACACATTGCACACACATATTGATCGAATGTCACAAACAAGGAGGGAGGCCTAATTGAACCGAAATTAATAGTTAATTAAAAGAAGGCCTCCAATTAATTCAGCCCATTATTTTAATGATGCCTAGATCAAGCCTATGAGATTAGGCAATGTTTGGTTGTATAGTTTTCTAACTAAGATACAACTGGATACGTCATAATATAAAATCAAGAGATTTTGCTATATCCTATACACTATTCAGTGGATGCAGTAATAAAGTTGAATATATATTCAAATCATATTATGTATATTGTTTGGCATTGGCATAACAACATAAATGAATCAAAAATTTTACAAACGGATACAGTAATAATCTCTCACAACATTCTTGCCTACTTTATTTTTATTTGCTTTTTTTTTTCTGTTTTCTAATAAATTTCTCTTTCATTTCTTTCATCCCCTTCCATCATTCTCTAAGAAAATTTTATTAAATATAAGTTGTACTTATATATTTAAAATATGTAATAAATACAAATATATATTTATATTATAAGATTAATTAATTCAAATATATAAATAAAATTAAGATTAAATTAGAAAAATAAATTATTATTTTGTTATTTTGAATTCCTTATATTAGAATTCATATATTATTTATATTAGAATATGATTTTAATTTTGTCAATTTAATAAGTTTGTTATTTTAAAAAAATAACTTTTATTATGAGTTTGTTCATGTCAAAAGATATTAAAACGTGACGAAGGGTCATTTGGTTTTTCGCGGTTCATTCTTCATCTTCTCTCTCTAGGCAGACGATTGTGCCCAGTTCACGCCAACTAGTCCCTGCTCGGCCTAGATGATTCAGCCATCCTTTTTCTCCAATTTTTGGATGTTTTCTTCCTCTCACCTTCCTCCATATTCCCTTCGAGCAGATCCTCTCGATTTCTTCCCAAAGATGAGATCTCTATTGCCCCACTCGGCTCTTGTTTGGCCATCTCTTGCTGGAGCTCCTACTCAGCTCTAGTTTGCTGTCTTGCGAGAGCTGCTCATTCTTGTGCCCTACTCGGCTTTGGTTCGAGGCGGCTGTGGTGGTCCTGAGCATCCCTATTTGGTTCTAGTTCGGCCATCTCGACGTAGGTGCTCGTGCTTGTGCCTTACTCGGCTCTGGTTCGAGACGGTTGTGGTGGTCCTAAGCGTCCCTCCTCTTCAAAGCTTGGCTTCGTATGGAGCTTCTTACATTGGCTGTTCTATAGAGATTCGTTGGGATTGCTTGGTGATTTCTACTAGGCTTGATAACCTCTTCTTCGGTTGAGCCTCAGGTAGGTGTTGGTAGGGGGAAGGGGTTGAGCTCCCCTCCTCACAAGTCAATAGACCGGCAAGCTTGCAAGTCGAGCCAGCAATCCCGACCCTTAGGAGGGTCTTCTTTGGTAGGGGATGGCTCGAGTCGTGGACCAGTCTCTCGACCTCTTCAAGAAGGCCGGTTCCGGGGACGGAGTCGAGTTCGGGCTCCTACTAAAAGGGTCCCAAGCAAGCCAGAAACTCTTCCAGGCCACCCCCCACCCCCAAACCCAATCATGGGCCAATGTGGCGTGGTTGGCCGAGAAGGGCTACGTGTTGTCCTATATTCCTCTTGATATTGTGGGGGAGAAAGCGGTAGTTATCTGACAGGAGAGGTGTTGCAGGCTACGGATGCCAAATGGAAGGAGTTCTTGGTAGGATATTTTGTTGGGAGAAGCCTCCCTTTTCAAATCACCGAACAGGCTTTGAAGGGTACTTGGGGTACGAAGCTAGTTGATATGCTGGCCGATGACCATGGGTTCTACTACTTCCATGTACCGAACCCGGTGTTTTAGAGGAAGATCTTAGAGGAGAGACCAATCGCTGTTGGTCGGGTTCCCCATATCTTACAACAATGGAAACCCCTTTTGGAGTTGAAGAAGGCTAAGCAAACCTCTGTTCCGGTATGGATAAGACTCAAGAACCTTTCCCTCGACCTTTGGTCCGCACCGGTGATTAGTGTTATAGCCAGTTCCATTGGCAAACCCCTTTATGTGGATCAACGAACCGAGCGCACGAGGATGATTTCATTTGCTAGAGTGTGCATGGAGATCCAAGCTAATCAACCGAGAGTTTCGAAGGTTGAAGCGAATGTTAATGGGTTCTCTAGGTCCATTGCTATGGATTATCAATGGAGGCCCCTTGAATGCTCCAAGTGTGGGGTCATTCGTAATAAATGTGATGCTGCCCCTTCCCCGGCTCAACCTCTTCTTGCACCTTCGGACGTTGCTCACCCCTTCGACCTGGCCTTTGGGGGCTCCCGTAGACCCAGAGCATGGCTGGAAGTAGGTGAAGAGCAAGAAGAAAAAGGCTCACCCATCTTTGGAGAGGATCTCGTCTAGTCCGGTCAGCCCGAGCGAAGGAGAGAGGTCTTTGAAGCTTAGGATCGCGGCTATGGAGAAGAGGCTGCCTAGTACCTATTCACGCTGGCTCCCTAAGGGGCTTATGACCTCAGAGCAAGTTGAAACTATTCCAACTACTTCGAATGAAGTTATCACCTCTTCGGAGCCAATAGACACCGCGGTGCCTTGCTCGGACGAGGTTGCAGGGGACTCGAACATCTCTTCTTCAAAGGATGACCTCTCCTATTGCCCTACACCAAAGGCATATGTAGAGGATAAGAGGCCTGCTGAGACGCCAAATCCTCTTCCTTCAACTATACAGGACAAACTGCTTGCTCTTGCCTCGGATACTCCTCCTTCAATGATCTGAACAACTCCGCCTTCTACTTGGCGACGTTCCTCTAAAAAGAGGTAATGCCATTGCCCTCTCATTTTGTATATATATGTATATAGGGTTCTGGAACATTAGGGGGCTTGTTGCCCCTCTTAAGCAAGCAGAAGTAAGGAACTTTCTCTTGATGAACCGGTTGTCTTTGATTGGGGTAGTAGAGACTAAAGTTCCCCACAATCTCTTCAATGCCATTTTTGGGAATTTGATATCGAATTGGTGCCCGCAGGCTAATTCTGATTACTCCAATCAGGGTAAGGTTTGGGTTGATTGGGATCCTACTATGATTTCCTTCGAAGTTCTATCGGTCTTGGATCAGATGATTCATGGGAAGCTTTACTGGTTGGAGATCGGAGTGGCCTGCTGTGTCTCTTTCATTTATGCTAAGCATTCTTTTTCTACTCGTCGACCTCTTTGGGAGGATCTGGTGGCTAGAAGCTATTGTTTGCAAGACGTGCCTTAGCTTGTTTTCAAACACTTTAATGCTATAAAGGATCCCTAAGATAGACTGGGTGGTTCGGACCTTTGGTTGCTGTGCTTTGACAAAGTTGGATAGTGTCTAGAGCAGGCAAAGCTGGAGGACCTTCGTTATGTGGGGTTTCGATACACTTGGTCGACTTCTTCAGGTCCCTCTCACAAGATGAGGAAGATTGATAGAGTCTTGGTAAACTCTCGTTGGAGCTAGGTTTTTTCCTTTTCGGAGGCGTCCTTCCTTATGCATGGGATTTCTGACCACTCACCTATGGTGGTTAAGGCGGAGAATTTGATCGTTCGGAAAAGGCCTTTTAAGTTCTTTGACTTCTGGATGCAGCACCCGGACTATGGAGTTCCTACGTTTAAGAAGCAAGTTTCAGAGAATACGGGTTATGGAGTGCCTATGTTTAGGCTAGTGCACAAATTAAAGGCCTTGAAGGGTCGGCTCAAGCAGTTGAATAGAGATTCCTTTGCCAACATCTCCAAAGGACTTTTGAAGCAAGGGAAGCTTTAAAACAAACTCAAGTTGGCCTCCCTAATGATCCCACCAACATGGTCCTCGCGGACCTGGAGAGGGCTCAGCGACATGCCTTAGTGGAGCTTAGGTCTCAGGAAGAGTCGTTCTTTAGGCAAAAAGCTCGAATAAGATGGCTCAAGGAAGGTGATCGGAACACAAAGTTCTTTCACCATTACGAGTAAGAGACAACTAAGAAATAGAATTCTCTCTGTGGTGGATTCCTCAGGCAACCAAATCACTAAGCCTCAGCTGGTCCAACAACATTTTGTGGAGCATTTTCGTGATCTCCTTTTGCCACGGATGGAGCTGGACACCCCTCAGGTGTCGGAGATTCGGGAGGTTATCCACTCTTAGCTGAATGATGACCAAATCACCTTTCTTGTTCGCCACGTGGTTGATCTTGAGATTCGAGATACTCTTTTTTCCTATCTAAGGGAAAGGCTCCAGGTCCGGATGACTTCACGGTTGAGTTCTCCAAGGAGAATTGGGATACGGTGAGTCAACTGGTCACTAAAGCCGTGAAGGACTTTTTCACCTCGAAGAGACTCCTAAAGGAAATCAATAACACCATTTCAGTCATGGTTCCGAAGGTTCCCAATGCGACTACCGTTGACGACTACAGGCCTATTGCTTGTTCCAACACGATGTACAAGATTATTACAAAAGTGTTGGCGAATAGGGTTGCCGCCATGCTAAAAGACCTTGTCAATCTGTCTCAAAGTACCTTTGTCAAAGGATGATGAATCAAGGATAATATTCTCTTGGCGCGAGAACTTTTCTCTAGGTTTCATGTCGAACCCTATTCTCCCTTGTGTGCTATCAACGTCGATTTCAGAAAGGCATATGATACCGTGAACTAGCGATTTCTTAAGAGTGTTCTCCTTGCTTTTCGATTTCCTGATCGGCTAGCTCACCTCATCATGACCTATGTGAGGACTCCTTGATTTTCCATTGCGTTGAATGGGGAGCTACTTGGTTTCTTCCCTAGTGGGCGTGGCTTGCGACAAGGAGATCCCACCTCTCCCTACTTATTCATGTTGGTTATGGAGGTGCTCTCTAGGATTCTTGGGAGGTGCCTAGTGTGGCACCCCCAAAATGACCCCCGATCCGTTAGGGTCGTCACAGTTAGCTTACCTTTCACTTGTCCTAATAGTATGTTACTCTGATACCATTAAATTATAGTGGGTCCATAAATCCTGGGCATTTGTATCATTTTAATCGGTCCCAGCGCAGTCCATATACTGGAAGCATAATGAAAATCTCCCTACCCCATGCTCAACATGATAATGCAATGTAATGCCCACCAACCACACATTTCATATATATAAGTTAGAGCCAAACCACTTTTATTTACATAACTTTGATGGACATCACGAGTCGGTACATCAAAAGGCCAAGGCTTTACTAAGCTTGGCTATAACCCAAAAGTACCCAACCCCACAAGAGTCATGTACATCGATCCATCATCCAATGTCGGCTATCCAAAAAGTGTCATCCTCTACTAGTCACACGCATAATCACACCCAACCCGGTGCATCGGCTAGTGGTGGCGGCAGCATCCCCATCATGATCCCGTTGTGATGAATATGCACGGACAGGAACTCCTGGACTACAGGGCCATCAAGTAGACCCACGTCATACATAACTAAAACTCGAACACAGATGAACACCAGACCACTAACACCAACACAAGAATGCTCCGAACACTCAACCTCAACATCAGACGGTAAGCCATAGAAAGTACCACGTGTGACTGGTAACAGAGGCATCTCTTAATCTGAAATGTCAGTCCCCAAAAAGGGTGAGTACAACCACTCAGCAGTAAAAGATCTATCAAACTACACAATGCGACAAGCAAGACAACCAAAATTTCATGTGAAATGCACATATCATCCATGAATCATGCATATATTTCCATGAGGTCCATTCAATGCCTTAATGACCACATTCTGAATGCCAGATAGTACCAACTCAATTTCATAGACAATTCATGCACCATGCCATATGCACACACATGCGCATGATTCATTTCAAATTTTGATATTCAAAGGGATCTCATTTTTTCCCAGGTACCAATCTTTGCATCCCTCCTAACTCTCGCACCTAACCTGGCATCGTGAGACCTTCGACACACACCTCCGGGCATCCCAACACTCACAGGGCATCGTCGACTCAAGGGTTGGACGGTATCATCAACATCACAGTGTATATTCACATATATGTCTCACTTTCAAAATAGCATTTGATGCAACAATGTCAAAGGTTTCAATCAACTTTTGATGTCATATGATATGCTAAATGTCACCACATATGCTGTATAAATAACAACCCAAGATATCACCTCTCATAGAGCAATTCATTTGTTCTTGAAAATAAAACAATTTTCGGATAAAATAGAATGCACTTCTTTAATTAAAATTCTGGAAAAATTAGTAAACGATCATAATAAATTCTGAACATTTAACATGTTATAAACGAGATCTAGAGAAATAGGTTTCATGAAGAACACCATGTCAAGAAAACGTCGCACGAATTGCTATGGTCCATGCATCGCAGCTTTAAAATTTTAAAACATCACCATTGCACAGTTTTATTCACAAATTTGGTATAACCCTAAATCAACTCAGAAAATTCTAAGATTTTGATATGTTATAGACAAAACCTAGAGATAAAAGTTTCGTGAAGAACTCGAAGTCAGATTTCTTATAGTTCAAAAGCTATGATCGCCATAACTCTCCCTAACCCTTGGTAACGATTCCCAGATTTAACAATTTCAAAGAAAAATCGTTTCACCAACCAATATTTTTCTATTTCATCTACAACTTTCATCAAGGACACGAAGTCAAATTTCGATTAAATAATTACATAAAATTTACGGAGTCGCCAAAGGTGAATCTGTTTTTCCATGAAACAGTTTGCTAGGTTGAAGAACTACTCCTATATCTTCGAAATTCCAACATCCAGCATCATAACTCAAGCATCTCCAAAATCTATTACACTTCACACACAACCACAGCAAGCAAAGTGTAGGTCAATGGACTCTCACTTGCCTTAAGTTCATGCAAACACAGCAAGCAAACCGCGATTTGAGGACTTCGGGCGCGACTTGATTGATGGCGAAGCTAGGCAGTGTCGACGGCAGCAGCATGCACACGCATGGCGAGGCTGGTCTCCTTCTTCCCTCGCCAATGCACCCTCATGAACTCCCTCTTTCTCTCAAACTCTCTATGGTTCTCTCAGATTCTCTCTCTCACGAACACTCCCTCACTCACTTCGCCCCTTCTCTTTCCTTTCACCCTCATGATTAGCTAGTAATCATTGGATTTACATGAGGGTCACCGATGAAGCAATGGGGGCAGCGACACTTGATTGATCTTCTCTTGCCACTTGTCAATCTTCATGCAAGGATGATGGGCCTCATTTGGCCGGGCCTTGGTCGACTGATCAAGAGGAAACGTGGACCGGTTTTTGGGCGGTTTTGGGCCTTAAGTGTCCAGACCACACTTGCTCTTATTTTTCCACCTTAATCCCCACTCATAATTACTTAATTACAAATATTCACATGGCCATAAAAAATTACAACATTAATCGATGGTAATCCGACTTATAGAGTACTCGGCCAAGAATAGAAAATCCCTTATCAATTTATCCTTTAGTACAATCCTTGATCACACATGGACATAGGATACATTTCCAACAAAACAATTAATTGTCCATTAAATGCTCGGCCTTGCTTAATTATAATCCATTGGTTTAATGGCTATAATAGAGTCCAATGGTGCTTCATCACCTATTCATGGGTCGTAGTGCATCTAGAGGTTGCTATGAAATTTTAGGATGCCACACTCACTACAGCCGGATTTCAAATTCTACTGGAGATGTAGGTCTACTTGCTTCTCACAATTGTTCTTCGCGGATGATGTTTTCCTATTTTGTGAGGGCCACTTGAGATCCGTGAAGCTTCTCAGGGAAGGTCTCCATCTATTTTCTTCTTGGATCGGACTTCTCCCAAACCCAAGGAAAAGCGAGGTGTTCCTCTCGGGAGGCTTGCGACCTTAAGAAATCAAATCCTCCTGGAGCGAGGCATGAAGCGAGGTGTCGGGGGGGCAAGGCGCTCGGAGGAGAAAGAGAGCCGAGCGTCCGAGGGAGTGAAGTGTGAGGTGAGACGTTGTGGCAAGGCACTCGGAGGAGGAAGAGAGCTGAGCGTCCGAGGGAGCGAGGTGTAAGGCGGGATGTTGCAACGAGGCACTCGGAGGAAGAGAGCCAAGCGTCCAAGCGAGTGGGTCGTGAGGTGAGGCGTTGGGGCGCGAGGCGTCGAGCGAGGAAGAGGGGAGGGGTTACGATTTTGAGAGGGAAAGGCAAAGCGAGACTTGCGGCAATTGCCGCCAAATTGGATTACAAAATTTGGGAAAATGGAAGTTGATGTGATGGCTACTATAGATTTGAGCAGAAACTAAAGAGAGAGAGAGAGAGAGAGAGAGAGAGAGAGAGAGAGAGAGGTTTAGGTTTCAAGAGGGAAAGGGAAAGTGAGAATTGCAAAATTTGGAAAAGAAAACCTAGTCTGGCCAATTCCCGATTCGGATGGTTTCCGTTGCACACCCCTATTAGTAACTATAATTCAAAAAAAGTTATAATGAAAAATGAGTAAATTGTGTATAATGCATACATTAAACATGATATCAAAGTCGAAAAATTCATGATTGTGAGGATAATGTAGGGATTTAAAGTAAATAATTTGCAAATAAAACTAACATTTCTTTAATCTATTATATTATTAGTGCTTGCTCATATTACAACAATAGAAAACAAGTTCAGAAGAAGACAAACATGAAGGAAATGTTAAACATAATGGGAGAAGAAGCAATTAGGGTGAAAAAAAAAAGTTACTTGAAAGGAATGTGAATAATTTTGTCACAAAAGAAAAAGAAGAAAAAAAAAGAAAAAAATAATCTTAACTCAATTCAACGCAAAAAGGGGTGTTAGGAGCTGAAAATGAGGTGGAAATAATGCAAGCCAAAACAAAAGATACAATTACATTTTATAAAAACTTCCCACTTTCAAACACTTCTCTATGTATCTTATAATTTAAAAGATACAACATTTCATGCACGAATATAGTGTATACCTAGATATCATTTTGGTTAATAAGCCACAATTATCAAATTATAGCTGGAAACTTGTTGATTCGTGTTGATATATTAGTTAAGTGTGTCTCGCTGCATTATATTTGGTATAGTTTATGTATTTCTGCACGCCAATCGTGTCTAAGTTCTATCCAACCTAACAGCTTAGTTGGATGTGAGACTCAAACGGAGAAGGCTTAGGCATAGGAGCTATTGAAGATGGATTGTGAGGGAAAAAAAAAACTCCTCACTGGAATCTTTCTAGTTTTTCGTGTCATTTGTAAGTGGATAGAGGAAAAAGATAGAGGATAAGCCGAAAGTGTAACTTGAATTGTGGTCCCTTCAAAAAATGCATTATCTTTTTATCATATATTTGTGTTGTCGGTGTTAGTTTCCTAGCATGCGATGCGTTGACCCTCTCCCAAGTTGAGTCACAATGTTACGTCTTTTATACCCACCAGTATATAAACTTGAAGTGCATACAAGTGTCTTTCATGGGGACATTCTTAACAAAAATTCGACTCATCAGTTAGCTATCCATGTGTACGAACTTCGTGTCGTGATTAAGTCGATGTCATACTGGATCATGTCTTTAATATTCGACCAGAGAGGAAAAGTTGCATCCCTTTTAAGATAATCAAATGAAAAGGTAAAAAGGAGGAAAGAGAAATAAAAATAAAAATAAAGCCTTGACTTTTGGGTGGGTTGATCCGTCTTGGAGAGTAGACTTTAAAAGACTAGTCTCTCGTGTATACATGTTCAAGTATATTCTAGCGGAGAAAATATTCGGCACGCACATACCACTCAGATATCGACGCGTGTCTTGGGGAAGCACCCGCTGGAGAATGAAAGGGCTAGTTCTCTCAACTAGCTTAGATTGGGTCGCTGGCAGAAGAAAGGATGGTCAATAAGGGCGCACGTTTGGTAACATTTCTGTTTAAGAAAATAATTTTTGAATAGAAATAATTTTTTTTTTCTGTTCTCGGAAATGATTTCTGAGTATAAGAATGCGCTTGGTAATTACACAAAATTTCTACTTACGGAAAGCAATGCATTTGGTAAAATTGTATAATTTTATTATTTTTTTTAGTTTTTAAATATTTTTATTATATTTTCCTTTTTTTTCGTCTTTTTTTTTTCTTTTCTCTCATTCTTCCTCTTTGTGGCCGATCACCGGCGACCGACGACCGGGTGGGCGAGGTCCCGGCGAGCTCGCTAGAGCCTCACCTAACCACTGGCAAGGCTCGGTCTCACCCAAATCTAGCAAGGCCGAGCCTCCCAATGGCCTGGCGAGCATTGCGAGGCTCGGCCTCGCCAAATCTGGGCGAGACCAAGCCTCATGGGCGGCCTCGCCAAATCTGGGTGAGGCCAAGCCTCATGGGTGGCCTCGGTGGCCAAGTGAGCCTTACCAAGCCACCGGCAAGGCCAAGCCCCACGTCGGTTGGCGAGGCTCGGCCTCGCTTGGGCTAGGCGAGTGTGAGGCCGAGAGCCTCGCCCAGCCCAAGCAAGGCCGAGCCTCGCTGTAGCGCAACATCTCCAGGGGCTGGCGACCCTCTAACAAGGTTGTCGGCCCTCGTTTGGCCGGTCGCCAACACTAGCCATGGCTAAGGCAGTTGACCGGCCAAAAGAAAAAGGAAAAAGAAGAAGAAAAGAGGAGAGAGAAAAATTATTTTTCAAAATTATTCTCGAAAATAAGAAGCAATTTTTCTCTTTCAAATCTGTTCTTGGGAACAAAAAAATAATTTTTTTTGTTTTCGAAAATAAAAATTTTATCAAACACATTTCTATTCTTTTTTTTGTTTTCCGGAACAAAAGAACAAAAAAATTTATTCCAAAAAACAGAAATACTTTTTACCAAACAGGACCTAAATGCTTAAGGTGGCACGCACATGTCACTTAATATTTTCTGCAGAGTGGAAGACGACTCCCACCCACTGCTTCTTGTTTTTAGTACAGAAGTTGTTGATTCCGATTGGTACAGACCTTGACTTTGATACTTATTTGCTAGCGATGAGCAGCGCGCCAGTGCTGACCTTGACTTTGCTTGAGATAGAAAGCGTTCCCTTCATATGGCCCACTTTGAAATTACTCAAGGAGACTAGTCCATTGCACCTTGGGAACGTCAATGAATATTCTATTTTCACGTCAACTTATTGCGACATTTAATACTATCGATTAAGTCAATCCAAGGGTAAAACTCCAAATTTCAAACTTCTATTAAAGATTTTGGCAAAGAACCGACAGATATTTCTAAATTTCAATATTCTTTTATTCGTTATTAACTTAAATTTCCAATTATTTATGTTCACATGTTACAGATGTGCTCTTTTTTATTTTCCTACCATCATCAAGAGACCCTCCTGGAAGTAAAGGAAAACAAGGTAAATCGTGCAGGTTCAAAGAATTCTGATTCCTTCAAAATGGCAGTTCATGTTCAACAAAAGGAGGCTATTCAGAAAAATGAAACCACTTGCATCATAGTCAATGGAGATAATTCGTGGACAATTAGGTCAAGCAGTACTTTTGTGACCGCGTTAGAACAATCTGTGTCTTTTTATACTCGGGTCTCACATAGTGACTTTGTTTCATGTAAATCGCATCAGCATCACAAGTAACTTTACAAAGCTATTAAAGCAAAATAAGTATTGCTATCAAATATAGAAGGGACAAGTATACTAGAAGCCCTAAAATTTATTACGAAAGTAAATTTGAGTCTTAAAACTTTTAAATAATGCTATCAAATTATAAAATTTGTTAAATTAGTGAAATCGAGTCATTCCGTAGAAATCATCAATTTTGCTAACAAAAATGCTGATTTAGCTTTTTTTAATTAATTTCTCTCTCCTATTTGTAATTTTTTTAATCATTTTCTTCTTTTAATATTATTTAAATTAAATTTAAAAACTAAAAAGAAGGCTAAAAGTTTATTTGAAAAATAAATAAAACCAAGAAAAAAGGAAAAACAAAGGTAGGGGCTCTCTCATGGGACCTTGTTGCCAACACCATCGCCAGGTGGCAAGCTCGACCCAACCCCAAACGAGGGCTTGCTAGGGGTTGGCAAGTTGACCACCCTTGTCATGGGTAGGGGTGTAAACGGGTCGGGTCGGGTCGGGTCTCGATGTTACCCGACCCGGCCAAACATACCGGTCGCATATTGTGACCCGACCCGACCCGACCCGAAACACGTTAAACTCGCATAGGAAATTCGGGTCGGGTCGGTTCGGGTCGGGTCGGGTTTTCGGGTCTTCCTTTCCTTTTTTTTTTTTTTTTTTTTTCGGGTGAGAGTCGAACGGGCATTGTGCCGCAAATGAATGTATCTTCTACAAATGAGCACAAGCATATGCATGTGGGGAAAAGAAAGAAGTTAAAATGGGGTCGGAGAGAAGTAAATATTTAAGAAATACATTCATACAATTGAAAAAGAAGATGCTAGAGAATCAGAAATAAGAAAAGTTGCACTTCTTGCCAATGCCCAACAATTCATAAGGTATGGTGAGCTCGGTAAATATGCTGAAAAGGGTTTTACACATGAAGAATCGAGCTGTCTAATTTTGTAGTAACATCTTGTGCAGCAAGAATCTCATGCTATTGATCGACACACACCAAAGATACACAAAAATTAACAAAACCATATTCTCTCCCAATGCGTCTTTCACACGAGAATTTTAAGAAGGCAAACAAAATTCACTCGTTTGCAAAGACCGGGAATCGAACAACCTAGAAGAACTCAATGTAATGAAGGATAAGGACTACATATCATAAGAACCAAACACCATGATTCATTCAAATCTTCATTCAACGAAACCATCCCAAAACAATGGTTTTTTTCCCTCTTCTATTAAATAAATCATTTCCAATCCAAACGCTAACCAGCACTCATTTCTAATGCAAACATTAACCAACACTGCCCACTATCCAGGAATACCAGAAAATTAATCTCATTCTCAGCCTTCCTCACACAAGGGAGAGTCCAACTCGGCCCTTAGTCAAGCAAAACCAAAGCTAAAGCAACAACGAAGTCCCCACCGCCAAAAGCAACAACCCCTAAATTCTTAGCGGACCGATCATTGAGAGTCACATTAGCACCCACCACTATTACCTTATACCTCTTGGTCTTCCAAACCATGATCTTGAACCTCACTGCGGTGGCCAAATCCACCCTAAAGACCAAAGACTCGTTCTTGGCCACATGGGATCTTCAAGTGAAAAGATAACATTTTGTCCAAAGCTTCCAATAATAAATTCGGGAAGGGCAGCATTGTTAGGAGCGCAAAAAGAGACGGAGGACTTACACAAGGCACGACAAAGTGAGAGTCCATCGGAACTCTTCATTTTGCATTTCATCACATTCACCACCGCAAAACTTTGCGCCCTCACAAATGACCTCTGTTTTTAACACTATGAAACAAGCAGCGAACATCGATTTTGATTGCCATAAATTAATCTTCGTATTCCTCGCTTTGCCTTTGGAGAGCAAACTTTCTAACACCACACATATGAAGAGACCAAAAGATCCACGGGAAAACAAATATACGTTACTCTATCCTCCGGAATTTGTCAATCCATAATTGAGAATCTCAAATGCAATTATCACGAACCACAAATGCCATAATTATCCGAAACTTCCATCGTAAGTATTCCAGCTAGCCGTTTTCAGAAGTACAAAAATAGTTTCTAAGAGCAAAACTGTTCCGGCCCGAATCAAGGCTAATATGAGATATCTTTGAAACACGAAGCTTGATAAAAGGTGAAAGACATTGCCTACAGCCTTCTTCCTCTTCTACCGCCCATTCACACTCCAACCAACCATTCATTTTAACGGTTTTGCTCGAACAAGAAAGACCCATCAATCAATTTTAAAGAACTTTACCTCCTGTTCATGATGTTGTTCGAAAGCACATACTGCTCACTCGCTCAGCTAGTGCTTCAGCTTAAATTTTAACTGAACCCAAAGAATTTCATAGACAATTAAATGCATCGGACAAGCAATTTCCTTAATACAAGAATCTAAAAATTCAAGCGCACGAAACACAATCGCCGAATCAAATCGTCCCCCGAAGAGCAACGACAATCATCAACAATCGCCGAGCAACGACTTTGCGAAACGCAAAATTCCCATCTCAAAAGAAGACTCAATTTCGTAATTCTCTCCTACAAGTTTTGCTCAAACTCAAAACTAAGAACCACGCATCTAGCAGACTCAAATTGAGAAGATCCCTCACATCTTAATACATTTACCTCGTTATTTTGAAGTAGTAGGTACATATCTAAGACGCACCTTTGATGTCGTACGCTGGGCAAAAATACATGAACAAGACCCTTTGAAGTTTCTGATAAGAGCAATTAGATACTTTAGCCTCCTGCCATGACAATTTTCTTCACAAGCAAATTCAAAATGAAACTAAGCTTGCTTCAAAACTATTCATGCCCGCTTCTCCTCCTCCACACCACGAAACAGAACAAGTATGACAAACAAATTCGGGAGAAAAAAATCAGAAACTTTCAAGAGCACCACAGGAAGCAACCTCCGAACCCATCATGTCCATGGATGATCCTCACTTTTTCACGGAGATCGAGATATGCCGCAGTTCAAATGAAGCAAACAAAGAAAGGATCGAAAAGAAAAGGATCCGGTGTCTTAGCTCAAGCCTCAAGCACGTCTAAACTTAATAGTCCCCATTTACGTCGGCGAGGCGGAGGCGAGGGGGTTATTTTGCCGACGAGGTATGTATTCGTGTTTTTGGGGCCTAAGCCTAAACGTGTTTGTACTTTAGAAAATCTCGAACAATGTTCGAAACGACCCAACCCGAAACACATTTTGTTTGCTTACCCGAACACGGCCGAACACGAAACACGTTAATACGTGTTTCGTGTTGTCGCACCCTAGTCATGGGCGACATTGGCCATCGCCTGGGCTCACATTACAAAGATATGGGTACCCAATTCGAGGCAAGCCTTGCTAGCCCTTGCTTGGGGCTAGCAAGGCCTTAACTCAGATTAAGCCAAGCTAGCCATCCTTGCCCAAAACTAGCGAACTCCACTGGCCCCTCCAATGATGGGTGATGGCGGCGGCACCCCACTGAAGGGGCCCCTGTCTTTGTTTTTCTTTTCTTCCCAATTTTGTTTCATTTTAAAATAAAATTTGAGCCTTTTTTAGTTTTTTAAGTATATTTAAATAATATTTAGAGAATAAAATAATTAAAAAATGACAACTAGGGAAGATAAATTAATTAAAAAATACTACGTTAGCATTTTCCATTATCTAAATAGACGATATTAATATAAAGACTTGATTATGCTAATTTGACAAGTTTAAAAACTTGATTGTACTTTTTGATAGTTCTAGGAGTCAAACACACCCTTATGATAAGTTTTAAGACTTTAAGTAAACTTATTCCGATATGAAAAGACGAATCTAGCTTTGACATAACAGATCTAGCTCCAACTAATTGATGAAGAATAGAGTCGCATTGTAAATAGGTTTAAATTTATAGAAAGGAAAGATATTAATTAGTAAGAAAGAAGAAACAAAGTAGAGGAAGCCAGAGGAAAAAGAGAGAAAAGCAAATTTAAAATGAAATATGTTCACTAGAAGTTCTAAAACTTATCGCAAAAATGCAATAAAGTTCTATAACTTACAAAAAGTGCATATAAATCCTAAAACTTGTCAAATTGGTGGAATCAACTCTTAAAGTTAACACCGTCAATTTGACTAACGAAAAATGTTGATATTGCATTTTAAATTAATTTTGTTTCCTATGTTGCATTTTTTAATTATTTTTATTCATTTCTTATTTAAATTAGATTAAAAACTATAAAAGAAAACCTAAAATCTTATTAAAAAAATTGGAAAAAAAAAATGGAGGGCTGGCTAGAGGAGCTTCAGCCACTACCGCCCATCACTAAAAGGGACGACGAGTGAGAGTGGCCAAATCTCGCCCAACTAGGGCGAGGCCTCGTCGGCCCTAGGAGAGGCTAGTAACCCTCCCCCCAGCTTGGGGAAGGGCGCCCAAATCTAGCCAAATGGGCAACATTGGCCCTCATGAGGGGCCAACAACTAATTCTCGCGCTAGCTCAAGGCTAGTGAGGCCTTGTCAACCCTCACCTAGGGTTGACGAGGCTCGCCAGCCCTAAGCAAGTGCTAGCGAGGCCTTGCCTAGGGTGAGTGTTGGTCACCCCTTGCCTATATCTGGGTGATGCTAACCTCATTGGGGGGGGGGGGTGCTACACAACACCTCGCCTTCACTGAGTGCGAGGGGGGACCGCTACACGACACATGACCTTCGTTGAGTGCAAGCCAACCACCCCAACGTAGGGGTTAGCAAAGGTTGCCATCCGATAGGTGGCGGTGGCTAAAGCTCCATCAGCTAGTCCTCTGTTCTTTTTTTTCCTTCAATTTTGTTTTTGATTAAGATTTTTGGTTTTCTTTTTTACTTTTTAATCTAATTTAAAAAAGAATTGAATACAAATAATTAAAAATGCCACATCGGAAATAAAAATTAATTTAAAAATGTCACATGAGTATTTTCTATTAGTCAAGTTGATGGTATTAACTTTAAGACTTGATTACAGTAATTTGATAAGTTTTAGGATTTAATTACACTTTTTATCAATTTTAGGATTTAATTGTACTTTTGTAATAAGTTTTGAAACTTCTAATGAACATATTCCATTTTAAAAAGAGAAAGCAACATCATATGGGCTCAAGAAACACTTTTGTCATCCTATATTTATATGTGACCCTTGTAAGTCTCCCAATGGGAAAATAACTCCGAATAAGGAATATTAGTAAAAATATATACTCTAAATTCTAGCTAGTGAAATTTTGTATAATCAATGCCAATTGTTCTAAAAGTTTAACTTTTAATTGAAAGCGTGATTTATTATTTAAATATTCTAATATAGACAATGTGGAATAACTAAAGTAAATAATGACACAAATTAGTATGTTTGTCTGGAGAATCTTATACTACATCGACTATTATTGTAGTAAAGGTTTCTACAGTGTTGAAATCTTTATGACACCTCTTATCACATGATTTGATAACTTTCACAGGGCTTACAAACATCACTAGTACGCAGTAGAAGTTAGCGGATCTGATTTTGTTAGTTTTGTACATATTGTTAAATTTTTATAATATGTTGACATGTATCACATAATCAAGCATTGGCTCAGGGTGATGGAGTGTATGTACATTTGTTATTTTTCTATCTTTTTTTTTTTTTTTTTACTTTAATAATGTGAGGTATTCGAATTTTTTAGCTTGAATAGTCCACAATGATAAACTTATATTGTCTTATACACGTGCATTAAGTAAAGCACGCTCATCTCAGCTAGCAAGTGCGGTACACAAGATTACTTTGTGTGGATCAACTAAAGTTCCACGTGGAACGCAGAATGATATGAACGCAAAATGCAAAATATGTCACCTTTTTCACAAATAAGAATAAATAAAGAAAAATATAAAGAATCACATAATCATAGAATATCCTAAATACACCTCCAACAATAACATTCATATTTGAAACTTGGGAAAATTCCAATTAAGGACCCGAAGTTGACCAATTTTCTCAAATAAGAATCCGAAATAAACTTTGTGTCAGATAAAGACTTAAAGTGGACCCATTGTCTCAAATAAAGACCCAAAGTGGTTGAATCAATTCAAAATAAGAACCTGAGCTTGCTGGTTAGCCAAATATTCACATGACATTTCCGACGACCGGAGTTTGGGCAATTTTGTCCAAAAAAATATAGGGAAAATTAACAGATCCTAAAATAGAAACAAAAAAACCCTAGGTTTTCTACGGTCTACTCATTCCTTGTAGCCATCCTCTACAAAGTCAAAGACCGAAGTTCTCTCCATTCCTTGTACCTATCCCCGCAAAGTTGAAGACCCAAATTCTCCGCCAGTTGTGGCACGTATTAAAAAACAAGAAGAAAACCACATGCTTCTTTCTTTGTTTACGGAGACTCAAATTCTCCGCCGGTCGAGCAAGGTGAGGAGCAACGAGAATCGAGTCGTGATGATGACCGGGTAGTGATTTGGTTGAGGAGCAGCGGGGGAGAAGAAAGAAGAAAACGCAAACCTACACTTAATTAATTTATAATTTTCCATTTTTTTCCAATCACAAATTTTTGACAAAATTGCCTCTATTTTAATCACCGGAAAATATCTGCCGGTAAACTAAGGTCCTCAATAGAGATTAACTTGATCACTTCAGATCCTTATTTGACACAAAATTCACTTCGGGTTCTTATTTGAAATAATGATTCCACTCGGGTCCTTATATGACACAAAGTTCACTTTGGGTCATTATTTGGAATTTTTCCTTGAAACTTTGAAAAAGCATAAAAAAGAGGGAAAGGAAATAGACTGACTTTTCATAATTCAATGTGTGAAACGTAACAGTCATAAGATTTTTCTTAATTTGAGACGTCTTCGGAGAATTGTAATCAATATCATTGTGCTCATTGTTTCTCTCCAACTTCTTATACATGACAATTTTCAATAGAGGCTGCCATTTAGAAATTTTGGATTGCCTCTGTCATAGGTTCATTATAGTCCGAAGAACTTGATTGTAGTTTTGGAAAGTTGAGATTACAATAATGTACTCTATCCACGAAAATATGAGAATTTAAATGACTTTACCCTTAAAACACTGGTCACCGTGAAAAGGTAACTATTTTATCTGTCTCTTGCTTTAAATTTTGCGAGTTTATTTCTAAAGCTATATCTTTTTTTTCCTCCTTCCTTTATTAATGAACAAAGCATAAAGAACCACAAAAATATGCAACGCTATCTTTATTTCGATTCAACGGATTCCGTATTTAAATCAAAGCATCTCCCATTTAAATTAAGAGTTCAAAGCCCGTGTTACACAAGAACAAAAATGAGAACAAATAAGCATAGATTGTGTCATATTAAATAATTTCTTGAACAAGCCGCGTTCTATATTTCTCCCACTAATTTCGCACAATGTTCTACGATTTGGCTACAGATTTTAGTTGGCTTAAAACAAAAAAGAGGATGGTCAGCAATTCACATTTTGGTGAAATAAAATAATGTCTTGATTTGATTACTATACATTGTTCAGTAACGTGACGCATGTGGTGACGCATGTGTTGACATTTGTTACATGTAGATTGTCTTGAGTGATAACTACACATTAGAGCGTTATTATTGGGATTAATGCCATAACAAAATGTGAAATTTATACATTTTTGACAAATTTATCGAAAAATAATATTTAAGTTACCAAAAATCCTGAATTGATTCACCTATTATAATTTTACTCCAAATTGATATGAATTTCTCTGTGAATTTGCCATATGTTATCAAATCCAATAATTTCGCGATAAGATCTAATGAAAATTAAGGAAAGATAAATATGTTATAAGTATACAAGTTTAAGGTTTTTGATAACTTAAAAAGTAATTTCAAGTAAATTTACCATAAATATACTGATTAAGAAATTTTTGTAATTTACAAATTAATTTAAAATAAATTTATAAAAAATATATTAATTTGAAATTTTTCATAATATTAAACATAATTATTTATATTCTCGGGTTCCGCCTCCTTTGTTATTCAGTAATGCCAGAAGCGTACTGTCCAGTCTCTGCATGCTCAGATGATATACAGTACAAAAGTAGGCATCGAGAGAGAGAGAGAGAGAGAGAGAGATGGAAAAGAGGAGAAGAAGATGTGGTCAATTCAAAGAGGGTAGGCTTTTGTGGTGTGAAATGACGGCTTAAACAAGAGGAACTTCCGAGTCCTGAGGTTCCACTTTTCGGACCGATTATATCGCCTGCTCCTTAATATTAACCAAATTCCCTCGGCCTTTCTCGCTCATCTCCGTTTCTCCCACATAGCCCCAGCGTCACCGAACCTAATACCAGCAGCCATGGAGACCTTCTTCATCGTCCTCGCTTTGGTCGCTATAGCTCTCGCCCTCGCATCGGTCGTCTTCGCATCGAGGCACGGCAAACGCGGCGGCAAGAACCTCCCGCCCGGTAGCTTCGGATGGCCGATCATAGGCGAGACTGTCGAGTTCCTGTTCGGCAAGCCGGACAAGTTCGTCTTCGATAGGATGGCGAAGTACTCTCCTGACATCTTCAAGACCCGAATCCTTGGAGAAGACACCGCGGTCATCTGCGGTCCGAGCGGGCATAAGTTCCTCTTCTCCAACGAGCAGAGGTACTTCACCGCCTTCCGGCCCCGCTCGATGCAATTGCTCTTCCGGTCCTACAAGAAGGCGGCCCCGCCCGCCAAACACGAGGAGAAGGTCCTCCGCTCGCCTGGGTTTCTCAAGCCTGAAGCTCTAGTGAGGTACTTGGGGAAGATGGACTCCATCACGAAACAACAAATGCAAAGCGAGTGGGAAGGCAAAAGGGAAGTCCGGGTCTATCCTCTAGCCAAGTCGTTGACGCTCACCCTAGCATGCCGGTTTTTCATCGGCACCGACGAGCCGGAGCGGATCGCGCGGCTAGTGGACTATTTCGACGACATAACGCTCGGTCTGCACTCGATCACCCTCAATATTCCGGGTACGATCTTCTACAAGGCCAACAAGGCCGCGGCGGCAATTAGGAAGGAGCTGAGGGCGGTGATCAGAGAAAAGAAGGCCGCCATCTCGACCGGCACACCGATGCAGGACATATTGTCGCACATGATCGTGGCCAGCGATCCCTCCGGGAAACACATGCCGGAGGCTGAGATCACCGACAAGATCATGGGGTTTTTGACCGCTGGTTACAGCACCGTAGCCACTGCCATGACCTTCTTCATGAAGTATGTCGGAGAGAGGCACGACGTCTACAAGAAGGTGCTGGATGGTAAGTACTTCAACCCATCGATTCCTTTCCTTTCCTTTCCTTTTATTGTCCTTCCTTTTCCAAAAAATAACCTTCGGAATCATGCGCCTAATCCGATATAGCTTGAATTTCGCATAGACTATGCGAAATAAAAATTTTCCCCTTTTTCCGCAGATAATTTCCATTCAAGTTTTAGTTCGAGCCGAAAAAGAAAATTCCCTAAAATTTTGAAGTTTGTTTTTTTTTTCCTCCTTTGAAATATAGAGCAATTGGAGGTTGCGGCATCAAAGAAACCTGGGGAGTTTCTGGAGTGGGATGACATCAACAAGATGAAATATTCATGGAACGTGCTGAATGAGGTCATGAGGCTCACCCCACCTCTCCAGGGAACCTTTAGAGAGGCCCTCACCGATTTCACCTACGCTGGTTACACCATTCCAAAGGGATGGAAGGTATGTAAAATTCAATTTTTATCTTGCGAATCCTCTTTGAGATCGAGCGGCAAAAAAAAGTTTATTCCTTCAATTTTTACATAATTTCGATTATGGCAACTTAAGTAATTTGACTTGACTCAAGAGGTGGATTCAGCTTAGACCCGATCATGTCGATCGAGTCGCCCACTCCGAGTCGGTCCGAAGGGCGACATGGGTTGGCTACTGGGCAGGCATATTCCTCGTTGAACCGAATTCGCCCGCCTTGTGTCGCTCGATCTTGTCAATTTATATAAGATAATTCATCAATCTGTTTTAGCATGCGCATGGCCTTGGCAAAAGGACACTTTAATCGATCGGGTCTAGCTCACGCCTAATGCGTCAAAATTAGTGCAAAAGACCGTATTTTACATTAGGTGTTAAAAAAACTGAATTTTCAGTCATCGTGTTTTAGCCCATTACGTCTCTTTATATACCTGCTCTTCATGTATTTAACTCCTAAAAGATTGTGGTTCATCAATTTGATCGTCTCCGTTAGGTCTATTGGACTGTTAGCACAACAAACAAAAACCCAGAATACTTCCCGGAGCCGGAGAAGTTCAACCCGTCGAGACATGACGACGGCAACACCTTCCCTCCGTTCACATTCGTTCCCTTTGGGGGTGGGCCAAGAATGTGTCCAGGTACAGAAGGCGAAAAGCATTTTGTACTTCGCATATAGGCACCTCGCATCAGATCTCACGCTCATAAAATTTCGAGATCGACATCTTGTTCGTGATGTCATTATATTCTTGGAAAGCGATTGACTTTTTTCCGAATTTTTCCGTACAGGCAAAGAGTATGCACGCTTGGCGATCCTCGCATTCGTCCATAATGTGGTCAAGAGGTTCAAGTGGGAACTGGTGGATCCGAAAGAGAAGATCATCGGGGATATGATGCCCGCCCCGCAGAAAGGCCTCCCTGTTCGCCTCTCACGTCTGTCGTGATCGATGCTTTCGTTCATTGCTGGGACCACCTCTTTAAATCAATCAAGGCTTCTCAACTTGAAACTCGGTGTGCGGCGCATTTATATTTGATTTGATGTAATGTATGGCTGCTTTTTGCAGCTTGTCATAAAAGACTGAGGTACGACAGTCTTAGAAATGAAAATGGAATCTCTCTCTTTGTAAGTTTTTTTTTTTTTTTTTTTGAACAACCTCTTTGTAAGTTTCTTAATCCTATATTGTCTCAGCAACGTATCATATTGATCTCTTGAAGTAGTATTTATTTCCAAACCGTATGCGCCGAAGTCCTCGGTTTTTGTCAGATTTCATTGCTAGCGAAATTGTGCCTCCCGTTGCATCCCGTGATCAATTTTTTTGTTTCGCCAACGTGCTGCTTGTGTCATCTGTCGAAGACGCAATCGCAAGAACAGCATGCGTTTTTGCCGTTGATGATTTAATGGGGGCCGGTTTTGTCTATTTCACGCTGTCGGCCTTCTTATATCGAGTGCTACTGCTTTTAAATAAGGTTTTTTTTTTTCTTCCAATAGCCGTTCCCTGCAGGGAACTATTTGAATTACATGAGCCGGGTTCGGGTCGGCAACGGACACAACTCAGTCCGAAGTCCAACAAATTCTTCTGCCACTGGTTCTTTTGTTTTAAATGTGGGACAAGTATTGTCAATTTAATAATCTTTTAAATATTACAACATCTCAATAATTTTTTTTTAATGAATTTCCAATGTCAACGTTACAAAAATAGAGATTAACCTAATTGTAAATTCTATCTATACCGAGCGTTACTTCCCAAATTTGTAAATAATTACTGTTAAATTAATGTCTCGAGTTTTTAATACAAATAACGATTTGTTAAATCGAATTTGTCGATAAATATTTTCCCATTAGATTTCAAATTGGATGGAGAATCCTTTCTTTTCTTAGACTCCTTAAAGCCGCACAAAAGAATAAATAAAATAGAAATATAATAATAATGAAAAAGAGCAAAGGTTTTTCTTTATCTGCAGGAGCCGAATATGAATTTTGAAGAAAGGATCCCACGTGGGCCTAGAGTTAAAAGTTTTGACTCTTGGCACATAATATAAAAATGATAGGGTTTCTTTTATGTGGAGGAGTGAGCTGCACGTGGAGCCGCACACAAAAGATGCCCATCCGCACGAAGCCTTGGATAGGAATGCGAAGATGTACGTATGCGAACCAAAGACAAACGTTGGAGTTCCTGATAATTTTGCGTAGTGAGTTTATTATGTTCAAGTGAATTGTTTATTTATAAACACTTTGATTTTGGGGTTAAATGTAAGTGTTGGAAGCACTCGAGTATGTGAGTGATTGTAAACTTTTATTTTCCGATTATAGTGGATTATTGTTGCTGACTCTCCCTGTGGATGTAGGTACCAATACACGGATCAAACCACGTAAATTTCTGGTATCCTTATTATTTCTTGTTTATTTCTCTAGTGATTTTGCATTGAAGTAAATTGTAGGATCTTATTATTTCCGCGTATTATATTTCACAATTGGTATCAAAACTTGGGATCGGATTTCTTGATTGTAATTTGGAGCCTTTGTTTATTTGATTATTATTTGGAAATTTTGTTATTGCAATTATGTTTGAGAGGAAATCTGAAATTGAGAAGTTTAACGGGAAGAACAACTTTGGGTTATGAAGCATCAAGATGCTAGCGTTATTGACAACCCAAGGTTTGGCTAAGGCACTGGATGGTGAAGATGAGTTGCCAATTATAATGGAAGCCTCTGAAAGTGTAGAGTTAATGGAAAAGGCAAAGAGCACAATCCTATTAAATTTGTTGGATGAGGTTTTAATAGAGGTTGCTGAGGAGAAGAATGCCACAGCATTATGGGCACAACATCAAGCACTCTATGTGAAAAAAGGTTTGAACAATCGCTTGTACATGTTGAAGATGATGTTTCAATTTAGATATACCGAAGGTACGTTTATTAGAACCCATTTGGATGAATTTAATAAACTCATGATAGATTTGAAGAACGTCGATAAAATACTTGATGATGAAGAACATACCATGATGTTGTTAGCCTCTTTACTACAATTACGAGAGCATTTTACTGATTCACTGTTGTAAAGGCGTACTACAATTATCTCAGAAGAAATAAAGTTCGCCTTATTCTCTAAAGAGTGGTAGAGAAAGTTGCGAGATGACGGTCTGACGCAAGGAGTAGCGCAAGCACTGACGATTCGGGGTAGAGAACAACATCGATGGCCTAGTAGTAGTAGAGGTAAACATAGATCAAAATCACACCATAGAACGTCCAAGGGACGGGTGAAGTGCTTTAAGTGTCACGAGGAGGAGCACATCAGGAGAGATTGCCATAAGCAATGTGGCGAACGTTGCTGAGGGGAGCATTAGTGATGCAAAAGCTATTTTATGTGTGACTACTACTTCGTCAGGAAATGAATAGGTGCTAGATTTGGGGTGTTCTTATCATATGACGCCTTATGAGAACTAGTTTACTACTTATCATACTGCAAATGGTGGTAAAGTTCTTTTGGAGAATAATGCAGTCTGTAAGGCTATGGGAATAAGAACAATTCGGATTCAGATGTACGATGGGGTGGTGTGCACATTGACAGATGTGAGGCATGTACCGGAGCTCGAGAATAATGTTATTTCTCTGAGGACACTCGATGACATCGGGTGTAGGTACACTGCTAAAGGTGGAGTACTGAAGATTTCTCGAGGTGCCATGATAGTGATGAAGGGGAAGAAAGTGAATACTCTTTATCATCTACTAGAAGAGATCATGATCAGAACCGCTATAGTTCATCAGGTGAGTCAGACTCTAACTAGACTTAGTTATATCATATGCTTTTGGGGCATATGAGCGAGATAGGTATAACGATGCTGAGTGAAAGAGGGTTGTTAAAGAGTCAAAAGACAGAAAAGCTGGACTTATGTGAGCACTGCATCTTTGAGAAGCAGCATTAAGTTAAGTTTACTACAGCTATTCATTCGACCAAACGACCAATTGAATACATTCATTCAAATGTCTGGGGCCCGTCTTCAGTTCCTTCGAAAGGAGGTGTCCGATATATATTGACATTTATCGACGATTATTTGAGGAAGGTATAGGTATACTTTTTGAAGCACAAATATGATGTGTTTGATTGATTCAAGAAATTTAAGGCATTGATTAAGAAGTAGTCAGATAAACAAATCAAGTGCTTAATAACAGATAATGGTATGGAGTTTTGTGATAAAGATTTTATCGAGTTCTATGAGAAAAAAGGTATTGTGAGACACTGCACATTACCTGAGACATCACAGCAGAATGGTGTTGTAGAATGGAAGAACAGAATTTTGCTTGAGCAAGCTCAATGCATGCTTTCGCATGCAAGACTTTGTAATAAATTTTGGGCCAAAGTAGTGAACATGGCATGTTACCTAGTTAATCGATCTCTACCATCTGCTATCGAATGGAAGACTCCTGAGGAAGTATGGTTGGGGAAACTTGTTGATTACTCCCGATTACGTATATTCGAATGTCCTGAGTATGCTTATGCGAGTGATGGTAAGCTTGAACCGAGGGCGAAGAAGTGCATATTTCTAGGTTATGCACATGGGGTGAACGGCTACTGACTGTGGTGCACTGATCCCAGATCACTCGGTTTTCTAATTAGTATAGACATGATCTTCGACGAAACTGTAATGCTTCAACAGAAGAGTTCTCGAACACAACCAACATAGTAGACAAATTATGGTGTCATTAGTGAGGTGGAGCTTCAAGTGGAGACTCCGGAGACCTCTAAGGTAATAGAAGTTGAGATTGCAGATGAGGTTGCAGTTCCTGAAGTCGGTGATAGTGAACAACCAGTAAAGCTGCAGCACATTATAGCCGCATATAGACAAATAAGACAAATTAAATCATCGGTACGTTATGGTTATACAAATATTGCTTATGCATTAATTGTAGGTGATGAGGTGGAGACAGATGAGCCTTCGTCTTACTCTAAGGCGATGGCTAGTTTGAAGTCGTCTTAGTGGCTAGGGGCTATGAGTGAAGAGATGGAATCACTCCATCAAAATAAGATATGGGAGCTGATTTTTACCCAATAGCCAAAAGATTGTCAGAAGTAAATGGGTCTTCAAATGGAAAGAGGGCATTCCCGGTGTCAAGGCAGTGAAGTATAAGACAAGACTTGTGGCGAAGGGATATACACAGTGTGAGGGCATTGACTACAATGAGGTGTTCTCTCCTGTGGTAAAACATACTTCTATTCATGTTTTACTTGTCTTAGTATCTCGAGTTAGAGCAACTAGATGTGAAAACTGTGTTTCTTCACAATAAGTTGGAGGAGTAGATTTACATGAGGCAGCCAAAGGGATTTACTATTCTAGGTAAGGAAGATCATGTTTGTTTGTTGAAGAAATCTTTGTATGAGTTAAAATAGTCTCATAGGTAGTGGTATAAACGTTTTGATACTTTCATGGCTAGTCAAAACTATTTAAAAAGTCAGATGAATAGCTGCGTTTATTTTAGGAAATTAGAGAACGGTTCTTTGATTTATCTACTTTTATATGTTGATGATATATTGATAGCAGCTAAGAATATGTCTGATATTGATGTGTTGAAGAGACGGTTAAATGTTGAATTTGAGATGAAAGATCTAAGTGCTGCAAAGAAAACATAAGGTATGGAGATTTTGCGTGACGGGGCTGCAGCAGTTTTACACCTATCTCAGAAGAAATATATTAAGAAGATTGTGGCACATTCTAATATGCAGTCGGCAAAATTTGTAAGTACACATTTAGCGAAGCACTTTAAACTTTCAGAAAAATTATCATTACGGACTAAAGAGGAGGAGGAGCATATGTCCCGTGTTCCTTATTCTAGTGCCGTAAATAGTATTATGTATGCTATGCTGTGTATTAGGCCTGATATTTCACAAGTTGTGAGCGTTGTTAATCGCTATATGAAATGTCCTCGTAAAGCTCATTGGGAAGTTATGAAGTGAATCCTCAGATATTTGAAGAGGATAACAGATGTGGGTATAGTGTACTGTAGGGACAGCAATGGCAGTGAGACTATTGGTTTTGTAGATTTGGATCACGCTAGATCTTTAGCAGGGTACGTGTTTACGCTAGCAGGTAGTACAATTAGTTGGAAAGCATCTTTATAGGATCACATTGCCTCGTCTTCAACTGAGGCAGAGTATATGGCATTAACTTTTGTAGTGAAAAAGGTGATATGGTTATAAAGTTTGCTCTCGGACTTTGGGTTAAAACAAAAAAGTGTGGATATACACTGTGATTGTTCTAACCAATGTGCGATATATTTTGCGTATAATCTAGTTTATCACGAGCGAACAAAGCATATCAATATCAGGTACCACTTCATCCGAGATGTCTTAGCTAAAAGTAATATTCTTGTTAAAAAGATTGTTATAGTAAATATCCAGCAGACATGATGATTAAGTCTGTTCCTTTGGTGAAGTTCAAGCTCTACTTGAGCTCTATTGGCGTCTGTGGGAGTAAGCGCCCATCAAGGCGTGGATGAATTGTTAAATTAATGTCTTCAAACATCGAGCCAAGATGGAAAATTGTTAAATTAATGTCTCGAGTTTTGAATTCGGATAATGATTTATTAAATCGAATTTATCGATAAAGATTTTCCAAGTAGATTTCAAATTGGATGAAGAAGCCATTCTTTTCTTGGACTCCTTATAGCTGCACAAAAGAAGAAATAAAATAGAATATTAAAAAAAAAAAAAAGAGCAAAGGTTTCTTCTTTATAGGAATTTTGAAGAAATGATCCCACGTGGGGCCTAGAGTCAAAGTTTTGACTCTGGGCACTTAATATAAAAAGGTTAGGGTTTCTTTTATGTGGAGGAGTGAGCTGCACGTAGAAGCTGCACAAGAAAGACGCCTAGACGCGCGAAGCCTTAAATAGGAACACCAAGACATACGTATGCGAACCAAAGACAAACGTTGGAGTTCCTGATTTTAGTGTACGTAGAGCATTTTGTTTTGAACTTGAACACATGGTAATTTTATGCAATGAGTTTATGTTTAAGTGAACTGTTTATTTATAAACACTTTGGGTTTGGAGTTAAATCTAGGTGTGAAAAACACTCAAGCGTGTGAGAGATTGTAAACTCTGATTCTTCGATTATAATGGATTATTTACTGCTGGCTCTCCCAGTGGATGTAGGTACTGATACTCAGACCAAACCACGTAAATTTTTGGTATCCTTATTATTTCTCGTTTATTTCTCTGGTGATTTTGCGTTGACGTAAATTACAAGATTCTGTCGTTTTCACGTATTGTATTTCAACAATTACTCCCTATTCCTCATATTTCACATTTAGAAGCATGGTCGTCGGAAGACATGACTCCTAAAGTCATAAGACTTTAATGCCAGGAGCTCCTAATAATACTTCCTCGAACTTTAGAATAAAAGAAATTGAAAAATTCTGGTGGGACCAAGATATATGGATGAATACGTAAAACATTTTTTAAAATGGGGCCTAAGCATGATTCCGGAAAGTTCAAGACTTATGGTGAAGCCATTACACGCCGTTTTCTTTGCTCGTGGATTTGACCCACATGAGAAATCATTTTCCCATGTCAACTTCCAACATTATGTCGCTTGGCTCGCTGACCTCCCCTCCAACGGATCAAATCTCTCATATTTTAATCCGCGTGGACCAGGACCGCTTCGTACCCCATTCACTCCCGCAATTCAGACCAACGACAACCACCGCATGATGCATGTGTTTCCAAGTCCAAAATTAAGCCGTTCGAGTTCGTAAAATGTAATAGCTAGATACGTACATCTGTGGATGCAATGTTCGGTAGCCCTTTCTGTGCTTGTGGCTCAATGTCATCCTCGATATTTAAGCCAACGGTAACTTGTTTCGATCAAAAATTGCTCCTTTGAATGGTCGACTTGATAAAGAAAAGTATCGTTCCTCGCATGATCAATGATTTTCACTGATGATTGCAGTCCTTAGTGCTCCGATAAGGGTAGACATTTCGCACATAGAAAGCAAAAGAACTGGATGATTGGGTTCTAAATACGGATGAAATGAACTCATCGACGACAACATAAATGTTTTCTAAAGATAGGAGCAAGTGCTTGATTAGCTAAAGGAAATATATTATGCAGGTACAAATTTATGATTTTTGATGTCATAAAATATAGTTTGGGGTAAATATATCATAGTGAACATAATTTCGGATTTTTGATAACTTTTTCCCTTTTTCTTGTCATTTTTATTTGCTTTATTCCTATTTCGTCCTTTTACGATCTAATTTTACCAAAATTTTGACTCTCGATTTCTCTCTTGTTTAGAGTCTGATTGACCCGTTTCCTAATGCGTCCAAAAGATCGTGCCTCGAATTATGAAAAGGACCATGAACAAGAAAAAAAAATTCACTTGTTTCACTAAAGACGTCTCTATTAAACTATTCATGTAAAAAGACGTGATATCTTTTTATTTCAATGGCAGATTGAGGCTATTTGTATGTTAGAAATATTTAGGATAATTCTAATAATTTGCTATATCTCTCAACACTAAGAAAATATTTATTTTTGATTGTGCAGTTTTTTATTGATATGTTATCTTATTAATTCATTTTATAAAACCTACAAATAAGCTAATATATTTCATTATAATATATCAAAATATATACAAATTCCTCAATTTTCTCTTCCGCATTATTATTTGCAACCTGGTATCATAGCCTCCTCTTTTCTAAGGCAACCCTAGTGCACCAAGTGCACTTTGCATCTAGTCCACTCCATGCACATGGTACCAATATCCCCGTCATTCAACATTGTTCACTCTATGTACATAAGTCTCACATGAGAGAGTACTCAGTCAAGCCCATTCCATGATGGTCATGTTTCAATGCCAACTACGCCAGCCATGATACCTAGTCAAGCCTTTTTTCCAAGTGGTGGCTTTTCTTTCGATGCCAACAACAAAGGCCACATTGCTTAGTAACTATTTGCTCAAGCGCAGCATAGGTTGCTTGATGCTACAACGCCAAATGTATAGGTCATGTGACTTAGTTACTATTTCACAAGTCAACTACATTAGTCGCTTGTTGCTTCCCCATTGATTCTCAATATTTCGAGTGTCATTCTAAGAAGCTAACGCCACCACTAGACTTGCCGCTATCAAACTATCTAAAGCTAGAAGTTTTGCCATGAATAGACATCATCTCATTTGCCATGTCTCAGTTACTAGACATTGTTTGACTTGATTTCAAACTCAAGTCAAATCAATCACCTTAAGTTTGAGGGATAAGTTATCAATACTAGGATATTTACTTGGTTCCGCATATTATGCATATATATATATCAAAAGATAGTGCATATCCTTAATTGATTAGATTTGGTGTTATATTTATTTTATTACCTTAAATAGTTATCCAATAGATATATCGCGATATACATAATTACTCTCTTTTGCATAACTTTCTTATGTTATGTTGATTGGGGGATATCAAGACTTAATGGGGAAAAAAGTAAAAACCTAACAAGAAACAAAATTTAGCTCTAGATGGCCATTTGGGTGTATATCGGGTGCACTTCAAGTTCAACTAGCTCTAATATCAAGTTGAAAAATAAAAAAGATTTGTGGAAGAGAGTAATTATGGAAGAGACTAATTATACAACCTAGAAGGGGATGAATAGGCTACTTTCGAATTTTGATGATATTTTGAGGAAATTAGCTAATTATTAAATAAAGATCAGCTCAATCTAATGTTTGAGAAAACGTTAACTAGATGTATGCCAATGAATGTAAATGAAATGAAAATAGTGGTACATAAGGAGTTATAGTGGTTCAACTTTATCCACAAGCCTACATTCACTCTTCGTACTAACAGCCTCAAGACGAGTTGTATTCCATTAACAATTTGCTTAGAAGGTTACAAACGGCAAGCATTGATCCTTATCTCAATAGATATCACTATTTGAACTCATCTACTACTCTTATACTTGTACAATTAATCTTCTGCAAAATTGTTAAACAACATGAATATTAAAATAGTATGACAAAAAACTTATAGCTAAGAAAAACAACAAAAGGTAAGCTTCTTGATTTTTTATGTCACTCTCTTCCTTTGATTTTTTGTGGTCTTCTCTTTTATATTATTCCTCAATCTATCCATTGAAGATGACTTAGAGAAGTAGATAGCCGTTGAAGAGTTTCCGTTGAGTTGCTATCTAGAAAAAGTATTGTTTCTTTCCTTGAACCTTTGCAAACTAACAAAAAATAACAATTGCTATATTGTCTTCTCACTGCAGTCTTTGACTGACCTGTCATCGATCTAGCTACTCTGCTATATGAGTTATTTGGATTTAGCGGCTGTGTGAATCCAAGTCTTTCAACAGCTACTTAGCTGACCCAATGAACATTATTAGATATACATGGTTGTTACATCACCATCAACCTGATTTTTACAGTTTCGACATAAACATTATCAACTGTTGATCTTTTAGGTTGATTAGTGTTGTTTAACAAGATATTTGCGAACTTCTTTCTAATGAATCACACCATGGATGTTGCTAGTCCTTTGGTCCAAACATTTGCGTACATTATATAGCAAGTAATATATTAAGAGTAGTTTGGACATCATCAAAATCATTTGAAGATATTTTCTCTAATACAATCAAATGGAAATATTCGCACAATCTTGAGAGATGCCAAAAACCACTACAATTATTCTTAATATTACTAACATCCCCGTCAAAATCAAGATGCATTGAAGATGTCAACTTGAGTTTGAATACAAATTTGAAATATGTCCAACGGTTGAGCGACAACTGTTCATAGCAAAACTTACAAATTTGGCTAGTTTGCTTCTTGAAATTTACATCAAGACTTCGAGAATTAGAGGGGAAATGGCATGCGGCTGATGCCACTAGCTTGTGAAATAGTAACTAAGTGATGTACAAATGGTGTCATAGTATCAAGGGCCCTATATGGCTGACTTTGGAAAATTGTTAATGAGCAATAAGGCCTACATGGCTAACATCGAAAGAAAAACCACCTTTATGAAAGGCTCAATCGGGTGATATGGCTATTGCGATTAATATCGAAATACGACCGTCATAGAATGGACTCGATTGAGAGGGCTCTACACATTATGCGACAAAAGTAAGTTGGCTATAATGTTGAAATCAACACTGACTGGAGGATATTAGGTGTCACACCCTGATCCTCGGGCACGCACCCATCCCTCACCCTTGGTCAATTAAATAGCGATGTCTCTGGACGCATCACCGACCCTTTCAATTTAATACGCATGTGGAAGCATATAAATAATCCCCGGACAATAAAACAATAGGATAGGAAAGTAAGACTCCAATTTTCACATTTTAAAAGCAACCACACTTATATACAATGCAAATCCTAGTGCAAATATATACAAAGCGAATTGTTAAGTCAAGTTTAAACCATCGGTTCATAAAATAAAGTCTGCAGAAAGGAATCAACTTCCATCAAAAGAGAATTGTCCTATGACTAACTAGTCAGATAGGACTGTCAATTCTTCAGGCTTCACCTTCTACTCTTCGAGCCTCTAGTCCTTCACCAACGTCATTTAAAGACCTGAAAATGGTTATACAATAACCAGTGAGACAACATGTTAGCGAGTTCTATCTCCTAAGACCCGATTAAGAAGCCAATATGCTCTAAAGGCTGCCTAATCACAACACAGGTCAGAGGACTTACCTTGGCCTCATTTCCACCTGCAATTCAATATAGTTCAATAGGCACTTAATCAATCACCACGGTTGAAACATCGATCGATCGACTTAGTCGATTACATGTCAATCAGATCATTCCTCGATCATTCTAGCCATTTCTATCCATTCTCACACTAATATACCTAACCACCGAACCCATGTGCATTCTTCGAGATGACATATCTAGTCATCGAGCCTACGTGCATTCTCCGAGATGACATATCTAGTCATCGAGCCTATGTGCATTCTCCAAGGTGATATATCTAGTCATCTAGCCCATGTGCATTCTTTGAGGTGATATTTTTAGTCATCGAGCCCACGTGCATTCTCCGAGGTGATATTCCTAGTCACTAAGTCCATGTGCATTCTCCAATGTGATATATCTAGTCACCGAGCCCACGTGCATTCTCTGAGGTGATATTCCAAGTCACCAAGCCCACGTGCATTCTCCGATGTGATATTCCTTAGTCATCGAGCTAGCGTGATAAATTGCATAATCAATTCCCCATTTAATTACCAAAATTATACATATTTGAAATAAAATACCCATCCACACAATTTCACTCAATTTGCACAATCAGGTACTCAATTAAATAAACAAAGATCATCACTATGATCAGCACGAAATTCTAGTCATCGGCTATCCCAACCTAATTTTCGGAAAATAATTAATTAATTAATTAATTATGGAAAATATTAAATAAATTCAATAAATCCAACTTATGCTCGTTATAGCCTAATTGGAAGCCAAGATGAGCTTGGAAAATTACCGAGACTCGCTCAATACTATGACCTATTTCCTTGCTAATTACACCAACCATTTGCCTAACATGCATTGATAAGTCTCTAATTTAATTACTCTAATTTAATCTATCCACCTAATTGCACTTAATTAAATTTAATCAACCCCTAAGCATCATTAGCATACTAATAAGGGATTAGTGAGCAAAACTCACTTGTTTATTGCGAAGGCCGGAACACCGCGATGACGGCGCGACGGTGGCTGAACTTGGGCTCACGACGACACCAACGGGCTTGGACCGAGCCTAAACTTGGCCCAACAAATCTCAGCCCAAGCTGAGACTAGTTGCTGAATTGGGCTGGGCCTGAAGCAGGCTTCAAAATTGGGTTGGAGTGGGCTGTGGTTGCTGAAGATGGGCTAAGCAAGGCTGGACACGGGCTTCAAATGGTTGGGCTTGAAGATGACATTCACGTGGGCTATTCCATGACAATTGTGGGCTTGCTGGGCTTCAGCTTTGTTGGTAGCTGGACCACGAAAGTCGCTGGATGGAGCTGCACGAAGATGCTGGCGTTGAAGAGCTGAGGTTGATGGAGCTGCTTCAGTGGCCTTTAAAGTCGTGGCAGCCGTAGGAAACTCAATGGGGACGGCAGCAAATCGAGAGAGAGAGAGTGGAGCAGGCGGTAGTGGAGCAGGGACGAAGAGGGACCGATGATGGAGCAGAGAAATGAAGCGGAGAGAGAGGGATCGATGAAAGTAGAAGACACGCGGCAGCTACAGGGATGCGGGACGTCGAGGCAGCTAGTCCACGCTGGCTCTGCAAGGGTCAACACCAAGGAACTGAGTGGGACGCCGAAGCTGGTTGTTGACCGAAGAAATTGGGTTTGCTGGCCGAGCTGGCACTGGTCCAGTGGAAAAGCAGCAGGCGCTCAGTGGAGAATCACAAAGGAGGAAGCAGCTGCTGGCACTCACACAATGGAGAGAAGATGGGCCGAGAATTTCGCTTGCTTAGGACTGCTTCGGTTGATGGAATAAGAAATGGAGAAGTTGTAGGCGGCAGCTAGAGGGAATTCAATGAATCGGTTGTTGAAGATGTCGTGGGTAAAAGGAATCGGGGGAGATGGCAGCTGGCGAGGCTTCTTCAAGAAGATTGAACAAAAGCAAAGTTTAAAGTTAAATAATTATCTCTCCCATTGATGGCTTTGTCCCCTAATCTTATCCCCCCCTTGATACTTTCTAGCTTGTAATTTCCAAGAATTAACAAACTTTGAAGCCCATAATTACTGCCCCTTGCAAAGCTCCGAATTTGCATTTGGTCTTCCATTCCTTCACTCAATTTCCCATATTGAGGTCCAATTTCGATGAAGAAAGATCTTGTAAAATTTTCTGCAAGTCCCTGACACCCAAAAGCTTGGTTTAGAAGTCCCAATTTCCCTTAATTTGGCCCGTCCAATTTTCCGTAACATTCAAAACGATTTTCCGTAAAAATCTCAAAATCTCTGAAAAATCTTCGGAGGATGAGTTGACGTTTCTAAAATAGATCGTGACACGACAGAATTTTCAATTTCTGAAATCGGATTTAAATTCATGGTTAATTTCAATCCGGTGCGCTTTTAGTATGACTTAGCCTACCGGGTAACTTTTAGGAATTTTTGGTGCAATTAACCCTTGATCGATTTATCTCGAGTCATAAAGTACATCTTTGACACATTGGCGACCCTCGATTGTCGTGAAAATCTCAAGATTTCAAATACAGGCATCGGGTACCAAAACGATAGAAAAATCGGTCTAGTGTTGATTGATGAGTATTTTGCAATCAGGTGGAATCACCCACACTCTGATCACATATCTCAGTCAAATCGACCTATCTCCAATCTCTAATCGATTTTGACAGTGCCGTAATGACCCTTGCAGATCAACACGGTCGAGCAATTAATTCCTAGTCGAATTCTCAAGTTCATTGCATTTAGATTCCTTAATTACTTCCCTAGATAGGCTAGTTATCTCAAGAGTGATTAGCTCTGAGAATAGCACTATTGATGCGTTGACAAAAAACCTGATTTATTTAATCGAAAAATGAAATCTGAAAATTTAGGCTGTCACATTAGGACATATTGAAAAAAATATATATATAAAGCAAAATTAACTCTACATGGGCACATGGGTGTGTGCTAGGTGGATGCAATTTAGGATCAACTAGCTTTGATATCGGGTTATAGAATAATAAAGTAGAAGATAGATTTGAGGGATTTTCTATATATTTTGATGTATAGAATTGAGTTTTTGGAGAACCTATATACAAGTTTGAAATTATATTTATTTTATCACCTTAGATAGTTATCCAATAAAATCTATAAATAAGCTCGTGTACCATTTATATACAATTAGTCTCTTCCACATATCTTTTTATTTCTCAACTTTGGATCAAAGCTAGTCAATTCTCTAGTGCACCGGTTCGAGTGCATACCCAAGTGCCCATCCAAAGGTAATTTTGCTTCTTGTTTTTTTTTTTTTCCCAATAAGTCCTAGCATCCTCCAGTTTACGTTCATTGAAACATTATTCATCTCGTTCGATAGCCATCATACTTTTATTGCATAGTCTACCTTAGTTGAGTCCATTCCATGATGCTCGTTTTTCCATGCCGACAATTTTGGCCACATGATCCAATTGAGACTTTCACAGAGGTGGTTTTCTTTCAATGCCAATCACATAGGCCACATTGCTAAATAACTATTTTCCCAAACTAGCAGTATAGGTCACTTAATACTATGACGCTAGCTACATTGACCGCTTGTTGTTTCCCCTCCAATTCTTCAAGTTTTGCATGTCATTTCAAAAAGCAATACCACCAGGTGATTCGTTGCTCTCAGACCATATGAAAGTTTCACCATGAATAGTTTTTGGATGTCACCACTTCTCAGCCGTTGGACATTGTTTAGATCTGTATTCAAGCTCAAGTTAACATCTTTAATGCACCTTGAGTCTAAGGGGGAATGTTAAAGATATTTAAGATAATTATGATGATCTTCAATATCTCTCAAAGTTGTGCAAGTATCTCTCTTTGGTCTCTGATTCTTGACATTTCACCTGTCATTTCAAGAAGCAACACCATAAGAAGACTCACTACTCTCAAACCAGCTAGATCTGAAAGTTTTGCCATAAACAACAGTTGGACGCGGCCTCATCAGCCACATCTTAACAATTGGACATTATTAAGATTTGTATCTAAACTCAAGTTAACATAGTCAATGCACCTTGAGTTTGAGAGGGACGTTAAATATTTAGAATAATTCCAATGATTTTCCAAATCTCTTAAAAATGAATACCTCTCTCTTTTATTGTGTATATCTTGATTAATATATTGTCTTATTTAGTCATATAATAAAACCTATAAATAGGCTGATGTAACTTTCATTATGACTTATTGAAATATACACAAGTACTCTCTTTCGCATATCTTTCTTATTTCTCAGCATTGTATATTGTCAGAAAGCTCTTGACAAATGTCATCCAATTTGTACCATATGATTAGGCTTTTTTTTTTTTTCATGAATTTTGTTTTCTAGTCAAAGTTAGTCAAACCCTAACAAAAATTTGATGTTTGCAATGTTGTTTGTCAATATTATGAAACATAATCCTGTTAGATAAATGGAAATGAAGGAGGGTTGACATAGCTACAGCAATGAACTCGCTTGCTAGAGAATCTAAGTGGAAACTAAAAGGCATCAAAACGGGTTATGAATATACTTTTTCACTCATAATCTCGGGACTAAATTGTACATGGGCATTTGAAATTTTAAGGTCAGGTGGAAGTGGGCTATGAAACTCAAAGTTCGATCAAATGGATCTTAAGGGGTTTCTAGAGAACCCATTTTTGGCCCATTCAAATATAAAGGAGGTTCATCTGATAAATATATATATAAATATATATATATATAGGAGGTTCATAAATTTCATGCGACTCCTTCATCTCTGTCTTCCACCAAGCCCACCACCAGGGAAGTTGATGCTGCCGTCAACCATGGCCGGTAAAAACATCAAGCCTCGATTGTGTCGACAATCTTTGTCACGCCCTCTATCAATGAGACAAAGGAGCTCCAAGTGGTCACAAGGGCGTGACCACAATAACCAGCATTGTCAAATCTAGGGTCACGATTGTAGATTCGATGGGGGAGAGTCATAAATTGATGAAAAAGACACGGAACTAGAGAACACACAACCTTTTATTAGAGGCACTCTTTACAATATTGATCGAGAAAACTCACACGCACTTACATGAATACACAAATATTTCTATCTTTCAAGATATTACTACAATGGTCAATCTGTTAGCCACACATTTCCACATCCTTTTTATAAGAAAATATTTTACCAGACAATATCTAAATATTTAGATATATATTCGCAATAATCATCTTCTTCAACATCAATGCCCCTGCTCAATTCCACCGCAATTAATTATCCACAGTGCTTGTGCAAATGATTTTTCTTCAGATTCCAAGGCATAGCGTGGTAGCTGACCATGCAAGTAAATTAAAACAATATAAGAAACATGAACACAAAACATCATATTTTAATACATAAACATGTCAAAAAATAGGGAGAGTTTGCTTATAACGATGTATCAACTTTAATCATTTTCTTCTTCTCCACAACTGCTCAATTCCCCGCGATTAGATATCCACAGCTTTGTCAATGTGGGAATGAGTCGAAGGCCGTCTGGTAAAGAGGACAATTCAGGACAGTCTTCAATCTCCATCGTTCTCGGAGAAGAACAATTTGCAGCCATTCGGGCAATACCCTCAAGTTGGGACAATCCTTAATATATATCTTCTGTTGTGTGCTTGCGGAACCTTTGAGCCACTAGGGGAAAGAAAAAAATTCTGGTAATTCCACGAAGCTGAAGAATTGAAGCTTCAACATGGAGCATGGTTCATTACTTGTGCCTTATGGCAGTTTCAAGCCCTCGCAATCCCAAATGCAGAGATGCTCCTGTGCCTTCATATTCTTGATGCCTGGCCAACTTCGGACAACCTCTAATGACCAACTTACGGAGCGACATGAGCGATTGGATATCATTGAACAAAGCCTCCAAATTCTCGCACCCTCCAATAGATAGCCACCGCAAGAGATCAAGCATCCAATTCCCTCCTTGGGGAAACGTTGTTGTTTTGTGGTTATATATAAAACGTGAAGGCTGATCATATTCTTAATGTTTGCAGGCAATTCGTCGAATTCCATGCACCCGTCAAGACTTGAGTATTGCAGATTGCGAAGCTTGCAAACCGATTGGGGGAGTTTCTTGATATTACAGTTTTCGCATAAACTAAGAAATCTCAAATGCTTTAGACCACCAATGGAACTAGGTAGTAGGTCAAAGCTAGAGCCATTTAGCCATAGCACGCAAGTGCACAAATCACAAAATGCATGTCTCCAGAAAGAACTCCTCAGAGGGACCCTCCTCAAACATAATGGTACGAACACAGCTGCGTTTGCTCATGTAGCTGCTTTATTTATCTTTTGGTACACAAGGTGGATCGGGAAATGATATATGCTGAGTCGTCGGGGAAATATCCTGTGCGCGCATTTTCATGTTGGAAGATTCGGTTCGTGCCACCGAAATGGCAAGTTCATGAATAAGATCGTGCATACTGAAGGACAGTGACAAATAGTCTGCCCCATCAACATCAAAGAAGGATCTTGAGCAAAACTTCTCAAAGTATTGCTGTCCTATCTCTTCCAGCTCCTGATTATTTCTGCTAGATTGGATAAACCCATTCGAGATCCACATATGAATTAGTTCAAGATTGTCGATTCCATGGTTCTCCGGGAATATCGAGCAATTGAAAGGGCTAGAATGAACACCTAGAAATGGGTGAATAGAGGGTGAATAAGTCTGAAAACAGATTTTTGTGAAATGCAATAAAAGTACTTTACTTTTAAACTAAGTCTGATTGACTACAGACTTTGCAAAAGAATTCATACTTTAACAACTATCTCAAGGCATAGAATTATATTGCAGCAAATAAAATAAAGGATTTTAGGGAAGAGAAAAGTGAACATAAGATTTATAGTGGTTCGGTTTAGATTAAGCCTACGTCCACTCTCTCATACTGATAGCCTTCTAGCTGGTTTCCATTATGAATCGAAAGAGAATGTTACGGCCCTGTGATCTCAACTTTTCAATGAGGTGATTCTACCGCTCTCACAAAATCACACTCTCTGGAGTTTCTCTCTTTCAAATACAAGTTTGAGCACTAAATGATGAAGAACAAGTGATTTGGAAGCTTCATACTTTGGAATTCTTCTTTCATGCTCTTCTCGAGTGACTGTAAAACCTCATTAAATACTCCTCCATGCCTTCTCAACCGTTGGCACTTTTCAGAGGAATTCTTCTAATTTACATGTTGGACAGAATCAATCAAGGAGATCTCGAGCCGTTTGAAGATTGAGATGAAAGCCCGTCAATTATGTTCGCCCATACAATCAGGATCTTGATTTCCATAAGTAGATTCTTTCCAAATAAGCTTGCCTTCCGAAATGATTTCATGTTTCCAAATTGATTCCAATAAATATAACCAATATGGTAGGTGATATTTCCAACAAAAAAGCCTGATATATCTTGTGCGTACTAAAACCTTGATGTTGACACCTAAATTTTGGCTACCCGATTAGTCATTTATCGCATTAAAAATCAAGGATTAATTTTTAAGCCCTAAAAAAAACTAATATTAATTACATAGCATATAATTTTAGGTGCATTCATTTTATTTTATTTTATTTATGGCATTCGCATTGGATCGACAATGGTGAACGGACTCGAACGAATGGTTTTAAGCTTAATAGATACGAAGGTATTCTATTACTTGATGTGATATTTCTTTATTTCAAACAAGAAATGAATATCTTCATCAAATATTTTGGGGAAAAATCACAATTTGAACAAGACCAAAAGAAATATTGTGTCAATGTTTGTTCAAGAGCATAAAAGGAAAATTTGACCAACAAAGTAAAGGAAAATCAATAAAGGAGATTGGTGCATGTGTGTATGGCGGTTGAGAAAGAAAAAGCAAATTCAATGGGATTTTCCCATTATTCGAGGGAAATATTCAGCAATGACTCAAAGGGAAGTGGGAGATTCACGTACTAATAGGGGCTGAGCATAATATTGAGAATATCAATCGGTGGATTTCATTCACGCCAACCCAAGATATCTCTTGCCTTTTTGCAAACAGGATTGACACAAATAAATAAGAAGCAAGAGACAATCGTAAGAAGGGGGCCACACGTATTGAATATACGGCCATATTGAGGGGGATCTCACAATACACAGACACACACGTGAGATAAGAGAGAAAAATGGGTCACGCCTTGCCATCATCACGCCCACACCGGCGACGACGCTGCTGCTTGCTGCCCACGACGCCAGCATCTCTATCACAGCCACAAGCCCGAGTCGTTGCCGTTATTCCCTGCTGTTGCTGAATCAAGTTCGAGTTGCTGATCGAGTTTGATTTGTTGCCTCCTGCGGCTTCCCAACGCTATCCGTAGCACCATACTGAGCACCCCACCCGTGAGCCGATCCTCCACCTGTGAACGTTGCTCGACGTTGCCCTTCTGTGAAGACATCGTTGCTACTGAGTTCAATCCGGGATGCCCTTGCTGTTTGCCCAAACCCGTTGCGTCCCTGCTGCTTTCACGAGCCCAGGAGCTGTGGCGGATCCCTTTGGCCCTTGATAAATAGATCGCTGCTTAACCTAGTTAGCGAATCTCCTTGTGCTTCTATTCTGTCGGTCTTCGACGAGCCTCAATACGTACCGTGTGCGTAGGAGTTACGTTGGCGAGTAATCCTGCCAATTTCAGCTTTTCACCAACAGCAACGCTCCCACTTGTTGTTCTTTCGCGAGGATATCCACCTTTGCAGCAAATCCCAAAGCCACGTGCTCTGGGGGTAGAAGACCCAAGAGTAAAGAGAATAAAACAACAAAAAGTGAGGGCGGGGCTGGTAGAGATACGTTCATCAAGGAGCCATGACGCGATGGCCGTTCGTGGTGATCTGAGCGGATCCTTGCATAGAACCCCTAGGCGCCATCGTCCCAGTACCGCACATCGCTACAGTCAGCAGGTCCTGCTCCCGGCCTTCTCCTGTTTCTGCCCGAGTCGCTGACCAGCGCGTGAATCCCCACGCTCCGATGCACCGCCCGCATCAACCTTCGACAACGCGTTGAGGTCTCAATGCTAGACGGGTGACGCTGCTTTTCACTGTCTGAGCAGGTTCCGGGCGAGCTCCAACATCGCTGCTTGCTGGCCACAAAATGTCGTCCTCTTTTGCCCGCTGTCCAGGAGCCACCAGCGCCTATTCTCTGTCTCGTCCGACGCCGTTGTCAAGGGTCGATGCAGCGCAGGTCGAATCAAACTATTGCCCCTCGAAGGTGTTGTTCCGTCATTGTCCAACGACACTACCCAAGGAGTGTCGTTGCGTCCAGCCCAGTGCCCACCTCGGCGTTGGAATCGCAAGTCGATAACCGAGCTTGTCTCAGTCGAGAAAATATTGGGTGGTCCGGGACCTCCACGTCAGCGTGGTCCCCGGCCACTCACGAGATGCCATGTGGAGGGGTGGGCCCCACTCGTGTCTTCCGCCTTCATCCCCTCTCTCTCCTCTTCCTAGCACTGCGGATGCTCTCTCTCCCTCCTAGCCTGCACGCTCTCTCTCTCCGTCGAGCATTTATTGCGGATGTTTTTCTCTTTCCTTCGTTTGAGAAAGAAAACGCCGTTCGGACGCACGTCCCTCTCCATTTCTTTCCTTTCGAATTTTTGAATCTGAAATTCTCTCTCGCGCTCGTTCCCTGCCGTCGCCGAGCATCAAGCGGCCGTTCCCTGCCGTCGCCGACGAACCACACTACGGCCGCTGCTACTCCGGTGCTCGCTCGCTTCTCTCTTCGGGCTCGTTGCTGCTCCGTCGTTCGTTCCGGCGTTCCCGGGGTCGCAGATGCAGCACGCGGAGGGGAAGCAGGCCTCTTCGAGCTCCCCTCAACGTCGGCGGCGTCGCCGCCGAGCGAGACCCCCACACCGGAAGGCTCGGAGGCGAGGTTGCTGGAGAAGCTGGTGCCGTACGCGAAACGCGACGCCGATGGCCCTCCACCTCCGCCGGTTGCCTCCGAGTTGAATGGGACGGTGAGTGTGGACGAGTCCGTCGGTAATGATTTGTCTGCGAAGAATCCTAAACTGTGTGCTGGTTTGTATGAGCACAAAGGTTATAAGAGCAAGTGCGAGTATCGATCGCCAATCTGAGTGTAACACGCCGGTGGGTTCTTCCATTACATTTCGTTCTTCTACGTGATTGCGAGAAATTCACGGGTGTGGGGTATGCCGTCTTTGCACTTGTGGCTGGTTGCTCTGTTTTACTTGTTGGGCAACACCGCAGCAGAATTACTTCTGTTGTAGTTTGGGGAAGCTTTCTAGTCTTCGAAGTTGCCGCCCACGGTTGCGGGGTTTCTCGCTTCCGCTTGGTAATGGGGCTCTGATGTGTTTGCCAGCATTGCCGCATTTATGGGGAAAGATGCAGGGCGGTGGGTCTCAATAGCGTATTGGGTGGTGCTGTTTTTGTTACTTGTGTTGTCGTCGGGGCTGTTTCTTTCTCGGGGGCGGAGCGGAGGTCCAGATTGATAGGAGGTGTTTTATCGAGATGTATCCTTCTTCCTCTTCACTTTGATTTGCCTTGGTATTATTTTGATTGTTGGCGAGGTCGGTGTTGGGGGTGCTATTGCATTTGTTTCCATATATGGGCTCTATGCCTTTGCGGTTGCCGCCAATGAGATGCGAGAAACAATCCAGGAAATTAAGGCTAGATCTGTTACGCCTTTACTTCTGTCGGAGGAAGTATCTTTTCTCAAGGAAGTGAGGAAGACGAATCTATTTATGCCTCACCGATTGAGTCAAACTCGATGGTGATGTACCTCATCTGCAAAGCGAGTTGCCGCACCTTGGATGTGGGCTTCAAATGTTGCAATTTATTCAAATGAGGCTGTCAAAGTGAATCCAGGATAGCCCAAAGCGGTTGTGGGGTTGGAATGATGATGAAATGGCCAATGGAAATTCTTCCTTCACATGGTCGAAATTATTTTCTCTCTTGGAGATGCCGCCGACACTACCAAGGCGGCTGACAATCCCTATAGTCGAGGAAGAAAGATGGTCAAAGACATATCTTTGTCGCCGTGCTTCGTTAGCACCTATTTTTTTGGCATTTTTATGGAACACGCAAGACGATGTTGGAAATCGAGCAGAGAAATCGCATATGCTATTGGCATATGTCTTTGAGGCGGGGGCGTACTTGGTGTTTTTGCATATGTGTACACGGAGCTGATCAACCACCACGCAAGTTCTTATTTCCTTGGGTCTTTGGGGATTCTTCATGAGTATAATCTGGTTCTACATAGTCGCAAACGAGCTTGTTTCTTTGCTGGTAGCTCTGGGTGTTATTTTTGGCATAAATCCTTCTATCCTTGGTTTGACAGTTTTGGCACTGGGAAACTCTATGGGTGATCTGATGTCAAATGTAGCATCGGCAATGAATGGTGGAGATGGTGTGCAGATTGCAATGTCGGGTTGTTATGCTGGGCCTATGTTTAACACACTTGCTGGTCTGGGAGTTTCACTGTTTCTTGGAGTTATTAAAGACCGTGATAAAAATTGGGGAAGGTATTTTGGGATGTTATGTTGTCAGCTCAGTTGTTAAATTGCCCTTGCAACTCGCTCCCTGTTTAATAGGATAATGCATGTTACACAAAACAAAGCCCGATGGATGGTTCTGAAGATTCTGTAGATAGGCAAGATAATATTTTTCTCATTTCTGTCGACTTAAATAAACCTGCTGATGCAGTGCTTATAGTGTATTGTTGTGTGTGACCAAGATTGTGATAAATTTCTGCTGGTTTTATATAGAGTCGCTCAAACTAGATAACTACACACTTCTTTGTTGAGACACCTGAAAAGCTCAATCATATAGGTTTTTATGGTACTATTGCATGCCAATAAATTTCTTTGGCCAGAAATTGCGGACTCTCCGATATTTACATGCTCAAGATAATGTATGAATGGATTTTAGACCCTAGTTAAGATATAATTTGGCATTACTCTACATCTGCATTAAACAGCAGTTTTCCTTTACTTCTGGTGTTTATGGTGGTTTTGCTGTTTGAAGATTACATAACAGCAGCTGCTCATAGTTGCCTACTTTTATAGGACGATGCAAGTGACTCTACAAAGAGCCAACTAGATTCGATCGAGAGAAGAAGGTTCAGAAGATTTAGTCAATGGTCCCGATACATCGTCTTTCACAGCATTTCTTTACTCTCTCTTGACATCATCGAGCACGGAGACGATCCCAATGTTGAAGGGAAAAATGATAATGAGCAAGTGAACACTGAAGTGGTTGCTGCATCAAAAGAAGCATCCGACGTGCCGAGAAGGAAAGTGGTGGCAAGAAAAGCTTGTTCTCTAGAGGGAAGCAGTCCGTGGGTAGAGCTTTTAACCAAGCGGCAAAGATTGCTTTGGTACCGGAATCAAGAACAGAAAGGCGATAGTGACATGAAATATAGCAATGCAGATGAAGTTATGCTTCCGGAGTTGAGATGAGGCATTTGCAGAATGAGACACAGCCTGTGGCTCGGCGATGTTCAGATTTGTCGGAACCCTCATTGCTGCTTTCGGAGAAAACACGTAGTGTACTTTATACATCACTTCCTGCACTCATTCGGGGAGAAAATGGATGTTGCTGTACAGGTACGGTCATATTTGCTACAGTTTTGCATCTTTTCTATAACCGGTATCTCACTTCATCTTATTAAAGAAGTGCTCTTAAATTTGTGTCTAATACTTTGCAGTACATGGAGGCATGGCATATCACTTTCCACTTTGTATAGGAGAAGCATGCTTTGGCCTGGTCTCAGCTTGCTGGTAAAATTTTCTACTTTCTGTTTAGAAATGAGTTCATACCATTCATGTCCTTGCCTGAAGAACACAAGTACTAGAGTTAGGCATATACTTCAGCATAACAAAGAATGTATTTTGCTTGGTGACACACATGCAAATTAGATGTCATCACTGTGGTTAGGGATGGTGATTTTTTTCCTTGGCTTTTATGAAGCACCTTAGAAGTAATTTTTAATGGCTTTGACAGTTTTTAAGACCCTGATTTTATGTCAACAAACATAAGCTCATCATTCAAGACACTTTCTTAGTCATTATGGAGGCTGGACATATTGTCATACTTCTTAAATGGCCAATCCACAATAGTTCATCGCATCAAATTTAGTGCACCAAAAGTTAAAGCATGAACTGCTACTGACAATTCTCTCTACTTATAGTTTCTCAGATACAAGTACTTCCAATGTCCCAAACAGCTTTTTTGTCAATTAACCTAAGAATATTAGTTCTTATGCATGTGAGCTTTATTAGGTTTGTTTGAGATGATAAGTCCTCTTTCTCTTCACTTTATTATTTTGAATTGCAATTTTGACAATAACTATATAATTGCTCTCTTTAATGCTCTATACCCTCTCTTTTTATGTTTATTGAAAGAACTCTTATGGACCTGCAAATGCTCATCCAGGTAATTGGGGACCGTAAAGGTGCGGTATTTGGCAGCTTAGTGGAGGCACCACTTAGACCAAACAATAAGAGAAAATATCAGGTGGGCACTCATGAATTTCCTTGTTTGAAATTTTCTTCAACATAGATAATTATTCACTCTAGATTTTCAACAGGGAACAAATAGCACTTTTGTTTTCACGAGACACACCTGGTCATCCAGTTATATACCGCCCTACAGGTAATAATTTCCCCTGTTCCTTTCCATTTAAAAATTTATTTTGTGAAGCTCTTGATGGCTCTAATTTGTTTGCATCAAAATTATTCATTTACCATTGATGAGTTTTAAGCCACATTAGCTTGTGCTTGACTATGGTCGCGTGCCTTCATGCTATAACTCTGGATTTAGCAACAGAAACTGATTGACTTCGAATAACAAACAATATGTTGTATTCATTGTCAATAACGAAAGCAGAGAGGTTGTCAATATGGAGCAAGCGTCTTGCACCATACCTCATATCCCTACGCAATTGCCGATTCGAGTAAAATGGATCTGCAATGATTAAGTTTGCAATCAAAGCGGCAATTGATGGTATTCGTATGACTGTATGAGTTCAAGTATGTCTTTTTGCTGTCAGTTCGACGAATGAAGGCATGATCATGCTATGTTTTATGTTATCTTGTTCTTTTGTGTGATGCAAGCTTAAAAAGCACTTACAGTGCTGCGATAGGGTGCTTCTAAACTAACTTAACCAGAAAATTCTCATGTTAGGCGAACTCTCTCTCTTTTTTTCTTTTTTTTGTCTGTGGGTTGTGGTGCTTTGAGCAACATTGCGCTTGCTGACACCATCGACTATATAGGATCAGCTTACCAATGTTTTATTCATACTAAATGGGCGATCATGACTTAGCCTGAATTTAGTTTCCTCCTTAAGTTCTCATTTAGTTTTGTTATGTAAAACAGGAGCAAGAGCTAGCAGTCGCTGCTAGCCAGCTTGCGAGGTGCGTGAGTCGACTTCTTCGCAGATTCCGATCCAATGTGCAATCACACGGATGAAGGATTACTAAGCTGCGAAAACAAGCTGCACCATTTAAACAGCCCACCGGTCCTCATTTCTGCTGAACAAAGATGAAATAATCATGGTTTAAGAATTTGATTATTCAACTAGCTGAGGCAGGAAGATGAAATGAATGAGGTGAGATAGGAAGAGTGTCTACTTTGATTTTTTGCCTTGTGAATAAACAACCACCATTGTAAATGCATTCATGACATCTCTGAAATCGACACTCGTGAATCTCAACTATAGCGGTACATAACTCAGATTTTTGAATAATATAAGGTTTCAATTCCTTTATAGCATGTGGATGTCCAGATTGCTTAAAGTTGCCAATTGTCTTGTTTGGTGTTAGTGAGTTGTAGCAGAGGTCGCAAGCTCATCTTGGCCCCGGCAATCCCATGGCGGGCCACCTAGAAGAGTACACATGCCCCAAACTTTCTCCGCCGAGACAAAATAATTAGCGACTTTCGTGACCATTTTAGTTTGACTTTTAATTTTTTTTTTCCTTAGGGAAAACCTTTAGCTAGACCGTTTGGCAACCTGGCAGTCAGTTTTTCCACTAAATCAAATCAGAGGTGGAAAAAAAAATGAAAAGGAGTTGCGTAGGAGCAATACGAAAATTAAATAGAATGAGGTATCGGGTTTGGACGCCAAATTTCTTTTGCTCAATAAGACAATGAGATTTTAAACTAGGTGTGTGCAAAGTTTGATGGATTATTTTTGAGTACGGAAACACGTACGAATTTATTTCGGAAAGCTTTAACAAAAATAATAAAAGAGTTGGAAAAGGGTTGTTCGGCAAAAAATGGAGAAAAAATTGAGGTATCGGGTTTGGACGCCAATTTTTTTTTGCTCAATAACACAATGAGTTGGAAAAGGGTTGTTTGGGTTTGGACCGTGCCTTTTGGGGCAGACGACTTTGAATTTCTCAGTATCATCTGTCAAGGGAAGACTAACACTGACATCGCCAATGGATGGCATGTGTGGACACTTCTTTCCTTCGACAATGTTACCGTAAAATAAGCGGCCGACCCTCGGAGGATTCTGATTGACCAAATGTCAGATTAACTAACAAATCTCAACCGATGAATAACGATACACGAAATTTGCACTTTAGAAATTTCTGTAGCGGTACAATTTTACAAGTATAGGACGTATGTCAAGTTGCCAACCTGCATAAGATTGTATTTTTGACTCACTTGGACCAACTCGATTAAATGGGACATAGACTCCATAGCTACCGTCACCAGCCGATGTTCCATAATCAGATCTCAGAAGTTTTATGCACCTTTCCGTGCATAGCTCTTGGATTTTGTTTGACCAATCTCGTTGTTGAGAAAAATTTACTCGGACATCGCATGATTGAATTGATACGTGAATGTAAGCTAGCTAAGAATCTAAGATGCCTTCAATTGAGCACCCTCTCTACTTGACAATTACTAGTTGTGATGCTGAAACAACACTCATATGACAACGTCAAGCTCTATCACTCGCAGGATCCACACGTTGAACGGAAGGATCAATTTACATCTAACTAGACCATATTGACTTCTTTTGGGATGATCTATAACTGCATCTCAAGTAAGACCAACTCACAATTGCAGAACTTTCATGCTAAATAACGGTAAAGGTGCAAATCGTACACATTTGCTTCATTAACGTAATACAAGACTCAGTATTTCCACAAATTTCTGCTTTGACAAATTACCCCATTGACCCTTCTCGCGGAGATGGTAAAACAAGGCCAGGCTGTCCATATTGCTAATGCATCTTTCCAACAGGATACATTTTGAAAAGGTTATACCTAGGCATCGATCAAGCCTTCTTGGCTATACTATAAAGTAATCTCCTGACCACTTAAACAGAAAGAAATCCTCCAATAACTTATAACAAGGGGTGCATGAGCCAATGTCACTAGCTTTTATGTTGACATTACATAATACTGGTGTAACAAATTCCATTGAAGTTAAGACAGAATTAGAATAATTGTCACTAGGATATTCACATCCATAATCTTGACTGCAAAGTAGAATAACTTACTAAGCAGCTGCTTGCTGAGGTTGGGGACCAATATATCCTAACCAGTGGCACCCAATCCTCGAGATTTCGGGAACCCGACAGCGGCCAAGGGGTTGACTATGCCCTGAGAATCCTTTCCCAAACCCATACCTTCAACAAATCCCATCTTTGCCATCACTCGGATCCAAACCCTTTGATATGCCTTTCAAAAGCTCCGATACTTTGAGGTGTTCTTCTCACGGATGCTCCTCTGCCACTTTGCTTTGACTTAGCGCTTTGAGATTCTGATTCCCTATTCCTTTCCTGTTCTTCGCCAGACTCCGGGATGCTCATCCCTAATCCAAGAGATTTAGGACGCTTAATCACTTCGATGGGCTCCGCGAGACCTGTGCCTCCCTTCCCCAACCCTTGGCCTTCTATGAATCCCATTTTCGCCATCATTTTAGACCCAAAGCCCCTAGTGTGTACCTCAAACGCACCAAAGCTCTCATAAGTGACCAGACTCAGGTGCTCCTCACCATTTTCACTGGCCCCGGCTAGATTCACGGGGCTGATCTCTGTCGTTTCAGATGGCATTACGCCACTCGACACGAAAGACACGGGTTGACTGGCCAATGAAACCTTTCCCTTTGGAACGGTTGACTGATTTTTTTAATGACTTGCTTACGCTAGATTTTTAGCTTCTTGAGGTCTTACCTGATTTCGACCTCCACTTTGGTCATCTTCGCATGTGGGACATCAATTACCAAGAAATCAGCATCATCATCAACAGGTCCGATGAGCTGTCATTATCAACACAACAATTGATTGTAGGATTTCCAGATATGCAAATAGACAACTGACCACACTTTGTGAAACACAGAAAAAGGAAGATTTAACAATCTGAATGAAAAAACAGCACTGATATGCCTAAAGTTTCCACTAATCGGATTTAATACCTTTTCCAGTATAAGTTTATCAGTTGAAGATGGCATGCATGTCTGTGGTGTTCGCACAACCGTTACAAATCTGGAAAAATAAGATGACAATTAGAATGTCAAAAGCTTAAAGCCTAGAAAGGGCAAAGATAGGGGAAACATAAGGCCCATTAACCTTTTCTTGCCCGATCCTTGGGAGCTACTTTGCAACCGATAAATTCTTGCCAGTCGTTGAACCTTATCACAAAAAGAAAAGTTGTTATCATTAAAAAATGTTCTGACTTACGAAGCAGACACAATCTACTACCGGAGCAAAAATCACTTCCATGGAACATAAGCGTAGAAACCCTTAAGAAGTGAACATGACAACGTGTCCAAACCACAATCAAGCTTATTGAAGACAAAGAATCAATGAAATCTGAGAATTGGAAAATTGGCAAACCAGAACATGCACCTCTGCAGCTGAATAAAATCAGAGAAAACTGGATAGGTGATTCACATGAGCAAGGCCAAAAAGAGAAGCTATACCTAAAGTTTGACATGATTGCTGAATGAATATGCAATTATGCAAATCATCTGTAGCAACACTAAACCTTGGGAAGGCACATATCAGTACTTGCATTAGTTTGACAGCGGTAAGAACACTTAGGTTGATGTGTAACATGATACAAAAGATACAGAGATAAACTAATGAGTGTAGAGCAAAGTCACAACTTTTCGATGCAAAATAAGAGATCAAGCATAAGCAGATCTATGAGAATTTCAATTAGGATTATCAGAAAAATAAAACTTTCAATCTAACGTATATCTTGGATATGATCATCATGGCACAAAATAAAAGATACTTATAGCAGCAGTCTTATTAATGACTGATATACCCTAACACAGATCTCTTTTGCATGTGCTTGGATGTTCTGCATAAGTTAAACTAAGCATGTTATTATCTGCTTTATTACACGTCAATTTTGCAGGGATAAGATAAGCATGTTAAGGTACTTGACCATAATACATCGTAACATCACAATCAACCACAAAATCGCTCTCACCGATTCCTTCCAAATAATCTCGAGCAATTTCATCATCAACATCTGAACCACTATCGGACATGTCCTCGGAGTCATCACTTTCGGAAGAATCGGTTGCTCCATCCTGCTCAGCCGACTCCGACTACGAGTCTTCCTCATCACCATATTCCGCAACATCATCCTCACCATCTTCCTCATCGGATATATCTTCTGTATATATTTTCAATCCCCCAATTGACACAAACCCAGAATTTTTCTTCGTGGATGTATCCTTTGACAAAAGCTGAGCCCCCTTTTCAGCTGCTCCAGAGTCAAAGCTCTCACAATAATCCACTTCCTGCTCAGGCGATGAAATGCCACTCTGCGACTTTTCTTGATTTTCCATTTTCCCTGATGATGCTTCGATTCCCATTGGAGCTGCATCGTATTCATTACAATAACCCAATCCTCTGTGTGAGCTATCACCTTTGAGAACAAAATCTGAATGATACTCATAACTGATATTTGCTTGATCCACTTGAGGATGGCCCTTCATCTACATAAGCAACAATTTGGCTGTCCTTTGAACCACACAGAATGAAAGGCTGAGAAAAATCCATTTTATTCTCTCCATTTGTATCTCCGAACGTCGATACTGGATGCAAACCATCCTGTAAAAGAATTTAACTAACCCAGATCAACACAAGTGAGAGAGGCGAGATCAACTATTCTTATGTAACTTTTTCAATGTGCAACACTAAAATGAACTACATGATCCGGGCAACGAGGCACGGAGAGCAGTCTCGTGGCGAGAAGGGGGCATCCATATTTTAAAACACATTACCACGACCGAGTCCCCATGCCTCATGACTTGACCGTCAACTAAGACCATTCAATGAGACCACACCCATAGATGTGATTAACCTTGAAACCAGAAAGACCAGATAAATTGACATAAGGCCGATCCCCAACATCTTGTTCGGTCGCATGTCATGTCGGGGGCAAGACGATGAGTGACCAAAGAATTCCGCTCATCGAAACCCCATCGTGTAAAATAGACTGCTATCTGAGGGACTACAAATGATGCGGGTCTACTAGACCGAGCTCCAAGAAACAGTGAAACTCCCAGACCAGCAAGTGTGTTAAACATAGGCCCAGCATAACAACCCGACATTGCAATCTGCACACCATCTCCACCATTCATTGCCGATGCTACATTTGACATCAGATCACCCATAGAGTTTCCCAGGCCAAAACTGTCAAACCAAGGATAGAAGGATTTATGCCAAAAATAACACCCGAGCTACCAGCAAAGAAACAAGCTCGTTTGCGACTATGTAGAACCAGATTATACTCATGAAGAATCCCCCAAAGACCCAAGGAAATAAGAACTTGCGTGGTGGTTGATCAGCTCGGTGTACACATATGCAAAAACACCAAGTACGCCCCAGCACATATGCCAATAGCATATGCGATTTCTCTGCTCAGATTTCCAACATCGTCTTGCGTGTTCCATAAAAATGCCAAAAAAATAGGTGCTAACGAAGCTTTGGCGACAGCATATGTCTTTGACCATCTTTCTTCCTCGACTATAGGGATTGTCAGCCGCCTTGGTAGTGTCGCGGCATCTCCAGAGAGAAAATAATTTCGACCATGTGAAGGAAGAATTTCCATTGGCCATTTCATCATCATTCCAACCCCACAACTGCTTTGGGCTATCCGGATTCACTTTGACAGCCTCATTTGAATAAATTGCAACATTTGAAGCCCACATCCGGTGCGGCAACTCGCTTTGCAGATGAGGTACATCACCATCGAGTTTGACTCAATCGGTGAGGCATAAATAGATTCGTCTTCCTCACTTCCTTGAGAAAAGATACTTCCTCGACGGGAAGTAAAGGCGTAACAGAATCTAGCCTTAATTTCCTGGATTGTTTCCTCAAAGCATCTCATTGGCGGCAACTGCAAAGGCATAGAGCCCATATATGGAAACAAATGCAATAGCACCCCCAACACGACCTCGCCAACAATCAAAATAATACCAAGGCAAATCAAAGTGAAGAGGAAGAAGGATACATCTACGATAAAACACCTCCTATCAATCTGGACCCTCGCTCCGCCCCAGAGAAAGAAACAGCCAGACGACAACACAAGTAACAAAAACAGCACCACCCAATACGCTATTGAGACCCCTTTGCCCCCTGCATCTTTCCCTATAAATGCGGCAATGCTGGCAAACACATCGGGAGCCCCATTACCAAGCGGAGCAGAGAAACCCCCCGCAAGTGGGCGGCAACCAGGAAGACTAGAAAGCTTCCCCAAACTACAACGAAGTAATCTGCTGCGGTGTTGCCCAACAAGTAAAACAGAGCAACCAGCCACGGTGCCGGCCACGGCATACCCCACACCGTGAATTTCTCGCAATCACGGTAGAAGAACGAAATGTAATGGAAGAACCCACCGGCGTGTTACACTCGGGATTGGCGATCAGATACTCGCACTTGCTCTTATAACCTTTGTGCTCATACAAACCAGCACACAGTTTAGGATTCTTCGCGAGACAAATCATTACCGACGGACTCGTCCACACTCACCGTCCCATTCAACTCGGAGGCAACCGGCGGAGGTGGAGGGCCATCGGCGTCGCGTTTCGCGTACGGCACCAGCTTCTCCAGCAACCTCGCCTCCGAGCCTTCCGGTGTGTGGGGGTCTCGCTCGGCGGGCGACGCTCGCCGACGTTGAGGGGAGCTCGAAGAGGCTGCTTCCCCTCCGCGTGCTGCATCTGCGACCCGGGAACGCCGGAACGAACGACGGAGCAGCAACGAGCCGAAGAGAGAAGCGAGCGAGCACCGGAGTAGCGGCGGCCGTAGTGTGGTTCGTCGGCGACGCAGGGGAACGGCCGCTTGATGCTCGGCGACGGCGGGGAACGAGCGCGGAGAGAGAATTTCAGATTCAAAAATTCGAAAGGAAAGAAATGGAGAGGGACGTGCGTCCGAACGGCGTTTTCTTTCTCAAACGAAGGAAAGAGAAAAACATCCGCAATAAATGCTCGACGGGAGAGAGAGAGCGTGCGAGGCTAGGAGGAGAGAGAGCATCCGCGGGCTAGGAAGAGGAGAGAGAGGGGATGAAGGCGGAAGACACGAGTGGGGCCCACCCCTCCACATGGCATCTCGTGAGTGGCCGGGGGACCACGCTGACGTGGAGGTCCCGGACCACCCAATATTTTCTCGTCTCAGTTTCGTCCGATGCCAAGGCTTGTCCAGTGTTGACTGAGTCAAGATACACGTCAGTCCAACTTGCTGGCTACATGGGCTGAACCGCCCATTATTATTGCTGTTGGTCACTTGCTTTGTCATCGCAGGACACCGCCGAGAAATCCACTCCATCGTGAACCATCCATCCAACCTATTCCATTGAGTTCAAATTTGATAATATTATTTGCGGAATTAGGTAATTATCATATCTTAATTTGATTTAGATATTTTATTGCCTAAAACATGCTTTTCAGTATCTTACGTGCATATTTAAATGATAAGAGCACTCCCAATTAGGGTTATTTGCCTAATTCACAACCGCACTCTGATTTTTTATTCTATTTATAAGGCTTTAGATGGAATAATTAATTAAGCGAGAATACAATTGATTTTTTTATCTTTAAGGCTTAAGATCAATTTATCAATTTTATTAGCGAGAAAATCAAGTATGATTTAGATATTATTCCTTGATCTGAACGATATATGGTATCTTTGATGATTCTGAATGGCTTGGTGCTTGTCTCGTCTTGATTAATTTATTTATCCTAAAATATGTTTGAGTTAGATTAGGTTCATATTAGAAATCGCATGCTTTAGGGTAATTTGCATATTTAGACTAAGCATTTTATTTATTCTGAATTTTTGAAATAAACAATACCAAAAACATGAATTTAGGATGTTAGATTTCCATTTCATTAATTTAAATTGCATATTTAATTATTTGACAATTTCAATTTCGAATTTTTATAAAAAAGAACAAGAAAAAAAATAGAATTAAGACATTCTTTGCACGTCATTGCATGTTAGGATAGATTGCACATTTATTAATAAAACACGAAAAAAAAAATATTATGTGCATATCATTTATAATTAGATTCATGAAATGCCTGTCATTTAGTGATTATTGCTAGGTCTATTTTATTAGAAATTGTCTATCATTAGAATTAGGTCATTTAGTTATATTGCATCGCATAAAGCATGATTCTCATTAATTAAATGAAAACAAAAAGAAATTGTGTGTTAATTAGAAATCATACATAGAATTATTGATGTGGATTCTAATTTAACATTGCAGATGCTTTCGTTAGTTTGAGGTAAGTTGTTTTTTTGCAATTTATTCATTGCTTTTCTTGGATGTTAAATTGGTGGTTTGTGCACCCGAATGATCACCTCACATGTTAAGAAAATAGATTTAAAATCAATCCAAACTGCCTGTAAAACATTTTTTTGAAAAAAAAAAAATTGGTACCGAAAGGGCATTAGAGAAATCTGGTGTAACCAAGTCCCCATACCCATAGTCTCTGGTTCGTAGGAGTAAAGTAAAACTCCCGTTACTTTACTTGGGTTTCTAATCAACCCACCAAAAATAGATTAGTGGCGACCCCTAAATAAAATCCACTTACATGTTAAGAATTTGAACATAAGTCACGAATTAATATGGACTTGGGAGAGCCTGAGTTAAGTCTAGGCTTAACAATCCATTAGCCAAACTCTAGGTGGTTCACACCTGAAAATTTAGTTGCAACACTTGAAGAAAAATAATTTTGAGTCTGATTAAGTCTTCATTCTTGCATTCAATCTGGAACTTGTCAGAGTGGACAGACTTCTGATGTAAGATAGACTTTGGCACAGAAGTCTGGCATTTTTCAGAATAGAACTTTGATAAGTTTTGTCAGCTTCAAAGCATCATAGGAGTTTTATCCAACAGCAATGAGCAAAACATTGCTTCAAGTAAGATATGCCATTAGATCATAGCTTAATCTCAGTGAAGGTAAAATATTAGTTTGTATTTGCCACGTCTCACTATCTTTGACACATTCTCAATTGCTCCAGTTGTTTTTTGAATACAACAAGCATCCCAAAGTGTTCATCGCCATAGGATTTCCCTTGTGCTTGCTCACGATTTCCTTAGCAATTACAATAAGGTCCGGGTGATTCCTCTCTTTCCCTTGATCAAACACAAAATTCACAAACAAAGTCAAAGACTTCTCCAACAAGAGGTTGGCCAAATTAAGCGGGGGCAGAATGCCCATGATTGAGACAATCAATTTATTCTGCGTAGTCACGATGACTTTACTCCCTTCGAAACTGCCTCCTAACAAATCTCTCAATTCCACCCAATCCTTTCTCCCCATTTCCCACACATCGTCCATTGCGAACAAACACCTTTTGTTCTTCATGATGTTTCTTAGACAATCTTGCAGCATTTCAAGTCCATCAATATTTTCTTTGCAATGAAGAGACTTGATGATGTCTTTATTATCTTCTTAACTTCAAATTTTATTGGCATGGATACTAAAAATTTTTGATCAAAATGTTTGTTTACCCTATCATCGCCGTATACTGATTTAGTGATGGTCATTTTTCTAGCACCCCGATTCCAAGAATTGGAACAACTGCTATCCTCCTAGCTCCACCATCATCTGATCTTATCAATAGCTCTATTATCCTTTCCTTTTCTTGCTTTCTTCCAATCACATTCGAAGGGGCTACAAAAGAATTAGTTTCCCTTCGTGGAGCTATGGTCTTGACATAGACATCACTCGACAAATTGAAATGAGTTTTCTCTTCATTGATCGCATCAAGTCTCTTTCTCAGTGCTTTCGTATTATGTGTCATCTAATCTGGAACTAGAAATTGGATATCCATGAGAACAAGTAGCATACCTTCCTTATCAAGTGGTCGGTGGACCTTGTCCGCCTCCACAAAGCCTTGGCTTCAAATTCATCTAGCACATCCTCGACATCATAGCAGAAGTCTTTAAGCTTCGACAACCAACGTGTCAGCATTGGCAAGCACCTTCTGGACTCTAGCGTGATCTTGAGCTTCTCTCGATCATCCTTGACACCCCATACCACTTGAATATCTTCAAAAGCGGATGAAGCTAAGTATCTCCACAAGATGCTAGAGACAAGTTAAGTCCTAGTTGTGATTGGTGTTATTGGTTTTTAAGGAGGTTTGGCATAACCGCTATGCAGGAGCTAAACTAGCTATCAGGAAAAGCATAGCAAAGAAGCATGATTTTGCCAGTATATATAAGCACGGACATAGGAATCCACATGATGCGATGTAGTATGTACAACGTTAATTCAAACGGTTGCATAGTACACTTTATTCTTGGTGGAAATTTGCAAGCAATACGATGTTGTTCCAATTAGATTTAGAATACCTTCGTCTAAAAAATAAAGTTGAAAAGACCTAAATTCTTCTCTCTCTCTCTCTCTCTCTCTCTCTCTCATCTTTACTACATTTCTTTCTTTGTTGCTCTGTTTCTTGTAAGATAGACATGTGCACAGAGAAGAATAGGCTCCTTTTCATTGCTTGATCCTTGTATTAGATGCCCACTCTTTCGCCCTTCTACAAGAATGAGAATGATTGGTTTACAAGTATGTGCTTCTTTCTCTCCACAATTTTGAAAATTGGAAAGAATTCTTGAATATTGGAAAATAATGGAACCAATTTTGAATGGGGAAAATTGTCCAAAAAGTCATAAACATATTGCACTTTTGCCAATTCAGTCATAAACCTTTTAACTTTGCCAATTCAGTTCTAAACCATTTCACTTCTTGCTGATTCAGTCCATCCAGCCAATTTTGGCTAGAAAATACTGACGTGGACGCTGACGGTTCCACGTAGGACTGGTGGCGTTGACATAGACAATTTTAATAATATTTTAATATTTTTTGAATTATTTTTATTTATTTATTCTTTTTTTCACTTAATTTTTTTTCTTTTCTTTTTTTCTTTTTTCTTTGCCTTTTACAATGGACGGCCATCGACCATAGGTGATGGCTGGCCACCGGCCACAGCCGGCCGACTGGCCTCGCCCGCCACAAGCGACGCTCATCTAGGCGAGGAAGAGCCTCGGCGAGGGAAGCCCTCGCCTAGGCGTGGCCTAGCGAGGGTCTCCTAAGCGAGGCCGACCCTCGCCTAGGCCAGGGCAGCCTCGCCGAGCGTTGACCGGGGGATGGTGACGCAAGGCAAGGCCGCCCTAGCCTGGGGGAGGGTCGGCCTTGCTAGATCTGGTGAGGGGAGCCCTCGTCAGGGCTAGCCCTCGCCCAGGCGAGGGTCGGCCTCGCCCCTGGCTAGCTGACGCCTAGCGAGGCCGCCCTGGCCTAGGCGAGGGCCGACTTCGCCAAAGCTGGTTTGGGCGAGGGCAAACCCCGGTGTGGGCTTCCCTTCTAGCGAGGCCGGCCCTCGCCCAAGCCAAGGTGGCCTCACCTAGCTTTGCCATCGCCTGGCCCTCGCGCAGGTTGGCCTCGCCTAGGCAACCCTTGCCGGGCCTCGCCTGTGGTAGGCAAGGCTAGCTGGCTGGCTGTAGCTAGTGGTCGACCACCGGAAAAGGCAAAGAAAGCCAAAAAGAAAAAAAAAAAAAAAAAGGAAAAAAATAGAAAAATAATTCAAAAAAATATTAAAATATTATTAAAAATTGTCAAGATCGGCATCAGTGGTCCTATGTGGCACCGTTGACATCCACGTCAACATTTTTCCGCCAAAATTGGCCGAATGTACTAAATTGGCAAGAAGTAAAAAGGTTTAAGACTGAATTGGTAAAGTTAAAAGGTTTATGACTAAATTGGTAAAAGTGCAATATGTTTAGGACTTTTTGGACAATTTTCCCATTTTAAATGATTCTAGGTGTCGATATTTGTATAGTGCCATTCAATATTAAACAAGAGTCAAATCGCATACACCACTACAGAAAAAAGGATCTCAAAAGTAAACCTCAATTCGAATTGCTTCATGATATCCCTAACTTGAATTAATTCTCCGGTCCATGATTTGCATGAAATGGACAATGCTATGAGATAATTTCATTATAGGCAACACTCCATAATACTCGATGCACATGATGATTTTGGTGTGAAAGGGAGTGCCGGCACATTGTGTTTGGCTTTGAACGTTGTTGCATATCTCAATTTGGGTGATAAGGTCTGTAATCAAAATGCCTAGGACCATGTTAGTTATTGCATGTCCGTAGCAGGGTTGGAATTACATTCCTGACTAAATCTCTTGTCCACAAAAACCAAGTGATTGTATTAGCCATGAACATAGGTGTTGCGTAAAGATATTGAGCATCAAGCACCAACAGCATGTACTAAAATCGAACAGATGCTAGTACTTCATGGCTTATAAAGAGCTGCCAGAGAATAGAACAAGGCAAACTTGAGGAGTAATAAATTGAGCCTAATATTTATGTGACGGCCCAGGCGATGGTGCGCAGGGAGGAGGGATGGCGGTGCGTTCATGCCTCGGTCAATTGACGTGCGCAGGGAGGGGCCGCGTCGCTTGTCCCACATCGCCTAGAGAGGGAGTTCTAGGCTACCTTATAAGACAATGGGCCCTCTAACTGTATACACATATTTTCTTGGGGTAGTGTGGGCTACCCTGAGAAGAGCAAACCGCAAGGACTTAGTGTCTAAAGCGGACAATATGTGTACAGTGGAGACACAGGGCGTTACAAGTGGTATTAGAGCTAATGAGGCCACAGTGAGGACGATGTGCTCTTAAGGGGTCGAGAGCTTGATGGCCCAAACGACAGTGCACGAGGAGGAAGGATGGCAGTGCATCCCGACTCGGTTCTTGGATCGGTGCAGGGAGGGGGTGAGTGTCTTGTCTCACATTGCCTAGGGAGGGAGTTATGGGCTACCTTATAAGACAATGGGCCCTCTAACTATATATACATGTTTTCTTGGAATAGTATAAGCTACCCTGAGAAGAACAAAACCGGACTTAATGTCCAAAGCGGACAACATGTATACAGTGAAAACTCAAAGCGTTACCATTTAAGCTAGAAAAAAGCGGACAATTGTATAGTATGGGCTACCATGAGAAGAACAAAACCATAAGAACTTAATATCCAAAGCGGACAACATGTGTACAATGAGGCTCATACTTCCTTTATTGAAGTAAGTACAAATGGTTTGATTCGAGATTTCCTAAGCGGGCAACATGTGTACAGTGAAGACCTAGAGCATTACAATTTAAGTAAGGAAAAAGTGAACAACATGTGTATAGTGAAGATCTAGAGTGTTACAATTTAAGTCAGGAAATGGCTTTCATTCGCCACAAGCTACTACTTGCCACACCAGCTGACAAGGTAGAGATTCATGACAATTGAGCATCAAGGATTAAGGCAAGATTTGACGACAAGTTTTTGACCACCTAAAGGGATTCGTGATGACCTGCAAGTCTACTATTCGAGGCCATGCTTGAAACTCTGTATCCGTATCATCCCGCCATTCTTTACGGACAATGGTTGTTGGTGTGGTTCCCGAATACTCAACAGAAAAGGGAAAAAGGAAAATTAAACAACAATTTCATTTGCGACTTTCTAGTTAAGGGGTGCATCCAAATACTTAAATGGTCTTCAGTGCTTATCCACAACTTTTCTAATGACTTTGTGCAATTTTAAGCCCATTCCAAATTTCTAGATCTATATCTAAAGTGATCACAACAACTGCTTGGTTCACCTTTGAAAATAAGCCTTAGAGAAATACAAATGCCTTTGGCCTAAAAGGCTTTAGGAAAATGCAAATCGCGTTTAATAAAAAATTTCTTTCCAAAGATACCTTGGCATAAATAGTGTTTGGCAAATCTTTTTTTTGCAGAAGGCTTTTGGGTTTAATTTTTCATTTTTTTTTAGTTAAAAAATATCAGACTCTTTGTTGACTTTGGCGAAGGGGGGTAGTTTTGGAACAATGAGGGATAAAATCTAAAACTAAAGAATTTATGAGGGTAGTTTTGGGGAAAAAAACTAGTTTCAACATTTAGCTAAATTCTGAAAATCCAAAACTATCCCCATTAGCATTGGGTTTTCAACTTTTCCAAGATTAGCATTTGGCTAAAAGCTCCTTGAAAAGGCTTGCTAAACACCCCGGCATTTCCCTAAGACCGCGTTTGACAATTAGGATAAAATTCAAAATAAGATAAAATTTAGGGATAAATGCATTGGAAGTCATAAAAGTTGTCATGAAAATGCAATTAAGTCCTAAAACTTTCAAAAAGTACAATTAAATCCTAAAACTTGTCACAAAGTGCAATTAAGTCCTAAAACTTTCAAAAAATGCAATCAAGTCCTAAAACTTGTCAAAGTGGTTCAATCTAAGTCCTTCAATCGATTGCACTTTTTGAAAATTTTAAGATTCGGTTACATTTTCCAGACAAATTTTAGAATTTTATTGAACCTTTTGAAATTTTTAGGAATTTATTGAACTTTCGTGACAAGTTTTAGAACTTAATTGCACTTTTTGAAAGTTTTAGGACTCAACTACATTTTCGTGATAAGTTTTATGATTTTTAATGCACTTATTCATAAAATTTATTATATTCTACATTTGGTACCTACTCAAGACATGATAAAATCGAATATAAAAGATATATAGGCCGGATAAAATTATTCCATGGGAGAGGTGGAATAAAATTATCCCATGGGACTCATTTTTTATCCACTCAAACTCGATCCAATCTACTCATTTAACAAGTACAATAGAAGAGCACCAAATTAAGTCCACATTGATTAACCATAGTTTGTGCAATGATGGTGGGCTATGAAGCACAGACATGCTGTCAAAGCTTTCATATCGTGTTCGACACATGTCAATGTATCCGATATGACTGGACACGTTCGGACACGCTCGAACATGCGGTCAACACGTGTCGGATTCCGACACGTGTTCAATTTTTCTTAACACATTCCAAAACGCGTGTCCGAGAGAGGATTGTTGAAGAAGACAATGGAGGGTGGAGATGAGGGCAAGGGAGCAAAGGCAAGGTCGTGACGGCTAGGGAGGACTAGAGGAAGAGCAGAGACCAAGGTGAGAGGATCGCGATTGCGATGCTACGATGGAGGGTCGACAGTGAGGCTATGGTTATGAAGGAGGAAGGGCCGGAGGTAAGGCAGTAAACGATTGCGATGAAGCAACTAAAAGAGAGCATAAAGGATTGTGCAAGGGGAAGAAGGTTGCGGTTAATAGGTGATGGGGGGAAGGGGGAAGAAAGGGAAAGAATCAGAAGAGGGAGAAGAAAGGGGAAGTACCGGAGGCGAAGAGGGGGGCCTCGGGGGGTTGGGGTGGCGCTTTTGGGGGTGCACAATGGGTGAGGGGGCTGGAACAGAGGGAAAGAAACAAGGCAAGGGGTTAGGGTGGTGTGGGGAGAGAGGGGGGGAGAGGGGGAGAGAAACAACAGGTGATAGGGGGCTCAAGGCATTGGGGTGGCATGAGGGGCTGGGGGAAAGACAGAAATGATGGAAATGGTAGGTGATGGAGGGGGACAAATGAGTGAAAGAAATCAGGGGGTGCCATGGGGTGGGAGAGAGAATCGGGGGAAATGACAAGAGGTGATTGGGGGAGAAAGGAGGAAAAGAAACTGAAGGGCGGGGGGTTTGAGGTGGGGTGGGGGATGAGGGTTTGGGAAAGAAAAGGAGGGAGAGAAATAATTTTTGAACGGCGAGGTTATTTTTGTTAGAAAAATAAATAAATTGGTTTAAAATAGTTTTCAAAAATAAAAATATCGAATGTTAAATAATGATAAATATTTTGTTAGTCATTAGTTTCATATATAATTTTTGTTAAAGTTAGAAATATATTCCCAAATATGGTTACGCATTAATTATGAATATATCTTTCAAATTTCCTATGAATAGATTTATTAATATTATTAGTATAGATTCATTGTAACCTATTTTTTTATTATTTATTTATTTGTGAATTTGAATCAAATTAGTTAAAAATAAAAATATTCATTTAATATTGTGACGCCCAAAATTTCGTTAGTTAGATTGAGCATATTTGAGACTATTTCAAAAATAAATTAAATTAAATTTCCAATGATGACTCACTTCGCAAGTGGGGGAAGGGAATTAAAGTGAGAGGAAGTTTTCTTCCTACCTCACATTAGCATCCAAGTGTAGTCGAAAAATGGGGGGAGGCTACACGTATTTTATTTCACTTTTCTTTTCTTTTTCGCTCTCTCTCTTTCCTTTTGGGGGAATTGCACTTACAGCCCGAAGAACCCACCCTCACCTGCGTTTTCTCTACCAAGACACACCGCCTTCCTTTCCTCCCACTTTTGTTCATCTACACCGAGCCGACCCCATCTCAGCCTCTCATGACCGGTGCCTCCATCCAGCAGCGAAATAGTCACTGCCCCCATTCGGAGCTCCCACCGCTAGTCGCAAAGACCCGACTCGCTCGACGCTTCCTCCCTCTTCCGCCGGTGAAAGATCCAGGCAAGTGGAGCGGTGATTAAGGTCTTGGGTGCATGGGTTAGCTTTATTTTGCTGTGTATGTAAAAATCGAGGTAGATTTCGAGGTTGGGTGTGAGAAATTTGGGAACCAAAGCTCGGTTTGGAGCTGGAATGCGAGCAACTCAAGTTCAATTTCTTTGCACTAGACTAAGGAAATCATTTGGTTATTGGGTGAGATGCTGTCGCACGTTATCTAGTGGGTCTTCCTCTCCTTCGATTTTGTTTTGGTTCGGTTTCACTGATAGTGTGCTCTTTGTAAGTTGCTTATCAGATTAATGGCCAGCATAGGTGTAGAAACCTTGCAAGAAAGTTGTGATTCGTTGTTTTGCTTAGTAAAAGGCCATGCGTATTGTGAACCTTTGCCTTGTACTGAGTTGTGGAATATTTCTTTGTAAGTAAAGACCTACTATGATCTTTTTAGATGCCGTGGAAGAGTCTTGAAGTGTTGTAAAAGAGATTGGTAGAGAAATTTACGGTTTGGTTGAGCTAGAAATGAAGAAACGGTATAAGATGTTTATGTTCTAGATAAATATAGATGGAAAGCTTTTTATTTTGTATCGCCTTGAATTCTAATGATCAAGAGAAGGAAAAGAACCATTTTACTTAAGAGAACATCATATATGGCTCTCCCGCCGATTTTGTATGGCGGCAAGAGGACATCCAGGACCGACACTTCCCGGGTGTAGTCTTCGTTAAATGCACATCCTATTTGACTGTAGATACGGAAGCGTCTACCGGGCTGGCATACATGGCCTTCGTAGCCCTTTACGCACGGGTAGATGGTCGACTGGAGGGGCCCTTAGCGCTGTACAACGACGGACCAGGCCACGGTAGTAGCCCCGTGAAGTAGGAGGTGGCAGAGGAGCACTCGACGTGTGGAAGAATTTTGTTTTTGGTTTGTCTAACAGCATGTACATACTCAACGGGAGGCGGAATGTTTAGTGTTTGTGGTTCATAGTGTTTTTTGTATAAATCCCCCTCTTAATCTCATCTCCCCACATGTAAAAAAATAAAGTTTTATGATAAATAAAGCCGAGTGCAGCTCAATTTTTTATGATTCAGCTTGATTGAAATTTATTTTACAACTCTTGAAATTCAAGCAAGTCATGTGAAATCAACGTGAGATCCAATGGGTTACATTGAGTGGTATTAGAGCCCGTATTTGTTGGAGTTATAAGACATAGGAATTTTAGATGAATGGTAGTGTACCTGAGTGTTTAGACATGATTGTCCATGTAATTTGGGACAATTATTGGTATGTGCAGTTAGTTTCATGATTAATGTGGTTTGAATGATGTGGGAATATTACGTTACTTTTAACTAATAGCATAAATCTCTAACTCCTGATGTGGGTAATGTGCGAGAAGTTTAGGAGAAAGATGGTGCGATCGAGGAGCCCGTCTCCGCCAAGGGGAGAAGCGACTGCGTCGGGGGCAGGACCGAGGATGAAGGATGTGTTGCAAGCCTTGGTTTCCTTGGGAAATTTGGTGGAGAGACAGGCCCAAATTCCACCGCAACAACCACCTCTGTCGCCACCCCAACGCCACCTCTAGCGGAGCATCGCACCTACGGATTGGTAGAGCAGTTCCTAAAATTAAAGCCACCGAAATTCTCGGGAATGTGACGTCCCAAGGAAGCGGAGCAGTGGATTGATAGTATGGAAAGAATTTTTAAGTTGCTTGGTTGCAATGACCACGACAAGATAACACTTGTTGAATATCAATTGGAAGGGAACGCCATGTATTGGTGGAAAGCATCAAAGGATACCATATTTTCAGCAGGTACGGAAATGGTATGGGATGAGTTCGTGAAAGCTTTCTACAAGAAACATTTTTCTGAGTGTACAGAGGATCGAAACATTACTGAGTTTGTCCAACTGAGTCAAGAGGGACTAACTGTGAATCAATACGAGGCAAAATTTTCAAAACTTTCTAGGTATGCTCCTAAATTAATTGAGGATCCCGAGGATAAAGCAAAGAGGTTTCTGAAGAGCCTAAGGACTAATATTAGGAAGCAGTTAGTGCCTTTAGGTATAAGAGACTATAATGAAGTGTATGCTCAAGCCCAATGGGTCGAGCAAGAGCTCATTAGAGAGTAGATGGAGGATAGGGAAAAGGTCATATCCGGGCTGCAAGGAGTCACAAAGGATGTGCGTAGCGGCAAGCGACCTTTTCCATCTCAGGATACACCTTGGAGTTCCTAGAAGAGGCCCGCTTATGGAAGTTTTTGAGGGACGAGTAAGGGACAATACGTGAATCGGACTATGTTTCAGAACGACTTATGCCAACGATGTAACCGGCGACATGGGCCAGGGCCTTGCCCCGATCCATTGAGATGTTTTAAGTGTGGACAAATGGGTCATTTCAAAAGAGAATGTCCCCAAGGGAGGCAGCAAGCCGATCATAATCAGTTGCTTCATGCGCTGCCACACCCAACGGGAGCACTTCCACCAGGGAAGATGCAAAGACCGGTAGCAAAAGGAAAAGTGTATGCAATGACTCAAGAGGAAGTGGAAGCTTCCAAGACCGTTATTACAAGTACAATTTCCTTGAATGATCAAAAGGCTTATGCGTTATTTGATCCGAGCGCCACCCATTCCTTTATTGTTGAAAGATATAGGCGATTACATAATTTAGAAGCCTCTCGTAAGTAAAGACCTACTATGATTTTTTAAGATGCCGTGGAAGAGTCTTAAAGTGTTATAAAAGAGATTGGTAGAGAAATTTACGGTTTGGTTGAGCTAGAAACGAAGAAACGATATAAGATGTTTTTGTTCTAGAGAAATATAGATGGAAAGCTTTTTATTTTGTGTCGGCTAGAATTCTAATGATGAAGAGAAGGAAAAGAACCATTTTACTTAAAAGAACACAGGTAGATGGTGGTGGAGGGGCCCTTGGCCCCTGTACGACAACGGACCGGGCCACGGTGGTAGTCCTGCGAGTAGGAGGTGGCGAGAAGCGCTCGTTTGTGGGAGAATTTTGTTTTTGGTTGTTTGACAGCATATACATACTCAACGGGAGGCGGGATGTTTAATGTTTGTGGTTCATAGTGTTTTTTGTAGAAATCCCCCTCTTAAGCTCATCTCCCTATGTGTAAAAAAACAAAATTTTATGATAAATAGAGCCGAGTGCAACTCAGTTTCTTATTATTCAGCTTGATTGAAATTTATTTTACAACTCTTGAAATTCAAGCAAGTCATGTGAAATCAACGTGAGATCTAGGGGTTACAAATATATAACGCGTCCAAATGTATCAAAATTCTCTATTTTTTAGAAATGATGTGTCAACGTGTTGTGTCCGTGTTGCATGTCAGTGCTACTTAGACAGTGGGAATCCAATGACACATGCGTAACGCGTGATCTCCCCATCTAAGTTGGGCTAGGCCACGGGCCCAACTTCCACATCCACATCCCCATTCACATCTCATGGGAGAGATATAATAAATATGGATAAGATTTATAATATCCATAATATGAAATATTTTTCTCAAATAAAAAATTCTTAAATTAACATATTTAAAATGATATTTCAATATAAATAATATTTGAATTCTAATATAAGAAATTCAAAATAAAAAGAATATTTTTTTAAATTTAAACTTATTTTATTTATATATTCAAATTTAATTCTATCTTATAATATAAAATTCAATACATAAATATACATTTATATTTATTATGTAATTTAGGTATTTCAGTAGTTTAGGTATATCAATATATTTTTCTATTAATAAAATTTTATTAGAGAATGATATAAGGGGAAGAAAGAAATAAAAAAAATTAATTAAAAAAGAGAGAAGTGTATGCAATGACTCAAGAGGAAGTGGAAGCTTCCAAGACCGTTATTACAAGTACAATTTCCTTGAATGATCAAAAGGCTTATGCGTTATTTGATCCGAGCGCCACCCATTCCTTTATTGTTGAAAGATATAGGCGATTACATAATTTAGAAGCCTCTCGTAAGTAAAGACCTACTATGATTTTTAAGATGCCGTGGAAGAGTCTTAAAGTGTTATAAAAGAGATTGGTAGAGAAATTTACGGTTTGGTTGAGCTAGAAACGAAGAAACGATATAAGATGTTTTTGTTCTAGAGAAATATAGATGGAAAGCTTTTTATTTTGTGTCGGCTAGAATTCTAATGATGAAGAGAAGGAAAAGAACCATTTTACTTAAAAGAACACAGGTAGATGGTCGGCTGGAGGGGCCCTTGGCCCTGTACGACAACGGACCGGGCCACGGTGGTAGTCCTGCAGAGTAGGAGGTGGCAGAGAAGCGCTCGACCTGTGGGAGAATTTTGTTTTTGGTTGTTTGACAGCATATACATACTCAACGGGAGGCGGGATGTTTAATGTTTGTGGTTCATAGTGTTTTTTGTAGAAATCCCCCTCTTAAGCTCATCTCCCTATGTGTAAAAAAACAAAATTTTATGATAAATAGAGCCGAGTGCAACTCAGTTTCTTATTATTCAGCTTGATTGAAATTTATTTTACAACTCTTGAAATTCAAGCAAGTCATGTGAAATCAACGTGAGATCTAGGGGGTTACAAATATATAACGCGTCCAAATGTATCAAAATTCTCTATTTTTTAGAAATGATGTGTCAACGTGTTGTGTCCGTGTTGCATGTCAGTGCTACTTAGACAGTGGGAATCCAATGACACATGCGTAACGCGTGATCTCCCCATCTAAGTTGGGCTAGGCCACGGGCCCAACTTCCACATCCACATCCCCATTCACATCTCATGGGAGAGATATAATAAATATGGATAAGATTTATAATATCCATAATATGAAATATTTTTCTCAAATAAAAAATTTTTAAATTAACATATTTAAAATGATATTTCAATATAAATAATATTTGAATTCTAATATAAGAAATTCAAAATAAAAAGAATATTTTTTTAAATTTAAACTTATTTTATTTATATATTCAAATTTAATTCTATCTTATAATATAAAATTCAATACATAAATATACATTTATATTTATTATGTAATTTAGGTATTTCAGTATTTTAGGTATATCAATATATTTTTCTATTAATAAAATTTTATTAGAGAATGATATAAGGGGAAGAAAGAAATAAAAAAAAATTAATTAAAAAAGAGAGGAAAATAAAAATAGAAATAAAGTTACAAGAGATTTTTATCATATCTATATGTAAAATTTGTGATTAATTTATATTGATTTTGTGTTTAAACCAAATAATATATATAATACGATGTAAATATATCCAAATTTATCATTGTAATTACCAAATTGTGGATATGATATAGTAAAATCCCCTTAATTTCATATCTTATCATATCCAATCCTATCTTGATTATAAATATATATGACCAAATGTAACCTAAGGGATTTTGGAGGTTAAAAACCTTTAGGGAAATTGAACTAAATGCACCCCCAAGTCATTTGAAGTTCCAAGCCATCTCAAGCCTAAATTTAAAGCCCAAAAAGAAAGCCATTTGGACTACTCTATTTGATCAATATGGCCGAAATTGTTTTAAAAAAAATACGGCTCACCTAGGTTAGGTTAGATGCGGATTGCATATAGATCAAGTTGAGGATAAGTCGCTAAGATTGTATTACATGAAAATGAATTTATATAAGTTAAATAAGTCAATTTGGATTGGACTCGTTTTTTATCCACTCAAACTCGATCCAATCCACTCATTTAATGGGTATAGTAAAAGAGTACCAAATTAAGTCCACATTGGTTAACGACATAGTTTGCACGATGACGATGGGAATTGCGACTGGGTGTCAAAAACAGAACAAAAAATGAACCGAACCAAATCGAGAAGTTTTGTTCTTTTCGATTCGATTCTCATTCGATTCTATTTTCATTAAAAACTAAAACTTTTTATTTGATTTTTTTATCGATTCGGTTAACCGAAGTAAATTGATAAAATTTTTAAAAATTTCCTTTTATTTTTTTATTCTTTTAAAAAATCATTTTTTGATATTTTTCTTTCTTTTGCTTCTTCATTGGCCGGTCGCCAACCACGTCGGCGGGTGGTAATCGGCCAAAGGTGAGCTAGAGTCTCCCCATGGGTTGGCGAGGCTCAAGCTTGCCAAATTTTGGCAAGGTTCAGTCTCATTGGCCTGTGGCAAGGCTCCACCTCCTTAATCAAGTGAGGTTGAGCTCGTCCAATCTTTGGTGAGCTTGAGCTAGCCAAATCTAGCTAGGTGGGCGAGCGGATGAACTTGGCCTCATGGGAATCTAGCGAGCTCAAGCCTCACCGGTTATGTGGCAAGGCTCCAGCTTGCCTTTTGGCCAATTGGCATCCGGTGACAAGCCAATGAAGAAGAAGAAGAAGAAGAAGAAAAAGATAAAAGATAAAGAAAAAGAAAAAATAATTTAAAATATCAAATTTTTTAAAAAATAAAATATTCATTGAAATGGGTGCATGTAAGGAAAAATAAAACTAAAAACAAAAACCGAACCGAATCCATTTCGATTCGGATTGGATTTCGATTAGATTCAGTTTTTCAGAAAAGCCGAACCGAACTGAAGCCTAACGTGCGTAACGCGATCTCCCCATCTAAGTTGGGCTGGGCCACAGGCCCAACTTCCACATCCATATCCCCATCTTCCCCTCCCTTCCCTTTTTATCTTACAAAACCAGGCCTTGCGACAAACGAGAGAGAGGAGCGCACAGCGATTTACGAACAAACCATTAACGAGAGCAAGAGCTTCAAGAAGAGCTCGAAGCATCAGCAACACCAGATCCGACTGCATCGCGATCTCCTCAGAGAAAGTCTTCGGGAAATGGCGTCGGCAGTAGCGGCGACGACCCCGGATCACCTGTTCAACATGAGGAACAACTTCTACCTGGGAGCCTACCAGGCCGCGATCAATTGCAGCGACTCGCTCCCGTCTCTCTCCCCCGACGAATCCCTCGAGCGGGACTGCCTCGTCTTTCGATCTTACATCGCCCTCGGCAGCTACCAGGCATGATCTTCCCCCCTCTTCTGTCTCGCTCGTTTGACATCGGTTGATTTTGTTTCTGTTTCGTTCTGTGATTGGGGATTTTGATGTTGTTCCGTTTGCTTGGCGGTTTTGTGTGGTGTCGAAACAGCTTGTGATCAATGAGATCGATGCGTCGGCTGCCACGCCCCTTCAGGCCGTGAAGTTGCTCGCTCTCTATCTCTCGTCTCCTGATAACAAGGTGCATTCTCTCTGCCTCGGTTTCCGTTGGTTCTGTGGGAGATCTAGGATTTTGCTGGATTGGGATGTGCTATGAGCTGAAGTGCGAATTCAATCATGTTGATAGTGAGAGATCTGATTTGGTTTCCCTAAACGGCCATGGGATCTGACTTTTATGTGAAACTCATGCATGGTTTATGGGAATCCGCAGACTTGTTTAAACATTCGTAGAGGTTTGATGCGTCCAAAACAGAGGCCAGTGGCAATTTCTTGTTTCAGTTTTATGGGTGAAAGAAACTTGCGGAATATTGCGTTCTTCTTTGAATCATGTGATCTTCATTTATCAAGGTCCAATTCGGCCATTGAATGATGCTTCATGAATTGAACAGGAGTCGGTGATCTCAAGTTTAAAAGATTGGTTGGCAGATCCTGCTATCGGAAACAATCCCACTTTGCGATTGATTGCTGGGACAATATTCATGCATGAACAAGACTATAATGAAGCCCTTAAGCACACAAATGCTGGGGGAACCATGGATTTGTAAGTTCTATCATACCCTGAAGACTTAATCATCTCTCAAGATGCTTACATTTAGTAATGTTAACTATGCTCTGTTACTACTAATTGTTGTGAGGAAATGGATTTAAAATATGAAGTAGTTTACTCCTTTTTTTTTAGTGATTCAACATGCTCCATCATCTGTGAATGTTAAAACCTGCCAGTCTTCTCTTTCATATAAATTGGACTGCCAAGTTTGTAGGGATTTTCTTGAGAAGGCAATACAAGTCCTCTAGTCAGTTGAGAGGCACAATTTTGCATTTGTTGTAGGTTTGCTGTCGTTAACTAACAATCCACATTACATCTAGTGAGCATGACTGTATTAAAACATTAAATTCTCAGTCAGAGACCTTAAAAATGTTTATCAGATGCAAACATGTCATGGTATTCAAGCAGGGTAAAGAGAAAGACTCAGTGGTTTTGTGTTTTAAATTGGAAGGATTCCTTTTTTAGTAAGAACACTCTGTTCATGTGGAAAATGAAAAGTTTCCCAGGGACTATATGTCAATCCAGTATATTATCCAGAAAATGTATCTGAAACTCATGCTTCATGGACTTCATTGGATGGACTTGCTGATTGCTTGGACATACCAGTTCTGTGGAAATGACATTTTGTAATAATGTACACCGTAGATTTAGTGTTTGAATTGTAAAAGCAGCCACACGTTGTACTTTTGAATTATTTTTCTTGTTTAGTTTAGTTGATACAAAATTAACCATATGGGAAAACAATACTACAAGTAAACAGAGAGGTTATAGGTTTCATATTGAGAGTAGGAGGGAAGGGAGTAGGGGAGGGAAAGTATGGGTCATTGTGTTATTTTTTTGGTTTGCACATAGTAAATGGTAGAGATGTCATGCCTGTTGTCACATCGACCTGTTTAAATCTGTTACTATTTTTCCACGGAGGCACTTTATTCATGGAACCTACTATTTTCCATAAGGGCAGCGTGCTTGGCCTAGCATTTTGGTCTGCAATTAGGTATTTTAGACGGGTGTCATGATTTTATTAAAGGAATATCGAAGAACACATTGAGTCCTGTTTACAAAGTTCAACTTTTTTGTGGTCCTACATATGAACTTTATTTCACGTTTCACAACAATAATATATGAAGTCTTTTCCCACTGAGTGTGGAAATTTATGCTTCAAAAGGAGTAAAATTATGTGAGGGGCTTATTAGTTGGTCTTATATGTTGTCCTCTCTACAAGAGTTGTTAGATTCAGAGATCTCCACTTGGACACATTATTAGTCTTTGCTATGGTATCTCTAATGAGTTTGAGCAACTAAAAGATTGTTTAAGGAACAATCAGCAATTATATACTGTTGCCACTGAAGTTTGAGGAGAAGCATCTGATGCAATGAAATTTCTTTTAAAGTCTAGACCAAAATCTGACCTCTCATTAATCCCAAGTTCCACACATTGCACATTGTCCAAAATGCCATTGTGTAATGGACATCAATTGTTCTACTTTGTCTGATCTACATTGTTAACATGGCTGGATTTTCTAGGAGACTCTCATATTAGGATTTTCTGAATTATTTCAGGCTTTGATTTCTCTGAGACTTCTCTCTAATGAAGTCCTGCGCTGCATATTCTTCCCATCAAAAAGGAGAAGTTGATAATCCTTCTTTTAAGTTTGAGCCTCATTGCTGCTTTATCTGTCTTTAGATCTGTTATGCACGGATTCTGCTAAAGTTGCTAGATTAAATTAAGCCCATAATGAGAGTTTCTGTTGAATCTTCTCATCAATAGATAGGCAGGATACATGCCTTAGAAGGTGGCTTTGAGCCTTCAAACCATATGGTAGAGAGCACAATTTCATACTTATGTTCTGGTTAGCAAGTATATCAGGTTATGTGCTCACGTTAATAACTGATTGGCATCATTTTGAGTGCTTTTGACATTCTGAAATGAAAGATTTTTTTTTGTTCTTTAACATTGTTTGAGTTTTCTAGTGTGATTTGATATTCATTGAGGGCATTTATTAGTTAATGCTATCGTGCTGCCAACTTTGCATCTGATATTCTATATATTTTCTCTCTTTAAGCTTGTGAGAAGTATATCGATGGGTTGATCTAGATACATCAAAACCTTCACTCCAGATTTTGTGTGTCTACAAATCCCTTTTACAAAAATTTTCATGCAAGCTGGTTCACATGGCCATTAGTGTTGGAGGTTAAAACATAGTTTTCTGGAATTGCATTTTCAGAGCTCATAATCTTCTTGTCCTTTTGCAGGCATGTGTTGAATGTCCAAATATTTCTTAAGATGTACAGGTCTGATTATGCTGAGAAACAGCTAAGGATCATGCAACAGATTGATGAGGATCACTCACTAACTCAACTTGCAAATGCATGGCTAGACATGGCTGTGGTATTTAGTTTTGCCTTTGCTTTTCATTTTTGCTTAATGGAAAGTTTGAATTGTTTGTGATGACACTTGTTTACAAAATTAGGGTGGTGCCAAGATACAGGAAGCATATCTCATTTTCCAAGATTTCTCTGAGAAGTATCAGATGACAGGGTTGATATTGAATGGGAAGGCTGTTTGCTGCATGCACATGGGAAATTTTGATGAAGCTGAAACCTTGTTGCTTGAAGCTTTGAATAAGGCAAGTTAAATAGCTCCTGAGGATCTACTGTTTATTTTTTGAAGTAGATGGAAAACATTTGTTTATCCTTTTAATCCATAACTCGGACACTTTATACGCAGATTGATAGACCGTGCACTTCCATTTTCACTCAGAGGAAAGTAGAAGCACCTGAAACACTATGCCCTTTAAAATAAACCAACATCAACAAACTTCTTTCCACTTTAGGACATGGTTGTGCATTATTAAGTTATCTCTGGCAATATTACCTGAGGATCTACTGTTTATTTTGTTGTGACATAGGATGCAAAGGATCCGGAGACTTTGGCGAATCTGGTTGTCTGCAGTCTTCACCTTGGTAAACCAGCTTCCCGTTATCTCAGGTAATATTATGTTTTTTTTTTTTAAATAAAAATTTAAGATACAAATCCAGAATTTTCATTTTCCACACTGTTGGGGTGTATGTAAATCTGCTTATGTAAGCCTGCAAGGACACCATCTCAGCTAACATCTTTCTAATCATACTCTCAAGTTAGTTATAGATCCAAGCAAATTGACTTAACCTCTTACTGTGTTATAATTATATAATTTTTGCTTTTATGTATTCTGCTTTTCTGCTGGACTTCTAGAAAGACAGTAAGGTGACTGTCTATAAGATAATGTTAAACTTCACAAAATTGAAGTTTAATGAGTTTAAGATTATCAAAGGAAATAGCTCCTCGAAAAGACAGAAGGTGACTGTCTATAAGATAATGTTAAACTTCGCAAAATTGAAGTTAAATGAGTTAAAGATTCTCAAAGGAAATAGCTCCTCAAAATGAATGTAGAGCAGATGACAAGCTGTCTATGTCATCTTCATGTTTTTGCATGAGTTCTTCTTTTCTTCTTGCTTAATAAACTGCTTCTTTTGATTTGAGTATTGTTTAAGTGGGTGATTGACTGCCTGTTCAACCCTTTTTTTAAATGGAGGGTCTGGAGAAATTGCCTCATTTCTGAATGAGTGTGCACCTATAGTTCAAGTCTTCCTTTTTCTTTATTCATCTGGACCAGGCTTGTAGGATCTGGAATTGGTAGTGGATGAGGCCTTGTGATGCATCTTTCACTAATTAAAATTGGATAATTTATTGCATTTAATTCTTCTTAATACAATGTAATTGGTCAAAAGCATGGCAAAGGGAAGACCTTCAGTCTGTGTGACTGGTACAGGAGCAGCATTTGACAGAATTTTTAAGCATCAGTTACTTTTGCTGATCCTGTTGGAAGTGTTTAGTGTGAGTCTTGGACTGGGTGCTGCACTTATGGTAGTTTCGTTATGGATCTATTTGATTGAAGAGTGATATTAGGATTTAGGGTCTTAAGTCAAACCATTATACTTTATATGGCCCCATAAATGAAAAACCCTGATAGTGCAGGTGGCATTTTTGGCTTTTATGTGGACATAATTGCAGAGTAAATAATAGTGTTGACCAAATAAGATGTTTGGATAGATTTTTGAGTTATGGATTTCAGGGAACTGATTGATGAAGTGTCATGTGAAAGTCCCCTTGTCGGTGAACAGTAACTAATTGATGGCAAGATCTTATTTAAGCACACCCTTGGCACTGGCTGCCATTTGTATTATTTCCTTCCAAGTTATTGAGGGGAGGCTGTTGGTGCACATTAGCTACCCTTTCAGTTTTGGCATTCAGTAACTTTGTTTTGCTCATAAAGCATTCGTAAATTCTGCCATATCATACATCGTCAGTCTGCTTGGGGCACTAGATTTCTATGGATGTGGCACGATATTGCATTGAGCTGGTTGGGGATTTCAGTTAAATTTAAATTTATTGTTTTATTTCTTCAGATGTTCTGCCTCTTTTGTGTTTTAAGATTCTAGCTGAGTTGACTGATTTAAATTCGTCCATTCCAGAACTTAGTGTTTGTTCTGCTAAATCTGTGGTGTTTTGACTTACTTCACCGGGTTACCTTTGCCTGCAGCCAGTTGAAACTCTCCCATCCAGACCATATGCTTGTTAAACGGGTATCAGCTGCAGAAGAGAGTTTTGACAGAGCAGTACAGTCGGTTGCTTGAGGCATCTCATGCTTTCAGTAAGTAGTTGATGGTTTACTAGTTCTTCTTCCCCCTTTTAACTCATGCAGTCAAACTCCACTTTATAAAGCATTTGGTTTTGGCCGAGGGTGATGATCTTGGATGAGCTATGTTTGTATTTTGCTGGCTGTTTATTTACAGTGGAATGAGGATTATATCGTATAAATGATCAAAAACCATTTCTGTGTAAAATTGATTGTACTTCTCACCATCTGTTTTTTCCCTATCATACAGTAGAACTAGTATCTGTGGTTGAAATTTTCAATGAACATCACATATAACAAGCTTAGAACGGATGAGATAAACTGCCTTAATGACCTTCTTTACTGTTTATCATGATCTTTTTGCTGTTAGATTACATTAATCAAAATAAAGTAAAATCGTTTACTTAGTGTGAGGGGTGACTCTTGGTGAAATTATGGATTGACTACACGACCTAGTGTGGTGGTGACGTCTTGGTTGGATGAAAGCAAGTGTAATGACCTAAAATAATGAAAGTAATAATGTGCAAAACGATATGCCGGGAAGATGAATAAACGTGCACAATGTCATGGTGATGACAGCATGCATCGGTGACATCTGACATGACATGGGGATGATGATGTGGCATGTTGATGATGAGATGGCATGAACACAATGACATGGCGTACGTGATAGTGTGACATATATGGTCATGTGGCATAGATGATGACACGATGGTGATAAGATGGTGATGTTGTGAAACGATGATGTGAGCATGTGTGGCTACGTTGCTTTTATATGCATGATGACAACGCAATGTGATCACATGCGCATATGCATAAAGACGTGACACGGATGATAGTGTGGCACAGGGAGACGTGTAACATTATGTAGAATATGATGATGCATACTCAGGCATTGATAACGGAGAAAATATTGATTGCATAGGTTGTGCCATTGCAAAAAGTTAGAAGTCCATCCATTGAGCGATAAGTGTCCATGAAGGGCTCATCATCAGACTTTTCTCTCTCCTTCTTACCCTCTCTTTCTTCTCCCATTGCTTTCTTTGTTCTTTTTGCAAGTCATGGATGACATTTCTCCTCCATAACCCCCCTCTCCCTCACTCGAATGGGGCGTGACAACGTCGTTCACTTACCCTCTCCCTTATCTGAGCCTGACCTCTATGTCTCCCCCACAAGGGCTCCACCATTGAGATCGTTCGCTGCTCCCGTGACCCCCATGTTCAAGAACAAGCCAAGTCCCTCGTGCCTGTTGTCATTGCTCGCGACCCCGAGCCTTTGCATCCTTGAGATCCTCAGCGTTCTGAATCATCACCTCTCTCCAGAGCTTCTGGATCTATAAAGGGGTCGTTCCTTGCCAAATCTAGCACAAGTGACCCTTGCCCTGGCTGCAAGAGTCGACCCCTAGCTGACGAGGGCAACCTTGGCCTATGGCTAGATGCCAGCCATGGCCGTATACGGGCCACAGGCCAAAGGAAAGAAAGTTAAAAAAAAATGGCAAAGAAGAATAAGAGAAATGGAGGTGCTAGTCTGCTAGAGGAGAGAGACAGAGGAGAGAGACAAAGGGAGAAAGATTTGACTATCAGCTTGTGAGAGACGTGTCCCGCCATAAATGAATGAGTAATTTATTGAGTTAGCACATTTTGTGTACCCAATATTTTCTCTTGATAACCTGGCCAATATAAGCCTGAAGATGTGGCAAAGCGAGACATCCAAGATGACGTGGCATAAGCATGCATAACAGACTCGATCATGGCCCTGCTGGGTTGCGCGGCCCACGAGCAATGATCTTTAGCTACAAAACTCCGCTCGACTGAAAAAAGTTTTATGCACCTTTCTTTTTGTTATAGGCAAGCCTGAGCAATATAATTTATCCCGATGTAAGAGTTTGGACGCATCTACTGATCACCTTTGAAGAATAGTGACGAGGCATAGACATGCATGACGACGTGGTAGAAAGATTATGTAAGCATGGGTGATTTGCGGTATGGACATGCATGACTACGTGGCATAATGGTATGGTTATATACACCTGCCTGATGACACGGCACGGTGAGGTTTGAGCGCATGTGTTTGAACCTTGTGAGAAGCTGTTTCCTGCCGGTCGGCTTAAGCCAAGCATAATAACTTTTACGGAAATGCGCCATCTTAATCTATTTTTGTTGTTTCGGAAAGGAAAATGACTTTTGAAAATAGATTTTTAGAATCAATGAAAGGTATAGTCGCACGCACGGGGCCTCAGTTCACATGTTCGATTCAAGTATTAAGGTTCTTTGCTATCAGACTACAACATTGTTGGGATGTCACCCAACTTTCTAGCATGCTCTTTTTGGCCAACAAAATAAGGGGGTTTGACTAACGCAATCATTAAACATAGTAAGGACTAGGTATAACGAGAAATATATTATGATGACTAAGCTTGATCAGATTTATTCGATGAAAATCAAGCATTACAAAAACCAGCGATTTTGAGTGTGGTTCAATTTGGACAAATCTAATTTTTGAAATTTATCATTACTACGACTATTTAATTTATTAAGAATTTGAATAAACACAATAATCCTAACATATCTTCTAGGAAGGAGAGAATTCAACTTTAGGTTTAAGGAGGTTGACGGAGCTCTGGTACCTAAAAGAACACCTAAAGAGTCGTGAGAGAGGCTTGAAGGCTAGAGAATTAATTGATAACAAGAGAGAGAGTGGAAGATTCAGTTTCATAATCTATTATATATAATTCAAGTTAAAGTTGAGAGAATATTGCTTCTATGCTCAGATTCGACCAATTTGCATTAGTTTAGCCGATTTATCATCCTCAACTTCTATTACACATCATAAATAATAATTTAAAAATGAAGAGAGACCGTTTCCGAATAGATTTGGCCAATATAATAGATAAAGATAATACATCTGATGTAAATTCGTATTGTCATTTCCATAATTTATCCCTTTCAACTTATCTCTTTGAATTTATCATTGGATAAAAAAAAAATCAATATAACTTGTTACGTGAGAAATACTCATAATTTGAAGTACATTTTCATTAATTACGTGAAAAGGTCCATTATTGTCAACTCCATAAATTTAATTAAAAAAATTCTAAGATAAATTGTTTTATTACATGAATAAAATTTACTTAATATATACAAAATCCAAATACCACAATCACAGGAAAAACAGTTGCAACTTATTTGATGCATGTTCACAATTCATTCAGTTTTCACTTTTAAAATCCATTTATCTTAGATCTCACTTATTTCAAAGGGTTTTTTCACTAAAAGTCAAAAAACTTGTCACGTAAGTACAATTGAGTAATAAAACTTACAAAAAGTACATTTAAGTTCTAAAACTTGTCAAATTTATATAATTAAGTCCTAAAATTAACATCGTTAATTTGACTTATGGAAAATACTAACGTGACATTTTTAAATTAAATTTATTTTTTACGTGGTGTTTTTTATTATTTTACTTAATTTTTTAAAAATTAGATTTAAATACTAAAATATAAAACCTAAAATTTATTTAAAAAAACAAAACTGTAAAAAAAAAAAAAAAAAAAAAAAAAAAAAAAAAAAAAAATTGCATGGTCACTAGTGGGCGCTTCCGCCGTCACCACCCATTGCCAGAGGTGCTAGCTGTAGAGACAAAGTACATTTGGTTTTCGGATTTTCCAAAAAGGGGGAGTTGTTCGTTCGTTGAGCTAAGCTATGGATTCGATAGAGATATTACCTTCAAGTTGTCCAGATTGTTGTCATGGCTCTAGCGATGGTCAATCTTTAGTTGGTAGTACTTGGTTTTGCAATGTTAAGTGTAAATAATAAATATGATGAACTGCAAGGGAATAGAAGATTCCTCGTTCTTGGGTTTGAGTATCATTCTGTTGCAAGAGTTGAAATTGAGAATGAGATCAAGGCACTACGTGAGATGGTTTGTGGCCAACAGAAAGCCATTTAGGATTTGACAGTAGAGTTTGAAGAAAAGAGGAATGTCGCTTCATCTACGGTGATTGAGGCCACGTGGATGATTTTGAGGTTGCGAAGTGATAAGTCGGAAATCCAGATGGATGCACGAAAATTCAACTATTTGCAGAGGAGAGAATGGGACATTACCAATAGGAGATATAACCAAATTCGATAAAAATAAATAAATGCTACTTTTGAAATTTTATTCAAATTAGATTATTTGAAATGCTTGACCTTGTGAAATTTCTAGTTTTTTAATCATCTAAATTAATTCTATTCAATAATAGTGAATGAATTTTTAATGTAGAAAATATATGACCGTCCATTTGATCCAAGTCTAGGAAATTCGCAATTCCAATATTTTTTATTTGAAAATCGAAATGCATTTTGAAAGAATCAGGTCACTAATTTTCCAATGGCGCAAAATTTGAATTAATGGGACATCGGATGTAAAAATTATGAGCGGTCAAATTTCAACCAAATTAGATAAATGAGATTTGGCCACCCTTGCCTAGCCAGTCCCCCCAGCGATGGGTGGCAGAGATGGAAGCGCCCGCCGGCAACGCTGCCATTTTCTTTTTTTCTATTTTAACAATTTTTTTTAAAGTAAATTTTAGCTTTTCCTTTTTAGTTTTTAAATATAAAAAAATTGAATAAAAAATAATAAAAATGCCACATCAAAATTTTCTATTAATGAAATTGACGGTATTAATTTGACAAGTTTTATAGCTTAATTGAATATTTTGAAAATTTTAGAACACAGTTGCACTTTTATAACAAGTTTTAGGACTTCTAGTGAATATATCCCTATTTATATTCAACTTATGTCATTCGAAGCAATTTGTTTGGCAAAAACTGAAAATATAAATAATTTTGCTCAAAATCTAATAAATGTGAAATTATGATGTTTTTTAGAAAAAAAAAATAAATAGATGAGATATGGGTAACGTCTAATTTATTAGTTTACTATTTAACAATTAGTTAAATTATAGATGAAAAAATTTTGAACACAAAATTAGAAATAAAATTGACATGCATTTAAATTGGATATTTGTTTAAATCAAAAGTTATGATGGAAAATCTCACATCAACCAATCATGTTCCAATACGAGGGTCATTGGGTCCTCTTCTCCTCTCAATAGATAAGAGGCTCATTTATTTTTTTCAAAACCTTTGACAAATGGAGACATATTAATGTACGTGGAATTGATTTTTTTTTTTTTTAAAGATTAAAGCTTTTTCAAGAGCGCAGAGCTTGTATGATCTGAAACTCGTGACGTTAAGTTATCAATGCCCTAAAATCGTATTTGAGAGAACAAAGGATGGTTTGATATTTTAATTGGAGATTGTACTCCATTTACTACAAGTAATATAATTTGATATACATTTTCTTATACGAATATATGCTAGCACGAAATTGGTTTCAAGACTGCTCTTCAAGTGTCTCAACCTTAGGCACAAGTTCCGCTTCATGCTCCGAAAGATAAGGGAAATTAACAAGAAAATCTTAAATAAATTGCACTTATATCAATTCAATTCCTAAATATTTTGGCAATTTGTTAGTCCAATTATAAACATTTTAATTATGATATCCTAAACAATTTAACAATTTGCCAATTTAATCATTCCGATAAATTTTAATTTTTCCAAATCGTTGATATGACAATCTAGTCAACATTAGCCATCATACGTGACATGGCCAGAGTTAACATGGACAATTATTTTTTGTATTTTTTCTTTTCTTTCCCTTTTTTTCTCCCAACCATTTGCTGGCAAGGGCGTGGAGATCGTCAGCCAACCTATGCCAACCACAAGTGAGGGTGTTTGGCCCTCGCTCAATGAGAGGATGGCTCCAACATCCTCAATGACCAATAGACAAAGGTCACGGCCTGGCTTGTGAATAGCGACCTTGCAAGCCAAGAGTCAGGAAAAAAAAAGAGTGAAAAAAAAATAATGAAAAATTCTAAAATTTTTATAAAGAAAAAATGCATATAAAAAATTATCCATATTAATGCATAGGAAAAGTAATGCTAACTAGACCGCCACATTAGCATTTTCCAATCAAAAATATTTGAAATAACTAAATTAGTAAATTCTTAAAGGTTTAGGACTAAATCAGCAAATTGTCAAAAAGTTTATGACTTAATTGGCAAATTACACATAAATACAATATATTTAGGATTGTTTTGATATCTTACTTTTTTGCCTTCTGAGCTCGTACTATGCGCATCCCATATCCAATTCATGTGATCCACGAGCTTCCCATCGACCTCAGTAACTCAAAGAATCACCACTCGAGATTTTCACCCAACTAGATGCTTCTCCAGGATTTAAGAATCAGACATCAAATTGGCGACTTGAAGCCTAAAATATCATTATTTACTATAACTAAGACATGAAAAGTTTCGTTCAATTCCAACATCTCGAAGTGCGGTTAGGAGAACGGCGCCTTAATCGAGTATAAGAAAAAAAATCGAATTCGATAGAAGCTTGACCACCGATATCTCGTTATTCCGACATCCAATTGATTAAAATGCTTGTGACCTCTAATCTCACATTATATATCAAGAATCAAGAAATTGCATACCTCCCGATACCGTGAGAAAGGGCTAATAATTAACTTCTGGAGCATCCAACATGCAAGATATTCTAGATATGCGATCGTACAGTTTTTTAGTTCATCGCAAGAAATATACGCAAATGTAATCTTTTAAATGATGAAGCCGTTTTAATCAAGATCGAAATTTTGAATATTTTTTTATTCTAAAACACATAATGAAAGTATTAACATACATTAGACCTTGGTTCATAGTTTGATAGTCCTCGCGGTCTCCACCCATCATTTATCGGACCAATCCCCTCAATTTATAGGCAGGACTTCGCATGTATTTAATAGGGCATCTAATCACAATGCATTATTTTCCAGCAGAATAACTACCTCTTTCCTAATAGACATGCAAACTTATTTCAGCAACGTTATGACCCCTATTCCCAAAACGAGATTTAATTCTAAGGGAGCTACGCCTATAACATGCAGTTTTATTCCTTGGTAAAAACTATGGAGTTGGCACTTGGCAGCACCGTTACTCTTTGCAAAGGCCCGATTTCTTGGAATTCCACTTAGGGTGCATTTGGAAAGACTTTTGGAGAAAGTTTTTGAGAAAATGTAAAGGCCATTGAGTTAAAATAAGATTTTCAAAATGCAAATTTTGAAGTACATTTGAATAAAATAATATTTGGAGAAATTATATTTAGAAAAGGCTTTTATTATCAAAAAGAAAAAAAAAAAAGAGTTGGCCAATGAAGGGCAAGCGGTCTGGTGAAGAGCAGGTGGTCTGGTGAGGGTTGGGATCTCGATCTTGTTGGAGAAAACTCGGATGTTTTGAAGTTGACAAAACTTATTCACAGTCTATTTTGAAGATTTTTAGACTTCTATGTCAAAGTTTGAAGATGACTAGATTGTGTGGTAAAGTTTGAAGTCTCCTCAACTTTGTGTCAAAGTCTGCCCACACTAACAAATTCTAGACTGAACGCTACTGAAGAATGAAGACTTATCTAGATGCAAGATTTTGTTTATTTCTTCAGGAGTTCGATTCATATGGCTTGTGGATGGCTTTATGGTTGGATATATCACCTACGAAATTGATTATCTTTATTGAAATCAATTTAGATAAATCAAATCTTTTCAAATTGTAAGTAAATATGGAAATAATCTATTTATGAAAACCAAGATCCCGATTATATGGTCTAATAAGATTGACAGGCTTTCATCACAATCTTCAAACGACTCAAGATCTCCTTGATTGATTCTATCTAACAGGTAGATTGGAAAAATTCCTTTGGTAAGTGCCAACGGTCGTGAAGACATGAATGAGTATTTAAGACAGATTCTCTAGTTGTTCGATAGGGTGCGAGAAAGAAAAATTTCAAAGTCTGAAGCTTACCATTTTCTTGTCATTCAATATTACGAGCTCAAAGTTGTATACAAAAGAGAGAAACACTTAACGAGACTTCATGAGAGACCAATAGAGACTGTTCACTGTGAAATCGAGATCCGAAAACTATAAAATCTCTTTTGATTCTTAGTGGAATCCAGCCAGTAAGCTGTCAGCGTGGAGAGTGAACGTAGGCTTGATCTAAACCAAACCACTATAATTTATGTGCTCTTATTCTCTTCCCTAAACTCCTTTACTTTGTTCTTAATTATATTTAATTGCTAAAGTCTAAACTTGCTCAAAGTCTGTTATTCTTCAGACTCTGTTTTAGAAGCAAAATATTTCTAATGTTTCTTTTGAAAAATTGTCTTCACACCTATTCACCCCCTCTAGGAATAATTGGTATCAGAGCCTGTGTGCTTATTTTATTGAAATACTTTTACTTCTAAGCTAAAGATCTATGGCTAGTATTTTGGCTAGATTGGTTGAAGGCCAAAACAACACCAAACCTTCTTACTTCGATGGAAAGGAGTACAATGTCTGGAAAAACAAAATGAAGGCATTTTTTAGATTGAAAGATCTCGTGGAGTGGGATGTGATAGAAAAATGGATCTATTCTAAAGCTACATCAATCTCAAAAAGAGGAAAACAAGTTGTAGATGCTGACGAAATAACACAAGCAAAATTAACCAATAGACAAGCTTTTGATGCTAAAGATATCTACTCTTTATACTGTGCTTTATCTCTCACTGAGTATAACCGAATTTCTTCTTGCGAAACAGTGAAAGAAGTTTGGGACAGATTGCACATTACCTATGAAGGAACTGATCGAGTAAAAGAAACGAAAATCAATATTCTACTTGGACAATATGAAGCCTTCAAGATGAAGCCTGGAGAATCCATCACTGATATGTTCAGTCGTTTCACTGAAATCATGAATAGATTGGCATATCAAGGACAGTCAATCTCAAGACCAATGAAGGTCAATAAATTGCTGGACTCTCCAAAGATTGAAATCACGTGAAGGCGTCAATTAGAGAAATTCTAGAGGATCATGCCTCTTTCAGTAGACGAACTAGTAGGCACACTTCAATCATAAGAAGTAGAGCAGATCAATGAGGAAGAAGATTCAAGAGGTAAGAAATCAATTGCTTTAAAATCTAACGATGATTCTGATGATACAGATTCAAATGATGATATAGATGATGAGGAGCTAGCACTTATGATTAAAAATTTTAGAAAGTTAAATAGAAAGGGAAGAAGATTCAACTGGAAGAAATAGAGCACGCAAAATTTCCAGAAAAGATCGACTGAGGACAACGAAACCAGCAAAGATATAATATGCTTCGAATGCAAGAAAAATGGCATATTAGACCTAACTGTCATTTGTTGAAGAAAAAGAAAGAAAGAACTGAGAAGTACAAGAAGGCTCTCAAAACTAACACCTGGAGTGACACTGAGTGCGAGGAAAGTGAAGAAGAATACGCCAACATTTGTTTGATGGCTCATTCCGACTCATACTCAGAATCAGAAACAAACTCTGATTTAGATTCAGACAATGAACTTGAGGTTAGTAATTTAAAAAATCTTGTTAAAGTCTCGAAGTACATAGAAGAACTTTGTTTTAGTCTCAAAACTTCTCTTAAAAGGATCTTCAAACTAAAAAGGGAAAATTCTAAACTCAAGCAACAATAAATTTCTTGGAAAGAAAAGTTTGAAAGTTTAAATAGAAGTTTTGTTAATTTGAAATAAAATTATGATTCTTTTGCTAACGAAAATGTTATTCGAAAGAAGATCTTTCAAATATTTCAAAAAGATATTCAAAAGGATCTGAAAAATTGTAGAAAATTCTTTCAGTACAAAGACTCTATTTTAACAAGTCTGGTTTAGGTATAACTTCAAAAACAATTCTATTGATTGATTTTCCCAAAGTAAAAGAGAGACTCAAACAAAGATTTGCAAAAGCATTTTACAAAAATTATTTTCAAAGAGTTTTTGTAAAACTTGTTGGTAAAAGTGCACTCAAATGTTCAAAGTGTAACAACTTGGAACATTTTGAGAAAGAATATCCCAAAATTTTGAGACCTATTAAGAAGGACTAGGCAAAAACCGTTTTTAATGCTAACTCTCCTAGACCCAAGAAAATTTGGATACCAAAGAAAAATTGAATTCTTCTTATGATTGCAGGTCACTATCAAGAGAAAGATCAAATGGTATTTGGATAGTGGCTGCTCGAGGCATATGACATGGGACTCAAGTTGCTTTATAAAGCTTGTTAAATTGAATGGATGAAACTTTCATGTGGGGGAAACAACAAATGAAGAATTGTAGGTTGTGGAATAGTGAAGATTGGAAGCCTGAATATCCACAATGTTTCTTTGATGGAAGGTTCGAACTACAATCTACTCAGCATAAGCCAACTCTGTGACATTTGATTCAAAATCAACTTCCAAGAAGGTATTTGTTATGGAATGAGTCAAGACTTCTCCCCATCTTTTACCGGCCAAAGGCATGAGAATATTTATCTTTTAGATGTAAACCCATAAAATTCTCGGTGTCTTATATCTATTCAAGATAAAGCAAGTCTCTGGCATTGAAAGCTTGGTTATGTCAAAATGAAGCAAATTGTCAAGATTTCTTCTAAGAAACTTGTTCGTGGTCTTCTTAACCTAGCTTATCAAAAGTCAGAACTATGTACTCTATGTGTTCTAGGAAAACAGGTTAGAAGTACCTTTAAACCTGTAAATCAAGTTTATACTAATCAAGCTTTGCAGCTTCTACATATGGACATTTTTGGACCAATCAGAACTCAGAGTATTTGTGGAAAGAAATATTGCATGGTAATCGTGGATGATTACTCTCGCTTCACTTGGGTCTACTTTCTAGCAAGTATATCTGAAGCTTTCTCTTACTTCTCAAAATTTGCAAAGAAGGTTCGAAATGAAAAAGGTTATACTATTTCAAACATATGAACTGACATGGAGGTGAGTTTGAGAATCAGGACTTTGTGAAATTTTGTGATGAATCTAGTTTCTAGCATGTTTTCTCTTCTCCATACACTCCAAAACAAAATGGGGTTGTGGAAAAGAAAAACAGATTCTTACAGGAGAGAACTCTCTTAATTGAGAGCAACATATCCTCTCGATTTTGGGCAGAAGCAGTTTTTACACCTTGCTACATCATCGATAGAGTGTTCTTGAGGCCTATCTTGGAGAAAACTCCATATGAAGTGTATAAAGAAAAGAAGCCAAAGGTTTCTTACTTCCATGTTTTTGGCTATAAATGTTTTATTCTGAAGAATCCTATTAATCGATCTGGAAAGTTCAAGGGGAAATCAAACGAAGGAATCTTCCTTGGTTATTCGATCACAAGCAAAGCTTACAAGGTCTTTAGCAAAAAGACTCAGTCTGTAGAAGAATCCATGAACGTCAAATTTGAGGAGACTCAACCAGATCAAACTCAACTTGAAGAGTCTGAACCTATTTTAGACTTTACAAAGTCTACTTCCCCCGAAGAGGTTCAAACTTCTGGAAAATAGCGACAAACAGATCAAGAAGTTTCAACTAAAGTAGAGGATCTTCAGACTTTCAAATCAAGCAAGTCATCTCAAAGAACTCATTATTGGTAAGATTGATGAAGGAATTTGAACCAGATCCAAAAGGCGAGAAGAGTCCAGTATTCTAGCACTTGTTTCTAAAATTGAACCAAAAAGTATAGATGAAGCCCTATCCGATGAAAGTTGGATAGAAGCTATGCAAGAAGAGCTCGGACAATTCAGCATCAACGATATTTGGGAGCTGATTCCAAAACCTAAAGGTAAACCAACAGAAGTGAATAATGGCAAAGATGAGAGTTGAGAGAGACGAATTGCCCTTAGCTGAGGGAAACAATTGAACAAAGGTGATCTATAGCAAGAAGGAACACGAATGGTCACCAAAAGAGTAGAGCAACAATGAGGGTGAGGGACAGCGGCGCTGAGCAACCAACGGAGAGCAAGGAAAAAAAAAAGGATATCTAGCTGTAGCAGGGGAATAGCATGTCGACGTGAGAGAGAGAGAGAGAGAGAGAGAGACTGAAAGAGATAGCTGTGTGGAGACTGAAGAGAGGGTAAAGAAGATAGTTGATTGAGAGCAAACTGAGACAAATTATATAGAATGAAATTCCGAGAATATAGGGAAAAAAAAAAGATTTTCAAGTAGATCCCGGAGTCGATCCTAAAAAATGAATCGAACTGGAAAAATAAGGTAGATTCCAAAATCAATTCCAGACTAACAGGCTAGATTTCAGGATCCAAATACTAGGACCCGATTATAATAGGGTAAGTTCCAAGTTCGAAATTGAAAATCTACCCACCCTAAAACCAATCACCCTTCCTATAATCGACTCATACATGCACAGGTGATTAATTATAGCTTACAAAAAACATTCTATTCTGTACCAAAAATATAATCCTCACAATAATGCTCATGAAGGTAGGTGCACCAATCGCCTCTCCTCACCCTTTTAAGGATTGCATCATTCTTCGCATATAAAAAAGGAGCATTCTAGATGAATAGCTTAGCGCGCAGAGAGAGAGAGGAGGAAAATACTTGTAGACTTAAGGAGGCCCTGCTTCCTTATTTAAACTCTGTTTACAATACATGCAAAGAATGAGCTGCTTCTTCCTGTAATTAACCCAATATATAGAAAACGACGGTATCAAATCTACCCACACTTGCCAACCCCTCCCCTCTAACTTTTGTGTTGGCGAAAATCCGAATATCGAGTGTAGTCGGCACTTCATGATGGGGGTTGTGTTAGTTTCCTAAAATTGACTCTCGCATATGATGCTTCAAGCAGCCATTCAAGATGTTCCGTACCCGTTGCGGTGCGCCTTTTGCCATCTCCATGCAATACCCAAGCTCTCTTGAAGATCAGTGTATTTCGCCGTCCAGTTTAGCTCGAGCTTGACCTTGGTCGGGTCACTATACACTTCTGCATAATCACCAGGCCTGCGCGGCAGGTAATCGACTTTGATGTCCACTCCAGTTGCCTTCTTGCAAGCCTCCACAAATTCCTTCACTGATCTACCTGTTTGCATCAATTCCGACATATCTAAGATAGATGAAAGCATAAACAGATATATCCGTTCCTTCTCATAAAGCATAAATAGATAAATTTTTGGCATATCTAAGATCTTCATTCTCATAAACAGATACACGTGTTTTTATTTTCTACCTTCTCAAGAAAGTGACTCAAAATCCTGTCAATCCACATTATCTCCTACTTTATCAATAATATTTCTCCATTACAGTTAAGGTTTTTACAACTGATAAAAGGTACTCATAAAATTTAAATTTTCAAATTGAAGTGTTTGGAAAGCATAAACACAATTTTTGTATCCTATTCTACTTTCCCAAAGTTCGCTTTCTAAGGGATGCCACCAAAAGCAGAGTTACCTCTCTAACATTTAAATTAATACAAAAACAAGAAAATGGAAAGTTGCCTCTTATCAAAAGAATCGTTCAATTCATTTCCCCATACCTTTGCCGGTGCCGACATTGTATATTCCCACTTTCTTGGGTCTTGCTTTTTCAAGGGCTTTCACATGAGCATCAACAAGATCAGTGACATCAATATAATCCCTGACACAAGTACCATCCGGTGTGCTATAGTCCGTTCCTTTAACCTGCGAAAACCACAAACTTCAGATTGGCAAATGCTCTGTCCTATTTCCTAACTATTCAAAAAATTAAAACAAAAGAGCCTTATTGCCAAGCTTAATACCAGTAGAGAATAGTGCAGAATTGGACACAAACAACAAAACCCCAATTCATCATACCTTCAACCCAGGCATGATACCACGGGCAGCATCAAAACAAGCACCTGATATTCGCCCATGCTCACGTAATTCAGGTCGTGGTGCTTCTCCCAGTCTACCATCAGGGTCTGACCCAATCACATTGAAGTACCTGGAAGTATTCACCCAGAAAACATTTAGAAGAAAAAATTGGCAGAATTATGAAAACATAAGACTATCATGTACTGATGATTCTAAATCCATATTAATCTAGAAGAGATAATTCCACATGAATTGAGTAAATAGTATAGCATTGTCATAAATATTTTCAGGTCATCCAGTGCTGTAACATGAAAATCATAGATCAATCAACAAGCGACACTTCACATGTGTACAACATGGATGGCAGTCAAAACCTACAATACTGTGACAGCTTTACCAAAACAGACTGGCATATTCCAAAAACATATATATCATAAAATAAGTAACAAGTATGAGAAAACCATTTCAGTAATAAGAACAACTAAACAGAAGTGTTTGATTTCGACTAATAAAAATTAGTCTTGGTGAAAGAGAAAAAAATATGTCAGAGCAACAAAATCACATAGATAAGGTCATCTCAATTCCATGCGACCATATTGATAAAAAATAAAAATAAAAACAACCAACCAAATGAAAAAACACTAACATTATCACGATTACTGTCTTGATTTTATTAGGCTCAACCAAACCAAATTTGCATTACATGTACAAGACATACCTTAGTATCATGATGGCTATGTCAGAATTTTTAGAGAAATCAAGAATGATATCTTCTGCCATCTTTTTGGCCTTTCCATAAGGATTAATTGGAACCTGAACTTATGCCAGGATACAATGCAATCAGCCCCAGCATAAAAAGAACATATCAAGAAGCATGCAAAGACAGATATTCCAGTAAAGAGTTGCAACAAGTGATAACTTGCACCTGCGGAGTGTCCTCGGTAATAGGCATCTTGTCGGGCTCTCCGTAAGTTGCACATGTGCTAGAATATATCAAGGTCTTGACACCATGCGCAGCCATAGCTTCTAATACTACCAATGTATTTGATGTTATGTTATGGTAATACCTGCCAAGATCATGAAATGATGATTTCAAGCCACATTCAGATCATCAGAACAAACGAAAAACAAGGAATGAGCACTCAGTTAAAAATGGCCAAGATAGAAATACGCAATTTAGGGTAAATATAACTTTTGATCACTGAACTATGGGGCACTTAGCAATCAAAAAACTACACTTCGATTCCAATCACCAAATGATACTAAACTTCCATTTCTTCTTCAATCACCCACAAGTTTAATCACCCTTGCAAACTGTTAAGGTCTAACTTTAAAAATATATTGGCAACACCATTCCCTAACAGCTTAAACTTTTATGAAGACAATTGCGCACTCAACTTTAGTTTGATAGATTATAAATATATGGGTCTCCCTTTTTTATACGTCTTGTTTTTCTACTCTCACCAACAGCTATCGGATTTACATACTTTGAGGCCTTCATCATCCTGTCAATTCTCCTACAAGGGAGAGTCTCAAGATGTAAAATATATACGCACTTTCTCTAATAGCTTAAGGTTTAGAAAAACAATTGCGCAGTCAAATGCAATGCTAACATAGTATAGCAATTCATGTACATAGACATATTAAGAAGTAGCATGTTAGTGTTAAAGGTATTGGGAAGGTTCTCATCCTAACATTTCGAATTTTATCTAATAAGTGTGATAATCCACAAAAACTTAAACTTTGATCATCTTTTAAAAGTTTCTCACTTCTTTTACCCACGAGCTGGCTGCTACCTACTTGGACCAGAAGTTCTAAGCACAGGAGGAAATTTACAACAAACAGCCAGAGCCCCAATAAGCAATAGAACCCTTTTTCACACTAAAGCTTACAAGCATCCTTGAAGGATGGCTTAATTTTTTAAATCATAGAAAAGTCACGAACCTTTTGAAAGTGATATTAGTAATTTGGTGCTGAATCCAGATTCAGTAACTTAGAGAATCAGTCACAATTGGCAAGGTAGGGAGCACATCATCAATGGACTAAATAGTGTCAAAGAATCAACCTTTTATTCACATTCTTTAATAAAAAAACTCATATTCACCCAATGCCAACTGGATGAATTCAACCTCAAAAATATTACCTACTCCCAAGTCCTACTTGAGTATGCTATCTTTAAAATTTTTAGAGGGAAAATAGAAGACATGCTCAATCATCCTTCATTTTTCAATGTCATAGAGCAGACCATCCTATAATGTTGAACAATAAGATGAATAAACGCCATGGATAGTGGAAAGCCTATCTCTCAATTCAAAACAATAAAGGACAAATTTGCAGTACAACTGTGTAACTTAATTTTTTTTTCAAACACGATGTTAGACGAGAAAGGTATATACATCCATTAAAAATAATTATGGCATCATGCACCTAAGCTGATATACTATGTGTCATGTGAAATGGCCTCCTTCTGTACTACAACATGCATCCAAGTTTTAATAACTAGACATGAGTCGTTTGCTAACCGATCAACATATCTCTCCTCCACGAGTGTAAGTTTAAGTAGAGCGAAGAGTACCAAGATTGTACAGAAACAGTCGCCATACTCATACCCAAGATGATCAGGCCAGTTATTGAGAAGGTTTTAGATAACTAAAGTTTGCCACTCAGGATGGGTAACAAATTAGCGAGAGATGCTCCGAGACATACTGCAATGTTGCTGGAAAATTCACTGCTCCAGCAACTGCAATGGTGTTTTGCTTGGTATAGAAATCCACTAGAAAGAAATGACACATTGCTCACAAAGAGAATTTTTGCCATGGCAGGTCAGACATGAAACTACAGTTTACATCTGTGGAAATTCAGTGGATTTGCCGTCCCATGAAGAAAATAAGTGGGGATATAAAATGACAATCGCGACAATTAGAGTATAGTAAAGCCTCAGACATATGAGAATGCAGAGTACTTCGAACCATGATAACAAGCAAACTATCAAAATTGTCATCTTGAAAAACAGACATGTCAGAAGAATAAGTAACTCTCAATCAAAGTTTTCATCTTGTCAAACAGACGTGTCAGAAGAATAAGTATCTCTCAATCAGTTAAAGTTAAATGCCAAAGCCAAAGCATGCTGGCTGAATACCTAAGAGCAGTAGAATGCAGACCATAACAGAATAGATAAGTGCACTACTATGACCTTTCCACGCAGAGGTCTATACAGTCTAATCTAATGTATTGCATATACATGAAATAACAAACTAAACATGGTCGTCGCCTGTGTAATTCCTAATCCATAATATTCTGTCTAATCCAATGTAGACAGAACATAGTTGTAACCAATTAGTGTCCTCATTCTTACCATTTCGCATTAAACCATTCACCAATCAGTTCACATCAGCAAAGCAAAGGGCGGATCTGACATACTACTTATACTGAAAGACCTATATGCAGATTCTCTAAAGATTCAGGCACCAAATATATATATATGAAAGGCCAAATCTACCAGAAAAGAAACATACCTCAGAGGTTCTAGAGTGCTTTCTCCAACATACGCCACAGCAGCAAAATGCATCACGGCATCAAATGCATTTTCTGAAAAAATTCTGTTGACCTAACGGCAAATCAAAGAAAACAAATCCACAGCAAATTTCCAAATAACAATGTTGCTAATTTGGGAGGGGACTTTTGCATCCAACTAATGGCTTCTCCTGCCAAACATTTCGTTTAGCAGATAAGTTAGGCATGGGTTTCAGCTGAAGCCAAACACATAAAGCTATGAAATCCAACTTCAGACTTTTTTTGATGGTTTATTTTCAAAAAAAAGTGTAAATGCAAAACATTATACAAATAATCTTAGTCACTATAATTGCAAATATTTACATTTTATTCAAAATTTGAGATTGAGTTGCTCAACGTAATTCACAGTAAAACAAAGTCATTCATTAGTTAAAAGTCAAATGCTAAACATTTTTTTCTTGATAGAACATAAAATCAAATGTAAACACCATAGCCAAAGCCCAAGAGCCTCAAGCCACCCTAACCCCTTAAAGTATCCCGATAAAACAATCTAAAGGTAGAATAGATGATTGTGCATTAAGGATACACTTTTTGCATCCCCCAAATCTGCATAGATAAATTGCAGCCTTCCAGGCTCTGGAAACAGTTCCTGCAAAATCTTTACAGCAGCTAGATTTCCCCGAGAGAGATTATCCTGTGGGAAGACAATTTTCCTTGATGCTTAGTACACAAGGGGAGAAAAGAACAAATGATCCCAACTAGAAAAACAGATTTTAGGAAGTTGCGTACCACTATGGTCACACGATACGAGTCCTTCAAAAGCCGCAATGCTGCATGAGAACCAATATAACCTGCCCCTCCAGTCACTAAGACATGGGTCACTCCTTGCTCATGAATGGAGAACTACAAGGGAGACATAGAACAGATAATAGAAGTTAGACATCAAGTTCGATACTTACAATCCTAGCATACTAACACCCTTAATGAGGAAAAGCTTCCTGCTTGCAAGATTAGACATAGAGGAAAGTGTGATGCAATAAGTCAGTCACATGAACATTTATTTTTTTGCATGAGGTCAGTTCCATCCACAACTATGCTTGTGGGTGTTTCTTTATCCCCCCCCCCCCCTCGGGTAGCTTACAGTTCTTTTCCTTCTGTCCGTGTGGGGGAAGGTGTTAGGAAGGGCAGGCATGCACAATGAATTAAAGAGCCATTAAAACAACAAGAGATTAACAATGTTCTTTTATCCATTTGTTGGTATGGTAGAGGGTGTTAGGAAGGGCAAGCATGCAGCAGAATTAATAAGCTTTTAAAATCATAGGAAATCAGCAAGTACTGTTCTTGACATGTTGTCGATAATTACCCGGCTTGGTGTACTGAAATTTGGAGATTGCTTCAGCATTATTATGCATAATGCAGTAAGGGTAGCAGCCAAAATAATTTTCCCTACAAAATTGGTCTTCTTTTTTGGATCTGTATACTCCATGCCTGTATCAAATCAACATACCCATGTAAACAAAGTTATTTCTCATCTATAAGAAACAAAAAATATGTTAATATGACCAAATGCCAATCGTTAACTGACAATTGGCGATGCCTCTCTTCTCTATTTCTGAACTTTCAAAATAAGGGTTCATTCCAAAGCAGTATTAAAAATCGGACTCCTTCACACTAGAATGCAAACTGAAATTCATCCATTCAAATGAATGTTCAAATTGACCTGACCAAGGTAATGCATGAACTTACTTCCCATTCCCAAAGACATAGATCGGTTAGACCTGCCCTGATTTCTATTTCTGCCAATGTTTAGCATTTGAATGCAACCGTCTTAATGAATTAGCTGTCTATATATAACAGACACAATAATTCAGTCCCTCAGCAGCAATAAGCAAGAATTAGTCCTCCTTGATAAGCTCCTCTTGCAACCTGTTGCAGCAAAAAACCAAATTATATCAGTCATTTTGCATAGCAGTAATGTTCCAACTGAAATGCCATAGAAAACAAAATCATTAATGGCAGAATCTAGCAGGCCCCATCAGTTTTTTCCTCTCTCTTTTTTTTTTTTTTGGGGGGCCTAAAGACCCATCAGGTTAAAAGGGAGACAAAACCCCGAAATTCCTGAAATTATTATCAGAAGGATAGCTTCAATCTGAAAACCCAAAAATTACATAGCCTCCAACTGACAATTCACAGCTTGTCCCGTGGGATTATGGGCTGGCGGACAAGCAGAAGAAGAGGTCAATTCAGCGACATGACAGAGAACAAGCTCATCTCTCAAAGATGCTAAAGAGTTCCCAAAGATCAAACCGTTTCGAAAGCATGTTGTCGATTCCCGAAGCACTCCACATTCAAAAATCCCGAAGATCAAACCTTTTAGGAAGGAAATTCAAGAAAATCGAAGCGTACATACAATCAGCAACATCAAGATCACAAGGTCATGACACGAGGAGCGTCAAGCATTTCGAATTCGCAAGATCCCGACCAGGAACGACCTCAAACCACGCGAATTACAGCGAAGGAGGAAAAACCCAGGATTCTTTTTCCCTCACACGACCCGATCACCTCGTCTCTCGACGAAATCAGAGGAAAAAATCACAAGGAAGAGAGCACAGCACAAACGAGATAATATCAGGAGCACTCGAAAACAAGGCCCGCGGCACAGTTGCCAGGAATTATTGTCCGGCACCTGAAGAGAAGGCGCAATAAATGCTTTTCGGTCGCAAGAAAACAGGACAGATGGAGAGAGGACAGGACTCACTGTTCCGCGAGCGAGCGAGGGAGGGATCGATCCGACAGTCAAAAGGAACAGCAGATTCCGGGGCTCGGAGCGAAGAGGGTCTCGACGTGGGAGAGGCTTATAAAGAGCTCTAGACCGCGCGAGCTTTGAGTACAGAGCACGACGGAGGAGGAGGAGGAGGAGGAGGAAGACGAAGGGGAGGTGGTCAAAGCTGTAACGTGAGAGAGAGAAAGAGAAAAGGAGGGGGAGCGGTGAACGAACGATGCGTTCGACGACAGCGGGAAGAGAGAGAGAGTGGACGAAGACTGGTCTCGTGGCTGCATTTGAATCGACGGGGAGAGAGAGAGAGAGCTGTAATAGGCGGAGATTTCTCTGCGTCCATGTCCTTGAGTGCAGGGGAAGGACGAGAGGGGTGCGTACACTGTACAGAACATATTATTTCATATTTTTACTTTTTTTACATGAATTTGGCTAAAAAAGGGCCAAAAATAGAAGAGAAAGAAAATAAAGTGGTGCTCTTTTTCTTTCTTATTCTCGTAAATTATTTCCCTGTAGGATTCTGAACTTTAGTGCATAACCTTGGTCTTAATCGCCTAATTGATAGAATTTTCATTTCTAACAAAAAAATGAAACGCATTATCCCTATGTGTATGACCAAATATAAAACGGTCATTAATATCTCCATTGCATTTGAGGTGTGTCACGTTCTTCATGGTTTTTTATTATTATTCTAATTTTAAGTGGGACACGAGATACTTCATCAACCCACATGTTTGTTAAAGTAAATTAAAGTGACATATATGGAGCCATGCTAACTTTTCCGAAATTTGAGCGGAAAATGGTATGAATTTCTCATGACTTATCAATTTTTTTATAAGACAAGTACTATTCATTTCATAAAATATTTAATTTTTTCACAATATACATATATTGAACTCGCAACTCACGCCCTTTAACATTCTTCATATATAAAGTATTTGAAACTTTCATAAAATGTAAATAATGACAAATAAACTCACATGTATAATCTTTTTCTTTTAAATTAGATCACATTTTAAGTTTTTAAAAGCCAATATTTATCTATCTTAATAAGATTGGGACTCATTGATATATAGTCATTCTATTCAATTTTCATTATAAATCGCTGACATGTTGATCCAGTTATCTTTGACCATCCTATTTGGTAAATCGTTGTATTAATGATTTCTAGTGAAAATTAACCGGAATGATTATATTAATGTTTAGAACTAAATCAATAAAATTGAAAAAATTTAGAATTAAATAGTATCCGTACACTAAGTTTAGATATGATTGGACAAGTTTTCTGATTATTTCTTTTTAATGTTAGTCTTTCATTTGTGAGAATTCAGATGGGAATGACGTCTAGATACGAATAGAGAAAGAAAATCAGCGATAGGCATACATTATTCTCACGAAACGCGATTTTTAGAATTTGAGATTCACTCTATTTGCCAAGTGTCCTTGTACCACTAAGCTCAATAACTTCAAATATATTAATTGCATTTATGAAAATTATAAGGCTATCAATGTTACGTATTAATTCTAATCAAAAGCTTATCTTCATTGCTATAGTTGCCACGCTAAAATGCTTAATTTAGTGATGATCATTCTGAAATCCAAGTTACTCAAATTGAGACAAAAAAAAAAAAATTTAAACGAGGGCTATTTCGTGTGAAAAATTCTTTAAACATTATTTTATTAAAATAATCGTATATGCTACTTATAAATATGAAAAAGTGAAAATATTTTCATCGTCAAAAAAAAAAAGTTTGGACATAAATTATCGTTGATAATAAAAACATATTCATTAGTTAATTATTTTAAGTCATGCAAACAATCATTTTTAATAAAATTTTGAAATATTTATTTTTCACAAAATAAATAGAGCAAAATGTATTTAACAACTTAAATTCTATCTTCTTCTTTTTTTATGACTCGGGAACCCCGTATATATTTCAGAAATAGCCAGAAGGTAAACTCGGGAGGACGCAGCAGAGGATCCACCACCCCGACATCTCACTTAAAACACCAAATGCCTCCACTGGATTTTGAACCCCTCACTTTCGGGAAATGATCAATGGAACTCTTATTCAACGGAGCCATCACGGCCGGTGGTCTTAAATTCTATCTTTCAACCAAAAGAAAAACTTAAATTATATTTGATTACATATGACTTATTCATTCATCCACGTAGTGGGCTAGTAGTAATAGTACCACGTAGATTGTTTCAAGACTTTATTTACATCACTACTATGTACTAGTTATCATTTTCTTTACATAAATTGGTTAGGTGTATGTCAACTTACTATCAATTTTTTAAGGCTCATACATATTAGGATCTATTTGTTTATGTTTTTCCCAAAAGAAAAAAGAAACTTCCAGCCAAAACCCCAAATATCATCTAATTTTTTAAAAAATTATATAAGAATCTGTATGTCAACATTTATATATTATGAAAGTATCGAGTATTTCGGATTAATGAGGAGTTAAAGTGCAAAAGCCACAGGACTTAAATTAAACTAAAAGAAAAAAAAATGAAATGTTATCAAAATAAGTCTCAATTTACTTTTTTAGTCTCTCAAAACATTCAAATATTGATGGTAGATGCTGCCAAACCTAAGGGCCTACACCGGTAGCCTTGCCCTTAAGCAAAAGGTTTCCTTTTTGTAGAGTGAAAAATCTTTACTACAGTCAGAGAAATTCTTTCCCCAATCTCGAATTCGGTTCGCCGTGGGAAATTCTTGGCTTTATGGTAAGTATATTTGATGACAAATTGACAATTCCTCGCTGGTGCCAAAAAGTTGACCATGAATTACGCGCTTAGAGCCTGAGCTGTCCTCTGGCGTGGACCCCGCAAAAGCCCTGTGGGCCCCCATTTTATTGGTGAAAAAGGTTGACGTGGTCGCACGCATCTCGCGCGATTCGCACCTGCAACTCCGGATTGCGATTGGTGCTTGATTTGCCCTTTTCTTCTGCAGCGCCTCGGCATTAAAAGAGATCTCGTCAAATTGGACAATTACTAACATAGAAGAAGCCTACTTTATAATTAGAAGAAAAAGATAGGTGAAAATAGAAAATAAGATTAGCTTTGTCTTACTTAACATAGACTATCGAGAATCATTTGAATCGTCACAAATCGAGAATATGATTCTTGAAGCCCATTGAACCCTAAAATCTTATTTCAAATTTAAAGTTATTAATAAATGTATATTGAATTTAAAAATCAATAAGAACATATTTTTGAAAGGTTTCAGGCTTTAGGGCGAAGTAGAGGTAGTAAAGCATACTTGCAAAATTTAGGGAGAGTAAAGAGGAAAGGTTGGTATTATTTTATTTTTTATCAAATAAGATATTACATGCCCAAGAAGTATTCATGCTTACTTCTTTGGTTTTCTTTTCTTAATTCGACAATGGTTTGATTTCAACTTTGCTAATGTTTTGTTCATTTAACAATTGGCATCTTCTTGCAAAGCATATGCCCTAAAGTACACTCTTTTGCCACATGATCCTTCCATCAATGATACAATAACGCACCACCCAACCTACTAATTTTTCTATTTCTATGATGATACGTCACAGTTAAGCAATAATTTGATGTAATCCCTCCACCTAGGAGAGATGCATTATGCTTGGACCCTTCCTTTTCTTTTTTCAATTTTTTTTATATCTTTTATGAGCTTGATGATTAAGATATCAATTCAATTTATCAGAATATTCTCAAATTGATAAAGGGACATGTCCATGCATGTTCCTCTAGGGAAAAGTCAAACGGGATACTTCCAAGAGAAGGGTGGGGTCCCCCAACTTCAAATGGACTTCCCAATTCCAAATTCTTTTATTTTTTTTCTTCTCCTATATATTGATTCCTAGAAAGATAAGTTGCCCTCATTGCAAACCTTGCCCTTTGTTAGTGGGACAACTCATGCATCTGGATGCAAAGTGTGGCACCCGGTTAATGTGCCAGTCAATCAAACATGTGCATCAGTTTCAATAATAGCACTAATGTATAAGCAACTATATTAGTTAATGCCATTGATTAATTGGAAAGGTTAATTGAATAGCTCAATATCGAGAATTTATTAAGGCAATAATTATGGCAAACAAAAACTAAGAATTTTTCTACATCCCATGACAAACATGATTTGGGTATCGATATAGAGAACCCAAAATAATCTCCTTTTCTAATTGGTAAAAAGCCCAACTCATGTGCATGCTAGTAAAACTTCCAAGAGTGTGTTGGAGTTGCCTTCTCTTCACCCATCGATAAAATTGAGAATTGAGGCCTTGTAAGTCAACACCTTTCTTGGTTTCAAGATTTGTCCATCATCAATAATGTCATCATCTAATAAAAGATAAGAATCCAAAAGGACCTAGCCGAAGTCTCGCCTATATCTAATTAATTAATAAGTTCATTCCTTAAAATCAGTCTACGGATGGGATTTTAAGTGTGGGGACGGAACAATGGTTTTAATACTTCATGTGCACAATCAAACAAAATAATAATTGGATTTTTCACTGGGCTACATCCTTCATTTCCCTAATTTCATTAGTAAATTTGTGAAATCCTCTATATGTAACTCTTTGTTAATGTAGTAGTTCCTATTGAAGTGGAATATTCCTATTGGACTAAATTTGGTGAGTGAAAGTGCGAGTCCTACAGCGTCAAAATAATCATCGGACATAATCACATCAATCTACATAAATCAAAGCTTCCATTACTCTTGTTCTCGATGTCAACAAAATTTTAGATTTTGGATTTGAATGCCAAAAATAGAGGGCCTCTAGTCTTCGTAGGCCTTTGATTTTTCTCCCTCGTTTTTCCATGCTTATCACCTAACTTCTGATTGACTCCAACTTGAAGCCGCCCAACCTGTCAGGCCTCGCGCTTGCCTACCTCAGTCAGCACCCTCCACATGCTTTGACTTTTCCAAGCCAACCCATGATCATGATTAAGTCCTAATCCAATGGGAAAATGCCTAACTTGGATAATCACACTCAAATATTGTTTTTTTCTCAAAGTGTACTTGCCCTCCGTTTGCCGCTTCCAATGGTCAATCTTTTGCGGGCACAATTCTTCATAAGATAATACAATTTGAGGGTGGACTTGGTACTTTAGATCCCAATGGATACATACTTAGAGCATTGCATATGGTATTATGCAAGTCAAATGACTGTAAGTGATTGCGGAATAGTGTAATGACCCAGTCCAAGTCATTGCATGAACTGAAATCTGTAAAAGAGTATTAAAGCAATGATCGTTAAAACTGGAATAAACGACCATGGTCCGTAGTAGTGAAGAGCAAATCTATGCAATAATTGACTATTGAGGCAATAATTTGCATACTATATTTTTAATTTCTGTTAGAGCGTTGGCCAAATCGGTTGAAGAAGTGGTAAGTTTAAAATAGAGAACAAGTCTTTATTGAGTTTGTAAATTTGATGTTTGTTGATATACTTGTAGTCATCTAGTTTTGAACTAATCTCTTGAAAATATGTAGTGATCCTCTAGCAAGGGAATTACAGAGTCTTTTCATTGTGGTTTGGTTTTGTTTGAAAAGAGGACATCTTATATATATATTTCGAAAAGATTTGTATAAATTCATAGTCTTTCACTCCAAATAGAACAATGTTTATTTATATATTAGATATAGTTATAGTTTATCACAGTATGGACAAGATCAGTGATTTGAGTCAAGTATTTTCTTATTTCCCTTTTGAACACTCATATTAGAAAGTCTTTTAAATCTTTTGCATTGAAAATTCATTTAGATTCATTAACTCAAAGAAATCCACAAAACTTCTCTCTTTTCATACATAATAAGTTTTATTTTGATAATTCAGACACATGGGCACAATAATTATATCTAGAAGTTTATGATATATCTACAAGGCATATAAACTAATAAACTCTAGACCTTTAATCTGTGATAATAATCCTGACTCAAAATAACTTGCAAGTAATTGGTGAATTTTGAATTGTGACATCTAATTTCTGAAATGAAATACTCCAATTAACTGCTTCATCGATAGCGTTCTAACTATTTAATTTCATTTCTTTTTATTTTCTTTCTTTCTTTCTTTCTTTCTTTCTTTCTTTCTTCTTCTTCTTTTTTTTTTTTTTTGTTTTTGTGTGGAAACACCTAGCTTCAATCACGGCCTAAAAAGTTCCCTTGGAAAGATCTGGTTTACACGTGTACAAGCAAAAGGGAAGTTCCTCTCTCTTACCCGGCTGCTCTGTCTTAAATGGACGGCTCTCCCAAGATCTTCTTACCCACCCAAATTTTTTTATAAAGTGTTCCAATGTTCGTGAGCTAAATGCTCTTCAATCTTCAATTTTTCGAATCCCATATGGGGTCCGCGTGATTTAATGGTCGGGATACTCGAGAATGCATCCACAAAAAGTGTCTCCTTGCCCACCTAAACATGACACGCCCCTCACAAAAGAAGCTACTTTAATGCCTTGTCGTACAAATTTGATATCTTTCTTTTAACAAAGCCGTCACTCATAACCCAGCTTCAACAACAGGGTTAAGAGTGAACAAAATTACTGTTCTTTTTCAGCTACAAGCCAAGTACTCACTTCACAGTAATAGTTAAATCATATGAAACTTACATCAAATCATATAGGTCCCTACATAGGTCCCGATCGATCAAACAATTCTTATAAAGTGAGTTAATATAGCTTAAAACTGCATCATAATTTTCCGTCTCCCAAAGTGCATGAATCATGCTAGTCTAATGCTTTCCAGTTCTCATCGCTAGTGGTGTTTTTGGCATGATTGTCATTTTTATAGATGGAAAAACATGAGGAAAGATGTCAATATTAAAGTTGAATTTCATGTGAATTTTAAAATTTTTTAAATATTCTTACAAGATGACGGACTTTTTTATTAGATTCGAAACCTTATGGAATCTGCGTAGGTGGATGGGGCATCGAGAGATAAAAACACAGTGAAAATTGCAAAGAAAATCGAGGGTAAAGTTCGTGAAGCAAAACGCAATAGAGAGAAGGCTGACTTTTTTTTTTTTTTTTTTTTATGGTCGAAAGAGAGAAGGCTGATTGATCCTTGGCAATTAGCAGAGTCGGCAGACGGTAATTTTCAGAGGTTGTCTTCTTCCATCAGTCCAGTGCGAGGTGTTCCGCCAACGGTGAAGGGCCACGACAACGAGAGTTTTCAAACGCGTTGTCCCTACCAGACTGATCAATGATTGTTTCCCTCGTGTTTGTCTATTGGCTAGTCAAGGCCAATACCTAGAACAACTCAATAATCAACAGGTGGACCAACATCATAAGTCCTTGGTCTCGAATTCGTACATGTCACTTTAATATGTTTTTGAAGTTGTTGCCACCCCATCATGGACCGATCGAGCTCGAATATTCTCTTTCCTTCTTTTCCTTTTTAATGAAAAATTCCGAAAATCCTCTGAGCCGACACCCGTTTTTTTTAAAGTTATTAAAACTTTTAACTCTGTTCCAAACTACTCAAACTTGATCATTTTGACTGAATAGCTTCTAAAGCGGCATCTCTTCTCCTAATTTCCCCCCAGACTTGATTTTATATAAAAATACCTTGTGAACTCAATCACTTTGATCCAACAACCCTCTTGAGCTCATCACCGGATGGCCGATCGACAAACTTGTGCTCATTTTGCGTAAACATTGGCATCTTTCCTAAGGTCATTTTGGTTCAAAAATACCACCCCTCAAACCAAAAATCAAAGTAAAAAAAAAAGACTTCAATTGGCTTTGCTGCGTACTTCTTGCATGCAAGAAAGTGCCTCGTTGGGTTTTCTTCGGAAAAAATTGTCTAAAAAGTCATAAATTTATTACATTTTTATCAATATTTGTCGGATGAACTCAATTAGTATAATATAAAAGAGTTTAAGATTCAATTAATATAATTAAAAGATTTATGATTGAACTGTTAAAAGTACAATAAATTTAGAACATTTTGAACAATTTTCCTATTTTCTTCATTCCACTACGTTCTCATTACAGCTTTCCTCCCACAACTGCAATGATTCTCCATTTTTAAATTTTCAATCCATTAAAGAAACTCCATGCCTTTCTTTCTAATCTATAAAGTTGGGGCAAATTAATTTTTTTTTTTTATACTTTTTATGTGCACATGGGGTGACATGGGAGATAATACAATTTTTCGGACTAAAATACCCCCGAAAAGAGGGTGAAACATGCGCATGTTTCATTGGTTGGCCATCAATTAAAATAGCTATTAGGTTATGACGGTTATTGGGTCAGACTGATTACGTTTAGGAATATTTTGAAATAAAGTCGAGTCTCCCGCATCGAAGGTAGCATTTTTCAGTTGTTTGGGCTTTTTCAATGACTTTGGCTCTCCATTCTTGATAGTTAGCTTTTGGAGTGGGATTCACCCCAGGTTTGCATAAAATATAGCTATTTCGAGAGTGCGATTTTCTCAAGATCTGTACCAAAACACTCGATAAAGTTACTGTGGTTGGACCATTGACGTTTTTGCTCCCATAGACCATCATAGACTTCCTCATTGCATATTTAATATACTCGGTAGAGATGATCAAGCGGGCAGCCCGATGGGACTGATAGGCCCGCTCATCATGAAGAGAGAGAGAGATGATCCCTTCTTTCCTCACAACATGGACTCCTATCTTAAGACGATGAAACAGAGATAGGTCGATCCAGATAATGTCCTTCGCAGAAAAAGAAAGTCAATTTACATTTGGAGTCAGAGAAATGCAATCCCAGGATCATTGCGAGAGAAATGCGCATTGACTTGGAGTAAGAAACGGATGCAGAATATCTGAAACAAGAAGAGACTCAGCCCTCAGCGGTCCATAAATCAATGTCTTATGAAACATCCACAGAATAACAGCGACGAATTACGATCGTTGACGGCATGCAATAAGCTTAGGATGTAGCTGGTTTGAAGATCTACTCGACCAATTTCAAAGGTTACCACTGAGAGTACCCAATTTCAAAATTCACATGTCTATTTACTTTGAGTAAATCACAATGTATATATCGAACGTTATGGACTAAAAAGCATTTCTTTTTCCATCATTTCATCCTCAAAAATTCTTTACAAGACATCACTAGTGTCTGCAAGCCTGCGTTTGGTGAGTCCCTTGAGGCCAGATGAACTGTAGCATGATGCATCAATCCCTCGAGACTTTCCCTCCGAATCCTGTAAGCATTGTGCTTGAACAGCTTTAACCATGAAATCCTGGAGAATCCTTGTGATTCACTAGTTGTATGGTTGACGAGGCAAGAAAGAGCAGCAGGATAGTCATCTTTCTCCAACATCACGCAGAAGCGCTCTTTTATGAGAGGAAGAGGCAGCGACCGATCTGCCCAAACCAAGTGATTCCAAGTTGTTTCTAGTAGGCCATACTGCTAGCAAGCATCAAATAATTAGTGACAAGTAGCTTAGTTGAGAGGCATGAGGACAAGTAGAAGCTTCATCAATTATGTTTATTATCTAAAGGTTATTCGGTTCAGTTATGTTCTCCAATTATGTTCTTATTTCATCTTGTAGTATAATCCTAGAAGTCTATATTACAAGTCTTCTTATTTCATTCGAACAAGAGTTTATTGAATTTCAGCAAATTTTTTTGTTTTGCTTTGTGACATGCAATTCTTAAGTGTGATGCTTAGGAAATCCTTGTTGCGATGCTCAGGAAAATTATAGGAATTGATGAGAACTAGAAGAGCAGTCACAATACACAAAACTAGTAAATTCCTCCAAGCATCGTACTTAAGGTTTCTAAGCATCAAACTTGAGAAAAGAACCACATCTTGGAATTTAGAAGCAAAGACATACTGAAATTCAATTATCTCCATTCACTAGGAATAGAAAGAACTACTCTTATTATGAAGACTTTTCCAATAATCTACTCCAAGTTCATGTAGGAAAACTAAAGAGGAAACAAAATTGAAAAAAAGAAGTCTCTAAACAAGAATCATGACTGAAATAGGACACCTGTAAACAAAAACCATAATGTCCTTAGAATGGACAAATGAAACTACTCGAGAATCAACAAAGAAAAAGATTATACTCATTACCTGATCTTGACTCCTAAGTCAAAATAAATCAAGTCTTCAAATTATGTATGTGGGATTCTCACCATTTTATCAGTCTCCTATTTCATATGTTCAATTTTCTTTCCCTCTTTCATTATCCTAACATCGAAAGAACATTTAGGCAGTATGATGCATATTGCTAGCATGAGAAACAGTTATCTACCTGATGAATACCCAAATAGGCATAAACTTGGCACTTACAGAAAATTCAAGTTGGCATTCAATTGCTCTGAAAAGTTAACCCAATTACCAAATGCAAAGAGCAATGATTTATTCAAGAGGTGCAAGATTTCAAGTACCTGTCTGGCTCTTGAAGAATCCAATACTATCCGAAGATGGCGTTTCTCATTGAAGTGGTGCCCATGGTGCAACATCTTTTGATAGACATATTGTAAATCATCCCACCTCTTCCCTTCGAAACATGCGTCCAGTATAGTGTTGAACGTATAGGTATCTGGTATTACCTGAAACTTGTAATCAGATTTACTGTTAATATGAATGGCATCTTCCAGCATCCTGTTAAAGAGCTGTTTTGCTTCCTCAAACAGCCCATGGTCAAGGTAAGCTTTTAACATGACGTTACAAGTAACAAGATTTGGGGAGCAGTATTCCTCCATCTGCTTAAAGATGAAACTCCCACTTTCAATGTCCCTGGCCTCCAAACATGCTTGAATCAAGCCAGTGTATGTCACCACAAGAGGCTTATTAGCCACTTTGCATATCTTCTCAACCTGTCATGTGAGTAAAATGTCAAGCCACTGATGTGTGTTTCACAAAACATACAGATATAAGCATAGTGCTCCACTTCCTATCACCAGTGAAGACTTTACTAAACAGTCTCCATGAAAATCCTGACAGGATAGACTGCTTCCTAAAGTTCAGTAGTGACAGCAAAAGAACTGCCAAAAAGCCCCCAAGCTCTCACTATTGATTTCCTTGCAGGTGCTGTCATTGGAGATCCACCATTACCGGTCTATAAAAGAAAAATCTAGGTCGTAAGCAAGAAATTTTCTCTAGTTGCAATGATGTTTTAGACTTAAACATCGCTCCCTATGCTACTACAGTAAGACAGCGATATATCAGATGCAATGTTGAAAACCCAGGCCAAGCATACTGCTGTGAGATCTCACCACATACAGAAATTACATTTTCAAAGTTCATCACATCTAAGAGACTGTTGCTCAGATTGTAATATGGTTGGATTTCAACATTATCTTTATTCTATTCATAAGGTCAACTGTTTATAGCAATGGATGAGATCAATGAATTCAGAAAAACTTCACTTCAATAGTAGGAGTTGGATTTTATCTTAATACAGACAGGTGAAGAAGACAAGTTTGTGGAATTCAAGGAGATGAAAAGAAAATAGAGAGAACAAGTGTTATAAAGGAAATGCAAGACGAAGTTAAGTGCGGCAGATCTATGGCCTCTTGCCAGAGAGAATTTCTTAATGTGAAAACTAGATGTAAGTGCACCAAATGTGGAATTACATTCCATTGCATAGTGCATATGGTAAGTGCAATCTCAAACGAGAGTGAAAGATGTGTCTGATGAGACACGTGACATTGGACAACTTTTTTTATTCATGCTATGCAAATGAGGAAGTCAGGGTCTGACATTGAAAATTTCTTGAGATGCTTGATGTTGCATTATTATGCATCATCTGCCACTGACTCTGGTGTGATGGATAGTTCGAGACGAGGGCAATAAGACTCATGGTTAACAACTGAAGCAACAAGCAACTCACAACTTTTTAAAGGATAAGATTCCCTCTTCATCATTGATACCATGGCTAAATATAAGCCCAATGTCGTGTCTGGTCTAACATAACTTTGGCAATATGTTCGAGGTTACTTCTATCACACAATCAAAAATGAACATCATTCCACATTTCTTGATTTATATCTAGTGTTTTTGGAAATTTTCTCCAGACTGCTACGACAGAGATGTCAACTTCTCATTGCGCCTCCATTGCCTAACATTCTATTTGCCACCCTTATCCCCTGCAGTCATCATTTTGCCAATACAAAAAATTTCCTAGCGGTGACAATCAATTCAGTTTAAGTTCAAATTCTCAGACCTCATCTGTCTGGGACAATGGTATTTAACATTGGTAAAATGGACACAGCACCGAATTACACCACAAGCAAAAATCAATGAAAAGATGGAACACTTTAAAGTCGTGTCACACTAAATGACAAGCTATTACTCCATCCAATCGGCTAGGTAGGAAGCCAGCAAGAAAACTAACTAAGCAGCCCATCAAAATAACTACATTAATATGAATGCCTCAAACTCTTGACCATTTTCCTTTTTCATAAAAGAAAGAGAATGTCTCAAACTGCATGAATCTGCATCAATAGAATTAAATAAAAGAAAAGGAATATGTAGTATCAAACAAAGCAGGTATCCATACAATTTTGCTAAAATGTGAGGAGGTATTGGAGTAATTCGCACGTCTCATAAATTGAAGTATAAAAATAGTAGATCAAGCATCAAAGAATTACCAGCCTCAATGATTCCTGGCACCTCCCAGCACTGCAAAGACAGCGAGCAAGATCATAATAGAGAGCAGCAGAACCTACTATTCCTCGTTTCTCCATTTCCTGAACCACTAACACAGCCTCATCTGTTTTTCCTTCTCTCCAGAGTGTATTCACAAGAACTGTAAATCACCAAACTTCAAGATCAAACCAGCATCAAGACCCATGCCATGCACAAGACTAAGTTTATGGCATATTATGATACTCGAAAACTTGATAATGACCAATAAACAAAACAAATATATAAGTCTGTTGGTCAAATGAGGTCTATAAACTGAAGATTACATTAATTGATCAATCTCATCTCAGCAAAAAACAGAAAAAAAAAAAAGGGGGGGGAACTTGCTTAATATTACAATACATGCCCTGGATATGATAAATCTTCAAGTCCTCGTATATAAGAATTGGTTTGATATAGGGCCAGAAATTAGCTTCATGCACACTTGTAGGTTGACTATTTGATTTGAGTACCTATTTTATACTGAAGCCTCATGCCCTCTTTACATATTATCCTTTATTTATTTATTTATTTTTGCTTTTTGCTTAATCTAAATTTCAAAAATAACACAGTATTACTTTGTTTAAATCCAATACCATTGAAACCTTCACAATACTCGAAAGTTGACAGGTAAACTCACATATAACTTTTTCATAATTTTCTGAAATTTGAATAATATTCTAAATTTTGGCAGAAAAAGCAAAAATAAATAAAAATAAATAAAATACTTTGCATCTTTGCTTCAGTGTAAACAAATCTAGCGAGGCCAAGCTTGCCCAGCTGCCGGTGGGGCTCGACCTCGCCAGATCTGTGTGAGTTCACCCAGCTGCCGGTGAGGCTTGGCCTACGAGGCATGGCCCTCATCTGGCCGGTTGCTGGTCATCCCAAGTCCAGTGACCGGCCACCTTGAAGAAGAAGAAGGGCAGAAAGAAAGGAAAAAAAGAAAAGAAGAAAAAAAGAAAAAAAAAGGAAAAAAATAATAAAATAATAAAAAATTATCTAAAAAAAAAAATGATTTGATTTCTTTCTATTCTGAAATATATATTTACTATATATAGAATACATATTCAATTTTGTATTTTATTTTATTATTTAGTATTTATATTTATTACATATTTTAGGTATATTATTATAGTTTATACTATAGTGTATTATTTACTACTTAATAAAAATTTGATTAGTTAATATTTTTATTACTTAGTATAAATATAATTAATCACTAGAATTTCTATGATTTGATAGAATTTTAGAATGGAATAGAATTCTAAATTAGAATTCTTTTGAAATTGAAAATATAATATGATTTTTTTACTCATAAAAAGACAATTATATTATATTCAATATCAAATTTGAGGAAAGGAAATTGAAAAAGAATTGAAATAGAAATTTTATGCAGATTACCAAACGCATTTTTGTTTTTTTTCTATTACAGAATCATAAATTTTATGCAGTTACCAAACACGTTCTTTTACTCAAAAATTGTTCCCGAAAATAAAATAAAAAAGAATCATTTCTAATCATAAATTGTTCTCGAGAACAGAATGGGTTACCAAACGCGCCTTTAACTGCCACTTTAGTTCACTTTTGATTCTGATGTGAGCTTTGTGTATCGGCGGATGACAATTTGAGACTCCAATTGCGAGATGAACTTTAATTACAATCATTTAGTTTTTAGTCCTGTAATCTCTTGAGTTCCATTATATTTTTCAAATTGGAAATATGATATAATTCTTTATCAAATTTTTAAGTACTTCATTTTCAACTGAAAGATCAGAAGATAGCCTCTAATTTTATGTTTCCTTTTTTTTTTTTTGGGCCATCTGGCACTAGATGATTGGATAAATTTTTGCACTGGACCTTTCAAGAGACCGCCACTTGTCATCATCTGATGAAAGTTGTCAAACCTTCAAATCACTTTATTTAAGATGATGTGAGCCCACAAATAAAAGAATTTACTCGAGTACCTTTATATGTCAAGGCATTTGGAATGCACGAGCGCTGGACCTTCCTGAAGAATTCATGAACCAAATTGTACTTCTCACATGCAAACATCACCTGCCAAGGAATAATTATGGAAAATGATATAAGTCAGCCTAAAGAACAAGCCCCACTCCTTCTCCAATCCCAAAGATATACGGAATTAAAAAGCAATCTGGAAAATACTTCACGAGACTATACAATGAGACACTAACCTGACAATTACATTACATTCTAAGCAAAAAACATGAGCTATAAATCAAGCAAAAGTGGTGATTTACATCTGAGATACAGGCCATGGACATATGAGACGCAACAGCCAACCTTATACAGTCTACTGCAGCTTGGAAGTATAAAAAGCCAAAGGATGGTCAAGCTGTGAGTCTAATTCAAAGTAGCTCTATGAAAACATTTTCTTGGTTTACTATAGTCAAGCAAGCTAGTCGAGGAGAATATATTCCCTATAAGAGAGGTTAGAAATATTTCTAAGAAAATAATTCATTTTCTCTAGTCATTTTCTAGGTGAAGGTTCTCAAGATGTGGTAGGATTCATGGACACATAAGGGTTTGGCCTTGTGGTGGTCCACCCCATCCATGATCCAACAGAGTCCGGTCCCATCTTTCCTCCTAACCATACTTGTTAAAAAAGACCACTGGCCTGCAGAGGTGAATTGAATTCTTAAGAAATGATTCCACAAAGTAGTTTAACAAATGGTAGTTATATGCTCTAGAACATCCCTTTTCACAATCAATTACTAATTTTTAATGTAATAGAATACGGGGTTTTAGTCCACAAACGTTTTTTTTCCATAACCTTTCAGTTAGCATTGATATGGGTAATTATATCTTCAGAAATTAACTAACTCTTCAGATGAATGGTGATAAAGATGGCTTGTTAAAGTAAAGAAACTCACAAACATCCTGTGTGACATCTAACAGTTCAAACAACAATATATCCATTATAAGCTAAAAGAGCATGGAAAGCAAAATCTCTTCGCGCTCCATTTAATGTTGATTTTTGTAAAATTCTCTATTCTCTTTTAGAACACAAACATTTCCTTGACATTTGCCACATTCCCAGTCAGTTCTCGGGCCCAAATTTTAGCAAGGGTATATTAGCCCAGAGGATCACACTAAATTTTCAGCCAATAGCAGAAGTTTTTATGAAATCCTACTCTTCATTTGAAAACAAATATATTATTCCAACGAGAAATAAACAAAAGCCAGAAAAAAGTTACCTCCATGACAAGTCCATATGTTGTTAAAGATGGGTGCTGGTTATTCTGCTTTAACTGTTGTAAAACCCAGAATGCCCCTTCCCATTGTTTTCGTTTGACACATGCATTAAGCACCTACATGCATCAACCATATTTAGGACTTGATTACTTTCACGTTTGCAGATTCATAAACACCAATAAGATGACAAAGGAATAATACTTTCAAAAAGAACTGCTTGGTCTTAAATGACCTGTATACATAAGTGAGATGAAGTACTGAAGTGCTTGGCTATGTCCAGTTTCACAGATGTCACTAAGATTGCGAAGAAGCAATTCCTCTAAATAGGAGTAAAGAAGCCCTCAGTTTAGTCTCTGATGGTGTGTAATACAAAATATGCAACCTAAGTCAAAGCCTTATCCATAAGCAATTCAGAGTTATGATTGCTAGATCAGCAAGTCAGCCTCAGAACAGAGCAGTCCCAAAACAGCATAGTGGATCACCAGTATCACATGTTATCAACAGTCTCGCATTAAACATATTGGGACAATTTCCCCCAAGACAGGTAACATACACAAAAAATCCTATAATAGCCTCAGTAAGTTATTCTGCTGATTTTCTCAATGATTCCTTCCTTTCGCACTAAGTCAGGCATGCCATATGACGAGTCCTATGTCACTACACTTTGTCCTGTATCCAGTTATCAAAGAGAGATATTACTCTAGATCTTTTGTGAGGTTTCTCTTTACTTCTCTTACTTCATCCATTTTAACCAGCATCCCCACATGGAGGGCCATGTTCTCATTGGACCTTTCTAAGGCTGTTCATGCCTCCAAATAATATCATATGAGCTTATCTCTTCTGATTTTCAATTGAACCCGAACCAATTTTGAATACATTAATTTTCCATCCTTGCTTTTCCTAGCACATGAGGAAAGAACTCTCATCTCCACTACATTATATGCACATGTTGATTGCCTAGACTTTCATGCATAAACAATTTCGAATCTTATTTTGATTGCACAGAATGACTCTTAAGCCCAAATAACATCCAGTAATTGCAGAGAATAATAGACATGGCACTCCAACCTATCCATCCTGCTTGTATCCTATGGGGTGACATCTCAATTCAGTACTCATACTTTTGCAACCTGTACACAAGATTACGGAATTGCTATCTCTGTAGTACTTGTCTCCAATTCTCATTTTGCCTTCAGTTGGACCTCCCTTACTGAATCTATACTCCACAGGCCCCATGTTTAAAAGTCTTAAATGAAAACCTCGAAAATTGCAATGTTTCCCTTCGTAATCGTGCTTCATATCTAATGACGCTATCCAGAAGCATAATTAGTATGACTACTTTCTTAGAATGCCTTCATCTGCCATGGCACGGTAATCTTCAATAAGGCATGACTCATAAGTTTTTAGGCATAGTATTTAATCATATTCATAATTGCAACAACAGCTTATTAACCATCACCCTTATACATGAAAGTTTCATCATTGTGAAAGACATATAACAGGATTAACACCATATAGGACAAAACTGGAAGATAATTAGTGAAAAAACATCAGAGTGAAGCTACTTATACAGGACATCCACCGAAGCTGGATCAATAGCATATATAACTCACTGCATTGTAGACAATAATATCTGGTTCCAATCGTGGGTCCCACTTCACCAAGGTTGTTGTTTTAAGCTTTTTCTTTGGAGGAGATCGCATAGTGTCAATGACATCAAAAAGTTCTTTCATGTGCCCTGCTTGTCCAAGGGTCACCGCAATGGAGCGATAGGCTACTAAATCGGGATAAGTGGACATCTGATTCTGGAGAGAGAGAGAGAGAGAGAGAGAGATATTCAGTCAAGGTTTCCTGCACCCCAATGTTTACATAAAGCAAGTGCACATATTTATCAAGGATTATTCTACCTACATCTGCCCCCAAAAAAAACGAAGAAGAAAAACAACCCAAAATAAAAGTTTAAGCACATTACTTGCATCAAATGAAACAAGTTTAGCGCTTCAACAGGCCTCCTTGCCTTCCCAAGTACATCCAGTGCAGCAGTGTAAATGTGCCTGAAGATGACAGATTGCTTAGTTCAACAATATTCTAAGATATGCAGTAGTTGAGAGAGAATGATTTTGGAGTTTAAGACAACTTTTAAATACCAAGATCCATTGCTTGCAGATAAAGTGGGAAGTCACATTGAAGAAATTTTTAAAAAATTCCCATGCCAGGTGCATGACAAAATTCTTATTGATTTTAACCCATGATAAGTCCTATAGATCACTCAATTCTGAAAACAGCAAAATCTTCAATAGGTATAACTAAAATAATATCACCAGTCATCCATCATTCTAAATTTTCACCTCGCTATCCACTCCTACTGCATGCATTCTCTTTTTTATTTTACTTTGTGAAAAAAATATGACTCAAACAACCTGAAACTATCCAGATACTAAGACTGTAAGCTGAAACTGCAGTTGCAAAACCAGGCATTAAAGCTGAATTCTTTCAAAGGCAAAGCTTGAGGCGAAAAATTTATCATGAGTACAGTGACCATGTTTCCTTCATCCAACTCCAAGAAATTAGTAGATCTATACAATTACAACATTCAAGTTCCTCAACAATCAAGAAACATTGACTTAAAGTTTCCTTTTAGCCATAAGTATGAATAGGACCAGCTTTTGTGTTCCAGGCTGCAGACCCCACCTCAGTTTCCTATGTGTAATGGGATAAGAGACTTTGTTTCATCAAGCTGAAAACTCATTGATCTTAAAAATTTGTCATGTAGAGATAGTGGCCAAAAATCAGGACACATTTTGCTTTTACTTAGTGAAGAACAGCCAGGACCAAAAACTCCCCCAGCAGAGATAGCAGAAACACCAGTCTCTGAATCCAGTAAGGCAAAATTTTATAGAAACAAGACAGAGTTTCCTTCTTTTTCTTTATCAAAGTAGAAAAAGCTTATTATGGCCCCTAAGTTGCAATGGTCAATCAGGAAAGAAGTTTCTACATCATATAAACTTTGACTGATTATTCGTCAACAAAATATATCTAAGTGTTTATGCATACCTTAACTAAACTTCAAATCACCTATGTGCTGGAAATTCTTTTCAATTCAGAGAAGTAGAAGAGCATTAAGATAGAAAAAGACAAGGTGAACGAAAATGAGGAACCATCCCAAAGGTGCCACATGACGTCGATTCTTTCAAATCAAGAGTTATTGGCATGGTTTTGAACTGCCTAATAATATGCATCTTTCCTAAGGAGGCCACCTACTAGAAATGATCAATTTCGTGAATTTGTTTCACTGCTACTGTGTTAAAAAGTTTTTAACAATTGTTCAAGAAAGTTTTATTGTACAGTTATACAAGGAGCCATGAAATCCATATCTGACAATGAGAGCAACATATTAAACCCCGAAAGGGATTGTAGCAGAGATACCACTCCATAGAACTTAAGACAAAGGAAATAAGACACCAAAAGGAATTGTAGCAGAGATACCACTTCATAGAACTTAAGACAAAGGAAATAAGACACAAAGCTAAAATTCGTGGCCATCAAGGCAACAACACTACCATGGGAGGAGAATGCATTAAGTCCATCACCACCATCGAACTAGTTATTTCCATTCATGCCATTCCTTTACAACCAACACCACATTACTGCCATTATCTCCACCCTAGAACAATGCGCTGACTAGACAACTCAAGTCCTTTAGTTTTCTTATGAGTTATTAAGCTGAAGATTATCTCATCTTTTTGCAGCATCTACTTTTCTCTCTAAAATGACATAGCAGTAACTAGTAGGATTTTGGGGATAAGAGGGATAATGAGTGCAAATGATATTTATCATTTCAGAATTATCTATTCTTTTGCCAGGCTGCAACAAACAAAGGCCTAAATCGTTATGATTACCAATCAAACAAAGAGAATGGTAGCACAATTTTGCACCAGCATCAAAGACAAAGCCAGCACCTGAGCTTGTTTGATTTGAAGCGCTCGCGCATTTGGAGCCACTCTATGACTTGTAGTACTCGCCTCCAGTTTCCTAATTTCCCAAGTATCTGGATAACCCTCAGTACAGAATAATCACAAAATTTGATTTTTGCACTCCGCATAATTTTAGAGAACATCCATTCTGGCATGTCAATGTCTGCACCATTCAACCTGTTAAATTAAAATATCTAAACTGAATCTGACAATAAAAAGAACAACTCAATAAAGATGCCTCATAATAACTAATAAAGAGATATGACAGATAAGCTGAAAGAGATACAGCAAACACGCCACTCCAGTTATAATCCATGGCATTACAGGACGAGGACATCATTTATCAGCTTATAAAGCATATTAAACATGGACATCCAACAAACAACAGAGGATGAGGCAAATAAAACAAAGAAGAAATTGACTCTCCAACGGTACCCAAAGCCAAATGCAATACAAGAATTTCTTTATCTTGCTAATAAAGTTCAGGGAAGATTTTCCCACAGATCTTCTTAACAAAGTGGTAAATTCCAGCACTCAATGCATGTGCATTATTCAGTTCTGTTAAAGTATTATCTCATACTTGTTTACAGGTACCATGGCCTTTGTATATAATCCCCTACCAAATAGCTTAGACTCGTGGGTTGGATTTGCTATCATGGTTTCAGAGCCAAGTTCCAATCTGCCATTTACCATTTAAGTTTATTTTTCGTGTGATTTTCTGTTCTTCAGTTCAGCATGCATTCTTTATACTGCTTCAGTCCAGTTTGCATGTGAGAGAGAGAGGGTAAAAGTGTTAGCCTACATCACTTGTTTACAGGACACATCATGGCCTAATACAAATGTAGTCTCCCTCCATTTGATAGCTTAAGTTTTGAGTTAGACATTCTAATAAATTCAAATGGAAAACAAGATCAAGTCAAATCTGTTTATTCAGATTTGTTCTGCTTTAATACATGATGGGACCAGGGAACTTAGCTAGCATCTACTATTACTCTTCCACAAACATAAAGCACATGATAAAGTTTGGTTCTTGCATTATGCAAGATATTAATTTTTAGAGTATAAGAAAGCACTAAAATGAACCAAAAAAATTCAGCTTGGGTCTAAGATTTCCAAACGAAACCACCATGCTGGTCAAAGTGAACAAAACAAAAGCATGGGCACTCCTAGCATTAGTCATCGTATGAAAGTGACCGTCCAAGGTTTTACCAACCAAATTTTTGTTATTACATTGATTTAGATGAAGTGAAGTTTACAGAGGATTGTGATAAACGTACTGCCCCCTCCTATAAGTGAGAATATCTCACAGGAGTTCCCAGGATCGTCAGCAAAGATCCAACGCCACCTAAACTTTAAGCATGTCCACTAATACATGTGCATGTAATCACGTTTTCATATCAACTGCTCCTTAGATGTCCATTTTCTTTTTCCCTTTTTCAGCCTGTTTCCTTGGATGTCCATATGAATCAACCTAAGAGCAATGGTAACTTTCTCTTTTCCGTCCCCCTTGGGACTGCCACTATGCTCACTAATGCTTTGTCAAGACTTCATAAATTTACAACATGAAACCTCGGTCTTACTCCACATTCAGCAAAAAGGCAGGTCCAGCGACAAAATCAGCGAATACTAATATATTGGTATTTAGAAGGAGAGCCAAAGAGGAAGTAGAATACTGACCATTTTGCTAGCTTCTGGATTCTATCCTCCATTTCCATCCGCGAAAGTTTTGGCTTATCAACAACATCACTGAACTCATTCAAGGTCCTGAATGCAGCTCTTTCTTCATCGAAATACTCACCATCTTTGTTATAGTTTGAAGCCCTCCTGGTTTTCATTAGCGAAGCATTTTGTCCATTTAATTTATCATCAATACTTTTCTCAACTCGTTCATCTTTCCTCCACAAATTGCTGGGTATTTTGGTGTTTTTAACACCACCTTTCCATCTAAATTCCACGCCTTTATCATCTTTAATAACGTTGTGATTGCCCAATACTACAATGCTAGCTTTTGTATGCCGAGCCTTCGAATCCTTATTCAAAATTTGCTTCTTCGTAATAGGAATCCCTCCCTGAACAGCCCTCTTCCCCTTGCCATTCGCGCGACCCTCTTTGGTCTCCAATTTATGCCTTCTCTTCCTCATACCATCTCGGCTCAATCCATCTTTACCTGCACTGGAATCCATTTCTCGGCCCGAATCGCCATCAAGTTTTTCCCCTCTCGCATTCAGCTGATCTGCTTCAGGTTCTCCACTCAAACTATCGTCCGATTCATTCGAACTGTGCGCACGCCTTTTCTCCCTAACAGACTTCACAGACTCCATTGCCCTCAAGTACTCGTCGAAGGAGGGCTTAAACTCGAACTCTTCCTCGAGCAAATTGCCTCCATCCGGTTTTCTCGAAGACCCTTCTTTCAACAGGGCATTGATTCTTCTGTAACGAGCCCTGGTCAAGCTCCAGACGCGAGGCATCGGACGCCGAGATTCGGGAAACCCGCATGGGCAAAACCCTTTCTGGGTTTGAGCCGGACGGTGGGGAGCCGCATTCCTCTCGTCGAAGGAGATGCAGATTCGCTCATTCGCCAGAATTAGCCCATACATTTTTCAGTGGATGACGCCTTCAGCTTGGGAGAGAAACCCAGAGAGCATCCCCGCGCAAGCTGCTTCCAATTTTCGCTGAAGAAGAAGAGACGATAGCTCAACGGCAGAAGCAAAACAAATGAATATCGGAAACGACGAGACAGGGTTTTAGCCATGCGATGCTATTTGCTTTATTCACGTGGGGAAAATCTCAATTGGATGAGAATATCTAATATAGTACACTAGGATTAGGAGTGGTCGGCTCTAGACCGCCTTCCGCAACACATTTGCATTAGGATATGTTCAATAAAAATTCTAAAATTTATGACGAAAGGATAATTAACTCCTAAAACTTATAAAAAATGCAATCAAGTCTTAAAACTTATCAAATTAGTACAATCGACTACTTCTGTTAATTACATCCATTTAAATTAACAAAAAATGTTGACGTGACTTTTTTTAATATTTTTCTCTCTTCCGTGATAATGACATGGATGAAACATAGAACATTAGATTAAAATGACGTTGTTTTGAATTTAATTCTAATTTTTTAACCATAAACTTAATTAAATAAAATAAAAAATATTTAGAAAAAGGTAGCAAACACAAGGGCGGAGGTTGCCAACCCTAGCTAGGGCACCGGCGACCTCACCAACCCTTGCCGAGCCCCCACGACCCTTTCCGACAATGGGGTGGCCGACGATAAGGGTCTTTGCCCTTGCCTTTAGGTTGTCAACCCTAGCTAGCACATCAACAACCCCCATGACCCTTTCCGACAATGGGGTGGCAAGGGCCTCTGCCCTTGCCTTTAGGTTGTCAACCCTAGCTAGCACGTCAATAACCCCCACCGACCCTCATAGAGCCCCTGTCGACCCTTTCCGACAACGGAGTGGACAGCGGCCCTTGCCTTTGCTACTTTTTTTCTTTTTAAAAAAAAATATTTTTTATTTTATTTAATTAATTTTAGGTTAAAAAATTAGAATTAAATCCAAAATGGCATCGTTTTAGCCACATCATCGCCACATAAAAGAGGAAAAATATTTTTAAAAAGCCACATCAGCATTTTCTTTTAATCTAACTAGACGGAATTAACAAAATGACTCAATTATATCAATTTGATAAGTTTTAGAACTTAATTGTACTTTTTGTAAGTTTTAAGCCCCAATTGCACTTTTATAACAAATTTTAAAACTTCCAATGCACATATCACCCTTTGCATTTGTTGTGTTTGTCCTTTAGAATGGTTCAAAAGATTTTGCAAATGTATTTGGCAAATATTTTTTTGGATCCTATTTAGTATTTCCAAGTTCCCTACAATGGCCTTGAGATGTTTTTATTGGTAAAAAATGCCAAGGGCCTTTTGATCAAGATCAAGGGAAGTGGAGAGGAATTTTGAGAAGGAGCTTTCTTGGCATCCAAAAGGGGTCAACTAATGAATTTTTTAAATTTCCAACTTCCTTGGTATTATAGAACAATAACATGAAATTTGCCCATTTTAATTGATTTTTCAGTTTTTGAAACCAAGAACCGAATTATCACCCTCGGGAATGGCCTACAATCGAGTCAGCCAGTTTCAAACTGGTTCTTGGTCAATCTAGTTTTTTCATTTCATTTTTCGACCCCTTGTGTGAAATCATTATATGCAACTAGTTAGAGCAATAAAGATTTGATTATATCCCCAAAGTGCCCACATGTTTCACGTCTTGATGACTATGATTTTGCTGAAAGAATGAAATTCAATTGAGGAAAATAAGTTTGAAGCTCAAATGACACAAGAACAATCATAGCCACTTGGTACGTGCTTAGTAGTAATGGAATTAGGTGGGATGAGCACAGTTAATTTTAGACACGGAGTTCAACTCCTACATTTTGCAAAGAAACAAATTAAAAGTTTGACAGAGAGACAAGAGTTAGAGTAGGACAAATCGAAATAAATAAATAAAGTACAATCACAAGGACACTATCAGATTCAATCCTCCATCTCGGAAACACAGACCGAGGTTTGTCTTCTAGCAAATCTTTAGGCTCTATTTAACCCACAAAAAGTATACACAAACTCATCATTCTCAATTTTTTAGTTATTCAACAATTTTTTTGCCATAAGACATCATGATCAAAGCCGGTTCTCAAATAGTACCAACTTTGAAACAAGTTTTTTTTTTTTTTTTTTGGTCAAAAGATATCTTTCTATTGCTTAATTATAGAGGAGACTTACATAATGCAGATGGGGAAAGATCTGCACATAAAATATTCCATATTGGAAAAGGGGGGGGAAATTAGCCAATTACGTGGAAGAGACTGTAGGCGATGTTTCCTTGCTATCCAATCCGCTGCTGCATTTGTTTGGCGAGGGCAATGGGTCACCAAAATATTTGTATTTCTACTGAGCCCATTTCGGCACCTCTGCACTATCTCCTTAAGATTCCAAGCTGGTTCAGCCCGGCCCATGATCATGTCCACGACTGAAGAACTGTCGCTTTCAATAATCCACTTCCTTGTTCATGTTCCGAAGACCCGCACGTGAGACGACTTGAGTTCGTGCATATAGGAGATCCCGTGTAAGATTGCCTGGGCTTCCGCTTCACTTGCCGAGGAAGCCCTAATTGTTGCAGCGAAACCCTCGAGAAGTCTTCCCTCCTGATCGCGAACGATACCCGCCGCAGAGCCGAGAAAGTCACCGGAGCACCATGCCGCGTCAACATTTAATTTCAGCTCATCCCCTTCCGGAGGCCTCCATCGGTCAGGTTTTGTTAGATCGGTTGAGTTTTTGCTTTTGTTTGTTTTTCCTCGGCTGAAGAACGCTTGTTGTTCCTTTGCTGTGCTCAACAGATCTGCGGGTCTAGGCTCTTTTGATCGGAATATCCAGGTGTTTCGCGCCTTCCAGATGTGCCACAAAACCATTCCCGTGAGTTCTCGACCAGGTAAGCTCTGATCTCGTTGGAAAGCTTTGACAATCCACTGATATGTTCGACTGATGCTTCCACTTGGTCTTATCTTTTCAAAAATCTGTTCTTCCCATACTCTCTTCGTCCACTTGCATAGAAACAACATGTGTTCTGTAGTTTCAATATTCGACCAACAGAAGGGGCATAATGGATCAGTAACAATTTTTCTTTTATATAGGTTTTCCCTCATAGGAAGGGCATTCTGACATAGGCTCCAGAGGAAAGATCGAACTTTTGGTGGCACATTCAGACTCCAAATTTGAGTCCATAAGGTACGCGGTGGTTGATAAGAACAAGAGGGTCTGTTCTGTTATGGTTTACCTGTTGTTTCCCGTGCTCTGTTGTATCCGCTCTTAACAGAGTATTGCCCTGTTTTGTTGCCTGTCCATATCAACATATCTGGCTTTGATTGCTGAGGTCATAAATTGAGAACTAAACTGATCAAGACTTGTCCCAAATTTTTTACTCAAGAGTCAAATCAGTCTCCATGTGAATTAGCTTGGATTATTCGATTCGATTCAATATTTTTGAACCGACCAAGTTGCTCACCCTTAATTTACACTATACTTGCATTAATTATGACTTTATTATATTAAAACATACATATAAAAAAAACAAAATTTTAGTTATAATCGAACAAAGTTAATACATACTTTTAAGTAAACTACAATTATATGTCACTTAATATGAATCCTATGGTTAATTAACTAAAACACAAACTAATCTATATCATTTGTAATAGATTCCTAAATATTATTTCAATTTGAAAATAACCACAATCTAATTAAAATTACTAATCATGATTTAGTTTTGAATAGTATAATATCCAGATCTTCGTAATTAATATTTGAAATATTAATTACTACTTAGTGTATGATTACACTAAGATGCGAATTTGGAAATTGGAATATCAATTTTCGTTTTTCGATAGGCCATTGAAATGAATTGGAACGCCAAACCTGAATTCCTGTACTCCCTTATGAATTTCAAATATCATGTGCATTCCTAAACTCCCCGATTTCAATGCCTCCTTAATCCATGGTTTACTTAGGGTCAGGTCTGGAGCAACATGATCAACCAATTAGAATAAGATATGGCAATAACTTAATCTGGGGTTTTGAGAAGTTTGAGCACGCCGATCTCTCACAAGGTGGCAGCAATGCAAATAAAATAATTGGACAAGTGTATTGAAAGTTTTATAACTTATTATAAAAATATAATTGAATCTTACAACTTATTAAGAGAATTCATGATTTATAGGTTAGACTGTGCTTTAACAATACAAATTTTCGAGTACCATGCAGGTTTCAGTCATCCCGACTCTTTAAGTAATGCTGTCAAAGAGCACTTACTAGCACTAGCAAACCTTTCTCCGGGCTTTTATATAGTTTGCCTTTTGCAACATGGATTTTGCTGGTTGTTCGGTATTGTACTTCCGTCAAATAAATGTTTCCAAAACCTTTATAACTAACTTTCGATTGATGTTATATAGATGTTCCTTTCTTTTTTCCTTTTTGTCGATGTTGTTACCCCGAAAGGTTTTGTTCTTCTTGTGGATGATTGCCGAGTGGAAGTGGGGATACCTATTATGTAACCGGAAGCCTTAGAGGGCTATTAACTGAGAGATGAGCAAGATGATCATTTTTGCTTCATTCATAATGTGAGGTTTTATCGAATCATCAACTATTTTAAAAATTTAAACTATTAGAAGAAGACGTGGTTTAATATATAATATTTTAATACTCCCTCCCACGCTTAGTCTGATTTTTTTTTTTCTTATTACTAAGTGTGGACATATTTTATTGAGGATTTGAACTCAGAACCTCCAATTCTGTTATTATGTGAGATTTTGTACTACCGCCAACTATTTTAAAAAATTTAAACTATTAGAAGAATGCGTGATTATATTTAATTATTCTAACAGATAATGACAACCTAGCATCAAATGGAAATGCAAATTGGTCGGACGCTTCTCTCATGTATCATTCATTAATGCAGCCAGCTGTTGCTTCATGTGGTGGTTTCACAAAACCTTCCAAGACAAAATAACAAACAGAGTCGGAATCTTGCTATATGGCATCGGTCATCAGGTCCCGAATGGTGATTGAAGTATCATCCAACTACCATCACCCTGCTCCAAATTTCGTCCTCTTCCATGCGAAGGGATCGCCCGTTGGCTGGGACACGACGAGGCAGCGTATGCGTTCTGCGACCCTTCATAAACCCATCCCAACCCTTCGCAAAAAGAAAGCGGACAGATTTTGTTTGCTTGTGAAAGGTTGACTCGGCTTTGAATTGCAATCGCCGACGATGATGAGGTGATCCTGTTCGGGTTCTGGGCGAGCATATTCGGGATCCGGTACAGGCTAGCGCTTGCCGTGAAAGGGATCGAGTATGAATGCAAGGAGGAGGCGGACTTGTTCAACCCAAGCCCGTTGCTTGTCCAGCTGAACCCGGTCCTCAAGAGAATTCCCGTGCTCGTCCACAATGGCGAGCCTGTGTGCGAGTCCCCCATCATTATCGAATACATCGAAGAGACCTGGAACAACAAAGCTCCGTTTTTCCCATCCGATCCTCACGGCAGAGCCCAAGCCTGATTCTGGGCCGACTACATCGACAAGACAGTACCTATGCTAATGTTCTATCTATGATCCTCTTTCACATACGCATTTCGTTAACATGGAGGACACTCTCAATCGATTGAATAGCAAAAGTATGCAGTTTTCATATACTGTGCTTTTCTTGTGTCATGTACTCTGAGGCAGTTCTACGGTCCTGGGAGGAGCAGGAGAGTCTGTCCCGGTCACTCTCTGACCCTCACAAGGTGTATGCCTTCGTTTTGGAGTACAAAAAGAAGTTTGGCCTTGAGTAGATCAAGAGTGCACTTTAGCAATGTTTTCACTTCGCACAGATCATTCCCGAATGAGCCATGTCTTGCTCGATACCTTTGGTGAATTCAAAAGATTAAGCCCTGATTTAGTGGTGAATTCTCATGATTTTGAAATGTTAATTGACATTTGACACTGCACTTATGTGATGAGACGACAGAATTCATAATGCAAAGTAGACTGTTGTGGGTATTTCACAATTCGTTAGGCAAATGGCACGTCGACTCGACATGGACATAAACACTCTTTAACTGGTAAAAGTTAACTAGCATTATACAGGACTCAAGAGTAGATGATTACATCTGAACAGTGAGCATACATGGATTCTTTTGAGATTTAACGAATTGTTCTGGTTTTGTTTACAAGTATTACTCAGCTCTAGTTTCGAGTGCTTGCTCAACAGTCACCATTATTCACTCCTCAATACTTCAATATTGCTTGGCTTCGATTCTCAACGGTCACGCACACGACTTCGAAGGAAATGGCCAATGAAGTGACCCTCCTGGGCTTCTGGCCGAGCACTTTCGAGATGAGGGGCCAAATAACGGCGGCGAAGAAATGGGTCGAGCACGAGCATGGGGACGAGGACTTGCGGAACAACAGCGAGCTCCTCCTTCAGATGGAAAAATCCCCATCCTGGTCCACAACGCCAAGCCCGGGCACAGGCCCCTCGCTATCGCGGAGCACATCAATGAACCCAGAGCCACAAGGCCCCTCTTGCTCGCGAGTCCCTCACCATTGTCTGTACAGTCAGCATTATGAGGAGGAAGATGCGTCGAAAGCGAAGCAGTACCAGTTTCCAGACTATCGATCTCTTCCTCTGCAATCGTCTCTAGCAATTGAATCGGCAGTAGACGCCTTCTGGCTGATACAAGCTTGCTTGGCGCGAATTCGACTGCAAATCTCACGACCTGCGGCTCATCCATGTTCTTTGCAGGATTGAATCTGAACTGACCGGTAAAACATCACTTACGTCCCAAAAACGATCAGAATTCATGAGCCAAATATAGAGCGGAGCCGGAGGGTGTCGCGATCGCCATCGAGAGCATTAAAAGGCAGAGCAACCGTGGCACCGCCCTTACTTTTTGCATTAATTCGCGTCGAATAGACAGAGCTCGTCTCGTATTTGGTACCGTGTCTCCCTTTCCTATGTCCAAAGAAGTCTACTGGCAAATAGTCTATTGGCAAATGCACGATTACATGGCCCTTGAGCTGCGCGGTCACTATCCTCGTTTGCCGACCAAAACAATGTGAAGGCTTGGGCTTAGGGATTGCATTTATACATGCTGATCATCGGCAAGCAAACACCTACCTGCTATTCCTTCTGCACTAGAGAGCTGTAGCTTTCTGCAAAAAGCGCGTCATCACATCGCAATAATCTGCCGACTAGTATATTGCGAAGCCGATCGAGAAACGCGTGGCTTTCATCGAAAAAGAAAGCTGCTCTCCATCCAAATGATGGGAAAGAATCATCATGGGATCCAAGGCGATACGTAGCAAATGAGTACGAATTCCACCAAGTTTCACGGCATGGATAACTTTGATTGCATGAAATGATATCTTGAAGCGATGTCACAATGCTCCATTAGAAGTGAGTTTTGATTGAAAAATGCTTAACTGATGGGTCCGTTGCTTTTAATGGAGTGACGAAGTAGGGAGAACTACTCGTATTTTGATATCATTTGTACTTAAAAAAGAAAAGAAAGTAGGAGCTCACCCAATGCTAGTATGAAAATTAGTGGTTCTCCCTGCACCGTTGTTGTAAGAGAATGACGCTACAGTTATGCTAGCATCCTCCTTTTGATTTATAGATCTCCGCTGCAATTGAATTGCAAAAACCAAAAGCCTCAGCTTTTCAAGTCAAAACTCAATCAGGTTGAAATTATTCCACGACTCTTTTGCGGGCCCTCTGGTGGGTCTGTGACAGGTTTTTCTTGGTCTTTTTTGCAATTTGTCTTAAGGTCTGCTAATATGCAATTGGGCTTTCAGTAGTTTAACCCATTCAATTCCTCTTGATGGACCATCCCAGGCACTAGGTAGAGAAATGTGATTGGGCTCTCTGCGTTCATTCCTGCATTACTGGGTCCCCCAAACCACACGTTGGGTTTCTACCACTTGTTTCAAATCAAGTTTAAGAGGAGAGGGATAATGACACTATGAGTTTGGCAGCCACTTTGCCAAGGCCTTTGGGCGTTTAAAGGCCCTTGGCTAAATGTTAAAGCATTTAGCAAATCTTTTTAGAGAGATATGGGGAAATGTATCGCATTCCAAATCCCCTTAAAGCCTCTAAACCCAAGACAGATACGTAGAAGCTTTGAACTTTAGCATTTCCTGAATACTAAGATTTTTTTTCTTCTTTGCGCTCTTTAAATTTTCAAAATTTCAAAAATGCCCTTACCATTTTTTACCCTACACAATGTTGTCGACGACACTAAATCTAACCACTAGCAAGCCAAATCTCACTCCTACAGTGGTACAACCTTGGCTAACTACCATAGGAGCGAGATTTGGCTCACCAACATCAAGTAAAGGGTTTAAGTTCAGTTTAACAAAAAATAGTAAAAGTCATTTACAAATATGATTTTTCCAAATACCATCTAAACCAAAGTTTTGATTCCCAATGTAGTTTAAGATTACGCTTTATCAAACAGTATTTGCATTTTGAAAAACTCTTTTAATCTAAAGTCCTTCATGTTTCTCAAAAGCTTAACTAAATGCAGCTAAAGTCCCCAATTTTTAGGTTAATGTACAATGGCATCCTTGAACTTTTTCTAAGCACCATTTATGCCAAAGTTGCTTCAATGGTTTTTTCAGTTACACTTTATCAAATACTATTTGCATTTTAGAAAATCCATTTAACCTAAAGACATTTCTCCAAAAATCCAACCAACGTAGCTTGAGTTTCTAAACTTTTATTCAATATACAATGACATTTGGTCGAACTTTTTCCAACTACCATTTAAACAAAAATTGCTTCTTTATGTACTTTAAATTACACTTTACCGAACATATTTGCATTTCGAAAAAATCTATTTAACTTGAAGTTCTTTGCATTTCTCCAAAAGCCCAGCCAAATAGAGCCTAAGTCCCTAAACTTTGGTTTAATGTACAATTATATCCTTAAACTTTTTTAATTCGTATAATGCGATTCTTGAACTATTCATAACTGTTTAATACAGTCTTTCTATTTGATCAAACAAGGGGGAAAGTCACCATTAGTGCTTGACATGCAATCTATCCCTATACATTGTAAAATGCGCAGTCTAGTCTCTCAACTTTTAGTTTGTTCAATCTAATCTATTAACTTTCCATAACAAAGTCAAATGACTTCAATAATATTTACAAGATTTCATAACTACACAATCACTCAAATGATAAAATATCTTTCAATTTCAATCTATATCCTAAAGTAACAAAAGATACGTTATCTTCTTATTACCTTTTTAGGTTTTTTGTCTTTATAAAATTACAATAGTTCTACTTTATTTTCTCTTTCAACTTTTTTCATCTGTCTCTCTTTTCCCTTTTCTTTGTCATTAAAACAATCATCATTCATTTTTAACCAATGCCGGTGTTTATTGTATCTTGTTATAGAGTGCATTTCTTTTTTATATTATTTTTCACAATCTTACAACTCTTGCACTTTGGTTTTACAAACCTAAAATTTTAAAACTATCATAACACATATTTAGCACTAGATTCACATATATGTCATATTTTCAGTATTTTTTGAAATTTGAATAATATTTCAAATACTTAGGGGTGTCTAGAATGATTTTTGCTTTTCACATTTTGCTCTTTTTATTTAATAAAAATAACACTTCTCACGAGAAATGCTTGGAGTTTTTACAACAAATCAATGTTGATATATAGATTCACATACACTTTATAATTCTATTCCAAACTTTTTTAAACAGCAAAATAATACTTTTAGAAACGTAGATATGCCTTAAACTATATATTAGTTTAAATATAGTTTAGTACAATTGATCATGGCATAAATCGATGATTCTTTAGGACCTATAATCATTGTCAATTGGTTCAAAAAAACCATCGATTGAATTATAGACCATATCAAATATATTGAACTTATGCACTTTTTGCATGTATATTAGAGCTTGTTGTAATATAAAAGAAATAATTATTACTTCTTCTTATGACATTTCCTCCAAAAATTAATAAATGAAAAAAAATGATAATTTAAAAAAAAATTAGAAATCACTTTATATGTATGAACTTAAAGAATTATACTTCGATTTTCAAAATTGTATATCTTGAGAAAGACTAAAGGTTGAAAGTGAAAGTCACCTAAAAATGAATCTATTTTGCACTTAAATACTTACTGTTTAGTTTTTGGAATAGACACACAGGTACTTGATTATCCATATTAACAAATCAAGTTTAAGAGTAGACGGATATCAATACTATGGCAACTTTTGGTTGTCTGTATTTTTAATCAGGATATGACTAGATAGGATATGATATGAAATCTATGTATTTTATTATATCTAATCTATTGTTTGGTGAATCAAAGTAATAAAGTCAGATATATTTACACCATATTATATATATTGTTTAGTATAAACAACAAATAGAGATGATAAAAATCTCTCACTCAACTCTTGCCTACTTTTTTTATTTGCTTTTTTATTTTATTATTCCTTTCTTTTTTAATTATTTTCTTTTTGATTTCTTTTTTTCCCTTTCCATCATTCTCTAACAAAATTTTATTAAATAGTAAATTGTACTAATCTACCTAAATTACTAAAATACCTAAAATATGTAATAAATATAAATATATTTCTATATTTATAAATTGAATTTATATTGCAAGATTAATTTGAATATATAAATAAAAATAAGATTAAATTAAAAAAATAAATTGCTATTTTTCATTATTTTGACTTTTCTTATATTAGAATTCAAAATATTATTTTATTGAAATATAATTTTAATTTTGTTAATTTAAGAAGTTTGTTATTAAAAAAAATAACTTTTATATCATGAATATCATACATCATATCCATATTTATCCCACCTTCCTCATGAAATAATTTTATCCAAATTATATCTACTTTATATTCAACTTTATCCTGTCTTAAGGATGCATCAAACGTAAAAATGATAAATTTAGCTAAATTTTATCTTGATTCCTAATCACAACCTATGAGTTTGGCAACCATTTTGTAAAAAGGCCTCTGGTCCTTTAAGCCCTTGGCTAAATGTCAAGGCATTTAGCAAATTTTTTAAGAGAGTCTTGGGGAAATGCATTGCATTCCAAAATCCTTTAATGCCTCTTAACCCAAGACATGTCTGTAGAAGCTTTGAACTTTAACATCTTAGAAATACTTAGGCAATTTTTTCCAACTTTGCCCTCATTAAATTTTCAAAATTTTGAAAGTGCCCTCACCATTTTTTACCCTGCATGACATCACTGGTGACACTAATTCTAACCACCAACGAGCTAGATCTTGCTCCTGTGGCAGTCAGCCGAGGTTGTGCGACCTTGGGTTGCTAGACGTCGTGCAACCTTGGCTAATTGTCATAGATGCTAAATTTAACTTGCCAACATTCAGTGAAGGGTTTAAGTTCAATTTAACAAAAAAGAGTGAAAGTCCTTTATAAGTGTGATTTTTTCAAACACTATTTAAGCCAAAGTTACTTCCTAATGCACATTTAGATTAAGCTCTACCAAATACTATTTATATTTCAAAAAACCTATTTAATCTGAAGTCATTTGCATTTCTCAAAAAGCTTAACTAAATGTAGCCTAAGTCCCAAAGTTTTAGTTTAATGTACAATGGCATTCTTTAACTTTGTCCAAGCACCATTGAAACTAAAGTTGCTTCCGGTGCTTTTTTTCAATTATACTTTATCAAACACTATTTGCATTTTGGATAACTATTTTACCTAAAACCTTTTATGTTTCTCGAAAAGTCCAACCAAACGTAGCCCGAGTTTCTAAACTTTGATTCAATGTACAATGGAATTATTGAACTTTTTCCAAATACCATTTAAACCAAAGTTGCTTCTCAATACACTTTTTCCAAATACCATTTAAATTACACTTTACCAAACATTATTTGCATTTCGAAAACCCATTTAACTTGAAGCCTTTTACATTTCTCCAAAACCCACAACCAAAAGAAGCCTAAGTGCCTAAACTTTGGTTCAATATATAATTACATCCTCAAATTTTCAATTCGTGCAATATGGTTCTTAAACTATTCATAAATGTCCAATGTAGTCTTTTTGTTTGATCAAACAAGGGAGAAAGTCATCATTAGTCCCTAAAATATTGCTCCATGTGTAATCCATCCCTATATATTCCTATATATTGCAAAATGTGCAATCTAGTTTCTCAATGTTTAGTTTGTTCAATCTAATCCATCAACTTTTCATAACAAAGTCAAATGATTCCTTCAATTATTCACAAGATCTCATAACAACACAATTACTCGGATTTTAGAATATCTTTCCATTCAATCTATATGTTAAAGTAACAAAAGATATGTTATCTTCTTGTTACCTTTTTAAGTTTTATGTGTTTATAAAATTACGATAGTTCTACATTATTTTATCTTTCAACTTTTCCGTCTGTCTCTTTTTCATTTTTCTTTGTTTTCTTTAAAACATTCATCGTTCATTTTTAACCAATGTCGGTATTTATTTTCTCTCATTATAGAGTGCATCTCTTTTTTATTTTATTTTTCACGATCTTACGACTCTTGCACTCTAGTTTTATAAACCTAGAACTATTGTAACACATATTTAGCACTAGATTCACATATATATACACATATATAAAATATTTTCAGTATTTTTTTTTAAATTGAATAATATTATAAAGACTTAGGGAGTTTAGAATGATTTTTGCTTTTCACATTTTGCTCTCTTCTTCAAAAAAATATATATATATATATATATATATATATATATATATATATTTCTTCTCACAAGAAATGCTTGAAGTTTTTACAACAAATCGATATTGATATATAGATTCACATATGTTTTATAATTCTGTTCCAAATTTCTTAAACGGTGAAACAATACTTTGGAAAAATTTTAAATAGAGGTTTGAAGTACTCTCATTTTCTCAAAGGCATGAAGTGGACATTATTTCAAATAAGGGTCCGAAGTACTCTCATTTACTCCAATAAGGGCCTAAACTCATCAGTTGTTAAGGGAAATTTCTTCTTTCAAAATTTTTAAAATTTTTCTTTCTTTTTTCTATTTTTTATTAAAAAAAACTTAAAAAAATTAAAACTTAAAAAAAAAAAAGGAAAAACATATGCCTACGACCAACCACTCCATCACTAGTGGGGCGGTGGCGATGGTCGACAAGGTCGTTGGTGCCTAGGCGAGAGCTACCAACCCTCGCCGACTAGAGACAAGGCAAGGGTCTGGCCCTTGCCAAAGACGAAAAAGAGTGGTGACTCTCCTATATCTAGGCAAGGCTCGCCTGCCTTTGCCTCGATCTAGGCCCCTTAAGCAGTCTAGAGGCATTGGGCAAGGGCCGCTAGGCCTATGCAAGGGTAGGTGACCTTCGCCCAAATCTAGCGAGGGCTAGTAAGCCCTTGCCTCTAGTCGGTGGGGGTCGCCAGCCCTCGCCCAAGCATTGACGACCTTGTCGGTCATCGCCACTACCCCACCAGCAATGGGGTGGCAACCACAGGTGGTTGTGTTTTCCTTTTTCTTTTTGAATTTTAATCTAATTTAATTTAAATTGTGTTTGGACAAAAATATCCCTAATTAGCCAGAATTTTTTGCTGACTGGTGAAATTAGGCTCTTATTTGAAATAACCATAATCACTTTAGGCCATTATTTAAGATTGATATAGCCATTTCGGGCTTTTATTTGAAATAAAATCAACTCTAGGCCTTTATTTGAGAAAATGATGGCATTTCGGGCCCTTAGTTGGAATTTTCCCTAATACTTTTAGAAACATAAATATACCTCAAAACTATATATTACTTTAAATGCTTTTTCAGTAGAATGGATGGTGGCATAAATACCATGATTCTTTAGGACCTATAATCATTGTCAATCAGTTCAAACAATCATTATATGAACTGTAGACTATATCAAATATATCGAACTTATGCACTTTTTCCATGTACATTAGAGATTGTTTGTAATATAAAAAGAAGTAATTATTACTTCTTCTTATGAATTTTCCTCCAAAAAGTAATAAATGAAAAAAATGCTAAATTAAAAAAAAAATAATAAGAATCACTCTATACGTATACACTTAAAGATGGTAGTTCGATTTTCAAAATTGTATATCTTGAGAAAGACTAGAAGTTGAAAGTGACAGTCCCCTTAAAGTAAATCTATTTTGCACTTAAATATTTAATGTTTAGTTTTTGGAATAAACACATAGGTATTGCTTGATAATCCAAATTAAATGCTTAAACTTAATAACTCAACACTTAATGTAATTAAGTTTGTCTAATAACCTTCATTAGCAATGATTTTAAAGATTCAAATAAGGGAGGGCTTACGTAATTGGTTCACTAGAAAGTAAATACTGGTAATAAGAATCTTGTCAATTATATTTATTTGGTAAAATTATTATTATTTGATGAACCATTTTCAGTTATCATAAAATAACTTCTGTTTTTCTATTTTCTCTACTTAAGATTGTTAACACCGTAAAATTCAATGGTTTCAACACGTACTTTTTAGTTTTACCAAACAAGCCTTTAGTTTTCCTTTGTATCATGTTCTAAGTAGAGTGATACTCCTAGCTTATTTGCCATTTTTCAATTATTAGTTATTTGAGTCCCAAATAATGAATGTCAAATTGATCTTTCAACTTGATGTTTTCTATCTTAATGATATTGCACGTTCAGACCTAGGCATGTCCCTGAAAGGCCTACAGGGAAATTAAGGGGAGGATCCTCCAGAGAAGCGGGACCCCTTATGCCCCTATTGCAAAATGATGGGGCTCAACCCTATGGTGGGGGTGAGTTAGCTAATTACCCCGATTCTCCATTGGAGGTATCCCCGAGCGTAAAACTCATGGGAAAAAGGCAGCTCTCATGCCTTGAAAAAATATAGTGGCTAGGGAACTTCCTCATGAGAAAAGATCTTTGTAAGTCCTAAAATTGCTATGTCTAAACTTTGAGATGTAAAAATTCGAGGGTAATCCCACCTAGGTGGGGAAGAAAAATATTTACCCCGGAACATGGAGCCCTCGATAGGGAAGATGGACTCTACGTCACTTTCTTTGGAAAAGTGGATATCTCTAGATAGGCTAGTATAATAGACGCTCGTGCCTACAGTAAGGAGGCAAAATCGCAAGGATTTCTACTATGTTGGTAGTGCTTTGCACGTCTCATAATTGACAGCTAACATAGTACCCCCAATTATGAGAAGTGCTAAGATTGTTAACAGTGCAAAAATTCAATGCTTTAATTTTCAACACATATTTTTCAATTTTACCATACAAGCCTTTAGTTTTCCTTTTTATTAAATGCACCGATCATGTAATCATATTCTAAGTGATACGGCTAATTTTTTTGCCATTTTTCTGAAAAGGAATTTGGCACAAGAACTCAAAGTCTCGATCATAGACAAGACAGGGAAATATCTTGGCATTTTGACGAATTGGGACCGGTCAAAAAAAGAGATGTTCGCCTGGATCCTAGCTAGAGTAAACATGAAGATGGAGGGTTGGAAAGAGAAAATTTTGTCCAAAGCAAGTAAAGAAACACTGATAAAAAGTGTAGTACAAGCCCTTCCTTAATATGCCATGTCGATCTTTAAATTACCCACCTCAATATGTAAAGCAATTGAAAGAAGAATCGCATCTTTTTGGTGGAAACAAAATGATACAAGCAGTGGATTGCACTGGAAGAAGTGGGAAGTATTGAAAATAAGAAAGGATGAAGGGGGGCTAGGATTCAGAGATTTAATAAATTTCAACAAAGAAATGCTGGGAAAACAAGCCTGGAGGTTATCTCAATCCCCCTCAGCCTTATGGAGCAAAATTTTCGAAGGGGTTTACTTTCCAAATGGAGATATGTGGAAGGTAGGAAAAGGGCAGCGTCCATCCTGGGGTTGGCAAAACATTCTGGTGGGGAGAGAAGCTATTGAAAATGAGGTACAATGGAGGGTAGGTGACAGCAAGCAAATCAAAATACGAGAGGATAAATAGCTGAAATCCGGTGTGATAGGCAGTCCGGCAAATAAAGACGACCCCATAACCGTGGCTGAACTTATAAGTGATGAAAACAGGGCATGGAAAGAAACAGAGGTTTAGAACCTTTTTGAAGACAGAATAGTAAATGAAATTCTCTCTATCCCAATAAATCCCAATCAGAAGGAAGATACCCTAGTATGGAAAGGCAACAGATCTGGAAAGTACACGGTTAAAAGTGGATACAACAAAGCATGTGCACAAACTACAGAAACAGAACAACACAGAGCATCAATCTCATTTCAGCCTCCTCAAACATTGTGGAAGAAGCTCTAGAATTTATCTATTCCCCCTAAGATGCGCATCTTTATTTGGAGTATTTTTCATAATGCAATCCCAACAAGAGAGAATCTATACAAACGAAAGGTGTTACCCGACCCAATTTGCTCGCTCTGCAACACACATCTGGAGACCACTGAGCACTTGTTCCTACTCTGCAAATGGACAAAGAACATATGGACAGATCCACAAGTCAATCTTAATTGTAAACCTAACTTCATATCCCGGTTTGATAAATGGCCGATGGAGAGTTTTGAAGGCAACAGAGACCTACTCGAGAAGGAGTTGGTGGCGACGGTGCTTTGGTTTGTTTGGAAAGCTCGAAACAACTCGATTTTCAGAGCTAAGCAACCGGATTCGAACACCATAGTGGACCTGGCACAAGCACATCTCCAAAATTTCAGTAGATGGCAGAATAAAAAAGAGGCTGAGAAACCCACAGATCCGCACTCACCGAGAAGATGGAGACCGCTGGAGGGAGGGTTGATGAAACTAAATGTCAACGGCTCTTGGGTACAAGGAGAACAGGTTGGATCAATCGCCGGAATCTTGCGGGATCAAGCTGGGCAAGTCATCGATGGCTTCATGCGACAGGTTCGAGCTTCCTCCCCTGTTCAAATCGAAACCCTAGCGATTTTGCACGGGTTGGAGTTTCTGCAGTTCAGAAAGGAACTGCATGTGGGAGAAGAAGTAATCAGTGAAGTACAAAAAGGAGAAGTGGTGTGTGAAACAGATTGTTTAATTGCAAAGCAAAGCATCATGGGCTGGGCCGAACCTCCTTGGAATGTGAAGACCATTATTGAGCAATGCAAAAGCCTTTTATCCCGTTCAAAATCGATGAAGTTGGTCTACTGCTCATGGGAAGCCAATAAAGCAGCAGATTTGATTGCAAAGATGCACAGAACTAAATCACTATCTCAAAATTGGAGATCCTTCCCTCCTCCAGCTCTTTCGGAAATTTTATGTTCGGAATCTTACCTATCGTCTTCTTGTAATTCTCGTATTTTATGAATGAAAGAAACTATCATTCCCGACTAAAAAAAAAATTATTTGATATTCGAGTATCAAATAATGAAATTTCAAACTGATCTTTCAGCTTTATTTTCTCTATCTTGATGATGCTGCACGTTAACATGTCCTATTCGTAGATCACAGACAATTGACATCACTAATTCAAGGACTTATAAGAAAAAGTCAATTTGTCAAAGCCTCGATCGTATCTTATACACTTATGCATATAAAATTGGTTATCGTACATTAATGAGGTGGGGCATTTAGAAATTAGTAGTTATCATAAAAGTAGTTTCTCTTCTTCTCTTCTTGTATGTTATTATTGTTGTTGTTGTTGTTCAATTAAGCGCACGTCATTAATGAATAAAACCCTCTCATATAATAATAATTATTGTATTATCATTATTGTTATTATTACTACTGCTGCTACTATTATTTTCACCATCTTCCATAAAGTGGGTTTTTGCAATTGATGATTTTGGTCAGAACAATTGATGGCTTCATTAATGAGTGTTTGACTGATCTATCTTCTCCACGAACGGGGTTGAAATGATTAAATGCTCAGCATCTAATGTTTAACTCTTTACTAAGGCATCTTGACCATTCAAATCCTTCCCTTCTTCATCGACGCCCGTTGAGAAATCTCAAAGTTCCGATCGCTGGGGCGATGTGTTCTACAGTTTAGATTAAATTCCATATAAACCACCAGGCACCAATGATCGGATCACGTGGATTGTCATTGCTTCTTCTTCACATAGCAGGCCATTACAATTTGCAGGCATTCTAGGTAAACTCGATCTTCGTGCATGGAAAATATATCTTCGATCTAACAGTGTGAGGCATTACACACATTTTTTTTTGTGTGCCTTTAGAATGAAAGAGTAGATTCGATAATACCTACATTTTGTGCAAGTTTTTCATTTGGCATCTCTACTTTGGTCATAATTAATTTAGATGAGGGTTAATACCATGAAAAATCTCGCATTAGTGCACAGGTGACAAATTTACCTTAAATTAATTTTTGGATTACCAAAAATTTACACTTGTGATAAATTTACTCAAAACTAATTTTTGAGTTACATAAAACCCTAAAATGATACATTTGTGACATATTACTTTCAGTTAGCTTTTGTCAAATTTTTCTATAAAATTGCTGAGCCAATGTTACCATGGCAAGTCTACGTGAAAATCCATACCAAATTGAGGTATATTATTACAGGCGTACCAATTTGGGTTTTTGGTGACTTAAAAATTAGTTGAAGTATATATATCATAGACATACCAGTTTGGAGTTTTTGATAAGTTAAAAATTAGTTTTGGATAAATTTATTATAGGTGCACTAATTTTTTTCGTGGTATTAAATCTATAGATTTAATTGTGTTTATCATCTTTAGGTCGTAAGCGTATTTTTTTCCATATCAATTACGAGAAAGGAAAATCGTAAGGAAGCGTTTTTTTTTTTTTTTTTTGGTAAAAATCGTGAGGAAGCGCTTTTTACAAGTCATATCATACAAATTGAATCTAGAAAACAAAAAGATAATTTTTTGTATATATTATTAATTAATTTTTTTAGAGATAAATCCACGCCTCGCTTGGTAAGAGTCATGTAAATGGGAAGACCCCAAATAAAATTACAAAAAGGGAATTTTTCCCACTTTTTTTAAAGAAATTACTCGCTTTCTCCTATTGTTCTCTCTCTTCCTTTTATAAGGCTTTTCAAAATTCTATCCTCGGGGCTTGTTTGTTTAAAGATGTATTCATAAAGTTGCACAGGCGTTGAGTGTATCCAAGAAATGTCACAGGCGTTGGGTGTATCTAAGAAAGTGACATTTCAAAAATTAAGTAAAATCATCCTATGGAGAACTATTTGAGTCAAAGAAACTAATAGAAATACAAATTGAAAAGTAGAATATTACTGACATACATATGCACAGAGAAAATCATTTCAAGAATCTATTATTTTTGGAAGGTTGTTCTAATACAGAAAGTACAAAATTATAAGAAGTAAAGTATTTGAGAGATAATATAACATCACACTTTTACGCATTTGTCTAAGGATAGAACACTTGTAAAATAAGTGGAAGGAGGACATTTGAGAGGAAAAAAATGATTGATATCCTATAAAAGTGGGACACCCTCTTTACTTCATTTTTTATAGTATAGATATAAAGAAAGCAAAAGCACTATTTTCGCCAAATTTATAATAATATCTGAATTTGAAAAGAGTGAACAAATTATAGGAAAATACGCCTGACAACATTCATATGAATTTCAGATGTTTTCTACAAAGAATAAGTTAACATGGGCACTTTGCAATGTTTATTCCCTTGTGTTTTTTTGCTTAATCAAGATCTTGCAATATACTTGTTTTGACTCCTTTTTCTAATCCCGAAAACTCAAAAGTTTCACAATATATGAATATTGATAAATTTTCATAATTATCTGAAATTTGGTTAATATATTTTAGATTTTAACATAAAGGAAAAAAATTATTCACTGCTTAAACTTAATTCTAAACAAACAAATTTGCAAAAATAGATGATTTCAAAAATACTTTAAAAAAAACAACCACCTGTGTCTCTTACAAAAATTAATGAGCATAAAATATTTTTATCATTCACGAATATGTCTAAATATATATTGTTGCCAGTAATGGAAATATTTTTTGTTGACTAATTATTTCAAGCAATAAAAATGATCATTTAAAAAATATTTTCCATTTTTATATTTTTTAGAAAAAAATGAAGAATAAATATTTAACCAAAAAAAGGAGGATAAATAAAAAATAAAAAGAAAGTCGGGGTGCATACATGATAACTATTCTATTCTTGTTTTTAACTATTTTTCTATTCTAGACTTTTTTTGGAACAAAAATCCGTTTGGTAAAACTATTTCATTTATTTATTTATTTTTGAAATAGATTTCTACTCTAAAAATAGATTTGGAATATAAATCAAAAATAAAAAATTTATACTTTTGTATTTTTAGAACAAAAAAGAGAAATAAAAACTCTTCTCATTACTTGTCATTGCTATTAATAGATTGTTCATCCATTGTCGCCGCCATCATTTGCCATCCATTACCGCCACTCCTGCTGTTGGCCGTTGCCGACCGCTATTGCCAATGCCAATCACTAGCCATTGTCGAAAGTGAGAAATTTTGTATTGTTATTAAACAAATTTGTATTCCAAAAATAAAAGTTTTGTATACAAAACAAATTTTTATCAAATGTGTATTTTTTTTTAGAAACTTATCCAAAAATAAAAAATTTATTTCTCTTTCAAAAATTAATTTCTGACCAGGTTTTCATTCACGCTATGAATATAATGGCACCGTGCTCTTATGAACCGAAAAACCCACGCGCACGCACTAGTGTGGGCCCCGGACACGGAAATCGACCGTTGCTTCCGCACGCTGCTCCTCCCCTCGTCCGCCCCAGAAGCCCAAGCCCCTCCCATTCAAATTCGAAAATTCAAAAAGACAGACGGCACACTGCTCTGCAGCAATAAAGGAAAAGTCGCCACCTTTCCCGCTTATCGTCCTCTCGGAATCGCAGCTCCCGTCTGTCAAAAATTTTCCTCCCTTTTCCGGGATGAATCCGCGACCACGACGACCAGCTCATCTCCATTCTCAAACTCGCTGAACAGCTCGTTTGGGCTTGGCCATCGGGCATTGATCAGACCCCGCTTCTCTCGCCCGGCCCAGAGTTTTTCTCAGCTGATGATTCTGTCGAAGCTGGTTCATTGGTCGTTCTTGATTTGAATACCCAGCTCGATCTTATGTTGGAGTTCATTCCGAATGGCTTTTAATGCTTCCAGATTATCGAGTTGCTATTCTGGGTTTCGCTGCTTTAGTTTGAATTTCATCCAAGCTTAGAGCTTTCTGGGATCACAACGGACGCAATGAGGAAGGAGAACCCACTGGAGAACCCCGCAAAGGTCCTGCGGTATGCCGATCAGAACCAGATGCCGAGGGCTCAAAACGCCAAGGGAAACGGCCATTCCTTGAAACTTCGGTCGGCCTCTTCATGGGGTTCGCACATAGTGAAAGGCCTCACTGCTGACAAGAAAACCAAGGTCTTGACCACCACCGTTCATACGAAGAAAGTGCCCCTCTCGGGCTCTGACGTCGCCAACCAGAAGAACCAGAGCGCAGTCTCGCATTCTCGGGTCAAAAGGTCTCTGATCGGCGACTTGTCCTGCTCGGCGAATTCGGCTCAGGTCTATCCTCAGCTGCAGCAGACTCACCGGAGGCAAGGCTCGCGCGACCTGTTCGTTGAATTGGACCACCTGAGGGGCTTGCTTCAGGAGTCCAAGGAAAGGGAGTTCGAGCTTCAGGGAGAGCTGACAGAGTGTAAGAGGAACCCGAGGGTATTGGACCTCGAAAGGGAAGTAGAGGTGAAGAAGAGCGAAATTGACGAGCTTAGGAGGAGAGTTGAGTTGTTGGAGTGTGAGAAAGGAAGCTTATCGGGGCAACTGCCGTCGGTTCCTGCAGAAGAGGCTTTGAGGCGAGAGGACCGTGAGAATTCGGCGACTTTGTCATGTTCGCGTGATCTGGGAATGGAAGTTTTGGAACTGAGACGGTTGAATAAGGAATTGCAGCTTCAGAAGAGGAATCTTGCTTGTAGGCTTTCCACCGTGGAATCTCAGTTGGCTGCTCTTGCTAAGGGTTCTGAGGTAATTATCATGGATTAAACCTTTTTTGTTTCTTGATTCGACATTGGTGAGGATGTGTTTTTTCAGTTATGAATGGATATCGCAATTGCTGAATTATTCTATTACTTGAGTGCCCCTGAATAAGATGTTCGCAGGTAACTCAATTTTCCATGGTTAAATAGAGGAAGTAAGCAATAGAATCACCAACGCAAACATCTAAAGTGAACCCAGTTCTCACGCCGAACATGTTCCGTTTTTCTGGCCTCTGTATATATTCTAACTCGGTCGAATGTTGGGACAAATACAGGAGACTGCAATTTTTTCTAATTAAGAAAAGAATCTTTTTATATTGCCATTTCTGCTTGTGTTTGCCCTATTTATCTTCTGTTACAAGTACAGAGCTTTTCTTCTTTTTACTTGACTCCTGTGATGTGCTCATCATGCTCTTGTTGGTTTATTTAGAGTGACATAGTGGCAAAGATTAAAGAAGAGGCTTTTTACTTAGACATACAAACGAAGACCTGTGTAAACAAGTGGAAGGTTTACAAATGAGTCGGTTAAATGAAGTCGAGGAATTAGCCTATTTGAGATGGGTAAATTCCTGTCTACGAAACGAGCTACGCAACACTGGGGGAGAGATTAATTCTGATAGAGCATCAAGCCCGGACTCTGGTGAAACAGATAACGATTCTATCAGCTCGTTATCATGTCAAAGCAGCGAGTCTATAGAGTACAGTAATGCCAGAAGGGCGAGTCTAATAAAAAAGTTGAAGAAATGGCCTCTTACCAGTGAGGACTTGTCAAATCAGGAGTGCGCTGATAACAGTTTACAAGAAAATTGGTTTACCTTGGAAGAAGAAAGAAGCCCTAGGAGGCATTCCATAAGTGGGCTAAAATGCAGTGCAGAAGATATTGTGCTGAACAAGAGGAGGCAATCTGATGGGTTCATGTGCTCAAAAGAAAATGAAAAGGGCATGGAGCCACTTATGCCGACAATATGTGAATGGGGTCTCCCGCAAAGACCACAGTTGTATACAAACTGTCAAGAAACTAGTAAATTAGCGGTTCCTTTTGAAGTTGAGAAAAGGACTTTGCGTATTCCAAATCCCCCGCCAAGGCCTTCATGTACATTTCATACTGAATCTAAGAAAGGTTCCACTGTCCCAATTCCAGCACCTCCGCCACCTCCGCCTCCGCCACCGCCGTCCAAATTATACGGGAAAAGAACTTCTGGAGCAGTGAAGCGGGCTCCTCAAGTAGTTGAGTTTTACCATTCACTAATGAAGAGAGATTCTAGAAAGGATTCTTTGAGTGGAGGAGCCTGCGATGCTTCAGATGTTGCAAATGTCCGCAGCAGCATGATTGGAGAAATCGAAAACCGTTCCTCACATTTGCTTGCTGTAAGTAGCTTTTAAACAGCAATTCCTTTTCAGCTTTGTCTAAGTGAGATGAAAGAGCAAATAATCCTCTTTCTGTTGCAGATGCATCCAGCATGAGTCTTTTTTTATATAAACATAATCATGCCTTATTTTGGTTAGCATTGCTTATATAGAAATTATTTGGTTCATACCAGGCATAATTAATAGTTGTCTTCTTATACTCAGATAAAGGCAGACGTGGAGACCCAAGGAGAATTTGTCAATTCTTTGATAAGAGAGGTGAATAATGCAGTTTATGAGAACATTGAAGATGTTGTGGCCTTTGTGAAGTGGCTTGATGATGAGCTTTGCTTTCTTGTAAGTTGATTGTACTCTAGATATGTCAACCAAAATAATTCATTATTATATTTTTCTGTTAGGTTCAGATTCATGGACACATTTGTTGGCATTTTTGAGATAATAGGCCTCCCCAAAATGTAGTTGGATTTGATAAATTTTATATATAATAAACGATTTCTTATATGCAAAGTAAATAATGCACACATCAAGCATTTTAAGTGCTTAAGAAGTAAAGTATATAAACTCTCATGAGGTTATGAGTAAACTGATCCTAATAGTTCTTGCTGTATACCCACTTAAGGTTGATGAGAGGGCTGTTCTGAGGCACTTTGATTGGCCCGAGAAGAAAGCTGATACATTCAGAGAAGCAGCTTTTGGCTACAGAGATCTCAAGAAGCTGGAGTCAGAAGTGTGTTATTACAAAGATGACTTGCGGATTCCATGTGATGTTGCGTTGAAGAAAATGGTCAATTTGTCTGAAAAGTATGAATACATGATTTGAACAATATTTTTCTGGAGAACCTACTGTTGTCCTATGTAGTTATGCTTGCATATATGCTTTGCCACTGCCAGGATGGAGCGTACTATTTACAACCTTCTCCGGACACGAGAGTCTTTGATGCGTAATTGCAAGGAATATCAAATTCCAGTTGACTGGATGCTGGACAATGGAATCATAACCAAGGTACCACTTGTGACTTTAAAATGCTTTTTTTTTCAGTTTTCTGTAGGAAGATGAGTGTATTGAGAAATAATTCAATGAGACTCTCCTTCAAATTTTCAGTTGCTTCATTTTCATTTTATATTTGCGCCACAATCAAAATCAGGTGCCATACATGGAAGTCAGCAACAGTTTAGTCAGTAGAGCACATATCAATTGGATAGACTCCAAAACTTTCCCCACTATCTATTTTCCCCACTATCTATTTATTGATCTCGTGATTTTTAGTTAAACTCAAAGAAAAAATTTGAGATGCATGGATGATGAACTCATAAATGTCTTTATGATATTGGAGATGAATATAGTGCTGAGAATTGATATGGTGCAATTTCCTTAAATGTTGAATTTATTTTGTGAACCTCAACAAAGCCACATTGGTTTTCGTCATCGGTTGTGAGTCATGCTCATAAAGCAGGTGCAATCTGCATCTTCCTATCAGGGGATGCAATGCATCAGTAACTTAAGTGGTGATCAACTTTCTAGACTTGCATTTCTACACATCTCAAGTCCTTATTCATCCTGCGAACGCAAAAAATATCATGATTAATGGAGAATGAGCCATCCATTTTATGTTGTAGATAAAGATTGGCTCGGTCAAGTTGGCTCAGAAGTACATGAAGAGAGTGGCCATGGAACTACAGCTTAAGGCTACAGCTGATAAAGATCCTGCAATGGACTATATGCTACTCCAAGGAGTGAGATTTGCTTTCAGAATTCATCAGGTTTAACAAATTAATGAGTTCCCTTACCCAAAATATTTACATTTCAATTTGCAGTACATCTGTGGTTTGTATATTTATTGCTTCCTGTCCAAATTAAATTGCTTTGTTGCTGCAACTCTTGACACTTGAGAATTCAATCACAGTTGCTGAATAGCTGCAATGACACAAAAGAATTCATGTAACCAGTTGCATTTAGTGGGTAATATGTATCAATTGTTATTGTTGGTAAGATCACGAACTATGAGAATCAGAGACCTTGTTTCGTAAGAGTATATATTCTTTTTGTGTGTGAATTCCCCTAGATTTGAATAAGGTTTGATCTAGACAAATTATCGGGTTCTCTCACCATAAGGTTGGTTTCTTTTGATGATATCTTGAGGTCTGCATTATGGGGTGCGAGAGGAAGTCCGTGTGTACTAGACTACACTAGGTGATACTGATGAGGGGCTACTTAGACTGGGTGTAGCTTGCTGCCTAATTTTGAGATGAACTATCGGATGACTGTCCATAGATCTACCGTACAAGGATGATCAGTGTTCATAGATTGCGCCCATACATGGATTGAGAGCTCTAGTCTCAGATGCTTGTATTTGTATGCTGAACTAGTATGTTAATATGGTTTTGTGCCGACTGAAGTATAAGCTTTATATCACTTAAATCTTCCTCATTTTTTTCTCCCAATGACAAGCTTTACATTTGTGATTTATCATGTTTCTAAACAGTTACGAATTTACCTGTTTACGTTGAAAAGTCGACCAAAAATTAATTCCTCAGTGGTTTGTTATCACATGTACCATAAGTAAACTAGTCATTGGATGTAGAAGAATGATGTCTGTTTCTTTTCTGTCCCTATGCAGTTTGCAGGCGGATTTGATTCAGAGACAATGCAAGCGTTCGAGGAGCTCCGCAACCTTGCCAACTTACTAAACAAGAAGTGAAAAGGGGGTGGATGATGAGGGCACATTCCGCACCCTATTGCAGTATGCGAAGGACTACATACATGGGGCTTACCTCCTCAGTAAGCCTGCAAAGGCACACATTGTACAAGTTTGATACTTGAATATACTGCAGATTTTTGTGTGAGAAGTGGGTTTTTGGTCTTAGTTTGGTTGTGTTTAGATGGAATAATAATGTTCTGAAAAGGTTTGGTGTGAGATCGAAAAGGGTTGCTTCCTGTGTGATTGTGGACCATAATTCAATGATGGAAATAGCAAAAGCATGTAGGTTGAACATGCACCGAACGAACATGAACTCAACATAAACCTATTCAAAGATGAAAATGGAAAAGCAGTTGCCTTGGAGCTAGACTGGCGACAATTGAGGCGACCCTGTAAACCCAAATGAGCAGTGATACGAGGAATAACACGAAATATAGTTGAAGAAGAAGAAGAAGAAGATATCCACACGTGGCATCACATGGCTTGATATGATGCATACAAATAACTATATTGATATGATTAAATATATCTAACCTGCTACAACATTAATTCGCTAAATAAAATTGGCACTAATAATAAACTATGATACATTAATTTTTCCAAAACTAGATATATTTAGGAAAGCAATTTCCAAAATAGAATAAAAAATTAGGGTTTGGCTTGCTGCTATCCTCTTAAAAGAGTGTGACTTTGGGCATGCACACATAGGTGGTGCATGGCTATTGTTAGCTTATGCTGCTAGATGTTTGGGTAAAGTTCCGCAATAGGTGCAACCCACGTGCTTAGTTGCCATCATTGAATTTGGAACCTTGAACAAATTGTTGATAATAAGTTGAGAAAAGTTGAGGATGATGTGGAGTGCTATAATGGCTAGGATGGTTGAGACAAAGGGTTACAATTTTGTGAGTGATCTACTTCCAAAAACCCGTTCTCAAATTGGATTACAGGCTATAGCTCACTTGTACAAAGCTAGAATTGCTAGTAACCATTGATCTAACACTATGGGAAGTTGGCCATGCCATTGTTATATAGAGAGGGATGCCGAAGATAGAGCCGATGGTTAAAGTGAATTTATAACAATATAGTAACATTAGAATATGTAGACAGATCATCTCTTTTTCAAAGCTAATGCCAATTGGGTAATTTGACTCGACATTACTTTACATTGAAAACTAAGCAAGCTATCATTGAGCTCAACTTAGATATGGAGTTCAAAATAAATTAAGATTACAAGGGTATGATAACTTGAGCAAGTATTGATTTTTAAATATTTTCAATCGAGCTTGTATGGCTTTTCCCATGAGCTTGATCAACTATGGTGAATTTCATTAATTTTATGTTGAAACTGAGTGTGAATATGTCATGAACTAGCATGCCAAAATTTAGGTGTTTGGAAGAATCGGTTTGGGAACGAGAATCGCGTTTGTAAAACTAGGAACAAATTTACTCCCATCAGTTTTGGACAAGCGGGAATCGGAAAAATATGATTCTCCGTCCGAGAATCAAAAAGAGAATCAAAGTGAATCAAAAAAAAAAAAATTATTTCTATATTTTATTTTTATTTCTTCCTAGTATGAAATATATATTTGTTGTATATAGAATACATATTTAATTTTATGTTATAATTTAGTATTTTTATTTATTACATATTGTAGGGATATTAGTATAGTTTATACTATGGTTTATTATTTACTATATAATAAAAATTGATTAGTTAATATTTTTATTACTTAGTATAAAAATATAATTAATCAATGAATGGTTTATGAAAATTCAATATCAAATTTATTTTAATCTAAAAAGGTAATTAAAAAAGAATTGGAATAGAATTTAAAAGAAAAGATGAGAAAAAGAAAAGAAAACAAGAAAAGAAAAAAAGGAAAAAAAAAAAGAAAATGAAAAGAAAAAAAGGAAAATGAAAAGAAAAAAATGAAAAAAAAAGAAAAAAAGAAAAGAAAACAAAGGAAAAATGAAAAAAGAAAAGAAAACAAAGGAAAAAGTAAAAAAATTATTTAAAAATTAAAAGAAATTGATTTGGAATGCACTAATTAATGAACACGTGCACCAAACGCAATTCTCTTCCGAATTAGAAATTTTAGACGATTCCAAACAAGCTTTAAAATCTTAGAATCGGTTAATGAATAAAAAAGAATCGGTTACGATCGAATCGCCTTCCTAGCATGTTTGGCATGAATAATATATAGTTTCATATGGTAATAAAAGTGAAAAATAAAAAGTTGAGAGAGAACAAAATTGAGCAATTGAGAGTCTAAGTGCAATATGAGAAGTTGAGAGGTAAAATTACAATCATACTCTCGTATTTGTAAGGTCAATAGAAAAGTCAATTATGAAAAGGATAAAAAAAATAAATTCTGGCGTTTGTTTCAATTGACAATACAGTTGTTTTACGGAATCGCCCTTTTCTATTTGGAATCAAAGTGGCCAATGATTATATCAAGGAAGGAGAAAATTTCGATTTACTTCCACTTTCATTTTAAATAAAAGGTGAAGTGAATTTTTAAGTTCATGCTATTTATCAGCTTTTTTCCTTTTGGCCGGAATATTATTTATTATTTAATCGAGTATTGATTATGGGAGGGTTTTTTTGGTCATTTCTAACCTTTTGTTCTTTGGCACGAGCCAATATTCTTCCTTTTCCTTCCTAATTCTCGTTGCCCCCAAAAAATGTTTATTCTGTTACTCGGGAAAAAAACAGACGACCTGAGGAAGATCTCTCTTTCCTGATTCTAGGGTTTCCTTCCCCTTTCGTCTTCTTCGTCTTCCGCTCCGTCCATCGGCTCCGACACCCGCAGGCACCGAGGCAGCTTCGTCGCCCCCGCGGCCGAAGAGGACGAGTCAAGGTTGCAAATTTCGCCAATCCCGCGCAGATTCCGCGCCCCTCGCCGGCGTCGCGTCGTGTCGGAGGAGGAAAATGGCGCGTCCGAGCAGGGCGGCCCGGAAATGGGGAGCGTGCTGATCGTCCGAGAGGGATCGGGCGCGGCGGCGAGAGCTCGATTTGGGTTCCCTCGCAGGAGAATTGTGGATGCATGAGGCTGCTCCGAGGATATAATGAGGGGTGTCTCGTGGCCCGAAGACGGCAATAATCCTTCGACCTCGAGTTCTTCGCAGCGCAATCAGCAGCAGGCGCATGCGCCCCGAGCTGTTTCTGGGCACGCTGCAAGTCATCCAAGGTGAAATTGAGCTCGATCGTTTAATTGGTCGCGGGTGTGTATGTTTCTCTTTTGGATTTTGATGATGCCCGTTGAGGCTACGGACGGCTGTCCAATTGTGGCGCATGTTGAGCTCCTGAGAGATTGTGGGCATTGTATGATCTGGATTAACTTTAATTTACGCGTTAGGATCTGAGCGTGAGGAATTGGATCTGTATGTGTGATTTAGTGCGTAGCTGCGTTTCATTTCGAAATTTTCTGGGTTAAGCAAGATGGGTTCTTTTCAATTGATCCAAATTCTTCTGAAGAATTGTTTCTTTTAATTTTTTTTGGGCCATTATCACTGATTATTTGGTTATAATTCTCAAAGTCAGTCTTGAGTCATGAGGTTTGTGTATCTCAGTTGGATTTGGTAATCTGATCATTGAAACAATCTTGCCATTCTATTGAATCACGCATTCTAGCCCATTTTCACCATTTTCAATTCAGTGGACATCTAATTAGCAGAGCAATTGACTCTTGTATGTTACGTGCCTTGTAGCTTAGGATTTCAACAACTATGCTTCCGTGTATTTTGTAAGTATGTAGTTGTTCATTAGCATGTCTTATAACCTAGATTAATTATTACAGATTAGGATGACACGGATCATATTCATTTTGACAATTTCAAAACAATGACCTTTTCTTTTTGTGCATGGCTGGATTCTCTTTTCAAGCTCTTGTGTATGGGGTTGGCACCCTGTTGATATATATATATATATTTTTGGGTAGAATTCGTATCTCTTTTATAGTAATTGATTAGTTTAAAAGACACCAAGGGGATGACAAACCATCTCTAAATCCCAGCACTGCAGGGGACTACTCTGGTTAGTCTAGAATGGTATTCACATCAGGACTCATTTTGTGTGCATACCAAATATCCAGAGTAAAAAGCCAAGAGATCACTCTCTGAATTATAAAAAGTCATCTGGATTCTCTCCCTCCAAATCAGCCAAAAGTCTTCAGAGGGATCATCTGAATCTTGTTTCTCTTTTTTTCGTCAATGCGTATATCTCACCAAGCTCTCGGCTCTTCCTGCATGGTCTTTGTATTGACCCACTGAATGCCCATGACCGACCAAGCCAAATTCCCAAGCATTCTTGACCAACCATATTGTTGCAATAAATGGTCAATAATTTCTGCTACGTCTTTATAGAGCCACCACTTCTTTGCCAATATTTGACTTTGGTTTTGCAAGTTATTGAGAATCAGTATTCCTCCTCAAGACACATTCCATGCGGATAAAAAGGGAATAATTCTTGGTGCTCATCTTCCATATCAGTCTCCAAGGATAGAACTAATATTATTGACTTACTAATTGTTTTAACTTTTTAATTAATGTGATATGTCTTTCTGTTATTAGTATTTTAGAGAAACCCCCTTGCTAATGGATCTTGTTAAATTTGAACATGCAATAAATAGTGAACATCTGATTAATTGGTAAGATGTAATAAATGACCTTCACTAGTAGAAGTAAATAATTAATAGACACAATATAATTCATTGATCCTTTCTAATTATAGGAGTCAAGTTTGTAATAATCATGGATTCATAAATTTTGTTTATCATTAAAACAGATTGGTATTTTAAACAAGTAATTTGCTCATCATGCTTCAAATTTAAGTGCTTCCAGAGCTCTGGGTGATAAGTTCAGTATTTTTCATTATTCATGTTTGGGTTTAAAATGATGAATACTTGAATGTTGTATTCTCTTGATCATTCAAACAAAGAAGTGATTATTAGCAAGTAATTTGCTCATCATGCTTCAAATTTAAGTGCTTTCATAACTCTGGGTGATAAGTTGAGGTGTTTTCCATTAATCATGTTTGGGTGAAAATGATGGAAAGCATTTTGATTGAATCTTTGAATCGGTTAGTCTCATTATTTCTTAGCATTTATTTTGAGAAGAAAGGGCAATCAATCCAAACTTGATTATTGCAAATGCAATAATGCTTATGTATGTCTACATCTATTATTGTCACAGCCCAGTGGTTTAAGTACGATAATTTTCCTTAGCAATGATGTATTGACATGTCTCTTAGTATGTAGAGGAACCTTTCTTTCTCATCAAGTAATGATTTCATTAATGGAAATTGTTAGAGATAATCGCTCTCTCCCAGTCTCCCTCTGATTTTTGTTTTTGGAATAACTGAGTAAGTTGCTAAAAGACTGCAAAGCATGATAGCCAGCCCTTCAATTGGCAACTATGCAAATGAAATTCCCCAACTACAATAGATCAGGCTTTGGTGATTGGACATGGAAACTTTTTCTACTGAGTAATTCAGTACATTTTATGCCTTACTTTTCTATCTCTATCCTTATGATTATACCAAGTCAGTCTTTTTTTTCCCCGTGCAATATTGCTGCACATATCTCCTCATATGTATTTCTTATTTTCCAGTACTAGCAATATCTTTAAACTCCTAGTGCAAAGAGAGGTCTCTCCACGGTCAAAACATTCATCAAAGAAATTGTGGAGAGAAGCTTCAAAGTGCCAGCCCTATCCATTCCAGCAAAGTTGTGAAGCAGTGAGAGATGTGAGACAGGGTCTCATATCATGGTATTTTCTTGAACTTATTATGTGATTCTATTTGAAATTTGGGTTGTGGTATAAATTTTTTTGTCCTTATTAATTTTTTCTAATGAAGATGAATGAGAATCAGTGGCAGACAGCCTTTTTGCCAACGTTTTATTGACTGGTTTGAGCATGATTATTTTGGCAGGGTGGAGTCAGCATCACTGCGGCATTTGTCTGCCAAATATTGTCCACTTGTGCCTCCTCCAAGATCAACAATTGCAGCTGCCTTTAGTCCTGATGGAAAAATACTTGCTTCTACACAGTGAGTCAAATATCCTTATATGTTTGGATAATGGTGGTCACTGTTAATATTGAGTCTTATTCTGACTTAGAGTAGGCATATGCCATTTATGAAGTTGGATTTTATTTTCTTTATTGCAGTGGAGATCATACGGTGAAACTCATTGATTCTCAGACAGGAAGTTGCTTGAAGGTGTTAAGGGGTCATCGGAGGACACCATGGGTGGTGAGTCTCTGTTATAGGGCTCCTGAGTATACTAAATATGATTTAGTGCTCTACTTTCGCTGTATCTCAGTTGTTTCTCAAATTTGCAGGTAAGATTCCATCCGCTGTATCCGGAGATCCTTGCAAGTGGCAGTCTGGATCATGAAGTTCGCCTGTGGGATGCAAATACCGCAGAGTGCATAGGATCACGCAATTTTTGTAATTATCGTTCTGATTTCCCTTCCCTGACATATCTTAGGAAACTATGTGGATTGTGGGACTTACTAAGAAGATTTGTCTGTTCTGTCTTTTCTACAGACCGTCCTATTGCATCAATTGCATTCCATGCTCGAGGAGAGCTTCTTGCTGTTGCATCTGGTCACAAGGTGGGGATTTTGCTTTGAATTTTTTGTGGATTGCTAAATTTGGATTAGTTTGGAGGCTTTGACATTGTATTTCTATATTAGTTGTACATATGGCACTACAATAGGAGAGGAGAGACATCATCCCCAACTATCGTTCTGAGGACACAGCGATCTCTTAGAGCCGTGCATTTCCACCCACATGCAGCTCCATTTCTTTTAACAGCTGAGGTGAGGTTTTTATTTTTAGCACTTTGTTTCTTCAACCATAGCTTTTATTAATGTTAGCATTTTATTTATCTGCAGGTCAATGACCTTGACTCGGCAGATTCAGCTATGACTCTTGCAACTTCTCCTGGTTATTTGCACTACCCTCCTCCTACTGTATATTTTGCAGATGCTCATTCTCATGAAAGATCTAGGTTGGCGGATGAACTGCCTCTCATGCCTTTGCCATTATTGATGTGGCCTTCTTTAACTAGAGACGATGGAAGAGTACCCTTGCAGCGCATAGATGGGGATGTTGGTCTTAATGGACAGCAAAGGGTAGATTCATCTTCTTCAGTGCGCCTTTTGACATATTCAACACCATCAGGGCAGTATGAACTCCTTCTGTCTCCAGTTGAAAGTGGCAACTCTCCTTCCTTGCCTGAGGAGACAGGAAATAATGCTTTCTCAAGTGCAGTGGAAGCTGAAGTAAGTCAATCTGCAATGGATACTGTGGAGGATATGGAAGTGCAACCTGAAGAGAGAAATACTCAATTTTTCTCTTTTAGCGACCCCAGATTTTGGGAGCTGCCTTTATTGCATGGATGGTTGGTTGGTCAGACCCAAGCTGGTCCACGAACTGTACGTCAATCAAGTCCAGGAGATATTGAAACTCAATCTGCTTTTGGTGAGGTTGCAAGTGTTTCACCAATCACGTCTGGAGTGATGCCAGTTGGCATGGACCCGTCACGGTTTGGTGGAAGATCTGGGTCTAGATATCGCTCTCCTGGGTCTCGGGGGTTGCACGCGATGGGACTTAATAATGATGGACCACGAGATGAAAACGATCCTCAATCTGTTGTTAGTAAACTCAGGTCTGAACTTGCAGCCTCGCTGGCTGCAGCAGCATCTACAGAGTTACCCTGCACTGTGAAGCTTAGAATATGGCCACACAACGTAAAAGATCCTTGTGCACAGCTTGATTTAGAAAGTTGCCGCTTAACTATTCCACATGCAGTTCTATGCAGGTATATCATGTAACTTATATCTAGACAGTGCTATTAAGTCTCAATGCAGCAAGTATAGGCAACAAACTACCTTTTGTGCTCTTCCCTTTTTTTTTTTTTGGGGGGGAGGGGGGGGGGGGTGTGTTTGGAGGCCAATTGACGGACTTGGAGGGTAGGAAGTGGGAATTAAACTTAAGACCTCTTGGGTCTTTGTAATTTCTTGTTACTAGGTGGATCTTTTGTTCCTGAGAAATAATGCTTTTAGTGTCCTGTGCGTGGCCATACACTTGCCTTAATTGCTGGCTAAGTTCCTTTTGCATTTGTTGCAGTGAAATGGGAGCCCATTTTTCTCCATGTGGGAGATTTTTAGCTGCCTGTGTGGCATGTGTGCTGCCTCATTTGGAATCTGATCCCGGATTACATGGTCAAGTCAATCAGGATGTCACAGGAGTGGCAACCTCACCTACAAGACACCCAATTTCTGCTCATCAAATCATGTATGAGCTTAGGATATATTCCTTAGAGAAGGCAACGTAATGCTCTCATCTTTCACCTTTATTCTTTTGCTAGTGGCATACGTGTGTACCTTTACATATTATTGCCATTATCTTGTGATGTGGGATTTGATATGCTTTTCACTTGTACAGATTTGGAATTGTGCTTGCTTCACGACCAGTAAGAGCCGCTCATTGTTTAACCTCCATTCAGGTTAATATCTTGTTCTCTTGATTGAGTTTTACAAGATTGTCTGATTACTGTTGTGATTATTCCTTAAATATTTAAGCCATCCCTTCTAATTCTATCTGAGTTTCCTGAATATCTAATGCTTAGTATTTTCATATCACTCTTGCCATTTGTTTTAATATTTTACATGTGTCCATGCAGAAATGTTATTCCTATTCATTTGTCATGTAATTAGTAAAAACCTCAACAGTAACTATGGGCCTTTTAATCTGCTGTCTTTATGGGAAGAGGAAAGGCTTGGATATGTTTATTTCATTGACAGATTCTTTGTTTTCTAGGCACACTTCTTCACTAGTATTTTAAACAAGTAATGTATGGAGAGTTTGCAAAATCTTTGTTTTCTAGCATATTATTTTCATTTGTCAACGCCTATTGATTCAATTTAATTCATGATTGTGCAGTTCTCTCCGACATCTGAACACTTGTTACTTGCCTATGGCCGTCGCCATAGTTCACTTCTTAAGAGTATTGTCATTGATGGAGAGAATACGGTGCCTATTTACACCATTTTGGAGGTATAAGTTTATTGTTATTCCATATTCAGTTTTGAGCTTCTGCTGTCATTCTGAATTTAGTTCATCACTTAATTGGCTATTTTTGTTGAAGGATAATATGCCATTTTTTTCTTTTCTGTGGCGTGAATTAATTTTCTGCTATTGATATATTTTGGGTCATGCCTATTTGATCCCATGCTAAATTCCTTTTTGTTTTCTCCTCTATAGTTGGTATATCTGAGCTCTCTTTTGCTATTTTGTTGTCGGATTGAATTTGCAACCATGTACAACATAAGATTGCATCATATATTAAATCTATTGGGCCCCATACTACCCAGTTGATGTATCTGCTTTGAGCCCACTCTGCCTCTATAATTTATTTTTTGAATTTACATGAGCATGCTAGAAGGAATAATGCGCGACTCCCAACTACCAGATAGGATCATAAAATGGGGAAGTAACTAAATGATAAAACGTGTGCAAGGAGGAATCTGTGAAACAAAAGGTGGGAGAGATTAATTGTGCTTTTCCCTGCAACAAAATTATCTCTTCTTTCGTATGAGTCCTAAATGGGTGATTAGTAGATATTCCAATTTGATTAATGCTGTTGGAACGAATAACGAGAATGATATGCTAGCTATTAGGGATGAGGACATGATGAAGAACTCAGAGCAGCGACCAGATTTGACCCAGTTACATTGCTTTGTAATTTAAAATGTTACGGCTTCATCATCTTGGGGGAAATACTTAAGTACCATCTGTGATGTACGTTGTTTGCAATTGTCTTGAAAAATCTCTTACTGTTAGTGGTGTCACCTTGTAAAGATGTTACTTTGCTTCCCTGCTGTCATAGATTTTGGATAAACATCCTTTATTGTTGACAAATCACATGAGCTTATTACAGTTTTGGCCAATCAAAGTCAATATCTCATGCATTCAACATATATTCCATGATTTTTTGCCTTTCAATCTGAATGTTAACTGTCAATTCAACCCAAGGTGCGAAAACTTCCATTTCTTTCTGGATTAACCAAATCCCAGGGTCCAAAATCCAAGATGCCATTCCTAATTTTTGACAAAGTCAAGATAGATGTCTTGTTTGCATGCATAGCCTGACTAAGATATGTTTAGATACACCTTTGGAGACACTCTTGTCTCTTTCCAGCAACATCTGCTGCTTTTCTTGCAGCTCAATTATGTCAGTGACTTCTAAAAAAAAAAAGAAGAAATTATGTCAGTGACTGTCATTTCTGATGTGATATGTCATCCTTCCCCTCAGCACTGTGCCAAGTTACAGTTTGTCTGCTTTGCCTGCTTTGTGATATCTTCAGTGATTATCATGGCATCGCATAGAATTAGGGAACATCATATGTTATTGTTAAGAGATGAGATGCAATTGGGCTGCCCTCTGGCAGTACTCACTTTGAAGGAAAGCTACGGATGATTGAAACTGATGACACGAGATTTTTTTTTTTCCTCTCTCTCTCTCAGTAAAGATATAGAGTAAGAAGTGTAATGTCTCTAGGGATGATGTCCCATGTTGTGCTTCCGGTTTCTTCTTATATTTTCATGCTTTACCTGATGTGGCCATTTATTTCCAAAAATGTATCTGCTCGGTGACTTTGATTGCTTGCGACACAATTTATTTCATACTAACTGGGGGTGATGTGTTTGTTCAATCTTATACTTGGTAAAATCTGGGTGGAACTTATCCATATCTATTAATTAAGCCCTCTTTCGGTTGATGAGCGAGATGATAAAATATTCCATACAGCCATGAGAAATGGGGTCGTATATACAAGTTTTTACTCTTAATCTCCATTTATCTTCTGGGAAATTCATGGTGGCTATTGCCACTTAGCCAAGTATAATTGAAAAATCACCTCATAGCAATGGCACTGATATTATTGGTATTGGTTGCATGAAATGTTGCAGTAGCCTTGTATTGCCCTAAAAATTAGTGACATGAACTGTTGAGGAGCAGCTTTTCACAATCATCTTTTTGTACATTTGAGACAGGTTATTGTCCATCTCGATTGTTTTGTTTGCATCATTCCCGTCATAAATTTGTTATCCATTAGCTTGTATAGGGCCTGATATACCTAGTAGTTACTCTAAAAGAAGTGTATCATTATGTGAAGTGGTATTATGTACTGCTGTGACTTAATGCATTTCTCTAACTCATTTACTTTACACAGGTATACAGAGTTTCTGACATGGAACTTGTGAGAGTTCTTCCAAGTGCGGAGGATGAAGTCAATGTTGCATGCTTTCACCCTTCAGTTGGAGGTGGCCTCATTTATGGAACGAAGGTGAGTGCATGTGCTCCAGGATGAGTGAATGATCATGTGACTAGGCGTACAAGCTGTTCTTTTATACTTACATTTCTTTCTTTTAAACTCAGGAAGGCAAGTTGAGGATTCTCCACTATGACAGCTCTCATGGCTTGAATCTAAAGTCATCTGGTTTTCTTGATGAAAACGTGCCAGAGGTGAACAAATTTCTGTTCATAATTAGTGTTTGCTTATGCGTATACAGTTATTTGCGAAACAAAGCTGGTCCTTTTGTTTATTATCCACCTTTTATTTTTAGTAGAACTCCTTTAGTATTTTCTTAGTTGGAGTATTTTTGTATGTGGTGATTGGGACAGGACTAGAGGAGGGTAATAGTAGTTTGGTCCTGTAAATTGTACAGGAATATTCATACATGGTGCTAGAAGGGCTTTCTTTTTAGAATTTGTATCAATTCTGCTTTATGTCTCTTCCCTTGGGCCCACTGGTTCTGAGCTCCTGGCTGTTCTCCCAGGTTGTTGCTGATAATTTTCCATGGACCCCTTTTTAGGCTTGATGTGAGACAACCTGATAAGATGTTATACAGGTCTAGAAGTACTGTTTCCGGGCTGTGAACAGTAAAGTTAGGGTTTGAGCTGAAATATGATGATTATATGGAGTAACTGATGACGTTTCGTGGGGAAAGCTTTTATTGGAATTATTGGGATGGAGTAAAAGGAATTTGGAAGAAAATTACCTTCCTAAGCTTCACAGCTATGATTTTTGAAAGCTTCATACTAAAGAGGAGTCCTGTCAGATGATCCAATAGCAAACAGTTGCTGAAAATATAACTTCTTTAGTTAAATGGACAATGACCAATCCACAGCAAGTGCGTGGTATTTAAAGACTACTGAACCCTACTTCAAGTTGAAATAGGAAACTCTTACTTGTAAATTCAACATCCTAATATCCTAATACAATAAAACTTTGAAATGTAATATTCAATTCCAAATAGGAAAAGGGAACTTAATAAATTACTAATGTACTCAAACTCTTAAAGACTCCCGACTTAATAAGGGAAAAACCTCTAGTCAAGGCATTCGGTTTGTTCTTGATCTGTCTCTTCTTTTCAAATGTTGTTGCCACGTATCACCATCAAGGCTGTGTGTATTATTTCAAATGTATAGGTGGGCAACTGTTAGTTCTTTGATACTTTTCTTTTGGTCCTACAGTGTTGGAGCTGAAATTTGCCCTAACTATTGCTTTTCAAATGTCTCCGTAATAAAGTGTCCTCATCATACATCTTGGTTCTCTTGGTAGTTCTCACATTATCCATTTCTCTTGGGTTACTTTGTTAAACTGACAACAATACCAGCATTTCAGTATGTACTCGAGTAAGTTGTCGGTTGCTGGAGCTGAAAGAATTTAATTGCACTATGTGGGAGAATCAGTGTGTTTTGCAGGTTTAGGTCGCTTTATCAGCTAACCTTTTTTTTTTTTTTTTTTAAATAACAGGTGCAGACTTATGCTTTGGAATGTTAGTAGCCAGCAACTGCAACATGTTTGTGATACTTACTGGTCAACCTCAAAGGTTAGGTTTATAAAGTTTCTGTATTTCTGCATATTGAATTTCCAGTTATTGGTCAAGATTATTTAATCGTCATGATAGGTTATTTGGTTTTATTGATGTGTGGTGGTGTTTAGGTTGTAGCAAAAGTTTCAGATTGGCATAGTCTATTGTGTGTAATCTGCTTTTATACTAAAAAAGAAGAAGCTGGCTTCCATGATAAGCCAAAAATGGAAATGAATGTCGATCTCCTTTGGATATTTAATTATTTTTTTTCCCTTTGTTCCAATCAGCCATAATTGTTCCGTGTAGTGTTTGAGTGCTTGCCCCATGGGAACTTGTAGCCTGTGTCCTTTTACGAGGTAATAATTGGATATGCCTTTAGCACAGTGTAAAATGAATCGTCAATAACGTTAATCAGAAGACTGGGATATTTCTTGCCAAAATAAAAAGATTTCTAGCCCAGTTCGGAAGTGGAACCAGGTCTCTTGTTGGGCTCAAGAATGAAATTTTTTCTTTGAGGGCACTTTTTCGAAGCATATTGTACTGAAACAGGGAAAAGTTTCTAGTGCCTGCTATTTTTCTGAGATGCTGATCTGAGTTGTTACTATTTGATACTATTGTGAATAAGATGATGCAACCTCATGGTTAATTTTGATGCAGATCTTGGGTCGAGGGCAGCTGTACCTATATCTTCACAACTGTAGACCCATCTGTGGCCAGGCTCTTGGTTCCTCGATCAATTACTAGTTAAACGCAATTCTGTACCAACTACCATTCTTTGCTGTTTGTGGGGATGTATGTTATCAACTGCAAGAGCATTAGGAAGTTCATCTAACTTGAGATAGATGGGTTAGTGCGAGTTGGAAGTGTCGGGATTCGTGTTGTATATTTGTTTGTCCGCTTTGATATTTACGGACTTTTGTAAAAAAAAAAAAAGAAAAGGAGAAAATTGATGGATGGAAGTTTTAACATTGGGAGATTTGCCGGGTTCTGTTTTTTTCTTACCTTTGTAAGGATGCTGTTTATAAATCAAATGAAAAGTATTTTTCTCATATGTTCAGTTGTGCAAGTGATCTTGCCTCTCTTTTGGCTTTGTTCTCACAGGATGAGCCCTGATCCATCGTTGGTAATTATTGCTGTACTGAAACCTTAGTGGTTTCCTATTGTTGAGAAAATCTGTGCGGTACCTATTTAAAGTCATAGTTCAGTGTCCCCTTTTGTTCTTAAAAATGACCCGTAGTTACCAGCTCTATAACAGGCTCAAGCAGGTTTTTCCTGGCACCATCATTTCCTTGAACCATGCCCACGGATTGATTACCTGGGGAAGGCAGCAATGGGGTTAAGTATCTTTTTCAAGGCCTTAATCCAGCCTTTACGGAAGATAGACATGCGGGGACTTCCACTCAGGGCGGGTCTCTTTGCCTGTTTCTTCCTTAAGGAGCAGTTTAAAGACTTGCTCAGCTCTGAAGCTATGTTTTCGTGTCTGTGAGAAGTTATCACTAGAAACATGATGATAGTTCAAAGTTATAATCAATTGTTGCCTTATGCCACGTGGCACATGAATTGTTGCCATTATTCAGTATCTCGTAAAGTTAATGTTGTTGCTTGCGATTCGGTTTCGAGGAATTTGTCAAAGTTCACACCTCGTGAGGAATGACAGCAACAATTTCGGGTTAGGACATTTGGGTTTTTGATTTGGATTGGTCCTTAGATGCTGAAGTTATCAATGGGAAAAGTGCCAAAAAAGTCCTAAACTTTTTATTTTCGTGTCGATTTAGTCCTAAACTTTTTTACGTTGTACCAATTCAATCCTTTCCGGCCAATTTTGACCGGATTTTGCTGGACGTCGGTCGGTTGACGGGGCTTGATTGGCATTGATATGGACAATTTTTGATAATATTGTAAGTTTTTTGAATTTTTTCTTTGAATTTTTTTCTTCCCTCTTCTTCCTCCAGCCTGCCACCTCGGCGATCGGCTGGAGGTGACGGCCGGCGATTGACTAGAGGCGACGGCCAGCGAGGTTGACCTCAACCTTGCCAGCCACCTTGCTAGTGGTTGCGAGGGTGGCCTCGTGTTGGGTGGCAAGGCTTGACCTTGCCAGGTCCAGTGAGAGCAAGCCCTGCCAGCTCGACACGAGGCCAACTCTCCCCACTTTGTTCCTTGATCCCAATCTCGCCCTAAAAATTTCCTCCCTTCGCTTGTCTTTGTCTCTAGGGTTTTACGGGAGCTCAGGGGTGTCCTTGGTCGCGCAGCTCTTAATGTGTGATGGGGTGAGTGATTCCAGAAAGGAAATTTTTCAAAGGTGATTTTTATAGTTAAGTGTATGGAGTAGTATATATGGCGAATAAACGAAAAGAATAAGAAAAGATAGAACGATCTTCTTCCAAGGTATAAAGGCCATGCCATCAACCGAGGATGAGGATCGAGATCTACGAAGTTCATCACCAAGGCCCAAAACTTCCACTAGCCAAGGATAAATGATTTTGGGATAGGAGAAGCTCACCACCAAGGCCTAAATATTCCACCAGCCAAGGATAAAGGGCTTCTTGGCTTACTACAAGGAGTGATCTACGCTAGAAGGATAAAGAGACCGAAAAGAGTTTTCCACTCTCCAAAGGAGTTCACTCAAGTAGAAGAAATCTCACAATTTTTATTCATCAAATTTGTATCCCCTCCATTGGATAGTTTTCCCCTGTTTATAGGAGGATTTTAACCGTAGGAAATAGTAAAAACAGACTTTAATGACCTAGGAACTTAAACTTTCGCCTTTTAAACTACATAATAATAAAGACACCTAGGAACTTATGAAAATCCTTTGACTCTTGAACTACATAACAATAAAGACACTTAGGAACTTATGAGATGCATTTAGTAGTACGGGAACTTGCATTCTTGAACCTTTGGCTTTCCGCATTCTTGAATCTTTAGCTTTCCGTATTATTGAACCGCATTCTTGAACCTTTGGCCTTCCGCATTCTTGAACCGTATTCGTGAATCTTTAGCTTTCCAAAATTCGTGCTCCTCCCTTGATAAGAAAATAATCATCCTAAAATTTCATCAATTGGTCATGCAAGACGTCTAAAATGGCATGTTATCAATATATCACCAAACATCGATAAGTAATTAATATTATTCATTCAAAATGATCCATCGAATCGCATCATGCCCAATTTCTTTCTTGGCTTGGATAAACATTGATGGTTCTGAGTTGGTTGATGGAGCTACGTTGGATGCTCGCGCATCAGCTCCAACCCTGGATTTTTGCCTAGTTTCCCCTGCGGCGATCCATCAAGCAAGGCTGACCCTTGCCAAATCTGGCAAGGGCAAGTCTCGCCACCCAACGCGAGGCCGCCCTTGCGGCCACTGGCAAGGTGGCCGGTGAGGTTGACCTTGACCTCGCCGGCCGTTGCCTCTCCCCGGTTGCCGAGGTCCATCGCCTCTGTCTGGTCGTCAAGGTCCGGCAACTGGCTGGAGGAAGAAGAGGAAGAAAAAAAGAAAAAAAATAAATTAAAAAAGAAAAATTAAAAAATTAAAAAAAAAAAAAAAAATTAAAAATATTATTAAAAGTTGTTCACGTTAGCGCCGATTAGGCCATGTTAGCCGGCCGGTGTCCAGTCAGCAAAATCTGGCCAAAATTGGCTGGAAATGATTGAATTGACACAACATAAAAAGGTTTAGGATTAAATCAGCACAAAAACAAAATGTTTATGGCTTTTTTGGCACTTTTCCCTATAGGAATGGTGTACTAGGTGCAGAGAGCGAGGAAGAAGCACCTTAACTGGGTGAAAATCTTTTGTTAAAAAAAAAAAAAAAAAACTGGGTGAAAATCTTGATTTAGGCCCTCCATTATTGGTCAAGAGGTGGCTTGTGTAGTCATGAGAAATGGCAAGCGATCACATGTCATGAGAAATGGCATCAGTGGTTAAATTGCCCTTCGTGCCATTGGCTGCTTAGCTGTTGGATATTTAGTGGTTTCGTGATGATCCCTCCAATAGGATAGGATGAGCTTCAAGTGATGGTCTTGTCGGGAGGCTTATCGTCTGGGGAAGGTGACATAACATGCTGTCCAAGGGGCAATATTTGCTTGGTGACGCTCCTAAGGTATAACTGTCGACTCGTCTCTCAGGCTTATTGGACTCCATCCTTCTCGCCAGTGCTTGTCGTCCAAAGAGGGATGTCGCTGTTGCCTTGCTCATACGTGGTGCTCGAGAAGTCGCCGCTCCACGCGGACCGCGCATTGTGAAACAAATGCACGAGCAGCAGGATCAGCAAACTCATCACTAGTCCTTTTCAAACCATCCATACGATGATCTATAATAATACCTTGTTGACAGGATAATGTTTACCTAGATCACTCACGATTTAGCCAGCTATCGCCCCTTGACTGGAATTACATCATCCTCCAGGAATCGGTCTCTAGCCTTTATTTTTATTTGTTAGAAACATCAAATCATCAACATGGCAATTTAAACAACAGCGGAAGATAAGTTTTATAAACGCATAAAACTCAACTTTCAATTAAAAGGCCAGCCCGAGCAAATCTCACCTAAGCAAATTCTCGGTTCTATCTGAAGAAATCAAATCCTCGGTAAATGAATAAAATAATTTGAACAGCTACTGAAACTATACTACCAAAATCTATTTTTACTACACCTGTTCCTTCAGTATCTACTCAAGCCTTCAAATGGAAGGTGATGTAAATCAATGTGTGACAATTCATTAGCATCTCGTACCACTGCTACTATTATGATGTAGAAAAGGGAAGAGAGAGAGGAGGGCAATTAGAGAGTTGGTGAAGCGAAAAGCTTTAAAACAGAAGAAAGACAAAAGAAAGAGAGAAAACCCTACAAGGAGGAGATTGCACTCTACTCTCTCCACAAGGAGGATCTTGAAAACCCTCCTTTCACCATACCCTAAATGACTAGCATGATGGGGACATGATCATGCTGAAGACCTCCAGTTCTATGGGACGTCGCCCTCTTTTGATGCTGAGATTGTTACAGAGAGGGAGAAGACTTAGTTGCTCTTCTGTCGGCGATTGTATCTCTGCTCTCTTGCCTTTCTCTGGCAATATTCCCTTTAATTTGCAAACTCGTCCAAGACTGTATTTAAAACAGTTATTAATGAGGTATCTCTCGTTTGTTCTATCAAAGGGACAGTATCGGTAGATATTATAACAATGTGAAACTTATGGATAATAAGTTACTTATGAAACTTCTGTTATTAGTGGATAATGTGCATTAACTTTGCTATTACTGATAATTTTATTGATTAGAGCATAGAGCAGGTTGCCTCCTGGTAACTCATACACTAAGAGGTTGCTCAAGTGATAAGTGTGTTTGTTTTCCTTATTTAGTTCAAGGCTTGGGTTCAAATTACACACTTGATTCTACTAAGGCCACCCTATGACTGTTAATTGTGTCCGTCGGATAATTTCTAGGTGTATGTGGGACAAGAGAACCATCACACCTAATATGGATTAGACGTATGATCAAAAGAGTCATGGATTTATTAAAAGAAGAACACTCATTAATTTTGCTTAAGTGATTGGCACGAGTAATTTGTGATAAAAATGAATAAAGAAAATAAACTAAAATACATTAAATTAAAATGAAAATAACTCAATAGGTTAGAATGGTTAATTGGACATCAAGAGTTTTCAACTCAAAAATTTGAGGTCACTTGTTCATATACATCCTTTGCAAAGCATTCTAAAAATCACTCGATAGTTTGGCCTTCATGCTTGTGCCCCTAGATTATAGAAAATGAAATATATGATAAATTAAAAAATACCGCAAAGCATATTTCATTCAACCAAACTCAGCAATTGCTGGGAAAAGAATTTTCTGCAGATAATAGATCTACTCAATTTAAGACTGTTACAGCATTAATGATATAGAAAATCGAAAACACATCAAAATAAGACAAGAAAAGCTTAGTCATGGTGCATACGACGACAGTTCTCATTTATTGCCTATCTAATAATAGGCAAGAAAAACTTTTTTGGCAATGGAAGTTTTGATTTACGTCACCAAAACCGGAAGGATTTTTCCCGCCCGTAATTTTTGTGAAGAAAATTTTGTTTACGTCCCAAATATTCAAACAAAATGTTTTGGATTTAAAATTGTAATTTCTTACTATTATATTATCCGAAATTAAAACTAATATCATGAGAATTAAAAATTACATTAACTAAAATTGTAACACTTATTTGTCGTTTTGAAATAGTTTTTACTTACTATTAGGAAATAATAACTTACTCATATATACTGAAAATATGTACTTCTTATTTTTAAACCAGCGTAATTGTTAATCATAACATTTAGTTGTTATGCTTGTCAGTATATACTCGAAGTGACATATATTGTCGAGGTGCAGAATCGAATTATTATATTTCAACAAGATTAGTTAATTATTATTATGTTCATGAATAAAATTTTAACCAACGTACAACATTATCATGTGATGATCGTTAGCAGCTTGTATCAGCAAGAGATATGTCGAAATATAAGAATGGTGGTCAATTAATAACGATGGTTGTTAATCTATCTAGTCAATGAAAGGATAGTATAAAAGGAAATCACTAACGTGGCGTTACGTTAGTTATTTCCACCAAAAATTGAGCGAAAAAATTATATTGAAATTCTGCGCAAAAGCTTAGAACTAAATTAGCAAAATGTATAATAGGTTCATGACTGATTGAGTGATTCTTCCCAAAATTAGCTATCCTCGCACTTTCAATAATTTGCTATCATTAATTATATATGATCGATAGACATGAGATGTGATAAATTTGTAGAAGGGTTACATAATTAGTATTTCCTGGCAGTGAATTTGACAATGACAGAGTCATTCTCAGTGCCATAAGTTTTGTTTATTGTCACAAAGAAAACGAATTACCAATGGCCACGACAATTTGACCATCGATTGAAACTTGTGGCTACAGATCATTACTTCTATCCACGAAACATGTATGGGAATAAGTCAGCTCTTCAGCGACGAACCAAACTTTGTCGATAAAGACCTCACCTACTAGCACTACCATAAAACATTAGCCACGAAATAAATTCTCATTGCAAAATGTATGATCTATTAGCCACAGAACTTGTTTACATAGTTAAATACGGGACAAAGTGTCCCAAAAAATTCGCCACGAACATTATTTCATGGCTAGCAATGTATTATATTGCCAAGAAAGGTACTTTCATACCAGGTATAATTGTTTGCCCTGAAAATTGGTGGCTAAAGATCCAACCTATTGCCACGAACATACGGCCACAATATACTTTTTCGTGATACAAGATCTGACATGTTGTCCTAAAAGCATTTTTCGTGGCAATAAGTTTTAACTTCTCTCATTAATAATATTTTCGTGGTTAGATATAATATATACCTGCACAAAATGTTTACCAGAGAAACTTTGTTCGTGGTCAAAATGCAAATCATTTACCACAAAATTGTTGTCCATCGTGACTAATGTCAATTTAAGTTCACATTTTTTGCCAAGAAATGGAATAATTCGTGGCTAATAGTCAAATATACTATCACGACTATTTTTTTCGTAGTGACATGTCTAATCTTCCACCACGAGAATTATTTTCTTGGCCGAAGATGAGAACTATTGCCACAAATAGGTCACGAAAAAATTGCATTTCGTGGCTATTTTGCGACATTTTCGCCCCGATTTGAAATTTTGTAACAAAAAGCTGCTTTTTCAGTCGCAAAATTTCTTTCGTAACAAACTTTTCGTAGCCAAAATTTTCATAATTGAGAGGATTGAAGATATACAAAATGCAAGATATACGATCTATATAGTTTACATTAATATCTTTGCTTACTCAGAATTCATGTAGTTACGATTAGACTTTCTCGAAACTCACTCAATTAATAATTTAAATTCAAGAAAATTCAACAATGAAAAAACACATGTACTTTATTTATGAACTCACTTCATTCAAAGTTCAAGCAACAAAATTTCGATGAAATTTGGAAAGACATTTTCTCAATTTCTTCCCCATAACTTCCCTTTGAGATCCCAAACCCTCTCTAATTAGTCCCAAAACTTTTATCAAAATCCTGTTCACATAATCTACCGTTGGTGATTTATTGAGTAGGTTGAAGGGAAAAGGAAAACCGAAGCGGTGACAATATCATCCTACCTTTCACCGAGCTTCCCTTCCTATTTCCTATTATCTAGGATATAGGATATCCAGGATCCCTCAATGATTTAGTTAGTTCTATCTAGGGAAAGCCCTTCAGTTGAGGTTAAGAAACTGATTCATCTAAACATTATGATAGATTGAGGGAAGCTCAGGAACTAATAGGAATTATAGCGCTCCAAACTTGTTTAATTACCCAAAGCTTTTGGAAAACTCAATTGAGTGTGCGAAAAAAAAATCTTTGCATAATAACTCCATATGTAATGTAGCGATGTTGTATACATAATAAATTTTTCTTAGAACATATTTATTAAGTAATGTTGCAATTCGGATCAGATGTTGCATAATCTTGTCTAAATATTCAGTGCAAGAATCAAATTTCTTCCACACTTAGCTAAAAACCTATGTTACATCATTTGGAAAGAGTGGAATAACATTCTATTTCGCAACCAGATCATTTTCCTTTCGGTGATGAAGATGCATCTCCAGAAAGCTATTAAAGATAAAGCGACGACTCTTAAGCATGTCCCGAACATTCCCAAGAGCAGAAGACTTCAACAGAGCTGGGATTTACATCCATCTATCTTTGATTGGTGGAGGTTCTCTAGTGTTTATTTGTTAGTCTTTTTGTTCTTGCTTTTCGCATTTTTGTTGGTTTTTCTTTTGGGAACCATGACACCTTACACTCGCATTAGACTTTTTGTCTTCTTGAGTGTCTATCTTTTGTTGGTGCCAGGCCTCCAACTTGTATTCTTTATAGGCGGCCTCCAACTTGTATTCTTTATAGGCAAAATCTATACGTCTCTTATCTTCACCAAAAAAAAAAAAAAAAAAAACACCTACCATTTCCCTCGGTAAATTAAACATTCGCAAGGTTTTCTAATGTAAGCACTGAGCAGATGCATCGGAAGCTATCTGTTATCTCTTTAGTTGTTTTTCTTCTACCTTTCAGATTGCCCAAGAGGGCCGAGACAACGTTGAGGTTCCACAAAAACCATTATATTAATCAAGAAAGCAATGACTGGTGCGAAGTGGTATAGGATCTGCAATGATAATTTGAGTTACAAATTCCAGCTGCATAGACATATAGGGTGCCACAACATTAAATTACTCACATCTTCCTAACCATACCCACATTCTAGATGTTGCACATCACATCAATCCCCGGCTGCCAAATTCGGATGAAGATCCTCTATCTCGAACGGTGCTCGCTTGATACCTCGACAGCTGAAATCAATGGTTGAAATTCATCGAAATACCAAGGAATGGATCGTGTTCGCGATCTATCTAGTAATAGCTAACGCAAAACCAGAAAAAGGAAAGCCACATCAAATTAATTATTCTTGAGAAGTCTCTCTAGCGTCAATCTCAAGCAACTCAAAACATCACTGTAATCGTCAGTGCCGAAACGTTATTGCGTCCGACCTCGGCTCATCGTATTGCTTCCTCCGCTTCTTCTTCTCGTAAACGATCCCCCTGGCCTTGGCCTGCGCATCCCTCACCTCCCTCAGGTACAGCCTCACGGCCCGCGTGCCGAACGGGTTCGTCTCCGGGTCCCCGCCGGTCTCCTCGAAGGCGGCCCTAAGCCGCCCCACGAGCGCGTCGAGGCTGCCCCAGGCCTGCCGCAGCGGGCACGGGCACGCCGGTGACGGCTGCGGGCACCCGAACAAGGGGCAGCCCTCGGCGTGGACCTTGGTCTTCCCGAACTGGTCGAGGTGCCTGAGGAACTCGAGCACGTGCGCGCCGCTGCACCGCGACAGAACCAGCGGCGGCTTGTGGTCGCGCAGGTACTGCAGGAACGCGCTCCAGTCGCGCCGCTTCTGCGACTCGTAGCGGCTCAGGGCGGGCGGCAGAAACACCGGCGGCTGATATATAAACGACTGGTGGAGATGGGATCTTGCGGCGTCCGGGGCGGAGGTCGTGCCGATGTAGTTGCACTGGCTGCTCAACGCCCCGGCTGCTGCAGCGGCTATGGCGGCTGACATGTTGAGATAATCAATATGAGTAGGATCTCTTTCTCCGTGTCAGTACTTAAGGATTCTGAGAAGCAAGAGTCGGTATCGCAAGAGATGAGTACAAGATTAGGTATAAGTTCCTCGAGTTTTTGCTTCAAGTGGGTAGAAAAGATGATTCCGTTTCCTGATCTTGACTAGTCTGTTGAGTGCAGACGACAGCTAGTGGAAGAAAATAAGTACCATGGTAGAGAGAGAGAGAGAGACAGGGGGTGCGTGTGGGTGAAGGGACCAGCGAGCGAGGAATATAAATAAGAGGATAAGAGAGCGTGGACGGTCATAGGATAGGCAAAAAATCTTGCGTAGATCTCGTCCTGAGAAAAGACGAGAGGGACGTGGATCGTCCGAGTTCTGTGACCCTTTTGAATGATCTGTGACGACTCGTCACCCTGCTTCCTTTTCATTAATGGGCTTGAAACATAAACCAATTTTTTTTAGTTAAGTTTATGTGTTTATGATATTTATAATCATAGCTTGTTAATACACAAGAGAGGACATCCGATTTCAAATAGGCAAAGAAGGAGAGATCCTATAATTCATTCTCATGATGTGTGAAGTTTTTTTTTTTGGTAGAAGGTAAGATATATATTGACTTTAAACTAATAAGCTATACAACTGTATAGTAAAGGAACCTCGCACCAATATTTACACTTAAAATGACATAAAAGTCAACCCGAGTGGAATGGTGCCAAGAAAAGGAAGAAAAACAGAAGAGGAGAAGAAAAACAACTAGTAAAAAGAGCAAACAGTGGCCACAACCAAACAAAGAGGAGGGGTATCACAACCAGCAAAAAGAGTTTATATCTTATGAATATGATGTATTTATTAGCCGAATGTAAACCCAAAATTTCAAATATATATTGCACGATATTACACTTTTAACGTATGTTAGCTATAGTGATTGTTTTTCATCCACTTCATCTATATTTTAAGGACTCTCTCTCTCTCTCTCTCTCTCTCTCTCTCCCCTTAATGCATCGTTGCCCCACCACCAACGCCTCATCCTGACAGTTGCTATCAACTTTCGTCGTGCTTGCTGCCAATGTCCAATTCGTTCCTCAATCATCTCCCCCCACCCTAATCTCTCTCTCATTGCCCTCTCCCCAAGCGCATAAGATCCTTTGCTCTCGCACCTGGCCTCTGGATTTGTCAAGGTCTCATCAAGTTCGATGCCACGTTGGAGACTTAAATGACCACATAGGAGGTGTCGAGCCTCTAGGTGAAGGCTCCTTGCCTCCAAATATAGAGAGGCTTATTAATGGTGATAGATTGGAGCTTGAAACTCCGTAATGAGCTCCATTGAAAGCAACAATCTCAATTCCAACATCATCCATTATAATGATAAAAAACATGATAAAGAGAGAGAAATGAAAGACTATAGAAACGTGGATTCTCTATCCCACATTGTGAATAATGCTCTATAATACTAGGTGGAATAGAATATTTTCATTTATAAAGAACATTAGATTCTGATTGTCTAAAGCGTCCATAATAAAACAATTTAATTAGGTAGACGTCAAATTAAAAAGGTTGTTCATTCGAATTTAGTGAAGGAGACAACCGTAGAACATGATTTGGGGATATACAAGATCTTCGTCCTTATCCACGAATCGATCTTCTTTATCGAACATACATGATTAAATTTCTTCATAAGTGAGACTCCATGCGGTGCTTATGACAGCATGAGGGCCAGAAAAGTTATCAGCCACGGATATGAGAAGAGGTGGAAGAGGAGACAAAAGAGGGACCCATGCATGGACTGGACGACACCCACGTCCTGTCCTGAAGTGATGACAGTTCGGATGTCACTTCATTTCATCAAACGTCACCTCAAATTGCTTTTCCAACTTTTCTCTCTCTCTGGTTTCCCACGCCATTTCGTCTCTTCTTGTGCAAACATGCTCTTGTTTTTTTTTTTGGTAAGAAAACATGCTCTTGTTTATCCCCTTCTTTAGTAACATCCGCTATTTCATCCGGACTTGTAGAGAAATCAAGAACTTAGGTATGTCAAAGATAGATATCATTAGATGAAATGCTTATCATATTAGATTTATCTTATTTAATTCATGAAGTTAATTGAATATTTTGAAATCAGATATCTATCTATTTAATATCGATCTTTTCATCGTGAGTTAATATATCATGAAAAATTTCAATTTACTATATTTAAAATAACTTTACATTAAATTAATTTTCAGATCACCAAAACTTCAAAATTTATAGAATTTTGATAAATTTATATGAAATTAATTTTTAAATTATCAAAAATCTCAAAATAATATATTTATGACATATTTATTATCTATTAGCTTTTACCAAGTTGGATGATATCTAAATGGAAATTTAGCGATAAATCTTTCGCATAAATATTAATTTGAGATCTTAATAATTCAAAAATAAATTTAAAATAAATTTATTTTAAATTCATGATATTAACACTTTTAGAGAATGTACCCAAGCTCTCCCTCATGATCACCATCTCATCTTCACTTTGGGCATGATAAGATGTTGTTTCGTGAGATAATGATGCTCTCATTTCGTCTGTGGTGTGTATTGCCTCAGCCATCACATCCATGGACGTCGACGGTAACACCAATCGAGGAATGACTTTTGTGTGGAAAGCAGACAATGGGGTCCCATGACACGGCACTCCCCAATCAAATCAACTTTCGACGAGTCGCTGGAAAAATTTGTGGTAGAAAATAAAAAACTTAAAAATTTAGAAACGACAAAAAGAAGCGAAGAAAACGATCTTTTCAAAGCCATAATTTTTTCTTAATTTTTCTTCCGATCAATTTTGCGATTGGCCAATTACAAATATCAAAATCAGGAGAATTCGTTTTTAAATGATGGTAATGATTTTATAACCTACTATTGAAAGACATGGTTTGAGGAATTTTTTTTTAACAGTAAATAAGGGGAAAATATGATTTTTTTTTATAAAAATTTTGTTAAGATGAATTAAAAGTGAAGGTGGAGTTGGCTTTATTTGAAAAAAAGTTAGAAATTAGATGAATAAAAATTCTATTGGGAGTGATAGTTTTGCCCTTGCAAATTTCAATATCAAATATCATATGAGCGAGAATAAACATAATGTCTTATGCAATACTAAAATTTTGAAAATGATCATTCTAATCACACGTGACTAAAGTAAGTCTTATTAATGTTCACATATAAAATATTTGGTGTAATTATTTTGAATAAAAATATAAATTAATTAAAGATTGAAATTAGATTAATATCATGAAAAACTCTAAACCGATACATATGACAAATTTACTTCAAATTAATTTTTGAGTACCTAAAACACTAAATCTGATGTTTGTGATAAATTTGTCCTTTGTTAGTTGTTAAATTAGATTAATACTACGAAAAAACACAAATTGATACATATGTGACAAACCGAGGGTGAAACTTCAAATTGGTATACCTACGCAACTGTCACATGTCATTTAATTCAGCAGTTTAACAGTAAAATTTAACGGAAAATAATGAAAGATGAATTTGTTACAAGTGTATCAATTTAAGATTTTTTATAGTGAAAAAATTAATTTGGGGTAAATTTATCACATGTCTACCGATTTAAATTTTTTACAGTTGATCTCTTATTCAAAATATTGTTGTTCAGATCTTGTCTCCACAATTAACTAAAGACATGAAATAGGAAGAGAAAAAACAGAAAAAGAGGTGGATTTCGGAGTTGACCTTGAAATGAAATGATCAATTTGGTTTCGGGCTAGTTCTAGGGTCAATTGGTTTGGATCCTCATTCCAAAAAAATGGGAATCGGTTCAAATGGAATAGTTTTTAGCTTTTTGGTTCAGAACCTATTAACCTTAAAATCGATCACTTTTACTGTAGATGGTATATTCTAACATCAAATTTGTCCTTGTTGGCATTCTATTAAGCTTAAAACATCCGAACTGACACTGTCGTTTTTAGAAAGAAAAAAAAATTGGCTCTATCTTCCACCACGTGTTGGGTCGAAGATTGTCTTCACTCTTTGGTCGGGTCTAACTTGACCCAACTTTGGTTGGATTCACCAAAATCAAGACACAAGTTCAATGGGTTTTGCATATCTGGAAGTGTGTAACTTGATTTTAAATGGATATCCACTAAAAAACCGTTTATAATGGATATCCGCTGAAAAACCCTAAATAGATATTTCATCTCAATTTGAAGCTGGAAAAATTCATCCAAGCCGAATTAGTCATTTGTATGTGTCGTAATACATGATAAGAAATATATAAAATATTGAAATATAATGTATCTAATTTTGATAAAAATGACGAATTCTCTTTAATTTGAGGTAAGGTAAATTGGGTAATCAGAATGCTTGAAACCAAAAATGGAAGCAAAAGAATATATTGAATTACACTTGAAAGATGAAAATAATTGAAAATGCCCATAAATCCATCTGCAAATAGATTTCTCAATTTGGGGAAGACTATATTGAACTATGTGTTTATGATGTGTTCAATTTTTTAGGAAGATTTTTCCAATAGCCATGTAGAATTTTCAAGTGATATAAATCGTCAAAGGTGCTTTATTGAGTCGCTCTAAAAAGTTTTTGACTTTAAGCGATCATTTCAAAATATTGTGACACTAAAGGGTTCTCCATATAATATTTTTGGAATTTCTACGGTCTTTATTTCAACTTTAATATCAATAACAAAGAAAAATACTTTTATTATGCCCACTACCGATAATGATATTCGATTCCTAATCATATTACTTATGGTGATACATTTGAGTAGTAGATTTGATTTTGCATACTTTCAGCTTGTAGAGTAATTTAGTACATCATTTTATGCATCAACGCATCATGGCGTTGCCATGAAATGGTTAATCATGAAGAGGAATATCTTTATGTTTATTAAAGTGCGGTACCAAGACGATCAAAAAAAAAAAAGTGCGGTGCCAAGACTTAGTCCAACGCAACTTTTAGGATTTGTCGCGTGTCAGTTAATGATTGGTTGCTCAATTCACCTTTTAAACATATACTTATTGCGTTGGCCTATCATGAAGTGAATATTGCATGGCCCAGTAATAGAGCACTCAATTTGTGGTGCGGTTGGGTAGGTTCAATTCTTGGCTCCCACAACCCTATATATATATTATAATTTCTCTTTCTCTCTCTCTCTGGTTCTTAATTCTTTTTTTTTGTTCATCTTTTCGTAATTTTAATTTCCATTTCTTCTACAGAAAAACTTCCACTTTTATTTAGCTTATTTCTTGAGCCATCTTTTCATCGTAAACAAATTACATATTTTCTTTTCTTTCTTTTCTGTCAATTTATGTATCCTTTCATCAGCTAAAAGTTTCTTTTTCACCTCTCAATCGGTCCTTTTTGTAATAAATTCAAGTAAATTCAAATTTTCACATGGTTTTCATGTCTTAGATAAAAGAGAATGTCTTGACATATTGTTTTATTTTTTTTCTTATTGATTTATTTAGGTGTCCCTTTATAGCTCAAGGTTGAGAATAATCTTAAAAATCTTTACTATAGGTATATTTTCAAATTAATTCTTAAAAACCTACATTTAAATTAACTTGAGAATAATTAAACAATCGTACCTGAAAATAAAGTGGCTTGACACGGCCTCCGGGTTCAATGAACACAATCTTTCAACTAATAAAATCCAATAGCAGAGAGAGAGAAGAGCGAAGCCAACAATCAAGTGAACTTTAGCCTCTTTTTATATAAGGGATAGATATATTCAATTCAATAAGATCAAATGACCAGTATCAATATAATCACGCATGCTCATGTAGAGAGAGAACACTATAATTTTGTAAGATCATCATACTAGACTACAAAATTAAACATTATGAGCTGATTATCCCTGCAATCCAACACGTTGAACATGTAATTTATTGATTAGAATGTCAAGGACGAGGATAATAATGTGCTGTTATCTTTTATAAGTCACGTGTCGTCTCTAAAATATTATGATACATGGAAACTGTGTAAAATAGTAATGTTAGATAACAGTAACTCGAGCTTTGATATTTAAAATTGACCACATGATAAAATATAAATAAATAAATAAATAATATATATATTGGGTTGATAAAAGGTTTTCATTACAAATTTGTTGCTGAGACACAACTAAGTTCGGAATCATTACATAATAAAACCCATAGTTGATAGGGGCTATAATACCCAATTATGAGAAAGACGGTTGTCTCAATGTGCTTTTGCTACCCAGTTGGCAGACTTGTTAGCTTCTCTAGGTGCATAAGATACTAAGACTCCTTTAAGTTGGGCCAGCAAGACTTTGCTATCTTCTTAATTGTTTCCACCGTCCATGGGCTTGATATTAGGCCCATTAAACCCTCCGCAACTACTCTGCTGTCAGATTGTACTTGAACTTGCAGTTTAGTTTAGGCAAAGCTGAAGACGACTTTGGGTGCGTTTGGATGGGCATTTAGAAAGCCCATCCAACCCCCAAAGCTCCTTCACCAAAATAAAGGTGTTTAGAACCTCTTGAAGGAGCCTTTCAAAGTAGAGTCTGGAAATGTTGGCCCAAAGCCCTGGTAGGGACCAGAGCACTTGGGCTTTCAAAGATTTGGTAGAATGCGGAAAACATTTTTTTGTTCCTAAACTACCCTCATTATTTTTTCATATTTCCATTATTGTCCTTGTATTTATTTATTTTTTAAATAAAAAAGGAGCAGCCCTTCTCGGGACCGGCGAAGGGCGACGCCGCCACGGCGAGCGATCGGCGCGTCGGCGATCGTTGAGGTCGCCGAGGTAGGCGACCTCCCGGCGAGGGTCGCGTGACTCGGCCGAGGGCCGCCGGAGGTCGCCCGACCTCGGGCGACCACCCGGGGCCGCGCGACCAGTGACCGCCGCCCGGGTCTCACGGCCGCGGGCGAGGGTCGTGCGACCGGGCGGCGGCCGCCCGGGTCGCGCGCCCCGGGTCGAGCGACCCTAGTCGCCCGAGGTCGGGTAACCTCCGGCGGCCCTCTACGGGTCGCGCGACCCTCGCCAAGGGTCGCCCGAGGTCGGGCGACCTCCGGCGGCCCTCGGGACGGGTCGCCGACCCCGACGGAGGTCGCCCGAGGTCGACGGCTCACGGCTCGACGGCAGCCCGCAGCCCTTCGCCGGTCCGGCGAAGGGTTTACCAATTTTCAAGAAAAAAAGAAAAAGAAAAAGAAAAAGAAAAAGTATATATATATTATACCCAAAGCCCATTGGAAAGTTATTTTTACCAAACACACTTTCAACTCAAAGTCTATTTGCAAAAAAATTTTACCAAACACTTCGCATTTTTCCCAAGTAGCTTTGGGCTTTCAGCATTTGCATTGGACTCAAAACCCATTGCAAATGCTGAACCAAACGCAGCCTTTCTCTCTTTTGCCTCCACTAACCTCGAAAGAGCCGCACGAAGGGCCAAAGCCTCCGTTTTTAGGGCTAATCGGCTGTAATCTTCTATGTGGAGCCATCTATAAGGATGACTTCTTCATTATTGCATATCTTGGCCATTACTCCCTCTCTACGGTCTTCCGTCCATGATCCATCAACGTTGTACTTCAGGGAACCCTTTAAGAGACCCACTTCGTAGGTGAGTCCGTGAGTTCTTGGCTTCACTTTCATTTTCTTGGGTTCCACTGGTGGTAAATTTGTAGACTTGCCATTCCTTTGTTCACAGCTTCGCTTGGGTGCGGGGGTTCGCCTTTGAAGACCATGGAGTTTCTTTTTTTCTAGATCTGCTAGAGAACTCTAGTTACCAACTCCTTTGACAGAGGCTTGCTGCAAGAGGTAAGGGTTTTGAAAAACCATTTGTCTATTCTAGTGATGTATTTGGGGGAAGGATTTAGTCTCAATTTCCGGTTTAACCATAATTCGTTCGTCCATGGACAGAGGAGGAAAATGTGTTCTGTCGTTTCTGGCATTCGATGACAGATTGGGCAACTTTGATCATGTAACATCTCCCTCTTATAGAGGTTTTCCTTCGTTGGTAGTGCATTTGCACACAAACTCCATATAAAGAACTTGATTTTTGGGCGGGTGTGGAGGCCTCGGATCAAGTTCTATAGTTTTTTGGGGGTTGGTATGATGAGGATAAATTGTTATTCTCGTTGCTTCTATCACATAGAAATTGTCAAATTTAGGTAGCATCATTTCATTTGTACCAAGGATATTTTACTTAACACATGGGTCGACTAGACCCATTACAAGCCAGCTAGCACCACGGTTGTTATAAATACAGACTGTTCAATGGATAAAAAAATCCACTCTGCACATGCTTTTCCGATTAACCTAGAAGCTTTACTTGAGCATTGATTAAAAGCAAAGCAAAAAGCAAAGAAGCAGCATGGAATGCAGTGAACAAAGAACACCGAGAGAAATGAGTTACTGGATTTTAGAGATGCGCAAGATTTTTGAAGCACCAACGTCAATGGAACTGTGCAATTAGTAAAATTAGGAAGTTAGGTAAGCCATTATTAAAAGCAAGGAAACAAAGAAAGCGGAGAAGATGGCGAAATCCGAGCTCGCTTGAGTGAGCCCTTGCCCAGAGCGAGGGTTAAGGATAGCGGCGAGGGTGTCCGCCAATTTGGGCGAGGGCTCGCTTGAGCGAGGGAGGGTTGAGGATGAGGGTTGCGAGCGAGCCTTCGCTAAGATCACCCAAAGTAAGGGTTGAGGACGACAGCGAGGGCTCACTTGAGCGAATGAGGGTTGAGGACGAGGGTTGAGAGTGAGCCCTTGTTTAGATCGCCCAAAGCAAGGGTTAAAAACGATGGTGAGGGCGTTTGCCGATTTGGGTGAGGGCTTGCTTGTGTGAGCCATCACCCAGACGATGGACGACGGCAAGGGTGTTAGTTGATCTGCACGAAGGTGTCCGCCAATTTGGGTAAGAGCTCGTGCGTTGCCTAGACGATGGACGGCGGTAGAGGCGTTCGCACTCTAAGCGAGCCCTCGCCCAGATCGGCGGACGATGACCAAGATTGATGATGGCAACCCTCGCTTGACGGCGGCGAGGGGGTCGTACCCATAGTTGCAAGTCAAGCAAGATGGGTAACTCACCTCGAATGAGCAATTTCAGTCGATGAAGGAGCATCAGTCGTCATGAAGATCAGTTGCTTGAGGAGAGAATGAACATCAACAGCTTGAGGAGAGAATAGGTTTGAGTAGTTTCTTGAGGAGAGAATGGGTTTCAGTGGTTTGCAGAAGAGTAACACACGAGATTGTGAAAAAATGATTTGTTTCTCTTCTGATTCTTTTTTTTTTTTGGTTTCGAGGAACAAGAATCAAAATTTTCTTTTATTTCTCGATTCTATTCCAAATCTATTCTCAGGAACAAAAAATTTACCAAACGGATTTTTGTTCTAAATCTATCACCGGGAACAAAATAACAAAATCAAACACTATTTGGTTAGTTGCCAAACATGCCCCAAACCCCTTCCCTTTGGCCTTCAAGAATCTTATGAAGGAAATGACCAACTGTGAAAGAAGTACACAACAAGTGTTAAAACTTGGCCAAGATGGATACATAAGTGCCGAAACTATAAAACACAAAAACGCATCCTAACATCTCTGTAACTAGAATCACGAACATATATAATCAAGTAAAGAGATTTACATATTTGTTTTGGAATCTATTGTTCTTGATTCAAAATATCGACGATCTAAACTCAAGAGCTTCCTTTATTGCCTTATGTATTACTTGCTCAATGAGATTATCCCTCCCCCTTAGCGTTTGGTAAACGCTCCTTATATGAGGGTAATTGTGTATCGGTGTTAGAGGAGAGACTTGAGCACTATTTATAGAGTTTTTAGTCAAGCCGTTTCATTATGGATCAAGTTCAACTTGGCTCACACTAGCCAACCATTTATTAGACTAATTAAAAAACCTTTTATCTCACCTTATTAGACTCATTTTGTAAAACGGTAAATTACAATATCAATTAATGTAGCCAACGTATAAAAAACTCTTACATTTTTCAACTTGGGCTATTTTAATCGAAATTGTACTGTATGTGCGCATCTTGGTTTAAAGATAATTCTTAATAGTCAATTCTATCCAATGAAATCTCAAACACTAAATTATGGCAATAACTGTATATATACACATAGAACCTTCCATGGTCACAAATGCTTTTAACTCTACTTATATGGATTTAATATGGTAGTGTGGTAAATGGATAACACCTTTCATAGAGCGTAATACTATATGTGTCATTTTCTTTGTTAGTTACCATTCTCTTACTTTAAGTATCACAAAACTTATGCCACTAGAGAATATCTTTATGGTTTCAATGAACCAACATATGTCTTAGCCATTATGTCTTATCCTTATGGCTAATAAGATATATTCTTAAGGCTAATAACTAGATGTCCTTAGCCTTTACTTAAGGTTTACACAATACCTTCAAATTTTCAATAGATATGTATTCAACTCAACAACAATGCATTCAGAATCACTTTATTGAATGCAAAAGAGTTGACATATATCATAATGATATTAAATATAACAAACACAGATATAAACTTTATTAGAGTAAAACCGAAACAACTCCCACTAAAAAACAACATCTCATGATGCTTTTAAGCCCATGTTAATGATATGTCGTTCAAGAACATAAGGGCAAAGGCCTTTAGTTGGTAGATCTGCAATTATATTATATGTAAAAAATATGCTATATTGTAATGTCATAGTTCTGTATCTTTTTTTATGGTAAAAAATTTGACCGCTATATGTCTAGACCATTTGAGATCTATGTTGTTTTTAATAAACAATACTACAGAGTTATTGTCTTGATAAAACCGTATGGGTTTATCCACAAAGTTAAATACGGTTAATTCTCTAATGAGGTTATAGAGCCAAATAGCTCGCATAACAGCTGAAAAGCATGCTACAAACTCTGCTTAGATAGTAAAGAATGATAAAGATATATGTTTCTCATTCACACCTCCTGCTAATATAAAGATGTTTTTCGTTATTAATTGCATGTCATCCTAATAGCTATAGGACCTGAACATGTATGTAAACCAACATAGTGTCTTTTGTCCTTTTTAAGTGCCTCAAAACATCCTTGGTAGTAATTCGGTGATCATGTCATAAATTTAATTAATATCTACCTAGAGATCTTGTCATAAAAGCGATGTCTGATTTAGTGCAAAATTGAGCATTAACACAAGGTACATCATTTAATTGGGTTTTCTTAGTGTCTAAATGAGAACATTGTGAAAGATTCAGTTCATTACCCTTAGGGTGCAAATGATAATCATTCTGGCCAAATATTGATTTTTGAAAGAAAAATAGATTTTTCCATTTCTCTTCTTCGATGAATTTCTAAGTAAAAATACGCATTTGATAATGATACAAAATATCTATTCCTGAAATAGAAATTCGTTTGATAACAACACAAATTTTCTCCCTCTTGGGCAACGAACGATGGCGATTGACAATCGACGCATGGTGGACGGGCAGTCGGAGATGGGTGACAGTTGACAACATGGGCGGACGGTGGATGGTTGTCAACTAGTAGTGAGGACGAACAATGATAAAAGTTTTTATTTCTCCTTTATGTTTTAGAGTAAAGAAAATTTTACTTCTAATTTATGTTCCAAATCTATTTCTAAAGTAAAAATCTATTCTAAAAATAGAAAAATAAAATAGTTTTACAAAACGGATATTTGTTCCAGAAACAAGTTTGGAACAAAAGAATAGTTTTGAAACTGAAATATAATGGTTATCATGCGCCCTTAACGACAGGAGTAATTCTTGGCTTGCAGTGTTGTGTACTAAATCTTTTCAAAATACGATCAATATATGTTCTCCTAGATAAACCCAATATATGGCAAGAACAATCCTTATGGATTTCAATGTTAAGGACAAAGACACCTTATCAAGGTCCTTTATGTTAAAATTTTTCGATAATATCTGTTTTATTTTATGCAGTAATTCAATATCACCTTTTGCAAGCAAGATATTATGTACATAGAGTGTGAGATTTTTTTTTCCTCCCATTGATCTTCTATTATATACATTGATGTACTTTGTTATCAATAAAACTTAATGAAATGACAACACTATGAAACTTAAAGAACCATTGTATATAAATTTGCTTGAGGCCATAAATAAGACTTTGCTGTCTATACACAAAGCTTATATGAATCATTTACTGCAAAACATATGGGTTGCACTATGTAGACGTCCTTATCAAGGTATTTATTTAGAAAAACAATTTTAACATCAATTTACCGTAACTCCATATTAAAATGAACTATAATGTCATGTTCACTCTGAAAGAATTTTTAGAAGAGACTGGAAAAAATGTTTCTTCACAGTCCACTCCTTCTTTCTAAGTGAAACACTTGGCTATCAGTTTGGTTTTAAACTCCTCAATCTTTATTTAGAGTTCCTTTTAGTCTTATACACCAATTTGCTATTAATGAGCTCGTGATTTTTAGGCAACTCCATAAGTTCCTAAACACTATTATGTTTCATAGATTTCATATTGTCTTTCATCGCATCTAATCACAGATCTGATTAAGGACAAGAAATAAAATTTGTTTAATCACTAGATCAACCATGTAGCAAATATCGTAGTCATGCTCTCACATATAGACTATATAGTGTAGTAGTATAACTAATCATCTCTCCCTAAGAGATATCTTGAGTGGAGCTACAACCACTTCATCCTGCACTCGAGAGGCTTGAGAGACTTTATCAAGAACAATCTCAATAATAGTATCCTGAATCTCAATAAGTTTAGTCTGTAGTGTAGGAAACTTTATAATTGTAAGTATAAGTAAAGACAAAGACATAGTGGTCTTCACTGGTACTATTATCCTTAATAATTTGAGAGTGGTTATTCTCTGCAATTACGTCAAACTCTAGAACTTTGTTGTTTATGATTCCACAATTCTTGTACCTTTCACATAAAAATGACACCCTTATGAATAATTTGGGTAAGATCAAAGTAACGCCGATTGGTTTCAAATTCCAACTTACGTGATGTTAGATTATATAACTCACTTTCATAGGACAACTCCAAATCTTAGGATGATTCGAGTAGTCTAGGAAACTTCATAATTGTAAGTATAAGTAAAGACAAAGACATAGTGGTCTTCACTGGTACTATTATCCTTAATAATTTGAGAGCGGTTATCCTTTGCAATTACGTTGAACTCCAGAAACTTTGTTGTTTATGATTCCACAATTCTTGTACCTTTCTTGTACCTTTCACATAAAAATGACACCCTTATGAATAATCTGGGTAAGATCAAAGTAACGCCGATTGGTTTCAAATTCCAACTTACGTGATGTTAGATTATATAACTCACTTCCATAGGACAACTACAAATCTTAAGATGATTCAAGTTAGATTTATGTGCAGTCCATAACTCAAAAAGTTAATGGAACGGCTTTGGTAGAAATACGATTTTGTATGTGAAAGGTTGCATTCAAAGTGTCACCTCATTAAAAACCGGGTAAATTAGCTCTACTAATCATACTCATCATCATGTCTACTAGGGTGCATATGCACCTTTAGGCCACACTATTATGTTCAAGAATTCCAAGTATAGTAAATTGAGCTACTATCTAAGAATTCTTCAAGTATTTAACAAATGGCCTTCTAAGCTATCTAGCATTGGCATGTTTGCCAAAATACTCACTATCATGGCAAATCTGAGAACTTTTATGACTTTTCTCAACTATTTTTTGATTTTAATCCAAAAAAAAAAAAATCTTGAGCTTATCAAGAAATTAAGACTTTTTCTTAATCAAATACAAAAGAAATAATCATCAATGAATGTGTTGAAATAAAAATATCTACACAACATTACCTTATAGGGTCCACGAAAATCATTATGAATGACCTCCAACAGGTTATAACTTCATACTGCATTTTTTTTTTTTTAATCTTAGTCATCCTACCTCTACAATAGTCTACACAATGCATAAAATTATTCCTTAGACATAGATCTTTTGGGGGATAAATACACTATTAGTGCCGAAACTTGTATACGACGCTCACTTTGGTGCCAAAAGTTTATATCGGATCACTTAAGTGCCAAATTGGAGGAAAAACGATCATTTTGGTGCCACCGGCGAAAAATTCTGGCCAAAATGATTATGTGGCTATTTTTTTTAAAAAAAAAATCAACAGGGCCTTTAAACAATGTTGTTTTTTGGTCCTCCTTAAGAAAACGACGTTGTTTTGCCATCCTACATGGATGGCCTCACAGAAACGATATTGTTTAGCTCACATGGGGATTGAAATTAGGGTTTTCGCCACTCGGCCATCGTCATTTGCTCGCTGTTGCTCGACCACCATCGCTCGGCCACCGTCGCTCGGCCACCGTCGCTCAGCCACCATTGTAGTTGCTTGACCAAGTGAGCGAGGAGAGACTGAGATTGTTGCTCGAGCAATAAGTGACAAGAAAAATCGAAGGTGAGGGCAGAGCAGGAGGAGGAAGAAGATGGGTCGAAGGTGCCGTTGGTGTGCTGCTGCTGTTGGTGCGTTGCTAGTGTCGCTGCTGGTGCGCTGCCGGTGCCATGCTGGTGCCGTTGCTGGTGTGGGTCTTCGAGGAAGAAGAAGACGAAGACGAGCCTTCCCTCTCTCTCAATTTGGGGATTAGGGTTTCTACGTTGGGAGAACGATGCCAAATGGTGTCGTTTTGGTGTTTGGATGCTGCCTCAACTCTCCGATGAGCCACATCGGCTTCAAAAATTAATTAAAAAAAAGGCCATGTCGGATTTCCGGCCAATTTCATCGGCGTTGGCATTGAAATGATTGTTTTTCAAAATTTTTGGCACTTAAGTGATCTAATGGAAACTTTTGGTATCAAAGTGAGCGTCGTACACAAGTTTTGGCACTGATAGTGTACTTATTCCGATCTTTTGGAAATAACATTTTTAGACGTATAAGCGACATATATATCATTAGAAGATAAACATAATTTGTATAATCCATTGGACAAATTGCAACACACATCCTTCTTTGAATTTTTTTTTTTTTTTAAAAACATAGAGATAATATTATTATTTATTTCAAAAGAGTAGCCACACATGTCTAAATATAATATAAAAACTAAGTCCTATGCTGAGAAAGTACATAAATGTGTTTCTTTGCATCAGATTAAAACCAGAATCTAGAATTAAAATGATATATTGCATGAACTCAACGTCGATGTTATCATTGTTTCTCATGGTTAGCTATGATTTATCATGATTTGGTTTCTTTAGACTTATGGATCCCCGTATGGTAAACGCATCAAATTTGTTGCACCACTATCTAGCCATCAAGAATTGGACGGGGCTTATGATAGAGATTTAATTCATAAACGAATGCCAAAGAATCATTAACTATAGGCTCATGCTTGGACAACCAAGTTTTATACATTTGCTATAGTCTATCTTTATATGACATTTCTTTTAAAAAAATAAGTAACGGTCACCAATCCTTCTTGAAGGATTTTATCTTAGAACCCAGATTGTCAAAATGACTGGTGGTTTTAAGAGTTTCTTATGAGTGTGATACTTCAAAATTGCCATCTTTAGGATGTAATCCATAACCTTATCAGAACCAGCATACATTGTATTGAAGAGTCCTTGTAGATGTGTCTCAATCTTGGCATTAGACGAAATACAATTTCAAGCGACCAAGAAGGCTTCTTTCATCTTTTTAGCAGTGCAGTTAGCTGGTAAACCACTTTTAATTGTTCATGAATGGAATGCTTAATGGAAAACAAGCAAATCCGATTGTTCTTTTCCTAAGCGGCAAAATGTGCCTTCTAGAATTTTGCACCGTTGGTAGTGTGATCTACAGGCCTATCATTTATAAGAGCAATTCCAACTCTATTTCGAATAGAAAATCCTCTTTCCACTACTTAAGTTTGAACTAGTAAGAACTTCAATAGTTATGGAGTTATCGATTACAAATAATGTGGCTAAAATATAATTGGTATCATATGAGTACTGTGTAACTTGAGATCACATAAATACACATTTAAAGAGTTATATACATCATCATATAATCACATTTGGGTAGAATACATGACATGTAGTTGTGTACTTTTCACATGATAGCGGTCATGAGAATCTATTCCAACCTTCATTAATCATCACTTTTGGGTATATGAACCACTAGGATCAGTCACTCTTTAATCATATGTTGTACATGTATCTCTACATGAACTAATACATAATTATCTCATTTGAGAGTATGACTACATATTAGGACATGAGACATTTTGTTATAACACGAGACCGATATTTCTCAAACCTAATTGGATGTGCCACTTTGGCGATCACAACTTGATTAAATTCTTGAAACTCTCTTATACTAGAGATATAAACTTCATGTCTCACATTTATCTTATACATGTGATTTTAGACTTGATAACACTAAAATCACATATCATGTCAATTACATTGTTCCATTCATTGATACATGTTGAACCTTATACATATTATCAATGAATCAATGTTCTACACATTCTTTATATGATAATACACATGTGAGCTTGCATCTACATTTCCAAAATCATAAAAAAAAAAAGATAAGGAAAATATGCAAAAATACCCTAAAAATACATGTATTTAGGGTTTCGTATGTATTTTTCAAATCTATAAAATCATCAAACATAAAAAAAAAAATACAATATAGAGTATCTCCATCGAGCACACAGGTATCAAGAATGCCCCAATCGAAACTCGAATGCGCCCATATACATCATGTAAGTGCGCAACGCATGTAACGCATGTATGAGTGTGTTGGACTGGTCTAAATCGTTGGTTCGATTGGTCCAACCGGTCAACGATCAACCATTAGTCTAATCGGTTGATTGGTCCGATCAATGGAGAATTAAGTTAGATGGGTCAATGGGTCGGGTCAACGGTTAATTAGGTCGGGTCGGATCCGGGTCGTGTCACTTGATCACTGATGTCACTAGTACATCAGCCCTAGTGCATTACCGCGTGTGAGGGCACGTGGGAGCACATGGCGGTGGGTGTTCATTGCGCGTGGGGGTGTGTGCGGCCTTCCTTGGAGGTGCGCCCACCCACCGATTTGCTTGTCTCGACAAGTTCTTTCCATTTATGTGATCAACATCGTTTTTTTCTACACAAAAAAAGAGCAAAAACTATATGTTCAAGTCCTAGGTTATGGTTGCTTTGATACTACATGTAAGATGCGAAAATGCACCCCAAGATCTCCATAGCTAAAATCAAGATCATATATGTAATCAAATAAAGAGATGTATGCACTTGATTTGGAATACATCGTTTTTATGTGGAATAGCGACAATCTAAACTCAAAGCTTCTCCTCTATTACCCTCTGTATTACTGGCTCAATGAGACTACCCCTAATCCTTAGTGTCTAGTAAACGCTCCTTATGTGAGAATAATTGCGTATTAGCTTTAGAGAAGAAACTTAAGCATTATTTATAGAATTTTCAGCCACGCCTTCTTATTATGGGTCACGCTCAACTCAGCCTACACTAGCTAACTCCATATTAGACTAATTAAAAAACCTTCTATCTCATCTTATTAGACTAATCCTGTAAAATTGTAAATTATAATATCAATTAATGTAGTCCATATTACAAAAACTCTTATAAAAACTTTCAAAAGGTATACTTAAGTGTCATTTAAAAAAAATTGGACATTTAAGTGCTAATTTCAACAAGACTTGTCGGAAATTTGATGTGGCATTATTTTATTAATAAAACCATCTACGTGGCTTGTCGGAATGTCCACTCAGCAATTCTTGTCCTAAAACGATGTTGTTTTGGGCTTGTCTAGCCATGTCAATGCCACGTGAATAATATTTTTTTAAAGAAGTGCCACGTTATTTAAAATTATTGTCAAAAAATACCATGTCAGTTGTTTGGCTGGAAATTTTCACCATTAACACTTAAGTGTTCCTTTTTTCTTCAATTAAGTGTACTTTTTAGAAGTTTTAGCACTCATGTGTCTACCATGCCAAGTTTTGGCACTTGGGGTATCCGTAATTTGATCAATTGTGCTCTTAAAGCTCTTCCCCACTTCTTATGGTAGATGGACCTCTGTTTCTATCATATTATGTTTTAATCATTGGTGGTGTGTTTCACTTTACATAAGAATGAATTTTTTTTTTTTGGTAAGGGTAATAATATATAAAGCTAACCAAATAATACACAAGATTCGGCGCCACAAAATTTACACTCAAAAGACAACAAGTCAAAAAGAGTGGAAGGGCACTGAAAGCAAAAAGCCTCTAAAAAGGCGGCGAGAAAAGCAGGCATTAGCAGCACTGCAAACAACAAAACAAGAAAGAAACCAAAATAAGCTAGAGCTCACTACGACCCACATCCAATCCAAGCTTCAAGAATGGCAGCAAAGATAACCGGGTGAGTAGACTAAGAAGAAGCAGACGACCACGTCAAAAACCTCCACCCGAAGGACATCTAAGGGCTTGTAGGAGTAGAAGAGAAAATACAAGGATCAATCTCCCATTTACGTTGTAATCTTCTATTTCTCGGGTTGTCCTCGACATTCTTGAAAGTTAAGGCCTTGTCTTTAACAACTTTAATGAGATGATTCTTTACGGCCGGAATTGCCAACATATGGCTTCTAAAGAGGATGTCATTTTTGAACTTCCAAATGATGTGGCATAAATCAAACAAAAAATGGGCAATTGAGTGATAAAAGTCCTTACCAACAAGAAATTTCATCGCCCCTTGAAGGTTTTTAGACCAGGTCCCGTTGTGCCATGGAAGATTGCATCTCGCCGCCCAGAAATCAGCAAAGCTGGTAGTGAGACAACATCCAAAAAATAGATAATTGATTGAATCCGGAGTCAGCTTACAAAATGCGCAAACTGCATTACCAATCCCGCCATATGATAAGAGCAAGGCTTGGGTGGGAAGACAGTTCTTGGTAATAAGCCAAAGATTAAATTAATATCTTGGATGTATAACTTTGTTCTAAATGAAGGAAGCCCAGATGACCGTAGCCATTTTCCTTCTGATAGAATGCCACGCTGAGGTTATCGAGAAAAAACCTGAAGAGCTATCACCCCAAATAAAACGATTCGGAACCTGGGAAAGAAAAGGAAGCGGTTGATTCCATGAATCTAATACTGTCCTCATAGACTCCCCATACGAAGAGAAAAGGTCAGCCACCGTAGCCTGCCTGGAAAAACCAGATCTATAAATCATTGAGTCTGAAAAAAATGATATCTAATGGACCTCTCGGATGCCAGTGATCAAACCAGAAAGAAACTGATTGGCCATCCCCTATTCTCCAGCGGAGAGATACATGTAACACCGTTCGAAGGTGGAGGATTCTCTTCCAAGCCCAAGAGCAGCAAGTTGGCTCCCTAACCACTCAGAAACTCTTACTCTTGAGGAAGGTGGAGTGAATCCATTTGCACCATAAGAATCCCTTATCCGTAAATAAAATCCAAATGTGCTTGAGTATCGCCGCTTTATTACAATCCCTCAGCCTTCGGATCCCAAGGCCACCTTCCCTCGGAAGGCAAACTTCATCCCATGAAACTTGGCTCCACCCTTCCCAAGACTCGGACCCTTCCAAAGAAATTTTCTGAGGATCTGTTCGATGCGATCTAAAACGGCAAGGGGAATAGTAAATACACTTGCTCAATAAGCTTGGATTGCATGCAGGACTGACCTTATCAACTGAAGGCGGCCAGCAAAAGAGAGAAAGCGCTGAGTCCAAGACTGGACCCTAGCCATTATTCGCTCCACTAGAGATGCACAGTCCGCCTTGCCAAGTTGAGAGGATATAATAGGAACACCGAGGTAGCGCACCGGTAGCTTCCCTTCATGGAAACCGAGGGCAAGGGTTATCTCACTTCGTAGCTCATCCGAACCTCCAGCAATAAAGATCTCACTTTTGTTATTGTTTGGGCGTAAGCCACTCCAGGCCGAGAAGGTATCTAGCCCATCCTTAAGAAGAGAGATGGAGTCCATATCAGCTTGGCAGAATAGAAAAACAGCATCCGCAAAGAACATATGAGATAGCTTTGTGGCCTTGCATCTCCAGAAGAAATTAAACTCGATGATCACATAGCACGAGCACTGAGGATCCCAGAAAAAACCTCCATAACCAAAATGAAAAGATAGGGAGAGATGGGATCCCCCTGGCAAATACCTCGGAAGCTGAGGAAAAACCCATATAATTCTCCATTCAAAGAAATAGAAAACTTCGGGGTGCGCACACAAACCATAATAAGCCGTATAAATGGTCTAGGAAGTGAAACACTCGAAGAACCGTTTCAAGAAAGTCCTAGTCCACCATATTATAAGCTTTCTGGAAATCCACTTTAATAGCACACTTTGGACTATAAGGCTGAAGATGGAAGCCAGCAAATAATTCCTGGGTAAGCAGAATATTGTCTCTAATACATCTCCTTTGACGAAGGCATTTTGAGAAGGGCTAATAATATCATTAAGGACAGTAGCTATCCAGTTAGCTAAGATCTTAGTAATACATTTATAAATAGTATTACAACAGACAATAGATCTATAGTCATTGACCAAAGTCGCATTGGGAACCTTCGGGATTAGAACAATGATGGTATTGTTGATCTCTCTCAGAAGTCTTCCAGTGGCAAAGAAATCCTTCACCGCTTCTATGACCAAAGGCCCAACCAGCTCCCAGTTGCTTTTAAAGAACTCAACCCTAAATCCATTCGATCCCGGAGCCTTTCCTTATTAGCAAGGGAGGAGAAGGTATCATGAATCTCCTCTTCTGAGAATGGACGGGATAAAAGATTGATCTGATCCTCATTGAGAGGGCAACGAATAACCTCTTGCAAGTCATGAAGAGAGGGAAAGGATGATCTGGTATGCAGTGCAAAAAGCTTCAGAAAATGAGAGAAGAATGTGTTCTATACTAGGCTCGGTTCAGTGACTAGATTACCAGAGGCATCAAGCACCAAAATAATCCTGTTTTTGAGATGTCTTGAAATGACTAAGTGGTGAAAGTACTTGGTATTCTTGTCACCCTCCTGGAGCCATATGATCCTGGACTTTTGCTTGAAGAAGGATTCCTCTTGTGTCCTCAACTCCACAAAAGTCCTTCGGTGAGACTTTTCCAGCTCTGCCAGGGATTCGCTAGTTGGGTCTTGCTAGAGGGCAATTTGGGCAAGCCTGAAAGCATTCCTGGCCTCAGTTGCTCTCTTAGAGATGTTGAAGAAAGAGTCTCTATTGAGCTGCTTTAGATGACCTTTCAAAGCCTTTAGCTTGGTTACCAATTTATACATAGGAACCCCTTCATCAGTCCTTTCCCAAACTTCTGACACAATGTCATGGAATGACGGGTGCTCCATCCAGAAATCGAAGAACTTAAAAGGCTTTCTTCAAAGATTTGGTTGAACCACTTTAGCTACCATCGGTGAATGATCAGAAATGCTTGGTGTCAAAAAAGACGCTTCTGAGTAAGAGAAATCTAAGCTCCATTTAGCATTAACTAACACACGGTCAATCTTTCTTGCTTTTCGGTTGGCCCCAGAAGATGTGGACCAAGTAAAGAGAAAGCCAACATACCTCAGGTCCTCTAACTTGATTGCATAAGCATTGATTGAGGTCATCAAAGGAAGGTATCCAAGTGTCAGAACTCCCGATTCGATCAGACAGGTCCCTGATGGCATTGAAATTCCTAGCCACCATCTAGGGCATGTCCTGGAAAGTGGTACTCATCTGAACCAAATTCGCCCATAACAGCCTTCTAGTAACAAATGTATGTTTTGCATAGATCACTGAAGTGCAACACCACAAGCCAGAAATAATGAGTTTGACTCTCCCATGGATCGCCTGATTGTTGGAAGAAATTACCTCAATGTTCACCAAGGAAGGGTTCCACCCAACCCAAATCCTACCCTTAGGAGAAGAATCATAGTTGGCAGTCCACTTCCACCCCGCCAGAAGCCCAGCAAAGATGGAACAAAACCGAGACTCTGGTACTTTAGTCTCCAATAGTCCAATCAAACAGAGTCCATTGGAAAAAAACAAGGTTTCTAACCTTAGCTTGCCTCAAAGGGTCATTTAGACCTCTTATATTCCAAAAACCAAATGACATATATATAAAATAAACCAACTACTAACCAAGGAAGAGGAAAAAGGAGGCCTACCTCTTCTTGGAGGTCTTCCGGAGAGAAGTTGCCGGTGCCATAGGTGTGATCTCAAGAGGAGGATCCGGGGCAAGTGAAAGCAATATGTCCTGGATCGATTCAAGTTTCGAGGAGACAGCCCTTGGGGATTGGTCAATAGAGAGTAAGTCATCATCCGAATAAGAGAATGATACATCGGGTTCCACTCCTCGCTTGTGGACAAGAATTGGGGCTCCCATCATCTTAGGATGCTCAACTAGCGGGCTAGAGGTAGAGAGAATCACTTATGGAGGCACACTCATACCCCTCGACTTGCGAGAAGAAAGAGGAAGCACGCTCTTCACTGGAGCAGGGATCTTCAACCTTCTATTCTGTCCTTCGTCTCTCGAATTGGCTTGCCGGGAAGACTCTCCAATCTTCAGTGGCTGTCGCTTCTTCTTTTTGCCTTTCACTTGCTTCCAAGGTTGCTCCTGCACTACAAGCGACTCAGCTACAACCAAATCGAGGATGGGTGCTTTACTAAGGGTCGCCGGCTCTGATCTAGCAGGGGAATGTTGTGGGCTTCTTTCCGCCTTAGCCGGTTTTGAGGTAGGGGTGACAGCAGAGGAAGATGGAATCGAATCAGGATGGGCGTTCCTTCGGTCTCCGACAGGCCTTGCGATGGATGGCCCGCGAGAAGGCGAGTCTGGTTGGGAAAACCTTTGAACACTAGCATGCCTAGCAACAATAGGCCCGTGAGGTCGGTTCGCACAACTATGGCCGAAAGTCCCATAATGTAGACATTCTGGAGGCAGCCACTCATAGTCAATAGAGACAGATCTTGATACCCCCTACAATTCCACTTCAACGGATTTACATCTCGGTTGGTTTATCTTGATCTCTACACACACCCTAGCAAACGAGACCATCTTCATTTGGTTGGTTCATTCATCAACATAAAGTGGCTTGCTTACCGCACTCGCAATGGCACTCATTGCCGGCATTGACCAGCAATTGAACGGTAAATTCCTCAACCAAATCCACACCGGGACCAAGGTTTGGTTCTCTTTCTTGAGATCCATGAGTGGTTGTCATTGACGGAGGATAAAGGGAACCCTTGCCACCGTGATGGGTCCTTCATGAGCTTTCTCTGAAACATTGGGTCCGGTATGTGAAAGAAAAAGAATTCTTGGTCATTGGCCAAGACTTCAACGAGCTTTGTACCCCAAGCTCTCTTCAACGATTGCTCACTGAGTCCGAATGGGAGTCTTCTCCCTACATAATACCCTACTAGGCATTCATGCCACTTAGGGTCTATCGCTTCCAACACCTCATCAACTAGTTTCACAACCGCCTTTCCATCCACATAAGTCGGAGGGATGTAAGATAAATCGGAGCCTTTTGCAGCCAAACGAGCAACATTTGCCCATGTATGAGCTGGATTTGGTCTTGGAGCACTTGGATGAGGTGTGGGGACCAGCGGTCTCTTGGAGGCAGACCTCATACGACTTCGGCCACGGGATCGGTGTGAACGAGCAAGGATTTTCAGCTATGCTTGCTATACTCCAGTCGGACTAGCATGGCCCATCTTGGGATCGAAGGGCTGAGCAGAGCTATTAGAGAGTTGTCCACCCCCATGGGAAGTGGATGGACGCCCAAATAAGATCTAGTATGCATCTGGACCTCTCGAGAGGGGTTAGCAGCCCTAACAGTAGCATAATTCATATATCAAACAGTTGGTGGGTAGCCCAACGACATCAACAGAAAAACCATGGAAATGAAGAAGACTTACTCGACCTAAACTCCATAGGTATAATGTAGGTAGGAAAAGGAATACTCTCGCATAGCTAGGTTTAGAATGTCACACTAGCAGAAGATGAAATAGGAATATGCAGGAGCAACGAGGTGGGTCTTCAATCAGCAAATTCTGGACTTAGAGGCCACCTGAGGGGTCAAGGCTTCGAAGGTCTGCTCAGCAAGATCATACGACCTTGACCTCCAAGAAGGGCCCAGTCCACTGAACGGAACCACACCAGCACGTGAAGATAGTCCGAGAGAACCAAACAACGAACCTGAGGTCGGATGGAACTCTGGATCTAGTGTAGTCCATAAGGATTCCTTCGGTGGAGATGTAGATCGATGTAATAAGAGCTTTCCTTCCAAAAATCAGCCCAATCCCATGGCTATACCACTCGGTATGGGCTTGATGGTACCGACTGGAAGGAGATTATTAGAGGGGCTCGCGCTGCTTAGGATCACCTGCACAAGCCCGTAGCCACTCCGCCGCGCGACTCGATTCCACCGGCGAGCCACGGCGGTGCTCAAGAGAGGGAGAGGACGGAGCTTCCTCCCCACCGGCGAGCCGTGGCGGTGCTCGAGAGAGAGAGGACTATAGAATGACATTTGTGGCATCTAATTTCATGAAATTGCGTATCCATGATTGTTCTTATCCTATCTACTATTTGATAACTATTTGATAATTGTAGTAGTAAAGTCGGATATATTTACATCATATCATGTACATTGTTTGGTATAATTAGTATATTAGTATAAATGAATAAAAAAATTTGCAAACTGAGATGACAAAGATCTATCAAGACACTCTTGCTTACTTTATTTTTATTTGCATTTTAATTTTATTTTTATCTCTTTTTTAATTAATTTATTTTTTATTTCTGTCTTCCCCTTCCATCATTCTCTAATAAATTTTATTAAATAGTAAATTGTACTAATAGAACTAAAAACTAAAATACCTAAAATATGTAATAATATTTATATTTATATATTGAGTTTATATTATAAAATAGAATTAAATTAGAATATGTAAATAAAAAAGATTAAATTAAAATAAGTAAATTGTTATATTTCATAGTTCTGAATTTCTTATTTTATAATTCAACTATTAATTAATTGAAATATAATTTTAATTTTGTTAATTTAAGAAATTTGTTATTCAAGATTTTTTTTTCCTATTATGGATGTTAGGAACACTATCCACCTACATAACATGGATACGCGACACGACACAACACGTTGACATGTCATTTCTAAAAAACTAGAGAATTTCGACACGTTTTAAGACATTATATATTAAATATATTTTTATATATAAATTTACAAATAAATAAATAATAATAAAAGATTCTAGAATTAATTTACACTAAAAACATTAATCAAACATTTGTTAATATCATTCATTATTTTAATTTGACATATTCAACTATATTACATTGCAACAATCAATAAAACTTGGAAAAAGAAAAAAAACAAGCAATCCATATTTTACTATCAAATTTAAGATATGTGTACTACACAGGTTCCAAAACTTATCACGAAAGTATAATTAAATTTTAAAACTTCTCAAATTGGTGCAATCGAGTCCTTCCGTTAACACCGTCAATTTGTTTAATCGAAAATGCTAAAGTAGTATTTTCAAATTAATTTATTTATCATATGTGGTAATTTTTTATTACTTTTTTTCTCTAAATATTATTTAAAAAATATTAAAAAGATTTTAAAAAAGCTAAAATAATTCTAAAAAAACAAAACTAGAAAAAAAGGTAGGGTCGTAAAAAAAAAAAAAAAAAAAAAGGCAAGTGGGCCAAGTGGGCAGCTAGGAATAATTCTAAAAAAATTGGAAAAAAGGCAAAGTCATTAAAAAAAAAAAAAAAAAGAGGTAGGGTCATGGGTGGTTGGGCATGCCGCTGCCCCGTCAGAAGGGGCCCCGATCTCACTAGCCCTAGGTAGTGGAGGGTGGGTGGCCCTCACCTACCCAGGCAAGGCTCGGGCGAGGCTAGCTTATATTTGGGTGGCACTGGCCCTCACCTATGTCCAACGAGCCTCCTTAGCCCTAAGTGAGGCCTCACTAGACCAAGAGAGGGCGCGGTGTCGCTTAGATCTGGGTGAGCCTCACTCAGGCCTCAGCTGAGGCATCACCTAGATTTAGGCAAGCTTCGTTGGCCCTTTGCCTGACTAATGATGGCCTCACTTGAGCTAGCGAGGGCCAGCCCTCGTCAGCCACCTAGGGCCGAGGACCTTGCCAGCCCCCTCTGATGGTTACAGCGACGCCCAGATTCGTGTTTTTTTTTTTTTTTTTTTTTTTATACATCTACATTTTGACCCCTTAAGTATTGAAATTTTTTAAAATTGACCTTATGCGTGTCAAAATCGCGTGTCAAAATTTCGGACTCGTGTATCAAAACGTGTTGAAAGGTGTCGAACATGACACGAATACTCTTAGAGAGTGTCAATACTACATAGATCCACTTTAATCCCACATCCCTCATGGGATAATTTTATCTTATTTGTATTCCTTTATATCTGACTTTATCTTGTTCTAAATAGACACCAAATGCAGGGTGAGATAAATTTTATCCTACCTAAATTTTATCCTAACTGTCAAATGCAGCCAAAGACCTAGGAAGTTTGAGACTCGCCCAATCTATTTGGATTATTTATAGTTCTTTTTCAAAAAACCTTTCTGTGACATTCTCTCCCACCGAATCTAGTGCCGCCTTCAAGTATTTTGATGGATCATGCTGCATTTTTATATTTAAGTCTCTTAACATAGTCAATCAACATATCTTGCTGAACTGTTGGGTGCATTTGTCTCACAAAAGACTAATAATTTAGAAAATGTTTTCTAGAAAATGATGGTTTAAATTACTTATAAAAATGAATAAACGATCATCGCCGCGAAATTATTTAAAATATTAATCGTTATTGATTATGAATATTTTTTTTACTGAATAATTATTTCAAACGGAATAAATGATTTTATATTATAAAGTATTTTTTAAATCAATCATTTTTCAGGAAATAAAGGGAGAGTTTTTTTTATTTGTACTGTAATAAAGGGAGAGTTTACATTTCGTCAACTAGCGATTTTTATGAAACGATGAGGGTTAAGAGAATGGCAAAACTAGAAAGTGAGGTGGAACTTTAGAGAATGGCGGAAGCTTTGAAATTAAGCAATGGGAGTTTCTTCGTCGACAGTACGTGGATGAGGCTGAGCCATTTCTTTCTTCCTCTTGAACTTGTTCGTTCGCAACCCCCGGCTCTTCCTAAACGGAGCCTATTGCTATGAGCCTCTGGGAAAGAGAAAGATAGAGGGGAGTCCGTAGAGGATGAAACTGCTTGCATTCACCAAGCACGCGTCGATGGCGATTTCTCGTTGTCTCCGCCCCGCGCTTTCGACACCGATTCGCTCTTCTTCTTCTTCTACTTCCTCTGATGCCGTGAAATGGGAAAGCGGGGTTTCCATGGTGCAGGGCTGTTCCAGGGGAATCGGGCTTGAATTCGTGAGCATCTCTCTTCATGTAGTGGTGCAATGTGGCTTATAATTGGATGGTTTCTGATTGATTATGGCCTTTTCCTAATGGGTTTCACCTCATTTCTTTATTCTTGCCCTTGATTTGTTATACGACGTGCTATCTCGTCGGAATTTCTCATTTGTGTGGTACAATTCTGGTTAATCTTCTGGGTTCGCTGACGCCTATGTAAGTGTAAGTTCACTGCTTGAGCAAGTTGTGGGATACTTCTTAAAGTTTCGGAATTGATAGCAGTGGAGTGACCTTGTTAGTAATTTGGCAGTTCATAGGGTAGGAGATAGGATTATTCGATTGTTCGGGGCAATGATGTAATGAGGCAAGAAGATTTCAAGTTTAATTGAGTATTTCTTTTATCATGTTTCCGTGGACAGCATACATAAGTCAAGCAAATGCCTTCCTAAATTTCTACAGAAGGCTACAAAAATCGGACGCATAACGAAAACCAGGAAAAAGAGATACAAAAAAAAGTCAGTCATACAAAGCCCTTGGTGTGTTTTTGCATCTAGAGGGTTGTACCCTGTTTCTTTATCATCACTACTTCACACGTCTCTTATCATGAATTTGTAGACATAATTTTCACCTTTCAAAAGCAACAGAAATAATAGAATAGTCACCTCTTCCAATGCTTGATGAGTGTACATGTCTAGAGGGGTTGTGACAATGCTTCTTCACTATAGATGCTTCAGGAGATTTTTTTTGGGGGGATGGGGGGTGTTTGAAGTGATGGAGCAGCTGTTGCTAACTGCAATGTCAATCCATATTAATCAAATGTGTTTTCTCTTAATGTACATTACATCTTGTTTTGAAGCATCTGTTATTTATTTCTGTCGATATGAGTTTTTCAAACTATTGCTTATGCAATATTTGCAATATTTATGTGTCAAAGTGTGTGAATTGAAATGGCTAGAAGGCCCAAATCCAAAGTTCCTTCCAGCAGATCAATTTTTCTTAGAAGAAGTATGATCAAATAAAATGTTTTTAAAGTTAAGTGGGCAATTTTCCCAGCCACTTGTAATGCAGGCTGTGGTCCAATTACACCCCCCCAAAAAAAAAAAAAAAAAAAAAAAAAAACAGAGAGAGAGAACTTCGTATTGTGGTTTTTCTTCTATTTCTTTGGCTTTCATGACAACATCTCTTATAATAATTTTCTTCCATTCAGAGACCATCAGTACTGCAAAGTAGAGCTAGTTGATTAAGAATTTGTGTTTCCCTACTTGCATTGTAGCTTGTGCAACTTAGCTGCACAGTGTATAGGTACATCAATAACATATGCAACTTCATTTATATCTTGAAGGCCTCTTGATAAACATGAAAAACAGGTACTGAAAATTTATGTTAAATTCTACGGTTGATATCTTAGATGCTAAAAAAAAAAAAAAATTCGTCTGGTTAAGTGTTAAAAGTGATTAGTTTTTACTAAACATGGAGGTGGATATAAGCAACAAGCTTTAGCAATATAACTGTAGCTTAGTTCCACAATCTTACTTATCTAAATGAAAGTTGGTCAACTGTGGTTGAGTCCTACTTTAGATGGGGTGCACAAATGAGGTGATATATAACTCTGGGTTCCACTAAGTGAAAACCGTTTAGACTCTCTCTTTTGTCATGCTATCTCTATATGCACTCTCTTCTCTATTTATTATCTTTTATCTGAACTTCCCTTTTTGGCATGCTGGGCTCTATACCTACTCTTGAATTCATCGCTCATTTTAAGTGAGTATAGTCTCACAATCTTTCTCCTAAAAAAGACAGTAAGCCTGTGGCGCCTGAATTCCACACTAGATGGGTGTTCAAAAATGAGATGTTATATAACCCTTGGCTCCAGGAAAATGAAAGAATTGAGTATCCATTCTCACCTCTATCCCTCATCTTCTAGTAAGCTTAGTTACACGATCTTATTTATCAATATAGATTTACCATTCTAAGTGGCATTAAATGTGTTTTTGTTGAACGAATTAGGTAATCCCTTCCCTCATTTACAGGCTTGGTGCATTTTTTTAACTGAAGTTAACTTTTTAAGTCAACGTTAGTTCGTATCATTGGACTCGGTCAATCTTAGTAAGTGCTGGTTTTTCTTTAATTCTCCACTTAATTGAGCTAATGGAAAAGACAAATCTCTGCCCTTTATAACTCATTCAAATTGTTATACCAACCTTATGTTGATCATGTTGCTCTATTTGGCATGTGTCTTCTATTAATGACATAGTAGGGGTGCCTAAAAATAGGTAATTTGTAATTCACCTGACTCCTATGAGATCTAAACTTTAGAATTTCCTCTTTTTTTTTTTTTTTTAGTTGTATGTTGATTTAGGTTTCTTTGTGCTGTATATTAATGTGATTTGTATGTGTATGTTATCCCATATATCCCACATGCAAGTAAGCAATTTGTCATGGTTATCAGTAACGTGTAATATAGGCACTTTTGTGCTATATGCATACAGAATCAGTGGTCAATTGTCACATTGTTGTCGGCAAAAAAGCCTGAACTCTTGTGGTGGGCCTTCATGATCACGGGCATTATTGCCATCATCAGTGGCAAAACAAATTCCAAGAATGTCACCTGTCAACTTCTTCCATGGTACTGTGGTTTTGTTGCTTTACAAATGAAGTTGGTGGTTTCTTCAAGTAGTTGATCTTGGTGATGCATGGTCACAGCAAACAACATAAGAAAGTCCTTGAACAGTACTTGCTGTTCTTGCACTTTTTTGCTTTCTAATTTGCAGATAGATCCTACAGCTTCAGCAGTTGACCTTACTAAAAGGTTGATCTACTGCTTCATCATGAACAACATCAATCTTGTTTCACCAGATTTAGCTTTACTCAGACCCGAGTCCTCTTGATTTAACCCATTATTTTGCTGCCACCCTGCAAAACCTTGCACCGTCAATTAAATACAGTGTAAATTGAAATGCTAAAGCAATGATCACTGCTTTTCAGTGTATTGATTCATTTGGAAGTTCTACTGATTTGATTTTCTGCTTTCTCTTGTCTTCAAGTTTGAGTGGAATTTCCAAATCTGCTGTAGCAGAACATTTGACTTAGTCTGTACAGGACTTTATTAATTATGTCCCTGCTTCATTAGGTCAAGCAGCTGCTGCAAAAAAGTGAAAAAGGGCATGTCATTGCTACATGTCGCAAACCTAATGAGGCATCAGGGCTTCTTTACCTCAAAAATATGTTTGCTCAACGCCTTAGCATTCTGCCGATGGACGTGACTGATGAAAGCACCATAGAGGTCATTTTTCTCCATCTTAGCATTAATTTCTCAGTGAAGCTTCGAAAAAATAAATCTGCAAGGTTTCGTGGATCATCTGCAAGCATTTTATAATTAGGTGTCCTGTTTAGCTGGGACAATCTTGTTCACAGAAAATCAAAATTTAGAAAGACTGATTCTTTGTTTCCTGGTTTTGAGGGCAAAGAAGTTAGGAAAGTTGTACCTTACCAATAAGATATATCAGTGCAATCTGGAGATGTACGGTCTTTTGGCATTGTGAAATGCAATTTTATAAACAAATGAATGAGTTACTCATATGTTTTTGACAGATTCATCTGACACAAAATTTCTTTTTAGGCATCTGCAAAGTCCATAAGAGATAGATATGGCTCCTTGAATCTTCTGGTTAATGCATCTGGAATTCTTTCAATACCTGATGTACTCCAACCAGGTAAAGTGACCTAGACCAATTCGCTTTAGAGTTATAAGCTCCTTGATATTGAACGGCCTTGAGCTCTATGTATGTGGTAAGGTTAGGTTACATTATTGACCTCCCCCTGCTGTTTGATGACTTATTAACTTTTTATTCATTGTTTTTCAGTGCAGAAACGACACTCCTCAAAGTAGAGAAGTCATCGTTACTGCTCACATATGAGATCAATGCTGTGGGCCCTATCCTTGTCATCAAGGTACTTTTCTTGGGTTTTTACATTGGCATATTTTTTTTTTTGCTAATGAGTTGGCTTGACATTACTTAGATATTCATCATTGAGCCTCTAATTTCTCAAGGTGTTTCTTTTCGTGGTGATGTTTATATATCTTGTTATGTGCTAATCATATGAGTAAAATGAATTGCTAAAGGGGCTGGTATCACTGGTTTAGGTATTGCCTTTGATTTGTGGTTCTGAAATAGCAGACTTCCATAGTATCTTCTGAAGTTACTGATAACTGTCAGTGCATTTTAACCCATGCCTGAGCTTCTTTACTTTTCTAGCATTACTTGTTCTTCAATTTAAGTTAGAGCTGTCCAATTCTTGGCCGTGATGTGTATACTCTTATAGTTTGTAACTGTCCAAACTCCTAATTTCTTCAGACAATCGACTTAGCAATGGATACTTATGCACTTAATACACAATGACCCTGCACCTTCTACAAAACAAGAATGTTGAAACTGCTAATCAGCCTTCCCATTTAGGTGTATCTCCTTTTTTGTTTAGATAGAGGAATTTATGCATATGACATGTCACAGATAATCGTTTGACGGTGACACTGGAAATTGAACAAGGTAGATAGAGGTTTAACACTTTCTATAGTTTAAGTCTGGCTCATTTTCAGATGAGATATATAAAAGCTTGGACTTCCAAACTATGTCTCTATCTAGTGGTTCTGGCCCAAATGTGGCTGTATCTTTTATTTCAATCGACTGTCTCTTGGCTTAAGGAAAGGAAACTGGGAATTCAGTCTACAGTAATAGAAGAACTTCCCTTGTCCAGACAAAACTTCTCAAGTTTCTCATAGAGCTTTACCTACTCAAATTAATGTAGGAAGAATAAAAGTCTGCGGTAACAAAAGAACTTCCCTTGTGCAGACAAAGTTTCTCTAGTTTCTCATAGAGTTCTACCTTCTCTAGTTTCTGATGTTATAAACTCCATTGCTTCCCACTCTTTTGGAAATGCAAGGGCTCTGATGTTATTTAGTTAAAACTTGGGGAATTTTCATGTTATTTATATTTTTTTTATGTTTTAAGTGCCGCCTTCATACCATGACACGTGTCTTGAATGGAGTGGTTACAACATTGACTCCCAGTGGTGGGGCCATTCTGCACAGTTGAGAGTTGGAGGGATTGATTTTAAAAGTTAATCTTTTGACACACAGAAATGACTGGACTGAAGGTCAAAGCCAGTCAGTTTTCCTTTAAAACTGTGGCCACCAATAAAAATGTGTATTCTTCTTCAGTAAGAGAATCAATTAGACGAGGTATCAGTTTGATGTCGTGGTAAACTTTATGTATCACTAACTCATACAATCTGCCCTAGCAGCACATGTGGCCCCTTCTAAAGGCTGGTGGAGGCACTGGTACTGATAGAGATGTTGCTGTTGTGGCCAATATCAGTGCCCGGGTGGGTTCAATTGGGGACAATCGCCTTGGGGGGTGGCACTCTTATCGATCCTCCAAAGCCGCATTGAATCAGTGTAAAGTTTCTTCCTTTTCTCGTCTTCATGAAAGCACTTAAGTTTGTCCTGACAATTTGCTAGAATGGTCTGAGGAAAATTGTCTAGACATACTATGTACGCTGGGGCATTTGCAAGTGATGTCCAGTTCTCTAGTTTTAGGAAGTTTCAACTGTCTGCCTTTTGTATGTGTAAAAACAACCCTTCCTTTCATCTTTCTTTAGGTTTCTAATAGTAATCATCCCTGTGTGGCTGACCTTAGAGCGACCAGGTGACGAGTCTGACAATACCGACAGATGATGAACAGAAACACTCTTTTCATTTCATGGCCTAAAATGCTGACGGTAAAGTATGATAAATCACTTGGCTGAATGTGCCCAAAATCCAAGGGTCTGCACATTTTTACCGTATGGTTGGTATGCCCTGATCTTTTGGCCAAAATTATTTGTGTAGATCTAGAACTACTTTTCACAGAACTCTATGGAGAGGCAATCAATTTGTTTTTGCATGTTCCTAAACATTGAGTTGATTCTGCAGTGACAAAAACGGTGTCAGTAGAGTTTGCGCGTAGGAAGGATCCAGTTATCTGCATTTTGCTGCACCCAGGCACAGTGGACACAGATCTCTCAAAGCCGTTTCAGAGAAATGTTCCAGAAGGCAAGCTTTTCACCAAGGAGTATTCGGTGCAGAAGCTCTTGGGAATTATCGACCACGCAAAGATTCAAGACAATGGCAAATTTTTTGCCTGGGATGGTCAAGAAATCCCATGGTAGGCTTAACAATTACAATTACATTGCTTAATTGTTTATCTATCTTGAGAGAGAGAGAGAGAGAGAGAGAGAGACTTCACAACGACAATTTTACCCTGGCCAACCCGCTCACGGTGGGGGGTTGGCCAGGCCTCTTCATTTCCCTAAACCCAGCCTAGTATGCTAGGAGAAGGGCTTCATGGGGATCTGAGGTGGGCTCCCCTCCCTTTGGAGGAGTTGGCGGGGAAACCCAATTGGGACTTTATCCCGTAATCCCAGTTAAACCCCTGTAAATGGGGCTAACTGGGCACCCTGGGATGCCCGATTCAGGGTGAAGCAAATTAAGGACATGCTTAGGTCCATTCTATTCTTTACTGTCATGATGCTTTTCTCGTACCCTTTTTGACCTGTAACTTTTTCAATAAGATTTATTTGTTCTATTACCCTAGGAGTTCCTTATTCTGCATTGCGAACCTTCCCCTCTGTTGCCGTAGAGGAGCCTTGTTGTATTCATCGGTAGTTGCCACGTTGCAATTCACTGACCTTTTATTTCCTTCCCCTCTGGAGGAAACCTGGGTGGCCCGCCCGCGGGCGTTTTATTATCAAAACATCAGCTCAGTGCTTGTTCGCTCAGGTTCCTCCTTCATTAATGCTGCGGTACTTACAGCTGGTGCAGCCTCGGTCGGAAGGTGTCACGGAAAAGCTTCTCAAGGAACCTATGAAGAGACGTGAGAAATATGGGGTTTATAATTACTCTGAACTTCTTGGATTTGATCGAGTCTACATGTTTATCTTCCCCTTGTTCCGCTTCTATCAACCCCATCAATCAATCCCTCTTGAGCTTGACAGTTCGAAACCCATAATGGTTGAGAATGGTTGTGATGATCCGACCGCGATTCTTGGCACTGTCGGTGCTCAATGTGGTGGTTGTTGAATCTAAAATTTACCCTATCATAAACTTTAGGGTTTAAATAGGAGGAAAAGTACCAAAAAGTCCTAAACTTATTGTGTTAGTATCAATTTAGTTTTAAATCTTTTAATTTAATTAATTTAATTCCAAACCCTTTTAAATTTGTATCAATTCAATTTATATGGCCAATTTAGGTTGGAAAATGTTGATGTGGACGTCAACCGTCACATGTCTTTATGGCCAAGTGTTGACGTAAATATTTTTAAAAATAATTTTAATTATTTTTTCCTTTTTTAATTATTTTTCTTTTGTTTTCCTTTGGATTGTAGTCAATACTGGCCATGGCCTGCGACCGACCACGGCAAGGGTCGGCAAGGGTCGTCCTCACCCTCGACCCTTGCCGCTTGGGGGAGGGTCACCCTTGCTGAGTTTGGCGAGGGGTTGCAGCTTGGATGAGGTTTCCCTCAGTGGGTCATATGAGGGTTGCCCTATGACATCCTAAGTTTTACTCATTTGACAATCCTAAGTAGATTGTGGAGTCCTAATAAAAATAGTTCAAGATTGAGATACAAGCAATACAATATAAACTTGTGGTTCAATATCGAAATGATCACAATTGGTAAAGGATGACACTAGTTATTAGATACTGGTACTAGGTCATGTATTGAGATTGAACAATTCTTCAATCTTTGACAATTGTTAGATTAATATTATCGTTTAGTTTTGTTGTTAGTGACTTCATGGCCTAAGAATGGTTAAGAACAATTGTACTTGTAATCTTCACAATGTAGCACTAAAGAAATGACCATCTAACTACTCTTGGCAATTGGACAACCTGTTCCTCTCATTGTGGCCGAAACCTATTAGGGTATAAGTGACAATTAGCTATTTTAAAACCTTAATAAATGGATAATAGTTTTGCATGAGAAGAGACAATGAACCACTAATCTTGCCCCACTGATCTCCCTCTTACAGGGAAAAGTGCCAAAAAAGTCCTAAACCTTTTGGCTTTGTGCCGATTTAGTCCTAAACCTTTTTTTAGTGCCGATTTAGTCCTAAACCTTTTTATGTTGTGCCAATTCAGTCATTTCCGACCAATTTTGGCCGGATTTTGCTGACTGGACGCCGGCCGGCTGACGTGGCTTGATCGGCGCTGACGTGTACAATTTTTAATAATATTTTAATATTTTTATTTTATTTTATATTTATATTCTTTTTTTTTCTTTTTTTCTTTTTCTTTTTTTTTCCTTCTCATCTTCTTCCTCCAGCCCGGTTGTAGGAGCTCGGCGACCGGCCGGGAGGCGACGGCCGGCGAGGTCAACCTCGCGGCCACCTCGCCGATGCCGCGAGGGCGGCCTCGCGCCGAGCGGGCAAGGCTCGCCCTCGCCGGATCTGGGTGGCGAGCCGGATTTGGCGAGGTCAAGCCTCGCCGGCCATGGGCGAGGCTCGATCCTCGCCAGATCCGGTGAGGGCGAGCCTCGCGGCCACCGGCGAGGTGGCCGCGCGAGGTCGACCTCGCCGGCCCGTCGCCTCGGCCGGTTGCCCGGCTCCGGCGACCGGCTGGAAGAAGAAGATGAGAAGAAAAAAGAAAAAGAAGAAAATAAAAGAATAAAAATAAAAATAAAAAAATAAAATAAAAAACATTTAAAAATATTAAAATATTATTAAAAATTGTACACGTCGGCCCGACGTCGATCAGCAAAATCCGGCCAAAATTGGTCGGAAAAAACTGAATTGGCACAACGTAAAAAAGTTTAGGACTAAATCGGTATCAAAAAAAGATTTAGGACTAAATCGGCACAAAGCCAAAAGGTTTAGGACTTTTTTGGCACTTTTCCCCCCTCTTACAAGACAAGTGTCATCACTAACTATTACAATTGCTCAATTCCATGTAAAGAATTGAACAAGTGTTTTCAATGTCAATACACTCGGCAAGTGACATGCAAGGGCAAGGTTTAAAGGACTAAACCTAATCTCCCTTCTCCTTTTCCTTCCTCTCTTGGCCGAAACACTCTCCCTCACTCTCTCAAATTCTCTCTAAAAAACTATCACTCAAGAAGCCTCAAAACCATAAAGCACACAAGAAGGAGAAGGGAAGCCACTCTACTCAAGCCATCAAGTAATTGAAATTACTAAGAACTAGGCTATTTGATCTTCTTGTTGCTTGGCGGATGAGCGCGGTCTAGGTGTATTAGTCGTTCTAGGTCCAGGGTGATTCAATGTGTTTAGCAATCACTCAAACATGCAAGAATCAATTCCCTTGTGAAGTTTTGGTAGTGTTAGATCTAAAACTATGTAGTGGAAGATAGTGAGACTCGCAAATGGTCTTGTGCATGTAAAATGAGATTATGTGATGGATTTTCTTAAAATTGATGTAATGATGCTTCACTGATAAATTTCATTGTTTAGAGTGAGTATCATCCTCGTATGTTCTCAAGTACCATTTGTATGAGTGTGCATGTGCATGCACGTGAGCCTAGAGATGTGTCGTACTAATGAGGCGACCTAAATTGTAAGATACGAGTTTCGCTATATGTTGATTTTGTGTGAGCTGTGGTACTAGAGGGATTGGTGCCCGAGGAGTGTTTGTTTCATCAAATAATGGTCCTATATGTTTGACATAATGTCCGAAGGGTGCGGATTTTGTGTTTGGTTCTATGTGAGCCGCAAGTGCTAGGAAGTTCCGGCGCCCATAGTGCGTTCATTATATGATTTAGTGTGATGAGACTATGTCATCTGCTTGTAGCGAAACATTTATATTCTAGTCGTGGAGACTGTGTAATATAATTCAAAGGTTATGTCGTGTGAATCGTGTGAATTGCGTGAATTGTATCAAACGTCAGAAATAACCATCAGTGAGTGAACCGGTGATGCCTCGAGGGATTCAAGATGCCCAAGGCTAGTGACCCTTGAATTCCTTGGACAATGAACTGAGATGTCTCGAAGTGAGATGTCCATGGCCAGTGTCCCATGGAAGTCTGGCTGGTGACCTAGAAGTGACTTGAGGGCAAAAAAAGTGATCACATGAGGAACTAAGCAACAAAGTGTGTGAATTCGTGTGCGATGGTGTGCTCTCGTGCTTGAATTGTGTGCTTGAACTCTCGTGTGTAGTGCTGATGATGTGTGAATGCGTTTTGCTCGTGCCAAATTGATACTGCGTGATTGATCTTGCTTGTTTTGGACTAAACTTTTGACCAGGTGGTAGGTGGATCATGTAGTCTAGAGCTTAGTTATTTTTTCTTATTAGGGGTTGTCATCCCATTATATTTTTCAGATTTTTAGCATGGACGTTGCTCCCGTCGCACGCTGCGGGGTGCCGGTCTACATAGAGGTGTGTTCGAGGATGTGGTTTACCCATATATACCACTATGACCTTCACTCCTTATAAGGCCACATTATAAATAGATGTCGGCAGTTCAGAATGGATCCTCATGTGCTTCGTCTCATGGTTCCTCAACTACGAAGGCGAGCTTTTTGGACCACTTCACTTTGGGGACGACGTAGTGGACGATGCATAGGTAGATGGAGCATCGTGGGTTGAAATTTTTTTTTGATAAAATGGGGATCGCCGAGTGGCGAAGAATAAGCACTTTTTGGCCTCTACCAGGCATATGTTAATACCCCTTAATCTAAGAAAGAAAGATGAATATATGAATAGTGACGTAAAGAATAACCTAAGTGAATATGAATATGAAATGAAATGAAAGAAACATGTTTATGTTACTCACGCTTACATTTGTCTTCCGCTTGCACCATTAAAGGAAAAGAAATGAAAGAGAATGTAAGTGACGTTCTAGGTTGTCACATGCCCTCACGACCTCTGGTGAGGGTAATCCTTGCTAGATCAAGCAATGGTTGCAACACCCTCATCGGCCCTTATTTAAGGCCAGTCCAGCCACTGACGATGGCCAAGACCGGCCAAGTCCAAAAGGAAAAGGAAAAAAAATAATAATAATAAGAAAAAAGGAAAAATTTTATAAAATAAAATAAAATTTAAAAATTTTAAAAATATTTTTAAATGTCCATATCAGTGCCGTCTGTGCCACATAAGTCGGCCGGTGTCCATCTCAGCATTTTCAGGCCTAAATTGGCTTGATGAACTAAATTGGTATAAACGTGAAAATGTTTATGACTAAATTAATATAAATACAAATAAGTTTAAGACTTTCTTAGTACTTTTCCCTCCAATTAGGAAATTGCCAATTTCTTTAGTTTGTTTTTATTTCATTTTTAGGTAAGCAAAATAAAAGTAAACACAATAATAAAATGAAAATTTTTCATTTGTCAATAGTAACAATTCATAAAAATTCAACCCGTAATATAAAATAAACAATAAAAAGTTTGAAAGACGTGACATGAAATTTAAATTATAGAATTCAGAGTGAAGTGTCGTTTCACATTACTCCTACAACCTATTTATTCTCCATCGGTTCCACCAAAAGCGACACGGCCTGTGTGAACAGAGAGGATGGAAGCATCCGCAAGCCCTCGAAGCAAGCTCAATGGGAGAGATCCATCTTGGTTGCCAAAGTCTCCACTCCTTAAATGACCATGGTCCAACCCATTTTTACATTGCCCTTCTTTCTCCATGGTCCAGGCCAAAAAGACTCAAACTCCTCATAAGACCATACCGGCAGATGTGTTGTTCTTCAAATTGTTTATTGCTCAGGTGTGACAATTAAAGTCAGCTTTCGCATCAAACTAACAAGAACTACAGTAGATGACATAGTTACGGAACTAAAATTGTTGATGGTCGTGGATTGATTATGAGCCTTCTTGAAACAACTAAAGAGTACATAGAATGGATTGCTCGGCCATGGCCGGTGGTGGCTGGCATCGGAAAATGAAGAAGAAAGGAAAATAGAAAAGAGAGAAAAGAAGAAGAAGAAGGAGGAGGAGGAGGAGGAAAAAATCAAAATAATATTTAAAAAATATTAAAATATAATTAAAAATTATCCACATTAATGACAGCCTATGTGGCACTACTGGCGTTGATGTGGATATTCAACCAAAGTTAGATAGAAAACAATAAGTCAAGATGTTTAGGACTAAATTGGCATTACTAAAATGTTTAAACTTAAATTAATACTAATATAATAAGTTTAGAACTTTTCGACATTTTCTCATTTTTCAATCTAGACATAAGACATGTTTACAAAAAAGCATGCAAGAAATGTATTTAGATATTTATAAATGCATCTAAGTGAGATACATTGCGTTTTTCTTTTCTTTTTTTTTTTCTTAAATCAAAAGAGATACATCATGTTGACATGTATAATATGTGCAACCATTCTCAAATGAGCTTGCATGATATTTAACGTGGCTAATTTGACCACAATCATAAATTTGCAGAATTTTGGTTGGTTTGTCGCATCAACCGAGACAAAATAGATGAAGCTTCTTTGAACAAACGACTAATTTGAATAGGGTTTTAGCTCATGCTTTTCAGGTAATGAGAGAGAGAAAGTTAAGCCCCAAATTGTATCTGCAAATTGGAAGGCTAGGGTTTCAAATCGCTGATTTCGAGCGAATTCAAGGAAATCGAGCAAATGGTGAAGTTCTCTTGGGGTTTTCAAGTTTGTAAAATAGAGTTTCAAACCGTTAATTTCAAAGCAATATGAGCTAGTCATACCTTGTAATTAAAAAGAAAGGTGGTTACACTAGCTCAACCCTATTCAAATTAGTCATTATTAGGTGCATTGGACAAAAACATCTTTGCACTGAAAAATGGCTATCATTAACCTTGAAGCAAAACATCTTGCCTTTTCGAATTATTTCAAAGTGAGATTATTATTATTATTAGAGATAGAGCGATTTCGGTGTCGGTCCAAGCTCCACCTGAAACTTGGAATGGACCTTGTCGAATTGATTTTTCTAATTTTTGAAACTTAAAACCTACTTTGTATTGTTTGAAACTTGAAACCAGCATTATCAATTGTTTTCAAAATCGATTCCAAAATCCACTCGGAAACTAGTCAATCTCTTTTTCTTTTTTTTCTTTTTTTTCCTTTTTTTATTTCATTTTTTGTTAAACAAAGTGAAAATGAAGGTGACAATAAAATCCCCATTTTTCAGTACAACATTTCATAAAAAGATGAACACATAAAATAAAATAAACAATAAAAACTTTAGAACATGTAAAACAGTTCATCAGTTCCCAGTTCAGTTCTTAGCCAGGAGGGAACCAAAATGCTTAGTACTGATTCCTCTTGCCTATTCGATCCAGTTCCCAATTCCATCATGAACACATGCTCACTCCAAATTGTTGAACTCCCGTAATTTTTTTTCCTTTTTTTATTCAGATGGATAATTTTGTGACTCGACCAAAAGTTCGTACTGTCTAAACTGGGCCTGGGAGTGGGCCCACGTCATTCATTGGTCCATTTTCATCCCGCGTACTGTCGAAATCGGCCCAGCGAAAATATCACCACTCACCACCCGCGCAGATAATCTCCCGAGTTCGCTCCATCTCCGACGAGAATCGAGCTCGCTCCCTAGGGTTTCTGATCGCACCAAACCATCCATGGCGAACCCCGCTAAGTCGGAGGGGCTTCGGAACCTCAGCGAAGTCGTTGGTTTCAAGAGCAGGATCGGCCGGATTCTTACGTCAGTCCGCAGATTCGCCGTCGATTCCGCCATCCTCGAGTCCCTCGGGGGCAGTAATGGTAATCAATACCACCACCTCTTATTGCTAATTTTTCATTTTAGATGACGGGTTTTGCTCTGCGTGGTCTCTGTGGTCTGCGTTGGGTGATTCATGGAAGATTTGATTAGGTAACTTAGGTATTGTAGCCGACTGCTTTGATTTCGCTTGCCTGGAGGGCGAGGAAGAATTCTGCTATGTGCTCGGTGGTCGAATCGACTCTACTAGGAGTGGGCGCTCATGGCGAAGATGTGGAATCATGTGTTGATTGATGATTGAATTGGGTGTTTTCGTTGTGGTCCGTTGGATTGCTGTATGAGGCCTTTCTTGCGTGGTCTGCTCTCCATGGAGTTAAATTAGAAGTTAAAATCTGGAAGTCACCACCAGTATCGCACTGGAAATTTGAATGATTCTCCAGGTTTAGTGTTTCAAATCTTGCGATGTCCATTTCTTTTTGTCTAAGTAAGTTGGGGCCCTGTATTTTTGTGATTTCAAATTTGGTTCACTAATGACTCATCTGCTAATCAATGGCAGTGTTTTGGTTATTTCACTTGGTTGACATGAAATTCTGGTTATTTGGTGGATGCGGACAACGTCTGCTTGCAAGTGCCTGCACAATGTTGCTTACTTTGCATCACCTTGTGTAGTTTCGAGTCGCACAGTAAACTTGAATGAGGTAGAAACAATGAAGATATTGAAATAAGGATGTACTTGGTTTGGATGGTTATGCATTCTAGTGTGCATATGAGATGATATTAGGGCTTTGCCAAATTTGTGTTGGTCAAAGATTTCTATGCTGCATCATGTGACATCCCATTGTAATAGTCGCATTTGTTTGAATTTCCTTGCTTATAAGAGCTGGTCAAACCACTTCCACTGGTGTGGATTTTATTGGCTCCTCTTAAATTGCATGTCCTTTGTCATCCAATGCCATGCATCATCACTTTGATGTTACCTTTTCTGAGCTTCAATTTATGTCCATTTTTTCCTGCAGCAGGAAAGAAGACGGCAACTAAGTTAATGTATGAAGGCATGAAAGATCGAGCGCTTTGTCCCTCACTTAATGACGATAACAGACCTGGAGATCTCAAAGTTGGTCTGAATGATATACATGAAATCATGGAGAAAAGGCAAGAAGGATCAGATAAAGTGAGCCAAGAGCACGAGATGTTGGCTAGATCTGTTACAGGGTCAGAAGCTTCGAAGAAGACGCCAAATGAAGGACCCGAACTGATGGAACCCCCAAGAGCCGCAGAAAAGGGACTCTTTATTCGCTCGCGATTATGAAGTGGTATTTATACCATGTAATGGGTTCAGGGAGATTTTCAAGTGGTTGAAAATGCTTGCTGCCCTGTTCCTTATTTGTATCATGTTGTATCGGATCGTTTCACTGTAAATTTCTCTATATGTTTGTATTTTCGTGTCTTCTTTAGCAGATGGCATATCCACTCGTAAACTTCGCCCTTAGCAAGGAAGGAGATCCTCTATTTTAGGCTCCGTTTGATAACGTTTTTATTTATCTCAATTTTTGTTCTTTTATTTTTCAAAAAAAAAAAAGAACAGAAATTCGTTTGGTAACATTAATTAATTTTTTTATTTCTCGAAATAGAAAAGTAGCCGAAAAATAAATTCGGAAAATAGATTTGGAATGAAAACGAGAAATTAAAAAAAAAAAAAAAAAAAGAGTAGCTTCTTGTTCCGAAGAACAATTTTTAGAAACAAGTTATTCTCTCTTTCTTTTTTTCATTTCTTCTTCTTTGCTAGCTACCACCTTGTTGTTGCCTGCCGTTGGTTGATTGTCGCTCGTAGTTGCCCGTCGATTGGCTGACCGCCGTCGTCGGTTGATGGCCGATCGCCGAAGGATTGTCGATCGCCAAAGGTTGTCACCGACCATTGATGGCCCCCATTGTTGTTGATTGACGCCGCCTGTTGACTAGCCGCCTACTATTAATCGCCGTTGACCGCTGATCGATGGTGGCGGCGGGCGACGGGTGGCATTGTCGGCGGCTAGCGGCCGGCAATAGTCAATGGTGGTAAGGAAGAATAAGAAGAAAATTAAAAGAACTTTGACATTACAAAAAAATTTGTGAATCGTACCAAACACATTCTTATTCTTTTTTCATTCTGAGAATAAAAATTTTATGTAGTTACCAAATGCATTCTTTTATTGAGAAATTGTTCTAGGAAATAGAAATAGAAAATGACTATTTTTAAAAAGAAATTGTTTCCCGTAATAGAAGTGTTACAAAATAGACTCTTAGTGTTTTAGCTAGTCAATGGTCCCAAGAAATGCTTGGTTAAAGGGAAGAAGTTAAAAGAGAAACCGCATTATAAACTTCTACAAATTGAAAAAACAATTAGTTTAAAAAAGCATGCCTAATTTGTAATATTTTGTGTATATACTATTTTGCGTCGTTTGTATTCTTTCATGGTATATGTCGCGACCTATTTTTTCTGGGTGTGAACCACCTAAAATTTGGCTAATGGATTGTTAAGCCTAAACTTAACTCGGGCTCTCCTAAGCCCATGCCAATTCGCGACTTAGGTTCATGTTTTTAGCATGCAATTGATTTTTTAATCAGGAGTCGCCACTAATTTATTTTTTAAAGTAATGGGAGTTTCACTTTACTCCTACGAACCAGAGACTATGGGTACGGGGACTTGGTTACACTAGATTTCTCTAATGCCCTTTCGATACCACTTCTTTTTTAATTTTCAAAAATGTTTTTGCAGGCAGTTCGGATTGATTTTAAATCTATTTCCTAACATGTGAAGTGATCATGCGGGTGCGCAATCTACCAATTTAACACCCAAATAAACAATAAATAAATTGCAAAAAAAAAAATTTACCTCAAAGCAACAAAAGCATCTACAATGTTAAATTAAAATCCACATCAACAACCTTAGATATGGTTTCTAATTAACACGCAATTTCATTTTTCTTTTTTTGTTTTCACTTAATTAATGAAAATCATGCAATATGCAATGCGATATTAACTAAATGACTTATTTCTAACGACATGCAATTTCTAATTAAATGGGCCTAGCAAAAATACTAAATGACATGCATCTCAATGAATCTAGCCCTAATGACGTGCATATGACATTTTTTCTTTTGCCTAAAAGAATGCATTTTATCCTAAATAATAAAACTAATTTTACCGACGACATTTTTTTGTATTTTTCATGAAATTCGAAATTTGGTGAAGTGTGAAAATTACCTAATTAGATTAAGATCCTATTTAATTTATATTAGGAATTAAGTTGAGCCGAATCCTAATTTAAACTAAAACATTATCTTAACCTAAATAATCCTAAAATGCAATATATCTAAAAAATACCTAAATTTATAACAAATTAAGAAAAAATATTATCTGAAATTAAACTAAGTGCAATTTAACCCTACTATGCAATGACGTACAATATATGCCCTAATTCTACATGACATATGCATGATGATTTCGTATTTTTGGGATAAACAAAACAATTAAAAGATAAACACTAAATCATCCATGGTCATCAGAAATATTATCCATATTCGAATTGAAATTCAAACTTGATTATTTCGCTAATAAAGTCGATAAATGATTTTAAGCCTTAAAGATCGAGATATCAATTTTACTCCCGCGTGAATAATTATTCCATCTAAAGCCTTATAGATGGGATAAAAATTGTGCGGTTGCGAATTGAATGTTACATCATGGAATTTATATCATGCATTGGAAAATATTCCAAACAAAGAGATAAAATATCAAAAACTAAAACGAGATAAAAAAAAATCTACCTAATAAATTAAATCTACCTAAATTTGAATTTTTTCCAAAATCCGAATGGTAGAATGGACCACCGATTGAGGCTCGGTGCGACACGACTCAAAAGCAGCGGCTGTGGCGGTGGGTCACCGTGGGTGTTGGTCTCGGTCGTGCGGAGCTCCGGCGAGGTCTGGCGAGACAAAGAGGACCAGATATACCGGGCAATTACGGTGCTTGACTAGGAACCGGTGAAAATCGTCAATTACTCATTATTCGCTTACTCAGAAACTTGCAAAAACGGACATCGAGAATTTAAGGAACAACGAGGCTTTGCTAGTGATGTCAAGCTGTAGAAAGTGCTGCATGGGACGATGGATTGAACGGGTAGCAGCTGAAGTCAACTCTTGTCTTTTTCCTCTTAAAGCTTGGACCAACAAATAGTGCGCTCCCAAATTCTGGCACTTGTGAAATTGCTGGAAGTTGCTGAAGGTCACACCAAGTCACGATCTTCGCGAGTCAACCTGCAAATAATTCACCGAAGAGTTCAAAATTTGAGCCAGGTTTGCTGACATGTCAACCGGAGCCATGCACGATTAAACACAGAGCTGCAAACGCTACAAGAGGTGAAAAACAAAAGCTCGGTTGGAGTGGGTGACGCTCGATGGCTTCGGGGCACAACAAAATTATCGACGCTGGCTCGAGCTGTCGCGGGATGAGGCAGCGGGCTCGATCGTCGTCGCAGATAGTACCAAGGATGTCATAAGACGGCGTCATGAGGATCTCCTGGGTTTGTCGTGGGGCAGCGAGCGTGGGCAGCAACAACTCGTCGGGGCGGTGTCAAGTGGTAACAGGCTCTTCGGGACGGCGAGCAGTGATTAGTGGACTTGTGGGTTAACCTCGCGATGGCGAGCTATGATAGTCCACGAGGTGGCTCCGGATCTCGTCAACACTGGACTGGATTCTAGATGTGGGATGATTGGCGGTGCTGTGATTTCTCTTGATCCATGTACAGGACCTCTCTGCTTTGTTTCTCCTCACGTGTATCTCTACGTGCTCGAATTTTAATTACCGACTCTCACCGTGGAGAACGTGAGTCCTCTTTCTTTTTTTTTGGGCCTTGTATTCTCAATTGTGTGGCCTCTTGTTCAGCATTGAATTGCCTGCGACCACAACATCATAACAAAACAAAGTAAATACCGAAAATATGGAAATGAACAACTTTAATAGGGAGAGAAACAACCCGCTTTTATCACAGTGAAATCACTGGATGGTAATCAGTACTTGGGTACATTGGCCACTTTGATGTCTCGCTGCTGGAATTATCGTTGGAGATGTAGGAGTTTAATCTAGGCAAGAAACAAAAATAAAATCACTTTAGTTCGAATAGCAAATTGGAATCGCACACAATCAAACTTAAATAAAGGAAGCTCGACTTAGCTTTATGCTTGTCGTCAATATCCATGACGCATGATGAATGTGGGATGTCATCAAGAGGACTACACCATCCAATAGACCAATCGGAGAATTCTCGAGATTGTCCACCTTCTCCAGTCATGAAAAATGAGCCTCTCTTTTATAGTGATTCGAAATGATCTCTTTACATGGCATTTCTCGAATTACCATTTCTTGCCACATTAAATCAAATCTGTATGATTTGGCAATCAGCTCAATTCTTGCCCATTTTTCACTTGATTTCAAAATTGTTGCTGCATTTAATAAAATCCGGACATCCATCAGAATTCCATATTTCCTTGCATAATTCAATCAAATCAATTTCCCCCATTTTCATTTTTTTTCTTTTTATTTGTTCAAAATGCAATTTTATTTTTCCAAAATTAGGTGTCAACAGTATATTTCTGGTTTTTAACGAAATAAAATTTCAAAAGAAAACAAATTATTTGACATGGTATAAAGTAAAAAGTCCAGAGATGACGCTCCCTTTTATTAGTTCTGTTGATAGTTACGCCTGTAGTTCTACTTAGGGCCTGTTTGGCAACGTGTCAAACAGTGTCTAATTCTGATTTTTTGTTCCCAGAATCAGTTTGGGACGAGAATCGCGTTGGGTAAGGGTGCGTTTGGTAACGATTCATTCCGGGGAGGCGATTTCGACTAGAAATGATTATTTTTATTTTGTTCCGGGAACTAATTCCCGAGTAAAAAAAACGCGTTTGGTAATCTGTTCAAAATTTTTGATTTTGGAATAGAATTGCGTTTGGTACCGTATTAATTGATTATGTTCCAAATTAATTTCTTTTGATTTTTAAATAAATTCTTTACTTTTTTACCCCTTTTTTCCTATTCTTCTTCTTCTTCATTTGGCCGGTCGTCGGACCGGTGACCGGCCAGACGAGGGCCGGCGACGCTCACCGGAGCGCCACCGGCCCTCGGCGAGGTCGAGTCGTCGGCCGAGCCTCGGCGCGGCTAGGCGAGGCTCGCCCGGCCCCGCCGAGGCTTGGCCTCGCCCAGGGCCTCGCCGGTGGCCGGGTTGGCCTCGCCCGGCCTCGGCGAGGCCGCCTTGGCCACCGGCGGGCCGGGCGAGCCTCGCCGGTGGCCGGGCGAGGCTCGACCTCGCCCGATCGGCGAGGCCGAGCCTCGCCAGGCCTGCGGCGAGGCTCGCCGGCCACGGCGAGGCTTGCCCGGCCCGCCGGTGGCCGGGTTGGCCTCGCCGGTCCGGGCGAGGCCGGCCCGGCCACCGGCGAGGCCGGGCCTCGCGGATCGGCGAGGCCGAGCCTCGCCGGTGGCGGGCTTGCCTCCGGCGAGCTCGCCGGACCTCGCCCGGCCGGCGAGCCTCCGGCGACCTCGCCGGACCGGCGATCGGCGGCGGACCGGTGATCGGCGACGGGCGGCGGGCGGCGGCGGCGGCGGCGGCGGCGGCGGCGGGCGATGGCGAATGGCAACCGAGATGTTGAAAGAGAAGAACAAGGTTTTACCGTTTTGATTCTTTTCGATTCTCGGACGTAGAATCAAATTTTTTTTTTATTCTCAAATCTTGTCCAAAATTGTTCAGGGGAAAAAAAATTTACTAAACGCGATTCTCGTCCCAAACCGATTGCGGGAACAAAAAATCGGAATCGCACCTTTGTTGGGCAAGTTGCCAAACAGGCCCTAAAATTTTTGTTCTCGGGAACAGATTGGGAAGAGAATTGAGAATAAAAAAAAAATATGATTCTTCGTTCGAGAATCAAAAATAGAATCAAAACAGTAAAACTCTCATTCTTCCCTTTCGTCATCCCGTGATTGCTATTCGCCATCGTCCGCCACCGTCTGCCGCCGCCTAATGCTGCCGTCGCCGTTGGTCGCCGGTTCGGCGAGATAGCCGAAGGATTGCCGGGCTAGGGCGAGGTCCAGCGAGGTCGCCGGAAGCAAGCCCAGCCATCGGCGAGGCTTGCCGGTAGCTGGGCGAGGCTTGCCTGGCCACCGATGAGGCTCGCCTAGCCTCGCCGGTGGCAGGGCTGGCCTCGCCGAGGCCGGGCGCCACCTACGAGGCTCGGTCGACGAGGGCCGACCTCGCCGAGGGTCGGCGACGCTCCGGTGAGCGTCACTAGCCCTTGTCTGGTTGGTCGTCGGTCCGGCGACCAGCCACATGAAGAAGAAGAAGAAGAAGAAGAAGAATATGAAAAAGGGAAAAAAAAAGAAAAGAAAAAAAGGAAAAAAGTAAAAAAAAAAATTATTTAAAAATCAAAAGAAATTAATTTGGAACAGAATCAATTAGCACGGTATCAAACGCAATTCTATTCCAAAATAAAAAAATTTGGACAGTTACCAAATGCGTTTTTTTACTCAAAGTCAGTTCCCGGGAACATAATAAAAAATAATCATTTACATTTAGAATCAGTTCCCGGGAACAGAATCGTTACTAAACACGCCCTTATTGTCTCGTCTTTGATCACTACTTGTTTCATGCAGTTACATTAACACTTAATTTTTGTGTACAAAGACAAACTTACATGTGAGTAGGAGTGTTTTAACAGTCCATACATATATTTTGTTAACTTGTATCTTAACAGTTTAAATGTTTCGAAAAATATAGTTAATGTTTTCATGAATTTTCTGATAGTTGAGTTTTTATACTCGTGCCCCTAGATTATACAAAATAAAAGTAAAAACTATAATGTTGTTAGTCAGAATGTAAATTTAAACTTCATCGAGGACTACTTCGACAATGATATAGATATAAGATCGAACTTAGTTTGAAATTTTATTTCTTAGATGTTTAACTTAATTCCTAGTTAATTATTTTTACCTTTTTTCTTACGGTCCTTGTGTACATATCTGTTGTTTCTTTACACGTGTAATACCAATTTGTAGTTGACATAATTTGTCACTTGGACCGAACTCTCAAATAGTAAAACTGTGAATGCTAGTATGAACACCTAGGGGGTGAATAGGTGTAAAAACAATTTTACGAGATAAGTGTGAGTACTAATCAATAATAGAATATGGAAAGGAAATTCGTCTCTCGTAAACAAAACAAGTTATGATCAAGGTAAAAGAGCGTAGAGAAGAGAATATGAACACAGAGATTATAGTGGTTCGGCTTAATCCAAGCCTACGTTCACTCTTTCGCACTGACAGCCCACCGGCTGAATTTCACTATGAACAAAGGAGTTGTTATTGAAAAGCTCTTCCTTAATTCCACGGTATAGAGACTCTGCTACACTTCCTCAATGTCTCTCAAAGATATAAACTCTCTTTTGTGTACAAGATTTCGCTCAACAGTTTAATTGACAAAGAACAATGAGCTTCAGACTTTGGAATTCTTCTATCGTGCACACACTCGAACAACTGGAACGTCTTCCTTATATATTCATTTATACCACTACACCCGTTGGCATTTATCAAAGGAATTCTTCCAATCTACCCGTTGGACAGAATCAATTAGGAAGATCTTCGAGCTATTTAAGGAACATGACGATAGCCCATCAATCCTGCTCGCCCATACAATCAGGATCTAGGTTTCCATAAGTAGAACCTTCCAACTATACTTCGCCAATCAACAGATCCAAAATCCCTAAATCAATCTTGATTTGAATAATGGATTCCGACATGCTATATCCAGCCAAGAGATTTTCTTCAGTCGACAAAATCAAATCCTTAATGAAATACTTCGTTTCGGATAAGCCTTCTTCGTCGGTCCTGGAAACTATCAATGAGGATAAACTTTGAGTCTTGAGTCTGGCAGTCCAGAGGTCTTCTGACTTTGATAGTAGAGTCTGCAAGTCTTCAGACTAGACTGATGGAAACGTTTTGTCAACTTCAAAACACTTAAGGAAGTTTTCTCCAACAAAAACTACTTGCAACTTCAACTACATAACATAAAGATAAGATATTTAAGTCATAAGATCAAAACCTTTGATGGTACGGTATTGTTCACGTACTACAATTTCACACTTGTTTAAGTGAAGAATAACTCATATATTTCACATCTCTAATTTTAACTTAGATTATTGTTTAATTTTTTAACAGAATATGAGACCAAAATAACAATTGAATTGCATTTCTACGTTTACATAAATTAAAATTGGATATATAAATGAGTAAGATAAAAAATCATAACAAGTTTTTAGGGAAAATTTCAAATAAGAATGTGAAATGAATCGTTTTCTCAAATAATGATTCAGAATGAACCTTGTCTTAAATAAGAACTAAAATTACCAACTAGTCTCAAATAAATGCCCTAACTTGCCGGTCGACTTATTTCGGCCATTACAATATGGACAATTTTGTCCACAAATTTAATCAGGTAAAAAATAGGTAAATTCTAACAACAAAAGATCCCAAATTGAATTCCAAGTCTCTTCTTGGATTTTCTTTCTTCCCACATTGCTCTTCAATTCTTTGTGCTAGTGCTCCCTATGGATTTCTTCCCAACCAAATCAAAGAGAATCCTCTTCGCTCTCACTCTTGCACACATTTTCTTCTTCAAGGTTGGTGTGCGACTGTGTTGCTTTTAATTCACTGTCAATGTCGCACGAATTGAGCTGACATTCCGGTTCAATGGTTCCGCAGCTCGATCCATTATTGTTGTTGGTTTTGCAATTAAGTTTCACTTGAGAGGACTCAGGAGTAGGCAGGCTTCGAGAGCAGAGTATCCAGCATAAAACTCCCGCAATGCATCCATCGGTTGTTGCACCTTTCATTGTGAACAAATATGCACCAGAGGAGGTGAAATTAGTGGCATGCGAAACTCTCCTGCTGCACGCTTCCCTTAGTGCTAGAATGCCGCTGTACAATGCTTATGTTTGTTGGTCGTAATTTGATGTCAACGCCTTTTTGGAATTGAGTTTGGTACGGGCTATTTATGCTTATTGCTCCCTCCAGTGAGATATGTTTTTTTTCGTCCTTTGAAGAAACAAGCTCGGAATGACACTAATTGACAGCCTCTTCAAAAATATAACTTGTCATATGTGTTCATCAATTTAGATTTAGAGGGGTCACAATCTTCTTGTAAGATTATGAACTATTTTTCGTAACTTTCACGGAGTATGATTAAATTGTTGGAGTAACTTATGTGATGTGATTTATGAAGGGGTTATAGTCACATAAAACTGTGGCCCTTTAGTAATTAGAAATGCTAGTGTCGATTGGATCAATTCCAACTTTAAGTATCAAGTACTAGGTTTCCATTTCATTATTCCCATAATATGTTCATGTCCCGAGTATTGCAGTAGTGTAGAAGATGCTGGAAATGCGGTTGCTCGGTATTGATGTTGTTCTTGCGAACTACCCTCCACCACTGCCAAAGTGCACTTTGGCTAAGTTGGTACTGGTCGCTCGGGTAAGAGTATTTACTACCATCATGGCCGGAGAGCATAATTTTCCAATTATCTTGCAGGAAATACTGAAGTATGTATAGTAAGATTTTGTTTAATTCAATAAATATATGCTATGAGATATACCGGTGTTTATACATCCGAAGTTTATAAGAAACCACTTATACTTAGTTGCAAATTCTTTTTCTAAGTTTTCTTATGAAAATAGTAAGGTGCTTACTGATGATATCTAGGTTATGCCTATGCCAACTTGCTTGCTTCTACTCAGTTTTAATCTTCAAAACTTGCAGTCAATCCCTTTATAAAATTTTCAAATTACTTGGGACAAGAATCACGGGAATCACGTAACTTTCATGTAGTGCTTACTTAAATTTTATAACTTTCTTTTCACTTACTTAAGTACTACATATTTGAAAAATCGATCATTTAAGTGCCATCCATAATTTGTCTCCCCAGGAAATCTAACCCATACATTGGTTGTTCTACGTGATATCATTGACATCGACATGGACAATTTTTGTAATTTTTTTTTCGCTCATTTAGGTGTCACAAATTTGTCAATTATTTAAGTGCTATAAAAAAAAAATTGCCTCATCGTAAAATCTAGTTGGCTACGGGCAAGGCGGCCTTGCCTAAATCTAGTGAGAGCCATCACGCCCTCACCCACAGCTAGTGATGGCCTTACCCAAGGCCTTCATGTACCTGTCGGCCGAGGGTGAGGCCTTTACGGTCAACACACAAAACAAGAAACAGAGAAAAATTAGAAAACTAAAAAATTCAAAAAAAAAATCACTTTTTTTAAATTGCAAAAAATTCACGTAGGACGATTTGCTGAAATAACACTTAAATGATCAATTTTACTCCAATGTGATACTTAAGTGAGCAAAAAAAAGTTATGCCACTCAAGTGAGCATTGTATAAAAGTTATGACACTCCCGTTGTACTTGTCTTTGTCCATAAATTACTTATTCTATTATCTACATGGAAGGTTTTGTTACCATGAAAAAGGGGAGAAATTGTTGAGAAAAGCTCCTACTATATTTTGAAATTGACAAAACTATCCATGGTTTATATCAATCTTGATAAGTGCACAAGATGTTTGTCTTTCAAGTAATATCCATGTTGAAAGGAACTTTGATATGATAAGTGAAAAGATTATTAATAGCTAGGACTTATGTGAACAAATCTAGAAAAAATGAGGAGTTCATAAAGACTTGGAGTTACCTAGGTGAATAGTTTGCAAGATTTACAACACCATCATACTCGAAATATCTAAAGAAAAACAGTTGGATGTAACCAAAAAGCCTAAGGAAACTTGATATAAGCATAAGCTTAGTGAAAGTCTAATATCATCAAATAACTGGAAAACTAGATATAACTAGTAATTGATGATATAAGCAACTTTGTCACAAGCTTCACAATTATTATTTTGATATTTTTTTTTTATCTCATCTCTAATAGCTTGTGACATGATATGGATTCCTAATTTAAAAAATTTTGGTTAACCACCAATCTAAAATATTATCTATGTGAAATATTCAATTACGCGAGATGTTTTAATTGATGACAAATCATGCCAAAGGCAAGATACTTTTCTTGGTTGAAGCACTCGACTTCTAAATACCAAGATTTGATTGGATAAGTGACCAAATCTATGGGAATTCTAATTGATCGACTTTAAAGGCTACCTTGATCTTCTCAATAATTGTCCACCGGCTAACTTGGAAATTGCACAGGAAGTTTGGATGCCGAGAAGCATAAAAGGAGATCATTCAGTCAAAGAAAGAAGATTGATCAAGCATTCAAAATCCAAAACTATAAAGAGTTATACTATGTACTTTTTCTTATGTGAGTATACAAATTGTATTTTTTCGAGAAGTGTTGGCAAGTGTTGTAGTTTGTGCTTAAGTATGAGATAGTGAGATCTATCAACTTGGGTATATACATCACCAGGTCTGATGAGAAGTGCTTAAGTATAAGCAACATATTCTACTATAACTTCAAGAAGATTTTTAGTGGAAGCTGTTTATTTGGGAGAGTAAGCGTAGGCTTACACCAACTCAAACCACTACATTTGATATAATTGTTTTGTGTTTATATCAACATTCTCTTTTATCCGATCAACCTTATATTAACCTTGATGCTTTTATTTTTGCATTATTTTTTCAAGTCTTGAAATCACTTATTAACCCCCATCTTGAAGTGCACTGCACTAACTGATATAATATATTCCTGCATATATCAACACACTGCTCATATTTGATATCATGGTCATATGAAACTTGAGTTTTTTAATTTCGTAATATTTTGTTAAGTTTTTTGAAATCACTTATTCACCTCCCTTTATGTAATATTATTAACCACAACACCATGGACACCAGCTAAGACTTGGAGGAAGAGAGAGCTTCGTCACCCCAAAGGGAGGGGAAGTCGTCGAGAATGTGGACAGATTGACTGGGGGCAAATTTCACAAGTCATTTGTTATTGCCTTGATATTGGCTTGTTCAGTTGTCATAGCCAATGGTCCGTTGGTCAAGCACGGGTCAACATAGTGAAGAGGTATTTTAGAATTTTGGTTTTTATTTATTTATTGCTTTTCATAATTACTAGACAGTGTCATCTCAGGCATAATCGTGCTAGAAAGCTCTCCAAGAGGTTCATCTACTTAAAATCTTTTATCTCAATAGTCTCTTGACGTGTATTTACTTCTACAGTTCTACCACTGATAAATATGACTAAGTAGAACATTTTTTTTTATTGCCCATATTCGTTCTTCTGTTCTTACAAGTGATCTTTTGAAATGTGTGTGAGCCTTATTATCGGGGCATTATGCACTAAAGTTGGCTGGTGAGCCACTTTTTAGCTTAGGATAATATGTGTCGCAGATTCCTTTGGACAAGGCCAATGGCTCACATCGTGAAAGTATAAGAGCAGGTTCCTAAATTGTATGTGGGATGCCATCTACTGCCACGTTTCATAGAGGTCAAAACCGTTCCTTGGTTTTGAGCAGCAGAAAAGACAAAAGATGTATTCTCGATGAGCATGGATAAGCCATTTACATTAACCTAAAGAGAAGCACCGATGGTGTGGTACGCGAGGAAGTAATAGTGAGTAACGCATTCTATTGAGCGAGCATTGGCCATTCATGTAAGATGCACGGTGATGCATTGATAATTAGGGGAATACAAAGAAGCCATATAATAGACGGTTATGAGAACATTGCGAAAATTTCGTAGGCGACTGTTACACTCCAACTTTTCCTTATTCCATAAAGGTATGGAATTGAGCTCCATGATACCGAGAGAAGCACGGGGGATGTAGAATGAATGATGCAATTGAACTGTAGAAGTGCTGTTAAAGAGTTTGTGCAAGGCCCAATCCATAATTGGCCGAATTCCATGGCCTAGGAGAAAGGCTGAATTTTTTATAGACATTTGCATAACTTTAATGGCTCTCTTAATTATAAGATTTGACTCAACATTAGTAATTATTCATGTGGCCCGATAGATGCATTTTAAATTTTAGCTAGGTTAATACTATGAAAAGTTTCAAATTAATATAAATGTGATACGTCTATAATAAATTTATTTCAAAATAATTTTTTGACCATCGATTAAAATAAATTTATTATAAATGCATTGATTTATGAATTTTTCGTGCTATAAAACCTTTTTAAGTATAACCCACTCACCAATGCAATTCTTTTTTGTTGTATTGGGAAAAGAAATTAAAATTAGATCGGAGTTGGGATTGACCCCCATGGAGGCGCAGGCGTCGATTCGGGTCATGCTCAGTTACGTTCGCGGCCTCGCCATCTCTCCTCCTTCGCCCCGGTTCGAACTCTCCGCAAAACCCCTATTTCGTCCCTCTCCTCTGCGGAGCACAGTGAGCAGGCCCGCCGCTGCTTCGACAGAGAAGCCGAGAGCGAGCGCGATAATGGAGGCCAGCGGTTTCGACTCCGAGGGGCGGGAGTTCAAGAACGCGGAAGAGATGTGGGGGGAAGAAATCGGCAAGGAAGGGGACGTCCACAAGAGGAAGGAGTGGTACCGCCAAGGCGTTGGCTATTGGGAAGTATGTGACTTACCCATCACTCTCTTTCTCTTTCTTTTGTCCCCGTTAGCTCTGTTTTGGTTCTATCTGTGCCTAGTCGAGATTGCTCCTTCTGTGTGATCACACGCACAAATTCTGTAATTCCATGGAGTTCTTGCTGAATGATGATTATGGGGGTCTTTCTTGTGCCTCAAGAGAAGGGTGTGGAGGCAACTGCAGATGGAGTGTTGGGAGGATATGCACACGTCAATGACGCTGACATAAAGGGCAGTGAAGCTTTTCTCAAAATGCTTTTGGCTGAACGTTTCCCGGATGGTGGAAGAGGCCGTAATCTTGTTGCCCTAGGTTGGTGTTCTCCTGTGTGTGTGTTGTGTGCGTGTGCAGGCGTGGGCTTCTGGTTTTTTGCTTGTTTGTTTTTTCTGTGTGAATAAGACTAATTTGACTGTGACATTGATGGGAGTGATAATTATGAGTTTGGCTAAAACATGATCCCGCCTTGATGATTGTTTGCTTTTGGGGCGGGCTGCAGATGGAGGGATTTAGTGACTCAGTAGCAGAAATTGTTCCCCTGACATATGGAAATATCTCTGATTTAAATAGGATGAGCGCAGCAATATCCAGATGTAAACTGAGATCTCCTGATTCAATGGCTTTTTTACTGTGTTGATTAGGGAATTTTGAATGGCAAAAGAAGTTCCCACCAGAAATGAACTAAGCTAAAGAGTTTGCTAACTTTATAGTCTTGTAAGAGGATCTAAAGTGCATGCTTTGTAAGATATTCTTCTTTAAGTTGCCAATCCAGGCTCCCTCCTTTGTACTTTCTCACCGTAATACCATACTAAAATCCATTATACTAATTACCTGTAACAGATTACGTAGCATATGGTGACACTGTTGTAAATTAGGCCAAGAATGAACAGTGTGATTAGCTGCAGTTAGCCCCAATGTAATTTGCCACAATTTGCAATGTTCACTTTTCTCGGCAGAAAGATGCCCTCATTGGTTATTGCTGGATATGGTTGCATTGAAAATAGGGTCTATTGGGGTGTAACTTATACTTTTTCATTTTTAATGATAAACAAAATACCCCTGTATGTATCATCTTTAGAAGGAAAGCCACTCTTATACAAAAGCATGCTCGAAATATCATTATTAACATCTTCAATCATCTAGATTTATGAAATTGAATTTTCACACTATACCAAAGGTGGATAATGTGTTAATAATTATCCCCAGAAATTTAACTCACCTCTTGTTTCCTTTTTCCTTTATTCCCAAATGAGCCAGAAGACTAGGAGAGGAATCGTCTTGGTAACTCTGTTCTGTGCAAAACACGAATTCATGGCCCCTCTAAAAGCCCAAAGTCAATGTTGCACAGTGATTGAAGTGATCCACTTCACTTTTAAAAATAGTTCAACTATGTCTTGTCCAGTTGCAATATAGCAATTTATCAGAATCACACTCTCCTTTTTCTTGCACAAAGATCATCTATTTACCAGTGTTGTTCCTTTATTTTTTATTTATTTTTCTTTTTTATAAGATTGTCCAAAGTGGGAATATGTTCCCCCGTTTCCCAGGAGAAAAAGGAAACTCTCGAGGAATCTTGACTTTGCAAATAGATTCCTAAAGGAAGATCATGTTCATTTTCACTTGCATCTGATCAGAGATGAGATTAGAGTAGTAGGTTTTGACCGAAGAAGTTCCAGTATTAGAATAATTTCAGTGTGGACAATCATTCTCCCCCATGTCCAGTGTTGTTCTATACAACAGCTCAAAACAGTTTGAGAAAGCTTTGAGCTCCCAACCTTGAGCCATCTGTAAGAAGTCAACTTCCCAATTCCCATGCCACTTCTCCATTGTAAGCCTTCGGGTAATCAGCACCATAACTATCTTGCTCCTCACTTGCGTAGAAAAACCAGGAAATAAATATCTGAATACAGTGTCTTGAAACCATCTGTCATCCCCCGACAAGGTTTTCCCACCATTTCCCTCTCTAATAGTGTTCTGCTATGGAAGTCATCCACATCCCACCCCTGCCTTGGCAAAGCTTTACTGAAAGGCCGCCATTAGAAATTGTTTGTTTTAAAATATTCCAAAAGACAGATGAAATGTCAGATTAGGGCAACTTTTTCTGTATGTTCTCAAGTCTTTTTGCCACTGAAGTAGGGATTGGAAACAAAGAGAGGAAGTCAAATGGAAGATCAGAAAGCATGCTATTAAACAGCGTATGTCTATCTCCCTTTGATGAAAAAGCCTTCTTCTTCCCACTTAAACTCTTCTTAAAGCTCCAGATAATCCACTTTGGCTTTGTATGATTATGTGGATCCTAGCGGCAAATCTTGTGGCACAATATGACCTTTCTGTAACACGATCATATGCAACTTTGTAAAATACATGATTCCACAGCCACTGGACATTAACTATGACCAACTAATCAGTGTGTTGTCTATAACTTCTGGAATGCTCTGGTTACCATATATGGAGAGTTGATTGGCGACATATTTGTTGCATTATGCTTATTTTGACATAAGTCTATATTTACGATATCTTATGTTTTGTTTGAGGATTTGTTAATTTACGGATTTGACTTTTCATAAGTACCAGTCAGCTAGTTTCTCTTTCCAGAAACTCTTCACCAATGCGGACAACTCTTGCAGATTGTGGTTCTGGCATTGGAAGAGTCACCAAGAATCTTTTGATCAGGTTCTTCACTGAGGTAAAGTTGTATTTTCCTTGTTGCTCTGGCCAACAAACTTGCTTTAGCTCTAGCTACAAAAATGACATGTAAGACTGCTCAGCATTGTTATTCCCTTCTACTTGAAGAACAATATACCAGGGAATGTCTCATATTTGGTGTTTTTAGCAGTCAGGTTGAATGTAATGTTCGTTTAAGGAGTCTGGCAATGGCAGCATCTGAGTTTGTTGTCTTTTTCTTTGACCTTCTAGTCTTTCATTACTTCAACCCTAATTCTGACACATCAATGTCAGTTTTGTTTCCTATCTAGGGCAAAATCTATCTTGTACTTCACCAAAAAAAAAAAAAAAAAAAAAATCTATCTTGTTCTTTCCTTTCTTTTAGATTGATGTCATCTGTATTTCTACACCTATATAACTTGATTTTTAATGACTGGTTTCTGGGTGCTGAAAAAGAAAATCGCTTTCATTAAAATATTCATTGTGAAGCCTTGTTTTTAGTGTTCGCCAGAACATTTGATGTTTTGTTGGGCCAAAATGAAACTTGTTGACTGAGAGAGGTGTCGGCTCTTTAAATATTGTTTTTTCTTTCTTTTTGTTTGGGATGTAGGTTGATCTCCTTGAGCCTGTATCGCACTTCCTAGAAGCTGCCCGTGAAAGTTTGGTTCCTGAAAGTGGTTTAGCAATCGAGAACAAGGCCACCAATTTCTTTTGTGTCCCCCTTCAGGTGAGTTATATTTGGATAGATCCAAAATGTACCTAATTGGTCCTCACATCGTAAACTACAAATATGTATGACTCCATTATAATGTCTCTAAAATTGTAGGACTATATTAAATGTTATACTGATTATAAGGTCATTCTGTTTATCAGGAAATAGCTACAGACTAGGGTTAGCATCAATGCAATAGCAGACATTATAACTTTGCATTGATATGGTACCACCTTGGTTTTTCTTACACAAATATTAAATATTTTATTTAATTTTTCATTCAAAAGAGATAAAAAAAACTTATCTGGGTTATAGGTTTCATATACGTGAATTTATTTAATTTTTCATTCAAAAGAGATAAAAATTTATCTGGGTTATAGGTTTCATATACGTGAATTTAAAGACCTTTTAAGGATTTTAAACTGGGATAATTGAGTAGTTGCCTTAAATTTGATCCTCGGGGTGCCTGTTTGCTTGCAGATTTGTTAAGGCATGCATAAAATGTCTTCTAGAAATGTTTGCTTTGTCTTGCAGGACCACTATAATTTCACTTGCACAACTAGTATTTAAGTGATGTACTTGTTTCATGTTGAAATTCATTTTTCTTTATGTTTTAGGAATTCACACCTGATGTAGGACGATACGATGTCATATGGATTCAGTGGTGCATTGGCCATCTTGCAGATGATGACTTTGTATCTTTCTTTATGAGAGCCAAGGTAAGTCAACTATTGCCCCCTTAAGAAAACAGTGTAAAACTGCTCCATGTTCTAAGAAACCTAGAAATGTGAAGCATGATCAAAATCTTTAATTCGATATTGATGTATCTTGGAATTCCAACTGGAGATGGGCCTAGGACGGTGTAGTTTCTGCTATCATTGCTGTAGCAGTTGTCCTTCTGAGGTTCAGCTGTTGCTGTAAAAGACAATTGGCTGCTATTATTGTGAAAATTCCTTGGAGGTTGGAGTGCTGCTCAAAATGTCTGATGAGCTTCAGGGGTTGCTATTGGTGTCAGGTGTCTTATAGCATAAAATTTTATGAATTTTTTTATTTGTTAGTTATTATTCCTGGAAGGAGTTTTTTTTTTGCTGAAATGGCACTATTGGTCCCTATACCTTTGCTTGAAATTCAAAAGCATCCCTCCACTTTTTTTTTTTTTTTTTTTTTCTGAAAATGGTTCCGGTACTTTTTAACGTGTGCCACCGTACGGCATCCATCCTTGTGCTGGTCCGGTGACAGATCTGCTAACATGTTGACGCTGTTAGAAATTGTTGACGTGGGCTTCTTTGTTTTAAAATAGAAAAAAGAAAAAAGATGACCTGTTTTATGTGGACTCTGTTGCATTTATTAAAAACCCTCTTTCTCTCTCTCTCTCTGACCTTGCTATGCCAATAAAAAAAAATTCAGGCTGTAACCTGCATGCAATGGCAATGCGGGCAACCCCCATGTGGCAGTTGCACCTCCCATCGCATGGTGGTGCTGGATCTGCCCCCTCCATGTTGTGCACATGTTGCTGCAGTTGAGACCACAGTCATGGGGGTGGGGGTCACCAAAACACCATTGATAGGCGCCACACCTTGACTGTGGTCATTCTTGACAGACAAATCGCAACCACCATCATGGTGGCTCTCTCTGTCATGACTGTCTCATGCGGCCACTGTGACAGACACGAAGACAATCATCACAGTGGTTGCTGCGAACAGATGACCTCAACGGTTGTGGTTGCCGTTGAGCGGGCAGGGGCCACTTGTTTTTGTGTGTGTGTGTGTGTTTTTTTTTTTTTTTTTTGGGGGGTTTGATCGTGCAACCACCAAGTGCCCCTGTCCACTTGTTTCTTTATGTGACTATTCATTGAATTTTTTGTCCTTATGTTTTCATTTTTGTCACAATTTTTCCTCTTTTTTTTTTTTTTTTTTCGATGGTGATGACAAGATTAGCAACACCAATAAAAACGCAACATGTGTTCTCATATTGCTACCTTATCTTTCCGATTGCCAACTCAGTTTCTGTGGCAGCTGAATTTAAACTGAAGTAGTAATAGTGACATTGAGTGTTCAACGACTAGAGACTAAAGAAAAGAGAGAGAGAAAAAAAAAAGAATCAATCTCAGCCATTGATTGTTCAATGACTAGGATCTGTTTTCTTCTAAAGGCCTATATATTTGTATCATCCCAACAATTGAAAAAGAATTCTATTCTATGAAATGGAATTACTTGGTTTGAGGATCCACTTATGGATTGCTTGTCAATGGAACCAAACAAGGCCTTACACTGTTAAACTACGCTCGACCTTTTGGAGCTCCTTGTAAGCAGTAATCGTGCTGCAAAGGCACTGAGAAAGGAATAGATAAAATAAAATAAAAAATTAAAAGAAAATATTCAATTAAGAATGAGAAGTTGAGGGAAAAAGAGACAAAACTAAGGTGGAGCAAAGGACTCTCATTCTCTTGATTTGTAATATGTTTGATCTGTGCTTTTCCCCTGGCACTAACTTGCTACCCTGAGATCAGGACAATTCCAAATTCCTCCTGTAATTGGTCATTAAATGACTCAGATTGCTATAGTTAATGGAATCTGTAGCAAGAAATTCTAGTTGACATTGATTCTTCACCAATGTTAGATTTCTGAGGTCTGTGCTTTAATCTGTTACATTCCCTGCTGAAGCTGGTCTATTGATTATCACTCTAAGACCTTCTTCTTTTCTGTTAGTTTATTCTAAGGCCTTCATGACTCCATATTTATATACTTTTCATGATCATTTTAGCCATTGTATTGGCATTATCAGTTATTAAGAAATAGCCTTCTTTTCTGGAATATCTAACCAAACTAATTTTCCTTGAAATCGTATATAGGTACCTGATAAGTGGCGATACATTTTTATGGAGTGTCTTTGGATTTCCCTTTCTGCAACTTTGCTTTTATGCATCACTTATGTATTCAGCAAAATATATTTCAGGCTGGCCTCAAACCTGGTGGGCTTTTCGTCCTGAAGGAGAACATTGCTAGAAGTGGTACTTATTTCATATTTAATACACTACTCTCAGTGATGATGGATTTTTCTTCTCTGTTAAAAGGACACATATCTGTCTGTTTATGGTTAGACCTGATAATAAGATGATAGTTTAAATTCATTCTTCTTATCTTCCTTGGCTATGGTTAACTCCAACATCCAGACCTTATCTTTCAAGAGAAGGCAACAATAGAAGGACAGGAACCGGTACTAAAAAGGAAAACTTTAACCGATATGCTATTCTAGTAATCTTACTTTTGTTTGTTCATATGTTTGAATCATGGAGTTTGTGACAAAAATTACAAGTTAATATATGCATGCACCGAATCAGGCTCAGGATAGTTTCTTGCTGGAACTAATGCCATATTTGCATCTTGGGTCAATTATCCAAAAAGTATATGTATCTTGGATCATTAGAAGTTTGTTATGAGTGGAGCTGATGTATACTATTCTGCATATTATTAAATGACAATAATGACCCTTTCCACATTTTCCAAGATTTTCAGAGTCGGTTACTATGATATTGCAGAAACAAGCTTAATTTGGCATTCATGATAATCTTTGAAACAGTACATTTTGAATCATTTAAACGAGAATAAGGAGAAGAGGCTTATTTGAAAAGAATGGGTATCTTATCAATGATAATGAAAAGTCAAGTGTATAATTGAGGGTCATTAGTGCTGAACATGGAGCTGAAGTTCAAGAATGTTGAAAGAATTGTTGATGCATTCATATAAGTAGGTTAGAGAGTTAAAAGTAGACCAGGACAGCAGATCAGACTGAGGTTTTTTACTACCTTCTAAGCGCATAAATATCTGAATGTCTAAAACATTGTACTTGACAGATTATTTTGGTATACCAGGCTATAACTCTTTCGAGTATCCACAAACATCTCAACATTTATCATACGTGAGAAGAGCATAGTGTCTACCAGTGCTTCATTGGTATGATACGATTTTGATGTGTGAGATTAATATATATTAGTGAAAAAATTGATGATAGAGGGAGTCAATTCATATCTAACTGGTGTTGAAGAGTAGGTAGGATTCTGTTAAGAGAAAGTCAATTCATATCATACAATTTTGTTTTAAGACAACAAAAAAGAAGATGCAATTGCTTGCTATGTGGGGGTGGAGAAAAACAATGGCTTTGGCTATGCATTAAGGTTCATTCAAAGAGGATCTACGGATTTCCGCAGAATAGAAGAGAAGAATTTATTGAGGATTTCTTCAAATAAATAGCCTGATTTTGGTTCACATCAAATTTTTTCTACTTATTTGCCCAATAATATTCGAGATTCATGAGCCAGAATTTCCGTATGCAGGTTTTGTGTTGGACAAGGAAGATCGAAGCATCACCAGGTCTGATACGTATTTTAAGGAGCTCTTTCACCGGTGTGGATTGCATATCTTCAAATCAAAGGTTTCAGTCCTCCTAATATATACCTAATCTATGTTTCCTTCCGATAAAATCCTATATGACAAGCATCTCTATAGCACTGAGTAATGACATCATTGTTTCTGCAAATGTGTATAGTAAAAAATGTGTTTCCTTCCACTGGATTTTCTGCAATAACATTTAAGACTTTGCAAGAACTTTTTGGAAATTCATCAGGTGGGGATACCTACTGAATTGCTGAGTATAGATGGATGAATCCTGGTATTTGGCTATAACAGCATTCCTACACACTGAGACCCTCTAAACCTTACACGGGAGGAAAGGATTTCATTTGCGTGGGCATTTGTATTTTCTTGTACTTAATCTGGAAAGAGATATTTTTGGGAAGTTGGCGAATTTGTGATCTTTATGCAACTTTACTGTTTGAATTATCTTCCGATATCTAGAAGAAGTCTACTGGTTCTCTCAGTTATTTAGCCTGAACGTATTACTCGGGGTGGGTGTTCCATGCATTTTATTGTCAGTTCCCTTATGCGACAGCCTGAATCCATTGAATCATTACAGGACCAGAGGGGATTACCTGAGGAATTATTTGCTGTGAAGATGTATGCTTTAACCCCCGATGCGCCTAAACGAGTTCACAATACCAGAGCCAAAGCACAACCCAACAGACCTGGCATCATCAAATGAGTAATTACTTCGTGGATTTCAATAGCGGAGGTCGGGTGGGGGTCACCTGGACGATGCACAGAATGTTGTGAGATGCTTATCCGTTCTTGCATGTGTGCTATACGTTGAGCGATTGAATGAGTGTGATCTGTGCGCATTTTACTCGTCTGCTGTCGCATTGTTTTTCAACGTATTAATGGAAGGTGTTTAAAACATATGTTGCCGTTCAATGGGCCGCTATCTTTGTAATTTATTATTATTATTATTATTTTTTATTTTTTTTTTATTTTTTTTTTTTTTTTGCAATTCTAGCCAATGAAAACAATTTACAGTCTGTTATTACTGCTGAATGACAATTTAGGGGTAACTGACATACCTAAAAGTATACTGAAAATCTGAAGAAAATGCCCACTCAATTAAAAATTAAATCAAAAACCATTACGGGTGCGTTTGGAATTGGCTTTGCAAAGGGGCTTTGGGCTTCTAAAGATACTTAGGTCAAAGTTGGGGTGTTTGGGAAACACTTTGCAATTCCCATTACGCCAAAGTTGGCCTCCCGAAGGCTGAAAGCCCAAGGTAGGTGTAAGGGTGCCTTGGGCTTTCGCTTTCTCGGCATACAAGTTACATTGTTCATCACTTTATTTTTTTCTAAAACCATCCTATTCTACCGTTCATCTTCTTCTCTATTGAAGGACTTGTTGCTCAAAGCTCCGCTGACGGCTCGGCATGGTCGCAGTGGCCCAGGAGACCGTCGCCGAGGAGGGGTGTGATCGTCGCCGGGAGGGGTGCGACCGTCGCCGGGGAGTGGTGCGTTTCTGGGGCGCGGCAATCGCCGTGGGTCGCGACGGGGTCGCGCGACCTCCCGCGACCTTGCCGACCTAGATCCGGGGACGGCGAGGTTGCGCGACCCCGCCGCGACTGAGATCCGGGGGCGACGAGGGCCTCCCACGACCTCACCGCCCCAGATCTGGGTCGCAGCGGTCGTCGGAGGTCGCGAGACCTCGCTGCGACCCAGATCCAGGGGCGGCGAGGTCGCGGGACCTCGCCGCCCTAGATATGGGTTGCGGCGGGGTCGCCCGACGTCCAGCAGCCTCTCGTCGTTGAGGTCGCGGGACCTCGCCACCCTAGATCTGGGTCGCGGTGTGGTTGCCTGACGTCCGGTAGCCTCCCGCCGAGGTCGCAAGACCTCGCCGCCTCAGATCTGGGTCGCGGCAGGTTGCCCGACGTCTGGCTTGCCTCGCCGGGGGTTGCCCGACATCCGGCAGCCCTCGACGGGGTTCGCCAAACGTTTGGCTTCCCTCGCCAGGGGTCGCCCGACGTCCGGCAGCCCTTGGTCGGGGGTCTCCCGACCTTTGCCCTTGCCAGGTAATTTTTTTTTTATTTTTTTTATAATTTTTTTTATCACAAAAGTCCTTTGTAATTATAATTTCCCCAAACATCATTTTGCTCAAAGATACTTCACAATGGACTTTTAAATTATAATTTACCAAACACAATTTGTATTCTGGAAAGTCCCATCAACTTAAAGTCATTTGCATTTTCCCAATGACTTTCCCCAAAAGTCTAACCAAACGCACCCTACGTCTTGATGCCCAAGGGAGAGTGACACATATAATATTTTCACTCAATCAGATTCTGTCTCTATTGAAGTTCCAGTGTGGTTCTATCTTATGATCAAAGCTCTATCTTTGAACGACATAAAAAGGCTGATCGGCACTATTATAATGTTTCAAATTAATTGCACATTGTCTTTATATGTCCACAGCCACGGACCCCCACAAAAGAAATTATGTACACTACATAGACATGAGTGAAAAAAAAAAAAAAAAAAAAACTCAATCATAAAAGAAATCTCTCTCTCTCTCTCTCTCTCTCTCTCTCTATAAGAGAATTTTTTGACATCAAAAAGTCCAAACTATGTCCACTTTGACAAAGTTATTTTAAAATTTTTCTTATGATGTCAAAAATTCAGAACTTGTATTTATGCGATGCATTTATGCTTCTTCAATGTTTCTTCAGATGATTTCCTTACCAAAACAACGTTTTTAGTTTACTTAAGCCATGTGAATGCCATAGCCAACAGTGTTTGCATATGGTTGTTCATATAGGTAAATTGTTAAGAGTGTTCATCGATAAAACCTTGATATAGAATAATGTGTTATACAACATACAAGATTAGAAATTTTAGTATTACAAAAAAATGTTTACGATAAATGTGTCATAATAGGCACAATTTGAGGTTTTTGATGATTCTTCCCCCTACAAAGTAATCCCATTGTTAGTTTCAAGCTTGAACATTTCTTTCTTATAAAAGGTTCCGTCGAAAAAATCCATGTCAATCTATTAAGATGAATTGCAGTAGAGAAATCTATGTTATTTTGGTAAAATTTTAATTCTTACAAAAATTTGTTTGGATAGGGAGTTTTAAAGTCTTTTCAATATTCTTGATTGTGCTCCCTTCCACTCTCCTTGCATTGTATCGAGAGTGCAAGATTTGGAGCCGATCGAGTTTTTTTGTATATTTGTTCAAAGCTATAATACCATTTACCTTACCAAAAAAAAAAAAGTCTTTTCAATATTCAAAAGAAGCTGAAAAATCATAGAGCATTGGAAATGAGCCATCTCTCTCATTAAAATTTCAAATGTTGTCCCTAGTAATTATTTAATAATTTTACCCAAATGGTCCATAGCTCATTAAGGTCAATAACTTTCATCACTAGTTATAGATTGTTTTTATACTACGTAGCTCGACAATACTATTATTTTGTAATATATAACGGTATTTTATTTCCTCGATAGGTTATATCTTATACAAACTGTTCCTGATAATTGTAATTTGTCTGAAGTCGTAATTTTCAACTAAACCGATAGCAAGAACTCTCCCCTGCGAGTAGTAATTTAGCTATAAAGTTCGTAACATAAAAATTGTCATAACATTAAAAAGCTATGTCATAATAATTAACTAATACCATAGGAACTAATCTCAAATTATTTCAAGCCATCGAATTTGCAAGGGTTATATTATAATAAAAAAAAACCTTAAGTCGGTACACTTGTGATAAATTTACCCTATGACAAATATATCCTCCATTAGTGTCCATTAAATTTTATCGCCAAATTGCTAAGTTAAATGATATGAGAAAGTTGACGAGTGTACCAATTTGGAGTTTTATCATCCGTTTATCACATATATATCAATTTGTGCTTTTTTGTGATATTAATCCAATTTAGTGAAAACTAGTTGAAGTAAATTTGTCACAAATGTATCACTTTGAGGTTTTTTATGGTCAAAATATTAGTTTGATATAAATTTGTCACAGATGTACCGATTTAAAGTTTTTCATGATATTAACTCAACTTACAGTTAGTTGTTGACCACAATAATCGAAAATAACCTTCAAGTCCACATGAATGACAATTAGTACTCTGTCTTTACTAATAATAAATTACCTTAAGTTCTCACATGGTCCCAACGATGGTAATTCCACTTTAGAAACAGTAAGCAGTATGTTTTTATCGAAAATTTCTTCTTTTCCACTTTTAATAAATTTTTCGGGAAAAGTACAAAAAAAGTCTTAAACCTATTGCATTAGTACCAATTCAGTCCTAAACTTTTAAATTGGACCAATTCAGTCCTAAACCTTTTAATATTGGTACCAATTCAGTCCTAAACCTTTTAATATTGGTACCAATTCAGTCCATCCAGACAATTTTGGCCGGCTGGCGCTGACATGGATGTCGGTCGGTGACTGGATGCTGATGTGGCAATTTTTATTATTCTTTTATGATTTTTTCGAATTTTTTTATTATTTTTATTATTAAATTTTATTAATTTTTTCTATTTTTTTTTTCTTTTTCCTGTTATTTTCTGCATTCTTCCCGGAGGCTCGCCGGCCACTGGGCGAGGGCCGCGAAGCCCTCACCTACCGCCGGTGAGGGTTGCGGCCCTCGGCCGGCCTCTCCCAGGGCCGCCGGTGAGGTGGCTTCGCCCGGATCTGGGCGGGGCCAGCCTTGCCCCGGCCTTGCTGCGGGAGGAGGGAGAGGAGGGACGGGTTGTGGGACTGGCACCATCAGAAGAAGGAGAGGAGTGTGTTGGGGCGGTGGGCTAGGATTTTAGAGGCGAAGATTGGGCGAAGGAGCGGCAACGTGAGGTGCGGGAGGTGGGGGACCAGGGCCTTGAATTGGGATTTTGTGGAGGTGAGGGCGGCAGTGACAAGGACGAGAAGCTCTAGGGTCGACAGCGGAGGAGTCGCTGGGGACTCAGCGGCTAGGCCAGGGCGAGGCCAGATCTTGGCTAAGCTGCCTCGCTTGCGGCCCTGGGCGAGGCCGAGCGAGGGTCGTGACCCTAACCGGCGGTTGGCGAGGGCTTCGCGGCCCTCACCTCCGCCCTGGCGATGGTCGCCATGGCCTCGCCAGCCGCGAGCGAGGCTGGCCTCGCCCAAATTCAGGTGAAGCTGCCTTGCCGGCGGCCCTGGGAGAGGCCGATCGAGGGCCGCGACTTTCGCCGCGCGGCAGGCGAGGGCTTCGCGGCCCTCGCCCAGTGGCTGGCAAGCCTCATCGGAGGCTCGCCGGCCACCGCCAGGAAGAAGCTAGAAAATAACGGGGAAAAAGAAAAAAATTAATACAAAATTAATAAAAAATTCGAAAAAATCATAAAAATTGACACGTTAGCGTTCGGCCACCGACCGACGTCCACATTAGCATTGGTTGGCCAAAATTGGTCGGATGGACTGAATTAGTACAAATATTAAAATGTTTAGGACTAAATTGGTCCAATTTAAAAGTTTATGACTGAATTGGTACCAATGCAATAGGTTTATGACTTTTTTGATCTCTTTCCTTAAATTTTCCTAACAACGGCAATGTTTCTCTTAAGCTCGTAAATTAATAATACCTTTTAAGTAATTATTTTGACTGTCAAGATTGTCCTTAATTAATTTAATTTACAGTCCTCAAATATCAGTAAGTTACCAATGAACAGGCTTGTTTTAAAAGTGACTCAATGGACATTTTTTTTTTTTTTTTACTTTAAAGATGCGTTTATTTTGAGAAAATGGATGATTTGAAAAATATTTTCCCTAAAAATACTTGTTCGTACCAATCAGAATAATTATTCAATGAAATATATTTTCATTATCAATAATAATTTATTCTTAAATATTATGGTTAACTATGAAAATATTTTTTTGTTCACTTACTTTTAAGAGATACAAATGATTCTTTTTACAAATGGAGGCTCTATTCATTTTGGGAAAAATGTGGCATTTTTTAGAAATATTTTTCAAGAAAATAACAATATTTTTTTATGTTTGGCTAAAACTTGAAAATGAACTAGAAAATATTTTTTGTTATTCGATTTGGAAAATTCGATTCGATTGTTCTCCATACACTTATTTTAATAGAAAATTTTATTTTATTTATTTATTTTTTATTTTTCTAAAAAAAATCGATTTATTTTTTTAATTCCGTTTCTACTTTTTTCTTTTTTTCCTTTTATTTTTCTATTGCTCCTTCTTCTTCCTCGTTGGTTGCCGGCTATGACAACTAGCCAAAGGCGACCTTTGGCGACCTTAGGCTCACTAGTTGCCAAATCGACGAATGCAAGCGTCAAGCTCAAGGCTCACTCGATCGGTGAGGGAAAGCCTGTGGCTAGGCTAGAGCTCGTCGGCCTGGGGCTTTGCTATATTGGTGAGCACAAGCTTGAGCTTGCTTGTGGCTAGTGACCTACCGAAAAGAAGAAAAATAAAATTACAGAAAAAAGAAAAAGCAATAAAAAAAATCGATTATTTAAAAAATATAAAATAATAATAAATCGGAATTTTTTAAGAAATAAAAAAATAAAAAAGAAAGAAGTGGGACTAGTAGGGGTGTCGGATAAGAGAGAGTAAATATAGAAAATGTTTTTCATTAATAGAAAAGTGGAAAACATTTTTTCCTATTTTATAACTCTTTTCTCTTTATGAAAAATGTTTTTCTCAATCAATTCATTTTTCGCGAAATGAAAGGCCCGAAAATTCGAAAATTATTTTTTACGAAATGAATGGTGCCTAAATTCAACGTTGTAAACGGGGCCAGTCCAGTAAAAAATGAGCTTACTGGACCTGCCATTTTCCTGTCGGGGAGAATTCCACGGACGAGTATTTCGATTCTCCATACTAGTTCTCGTTTCCAAGTGGGCCTCTTTGCGTTCCCTCGGCCAAATCCGTCAAGCTTGATGGTGCCTGCAAGCAGCTCCGCACCATCATCGTTCCCTGGATTCTCTCGATGTCCCCGACCAAGCTCTCACGTCCATTCTCTTCCTTCCACTCCAGCAAGGGACCTGGCAATGCCTCCTCCATCCAGACTCTTCTCAAGAGAGGCTTCACTCCCACCATCAAACACTTCAACCTCCACCTCCTCTTCTCTCTCGATCCCACCGCTTCGACTCCATCGTCCACCTCGTATCCCAGCTGGAGCAGAACAATGTCCATCCGAACTCGCGCACTCACTCCATCTTCACCCGGGCCCTTCTCGAACTCCACAAATTCGAGGAAGCGGAGCAATTCATGAGGTCCCAGATAGCCAAGACTTCGAATTTTGCCAAAAGCCGCATCTGGGACTGTATAATTCAAGGTTACTGCGTCCATCGCAACGACCCGGAAAGAGCACTGTCAATTTTTCGTGACTGCTTGTGTGGGTATCGTGTCTTGCCTTCTTCCTACACTGTTTGTTCTTTAATTCATGGGTTTAGCTCTCGTGGGATGATGGGAAGAGCGATTGAGGTCATGGAGTTGATGGCGGACGAGAAGATCGAATACCCTTTTGGTAATTTCGTTTGTAGTTCTGTTATTGCTGGGTTTTGCAGAATCGGAAAGCCAGAACTTGGTGTTGAGTTCTTTGAGAAGGCCAAGCTTTCGGGGGCTTTACATCCCAATCTAGTCACTTACACTGCCCTTGTACATGCTCTTTGTAAGTTGGGTAGGGTCGATGAGGTCGGCAATTTGTTTCGCGTGATGGAGGAGGAGGGTTTGGCTTTTGATGTCGTGTTTTTTACTTGTTGGGTCTTGGGCTATCTCAAGAAAGGTTTTGTAACGGAGGCTTTTAGGAAAAATAGTGAAATGTTAGAGAAAGGGATCAGTGCAGATGTCATTAGCTATACCGTCCTTATGGAGGGATTTTCTCGAGAAGAGAATGCCGAAAAGGCAGCTGGATTTTTGTCAAAGATGAGAAACGAAGGATTGAAACCCAACATAATTACTTACACTGTGGTGATATTGGGACTTTGCAGGAAAGGAAAACTGGAAGAAGCATATAACATCTTTAAGATGATTGAAGATATAGGGATGGTTACTGATGAACTTCTGTATGCAACGATGATAGATGGTGCTTGTAGGAAAGGTGATTTTGATCTTGTTCTTGATTTGCTGAGTGACATGGATAGGAAGAGGATTAGTCCGAGTGTTGTTACATACAATATTGTTGTGAATGGACTGTGCAAATTTGAGAGAACATGCGATGCAGATGAGTTCTCCAAGGGAGTTGTGGGAGATGTTGTAACATACAGTACCTTGTTGCATGGGTACATTGGAGAAAAAAATGTCCATGGAGTACTCGATATAAGGCGGAGGTTCGAAGAAGCTGGATTTTCAATGGACATTGTCATGTGTAACATACTAATTAAGGCGTCATTCATGGTGGGAGCATTTGAAGATGCTCATGCACTCTATAAGAGAATGGAAAATATGAATTTAACTGCTGATTCCATTACGTACTGTACGCTAATTGATGGATTCTGTAAACTAGGAAGAATAGACGAGGCGCTAGAGATATTTGATGAGTTCAGGAGACATCAATTTCTTCTGTTGCATGTTACAACTGTATCCTCCATGGCCTATGCAGGAGAGCTATGATTGATATTGCCATTGACGTGTTTCTTGAACTTATTGAAAAGGATTTGCCAGCAGACACACACATTTGTAAGGTATTGATTAAGGCAGCTTTTAGAGACCAAAATGCAGATGGAGTCTGTAATTTGGTTGTCAGAATCAAGAAACTGCCCAAAGAAATATATGATAAGGTATGTAATGAGGCTATCTGCTTTTTGTGCAAGAAAGGTTTTTCAGACTCCGCGTTGGAGATTTACATGTTGATGAAGAGAAATGGTTCGCTTATTACAAGCAAGTCTTACTTTTTAATGCTCAAAGGACTTATAAATGGGAAGAAAGATATGATTGAGCCTCTTTTGTGTAAGTCTGTTAAAGAATATGGAAGTGATGACCCTAAAGTTGGAAAAACGATAGCACATTATCTAAGCTTGAAGGATGTCGACAGGGCCCTTCAATTTGTCAACAAGATGAAGGAGGGAAAGTCAATTGTCACTTTAAGTAAATCTGTCTTTAAGATACTTATACAGGATGACAGAGTTTTAGATGCATATAAGCTACTCATGGGTGCAATAGATCATGTTCCTATGGATGTAGTTGATTATTCGATTGTAGTCAATGGTCTGTGCAAGCGAGGATATCTAAACCAGGCACTTGATCTTTGCTCTTTCATTAGGAAGAAGGGGATAGCCCTTAATGTCGTCTCTTACAATTCAGTCATCAATGGATTGTGCCGCCAGGGTCGATTAATGGAAGCATTTCGGCTCTGTGATTCACTAGAGAGAGTTGGTCTGGTTCCATCTGAGATCACATACGGTACACTAATTGATGCTCTATGCAGAGAGCAATTTCTGATTGATGCTCAACTACTTTTCCAGAAAATGATCTTTAAGGGGCTCGAGCCTGGTACTCATGTTTACAACTCATTAATTGATAGCTATTCTAAGATTGGTATGTTGGACAATGCATTGAAGCTTCTCCATGAAATGGAGATGAAAGGCCTTAAGGTGGATGCATTCACTGTAAGTGCCGTGATTAATGGCTTTTGCCAAAGTGGGGATATGGAAGGGGCTCTCACCCTTTTTTCTGAGTTCAAGAATAAAGCTATCTTACCTGATTTGTTGGGTTTTCAGTATCTGCTAAGAGGTCTAAGTGCCAAGGGAAGGATGGAAGAGGCAAGGAATGTGTTGAGAGAAATGCTTCAGTCCCAGCCTATAGTGGAGCTGATAGACAAAGTTGACTCTGAGTTTGAAACGGAATCACTCAATTTTCTTGTACTTTTATGTGAGCAAGGGAATATAAAAGCAGCCATTACTCTTCTCGATGAAATTGGCAACATGTATCATCCTATTCAGAAATTCCATGCTGATTTAAATGAGTCGTCAAAACCAAACATGCGTTATGAGGGAGAGGAATTTAAAACGGATGTTGCAAGGTCTATGACAGCCCTTGGTAATGATGGTCTGGAAATTTGGCCAATGGAAGTGAAGAACCTGGAGGATGCAATGAGTACGATGAAGCCTAAGCTTAATGACTTTGACTCTTTCTATTCCCTGGTTGCTTCACTATGTTCAAGTGGGGAGGTAGAAAAGGCCAACCTGCTTCTGAAAGGATTTGTTTGCTGATACAGAAGAATACTAATTTTGCTTCAACATTATTTGCTTGAGCTTGCTCTATGTGATCCATGATGGCTCACTTCCAGGCATTAATAGCAGATAGAGCTTCATAGGATCAAGGAACATTATTTGCTCATCAGGTTTGTCTATGTCACCATTGCTCTTTATGTCTTCTGCCCCTGCTTGCTCGTTTGTCTTTGTGAACCTTTTGTCTGCATTGGTTTTCCATGATCTTATGATGTCGACATATCTTCAGCTCCAATTGTGTGTTTGGGGACCTTCCAAGATTGCCATATGCTTCTCAAAGTTCTCTTTTCATTGCTAGTTGTTTCTTTTTCTTTTTTTTTGTTTCCTTTCCTTTTTTGAATAGATAAGTAGTCGATTTTATTCTTTTGTCCCTTCTGTTGCCTGTTTACCATATGTATCTTGTGTTTATTGTCATTTATAAAATTTGCATGTGGCATGTACTTTTTTTGAATATTTGCATACTTTTTAACAGAGTAATTGCCGATTGTCTGCTTTCTGGCTTGTGCTTGACTAACTATTATCTCTTTCTATAATTAGAAGCCTTGCTGGGTCAAGATGCTCCACCACCTTAGACCTGTATAGTGAGAACTACTAAAAAACTGAGATAACAGTCAATAATGTGATTGAACAAGAGGAAGGGTGAAGTGACAGTTCAAGGAATGTGATTGTCCTGTAACTTCCTCTCTCTTTCTATAGAGCCTTGGGGCAATCAATCAAAGACAGCATTCAAGGAAAAACTTGTTGAAAAGATATAGAATTCAGTTTTCAATCTTTGATTTTGTTAAAAACTCTACCAATTTCGGTCAAGATCGTTTTCTTGTTTATATTAACCTTCCTGTTGCTCCATAAATCATAGTGTGGTCAAGAGTTTTGTGTTCATATTGTTCTTTTCATTGGAAGCAAGTTTCTTAAATGCAAATACTGTTGAAGCTCAGTCTTCAGCGAAAGAGTTTAGATGTACTTTCACAATTTGATTTTGGTTAATATTTTTAAATTAATTGTGCTTACTTACAGCTCTCAGATATCCAAACTTGTGAAGGTGCCTTCTGTGATCCAAATATTTTCAAAATTGGAAGTGATTCACCTGACTAACAATGGACCAGGTTAATTTGAGTCCTGTTGCTGTTCTCCTACACTTACCCTTTATGATGAACAATCATCAGTTGTTTTTTCTGAAGAAGCCATGAAAAATTCTCTTTTATAGGTACTGACAGTTCCAAGGACATGAACAAACAGAATAGGGAAAGTTTGTGGATTTCTCGGTAGACAATATTAAGGATTTAGACCAAGTTTGCTTTTCAAGATTAATTTTCGAATGTGAAAGGGGCGGCATTTGTAGGCATAAATAGGAGGATCACAATAATTAGTGTTTAGGGTGTTATGGTTTAGAACCATTTAACTAACAAGTAGGACATAAGGTAATGTGTTTGTTTTATTAGACAATGATAATCATTTTTACTTCACTTTATTCAATAAGGGTCTTACCCACACGCAATGCTTCTGTCCCTCCAATGCAACCATAGTCAGGGTAAATGTGGTCTATTCATGATTTGATCGTATGGTAGCTTTTGTGTCCGGGTAATTTAAGTACCCGCATTAGTGAAAAGCTGTATGCTATCCATTACAAGATAGCAATTAAGTTCACTGCTTTAGGAATTATGATCTAAAGAAGATGGTAGATCGGGATTATCAGCTTATATCCAGAGGGTGGAAGTTACTTTCGGAGACCTTAATGCTAAGGAAAATGTTCTTGTGGTGTTCATGGGGACTGCTGGGTGTTCCATGGGCATCTGGGTAGCCGGATTTTACACTCGTGCTTGTCAGTTCTCATAATAAAAAAAAAAAATTATTGTGGTGCCTTAAGACATCCATTAAGAAAAAGCAAATGTCACGTATAAGGAATATTTACAATAAACGTCTTCGTTTGTTTGAATGACCACAAGCATTGAGTGTTATAGCTCTAATGTACTTCTTGGGAATATTTTAGAATAATCTCATTATTCACATCCAAGTTAATCTTGCATTCATCTCACAAATGCTGAATGTAGGGGCCTATAATGAATGTGAACGTGAGGTGATAGATTTAAGTACTTGTGAGGGAAGGCCTTTGTATGTCATTTTATGAGAAGATTTCACTTATCACTTTTATTGCCATCTTTCTTGAATTATATTGACAATGCACAAAATCTTGGCATTTCTTACATGTGAAGTTCATCAAATTTAGCATTGGCCTTGAATTTCACTTTTTCCTTCAACAGGGATGCACAAATTCTTTGCGCCATTGGCATATGTACTTCATGTGGACATTGAACGTCTCTCAAGTGAGAGGGCATCACGAAGAGAACTTCATTAACAAGTTTGATGAGTTATCATTTCATAAAAAACCGGTCTTATCCATAATTTTAATATCCAAAAAGTTCTTCAATACCTTCGGAGACCTGAATTTCTGGGGGAAATACATCCAAGATGTAGAGTATTAATGAGTTTAATCATGAGAATACAGAAGATTATATTAGTGATTGATGCCTATGGGGCCAAAGGTGAACTTGGTGTTTTATTATATAAAGTATACAGATGATGCCCGCTGCGTGAGTGATGCATTGATATGTCGGGTCAATGAGCTGGTAGCAATGGCAGACTTCTTTGGATACTCACCTGTATGTGGGTCTAATTCTAGCCTGCCTCCTGTAATTGAGGCTTCAGCCGCCTTGTACCATCTGCCATCTGCTGTTGATTCATTTCTCTACAGTCACCTTGATGAGTTGGGGTGGGCACAGGGCGCACCCGGGAAATGTGCAGTGCGGGACTTACCCTGCAGTGCCCTGCTTTCTTGCCACAAATTCACCTCTAATGGAGCAGGGCACCCCGGGGCATGCCCAACTGCTGAAGATGACTAAGGATCTACCTTCAAGATTCTCAGTTCAGCACAGGGAGCACTTATTGCTGGTATTATGTTTCTATGCTACTTTGCTTTGAGATCTTCCCTGCTAGAGGATGAGAACTCTATTTCCTCTCTCCAGAGCTTGCTGAAGTTGCCTCGTACTCTTGATCTTAGGTGAATACTAACAGATAATGTGAAGTCACTGCAGGTGCTGGCTCTGGAAGTGAATGCTTCTAAGCCTTCTTTGTCCATATGGGCTTTTTTCTGAAGTGAGCAAATGGTGAGTAGAGGCCATAGCATGTCATGTGACTCTGAATCTCCTAGAACTCCAATATTGGTATGTGATAGCCACTGGATAAATATGTTGAGAAATCTGCACAAAGAGGAGGAACTTAAGTGGGGAAGTTCACAGAAACAAGTTTTGACAAAGAAAAAGGGATGGTCTGAGAAAGTGAAACTGAGTCTTTCCAGAAAGGAATCTTATTCTTCTCCAGCTAAGCGGAGGACATTGAAAAGTACTGGGCATCTGTAAAGCATAGGCACTTGAAATTGTCTCGGCAGCTTAGCTCTGATGAAGGTGCTGAGGAGACGAGCAGCCATCAAAATCTATGTCAGAAGGATCAAAAGTTCTTACGTCTTTAGTTGCATGCATGAGAGATGTTCAAGTGTGAATTCTGGGAGTGAAGAGAACTCCTCCTTCTGACCCAGTCAGTCCTCTTAGTAGTGGTATTCTTGATCATGAGAATGACTAGGAGAAAAGCAGTGTTAGCTTATCGATTGGTGAACATGATGGTCAGCTGCAAAGCTTGGACCGGACAGTGAATGATTCACTGCCTCCTGCTTCTTTGATGTTCATGGCAAGACCTCTGAATCTGAACTGGATAACGATTCAGCCGGAAAAAGTCATGCATACGTTGCTTTTATGTATGTCCCCATGTCTTAACCAAAGTATGTTTGAGACTGGCCTCAAACCTGGTGGTTCTCGTCCTGAAGGAGAACACTACAGGCAGTATCTATTTTTGACTTTATGTTGTTATATCACCATTACAGATGTTGCCTTCAACTTTTTCATCCTTCGTATGTTATATCAACACATGACGAGGTTTTCTCTATTAATTGTATGGGATATCTTTTATGGTTAGACCTGTTAACTGGTAATGGCATTCCATGGAATTTTTTTTGCAGGAGAAAGTTATACAAACAAGTTTAATTTGGCATCCTGACAATCAATGAAAAGTTTAAGCATGAAAAGTCAAGTGAATATGAGTCCTCGAACATGAAGGTGAGCTTAAGCATGTTAAAGGAGCTGTTGATAACGTTACATTTCAGTATGCTAGATGGTTAAAGTTAGCACAGGAAGCATCAACCCACCATAGTGAGGTAATCTGAATGTCCAAAATTTCGTACTTGACTCATCATAGACGATAACTCTTTGAGGAATTGATAGATGTCTTGACATTCAACTCAAGGAAAGCACACTGTTTAGCATTAGTTCATGGCTGGTATCGTATGATTTCTTCTGCAAATCTAATTGTCCTAGTGACAAAATTGGTTAAGTATACTTGAAGGGTATGATTTAATTGAAAGAGAAGGATTTAGATGCAATTGCTTGCTGATTAGGTGGGAGAAAGAGTAATGAATTTGGCAAAAATCTGTAATTGTTTCCCGGAAATAGATGTGAAAAGTGAGTCACATATCCATCCATTTCCTCATCTGCTATGTAGTTCAAGACCATGAAAGTAGAATTCGAAAATTCGCCTGCTTGACAACTCGAAAAGCAAGTGATCCCAACAAATTAAAGATTCTAATCATAAAAAGCCGAAAGTAGCGCCTGTGAAATTTCGATTTCTCCAAAGCCAACTACCTATTACCCAAGGCCACATGCAGCGTTTTTTACGAGTGTTTTGTGAAATAGATTCCAACAACCTCCATTGGAATCTTCGATAGCAATAACCTCGTTTTTGAAAGATAAAAAGATCCCTTTGATTCTGTCTTCGTGCAATCAAATGAAGAAGAGAGCTATAAGGCATGGACGAGAATTCGAATTCGGGATATTGGTTTGAACGACCTCCAACAGAACAAGCTTCGTTGATTGCAATTCCTCCCTTTTTCGTAAGTTTTTTTCTTTTTCTTTCGATTCTCCCTTGCCATTCAATCAAACGTACAAAAGAAATTTAGGGTTCGGATGAAGAAGAATTCACGGCTATTTGGTTTGAAAAACGTCCAACAGAACGAGCTTTGTCAATTGTAATGCAATGCCGTCAACTTTATAAGCATTTATTCTATGATTTGATCTTATCTGAGTGTGCAATCAAACGAAAAAGAGGAATAATTTAGGGCTTGACCGAAGAAGGAAAATTTGGGGATATTTGGTTCAATTTGGGGAAAACACACAAAAGACAGGGTTTTTGGATCTACCGCTTCAATTTGCTTCAAATTTTTAAAATGACGCCATTTTGCCATTTTGCATAACTAAGAAGGAACAAAAAGGCATTGTTACGCCCATTCGAAAGACTCATTTAAGTTCCCTGGAGATAAATGAACAAAAACAAAGCCAGTTCATCTTTTTCTGTCCATCAATTTTGACAGAGTACGGAGAAACATTATTTCATCAATCCAATAAATTTCATAACTTGATTGTACTCTGAAAATTTTAAAACACAACAAATTTAAGGACCTCTAGTGGACTTTTCCATTTCTCTAGTGAAAAATCCAGTCTCTAAACTAATTTTCCCTAAAAGATTTTAGAGCGAATTTCTTAGTTTCGTCCAGATGCAATCACATAAGCTAGCTAATGAAAAGATGACGTGTACATAAACCATGGAAATTGATGACCAAGAGTGGAAATGCTTCGGTTGGCGAATTCAATAACGCATGAAAGTAGAAATAAAACCAATTACTGATTAATGACAAATATGCCATCCACAAGATCATAGGCGCGGAGAGAGAGAGAGAGAGAGAGAGAGAGAGAGAGAGAGAGAGTTGCAATACATTATCAGGTGAAAGACTAGAGAAGACTTCGTAACTTCTGATAGAATGTTCCGCTCCGAAATTTACCTGATGTCACTTGGTTCAGAGGATGTGGGAGACATTGACTCTGCATGTTCAATTGCTTCCCTGAGGGAAGTAGGTCCTAAATGCTTGAGAACCTAGCACACAACAGTTTTCAAACAACGCATCAAAAGAAGTTTTGCATTCTACATTGAATTATTGTCGCATGGAAGACAAAAACCACAGCGCCTGCTCATAGAAGATGCATGACAAACTGCAAAAGCCCAAAAATGCTTCATAATCACTGAAACTAAACTGTCTTATCAGTCAGATTATTTTGACTGAGGAAATTTTCCCGAAACACTTGAGAAAAAAAAGCCAGGCTTTCTGGATTCACAAAAATTTCCACCATGTGCCAACGATCTGAATGTCCAAGGTTTAAGACCCTGTGAGGAATGGGATTGACTCCTTCCATTGGGCAAAGATCAAAGTGCTTATCAGTGACAACAAACCAAAAGCCATTTTACTGTGGTAGGAGATAGCAAGTGACATTTAACTAGATAATGGGACAAGCAAGGACTACGTTGCTTATGACCCAAGGTTCAGGATTCTAAGAGTTGCCAAGACTTTTGCAACATGCGTGCATGACAGAACTGGCATTAAAGTAAACTCTCATTCTTCAACATGTGCTACTCTTTCTTTTGGTTAATTGATAATGAAAAGATGAAACAGTAATAGTGCTACAAAATTCATTCGTAGGTCTTGCCCAAAATATTGAGAGAGAGAGAGAGAGAGAGAGAGAGAGTAACCTCATTTGCATCGTTGAACCTACTGAAGTCATTCTTTTTCGGCCAATTTACCTTCCAACATCTACGCATTCAGAGTACAAAGGATTAAGTTTTCCAGGTGAAAACAAGAACTGATAAAGTTGGTACAAAGAGGTGGTTTCCACAACCAAACCTGTAAAATTCTGGTCACAAATGGATAACCTTAGTCTTAAGCCCAGGCTTGCTCGAAGATGACACAGTAACTAGTAACTACAATGTAATTAGAGATATCGCACGCTCTTGTTATTCACTAGATAGCTGCCCCATTTCATGCTTTCTTCCTTTTAATAACATCGATAATTCGACAGAGTGCGTTATATTTTTTAAACATTGACCTCTTTCTAATAACATCAATAATTCCTCTTCCCTTACAATTTTAACCATCTTCCCCATTTAAATAGCCTCAAGAGTGTTGCACTAACACAAATAATGCCAATAGAATTCCACCTGCCAGATAAGCATAATAAGCAAACTAAGGTTGCAGGCCATGCCAAAAAAAGGACCAGGTTGACCATGTGAATTATAAATAAGTAATCAGCCATACAAGTTTAACCTTTGTTTTCCAAGGCGCTTTGCAAGCTCCTCTGCCAAAGCTTGACCAGGTGCGTCGCCATCAGTTGCCAGGATTATTCGAGAAGCCTTAGGTGTTTAGAAAACAGAAAGAATTACATAAAGCAATCTTTTAGAAATGAAAATATGCATCAGTAAGCACACATGGAGCTTACGCACCTTATCCAAGTAATCCTTGCAGTTCCATAAGTATTGATAAGCTGTGTCCTATCAACATTCACATAAATGGAGGAATGAGTAACAAATAGTTAACTAATTATGAAAATCAAATTCCAACAGCAAAACGCACAATGAAAAGTTAGTAGTAATGCAGGATATTAAAGGGCAAACAGATGCAATGGGATGAAACCCAATGTCAAACACCACTTGGGATTGTGCTCATTAGCTGAAGAAATGAGTTGATGATTTTAGCTTTGATCGCATCGCCAATCCGAGGGAGATGATTGAAAGGGTTACAGTTGTATGAAAGAATGAATGGATTTCCTTCTTCTTTCTTTTTTTACTTTTTTTTGCTAGGAAAAAGCAAATCAACTAGAGGACACCATGGAGGTGCAAACGCATACATAAGAAGAGCTCAAAACCCAAAAAAAAAAAAAAAAAAAATGAGCGACAAGGCAAAACATGTACTATGTCAATCAAAGCTCAGATCCATATGCATGTCATCACTATACCAAAAGATTATAAATTTAACCCATTTCCGACTTTAAGCCAATTTTCAAAAAATATAAAAAAGGGAAGGCTCAGCTTCTTCAAAGGTTCTCTTACTCCGCTCTTACTGTATCAACCAAAAAAGGGAGAGAGTTATTTTAGCAATCCTTCTTTTCTTGGTAATTGGCTCGCTTGATCTTACTATTCTCAGCATTGACCAGGGTGTTGTCATGTCCATTTGATGGGAGTTGTTCCTTTAAAATATTCACCAACTTCCATGTAGTAATTTTGATGGTCAAACTCTATATGGCAAATGACACTAAGTCTACAACAGGAGCTCAAAACTAAACGAGCTCAATCACAAGACAGCATCTACAACATCAATTAAAGCATTTATGTCCACATGTAAGTTTCCACTATACCAAGAAAAGCAAAACTTCCAAGTTCCAACCCTTTCCAAAATTACCAAAAATAAGCATCTCCTCTCATTCAAGAGTTTCCACTCTTTCTACATCTACTGAAAAGCAGCAAGAGGGATTAAAGAATTCCTTTTCTAAACACGAGGCAAAACAGACCCTACCAATCTTATAATTCTTGTTCAGTAGAACCTCTTATAACGTGAGATGGTCCAATGCCATAAGAGGTCTGGGCAACTAACCAGCACAATCCCTCTTTGCTGCAAGTTGTCTAAGGTGAGAATACAGTACCAAGTTGCCTCACATAAAATACAAGACTCTGGTCACTACTCTCACTTTCCAAAGCTTTCCAAGGAAAAGCCTCTTCGCCACCAACAATCTTCTTTCTGAAATAAGGAGGGAATTTTTTCTATAAAATCCATGAAACTACAATAGTTTACATTTCTTTTTCATATTTCTAATTCTTGAAAGCAGATTAATTGGCAGACTTTCAAAGTAGCCAGGAAGAGACACAACAAGATGATCAAAACTCTCAGCTTCACAAGTGTTTTCTTAGCAGTAGAGAGGCAATAGATGAAACCTGCCAACGAATTGGAAAAAGCAGGTTGAAAAATTAAGCAAGATATGGAAACTTAACTAAAGAAAATTCGATGTTCCTCAGGTTATGGAGAAAGCAATACAGTAGACAACTATCAGATTTTATGTTTTGGCAAAGGGACCTTGCTATATTGTCAGTGACTTTCACACTCCCCTCTCTGAAATCTTAGTTTACCATAAAAGCAAATGGCTCACCAGCATACAACCACTATTAGGAGATTTTCACTTATTAAGAGATGGTCAGTTGTCGAACCTGGAAAGACCTAAGTTTCAGCATGTTAAAGTGTGAACTTTAAATTATAATCAAAATAGGATGTGCCTAAAACAAGTAACAAACCTTGTCTGGAGAAGGCAACCCTTTCTTGGAAACTTTTCCTGGGGCACCACTAGGAACACTTGCACAATTTATAAAGCCAGCTTCCTCCAACGAGAGCTTATCGATTTCACCTTCAACCTATAACCGGCATTATAATATGAGAGAGAGAGAGAGAGAGAGAGAGAGAGAGAGAGAGAGGGTAAGAAAAAGTTACAATGACAATTTCATCTGCTTCTGATATGTCATCTAATCCATATAATGTCTTTTCGGTACCCTTCTCCTGAAAGTTCATAGCAGAAAGAAAACTCTTGTAAGAAACTTCCAGAAATCTCTTAAATTGAGATAATGAAGCATGGCCAGAAGAAAACTGATATGTGGTATTGACATAAAGGTCATTGTTGAAACATGAACATTTTCTCAATGCAAATGAAAAGATCTGTCTAGTCTCTAGTAAAGGCCACATAGAGTTCCAAACATATGAAATACCATGTGATTCGGACTAGAAACCAGATTTCTGACGCTAGCATGCATCTTAATTTCTGGCTTGTCCAAACCTTTACATCTAGAAACAAAATTAAGCCACTAAGGCTGCGTTTGATAACATTTCTTTTCAAAAATTGTTCTCGGGAACAAAAATAGAAAAAACTATTTCTATTCAGGAGGACAATTTTTGAACAGAAGAACACATTTGGTAACTGCACAAAATTTCTATTCTTGAAATAGAAAAAGAATAGAAACATGTTTGGCAAACTTATATAATTTTTTTGTTTCTTTTAATTTTTTAGTATTTTTATTTTATTTTTCATTTCTTTTATTTTTCTTTCTTCTTTTTGGCCAGTCGCCGGCTGAGCCTCACCGGTGGCTGGGCGAGCTCGGCCTCGCCGGATTTGGGCAAGCCCGAGCCTCGCTGGGGGCCGGCGAGGGCCAGCCGGTCGTCGGCCATGGCTAAGGCTAGCGACTGGCCAAAGAAAAAAGAAGAAGAAAAAGGAGAAAAAAAAAGAAGAAGTGTTTCTTGGAATTGTTCCTGGGAACAAGAAACAAGTTTTTTCTACTTCTTGTTTCTATTCAAAATCGGTTCTCGGGAACAAAAAGATAGATTTTTTGTTCTGGGAACAAAAGTATAAACAAGCGTGTTTCTGTTCTTTTTTTGTTCCCCAGAACAAAAGAACATAAATTTTTGTTTCGGGGAACAGAAACACAATTAAACAAACCGGGCCTAAGTAAACTAAATATTGAGCCAGTGCTTCTATATTCAAATAAAACAAGACTTTCAGCACCGATACGCGGAATATACAAACACTAGACATGCATACTTTCTTAGAAGCTTTAGCATTTCACTAAAAATGTTTGATAGTTTCTATTAAATTATTAAACCATAAATAATTTCAATCAAAAGCAGTACTAGATAAACTGAAGAGATGGTATGAGTGGGTACTGAGTTAAATTGTTGACTATGGGCCCAACATCCATAGCAGATCCATGTCATGTCACCTTGACAAATACACAAAAAACCCTAGGTTTCAACGCACACTGGATAATTACCAGAGCACGCCTCTTGGAAGTACCCATAAAAATGATTTTCTAGGTTCTTTAACAAATGCAGGTAAAGAAAATCTATGTCAGCTCCAGCTAACCAGATTTGGAGCTGTAAGAACCTGATTAAAAAATTTACTAAAGTTAAAGGACTTGATTGGAAAACCTATGCAACCAAGGACTAGATTTTGCTCACAGCCTGTAAAGATTTACTTTATCCACATATGCTGTTGATATCAATGATTTTCCATTTCACTCTTCAATTATTTACTTCTTGGTTTTCAGAAGACCTAAACTAGCATCCATAAGCAATCCCACTTCTTCAGTTCAACATACCAAAATATATTTAAGACGCATGCTGGAATTTTATTACACTTAAACAAAATGTTTCTACAACGACAAGGCAAGAGAATCTACCTGCCAAAATTTCTTCTCCAACGTCCGATACTTGCAACCAACAATTTGTCCTTCCCTTTTGTAAGGAAAAGAAATTGCACTCTGGAAGAAAGTTTCAAAGGCGTTAGTCTGATCTGATACTCATTTAAGATCAGAAATAAACATTAAAACTGTCATCTTCTAGTTTCTTAAACAATATATGATCAGTACAGGCTATAAAAAGTGTGAATGAGACTGTGGGAGATTACCATACCATAAAAACGCTATCAGTATATCTAAGCTAAGACAGCACTGACACGACATCTCAATCTTAAGTCCATTGTTCCAGCGTCATAAGTAAGAGGTAAACTCCACAAGTTGCATGTTCTATCAAGTACAGCATCTATTCAATCCTAATTAATCAAGTAGTTATGTACATAATGGATGGTAAATGATCCTAATTAATCAAGTAGATAAGTAAATAATGGATGGTAATAGCCACCCCTTTCTCTTTTGACAAAGAGAAAATTCCGGATCCATTCGCACTAACCCAAATTACATTGGAAGATCATAGCAGAAGCAATTAAAATAGAGAACCTGTTCGCCTGATAGTTGTTTGACTCCATTTCTTTGAAGAGTTTCCTCTGATATTTTTCGTTCTGCAAAGTACCCAATAATCTGAAGGGAAAAAAAGAAAAAATGAAAAAAAATTGCGCTCATCACAAGGAAATTATACCTACGTATCAGAGATAAACAGAAGAACCAATTCAACTGATACTGAGAACATAATAAATGCTTAAACACATGAAAAATGGCTGCAAAAGCAAAACAAGAAAAAAAGAAAAAAAAACGAGAACAAAGGAAAAGCTGGGAAAACGTTTATGATGCATGCTAGCAATTGGTAAGGACTTTGAGCTAGCTACAAAAGTCAAAGTTCTGGTAAGAACAATAAGGAAGCACCATGCAAACAGAATGCATCAAAATCTCAGAAGACAGTCAGGAAAGTAAATCAAGTTATTGGCATTTAAACTATGCTTGCCTCCTTTGAAAAAGAATCCATTAATATGCATTGACCATGTTATTAAATTAAGACAACAGCAAAATTTGACCCAAAAATTAGCAGTACAATGTACCCTATAGATGCAGGTACTCTTTTGCATGCTAGTCTCTATGAAGCAGTAAATTATGTTGCTTGTATAATCATCAATAGTGGCTTGATCTCGACTTTCTTGAAAATGAGCAAAAACTGTTCACGTTCTTAACTCTACATTCTAACCACATGGGAGCTACAACTGATTGCTAGGTGGTTAATGCCATCATTAGCCAATGCTGATTTTTAGGACAAAATCCAAAGTCAGCATGGATATAATTCAGGGCTATGAAATTAAGGACTGAGGTTCTTTATTTTTGGGTGCCCCCATGCAAACACAAAATTTTTCAAGGTGATGGCACTAATCAAACTTATGGAGTCATGTCGATGGGGCTGCGTGCCAAATGACTTTTATTTTGTAAACAGTCAATGCTAATTTACAAAGTCTCCTCAAGAATTAGACATCAATATAGAAAGTTTTGACTCTTCATGTGATAAATTACTTAAACAAAATTACCATACCAGTGACTCTTGATCACACTTTGATGAGGCATATTACTGACCCCTAGTGTAGAACAGACATTTTTAGTCCTTGTACTCTGTAGATCAGTAAACACCAACTCTATGCGTCTATTGTTCATAAACTTCGTAAGCAATGCTGGACATGATATTGGGCTAGCACATCTTTGTCAGAAACAACCAACATGGCTAATCCGAAGATAAAAGCAAACAAAAATTGAACACAATTGAACTTTTCTTCAAAAAAAAAAAAAAAAAAAAATCAAGAGGGGCAAGAGAGAGGGGGGGGGGGGAGGAGAGAGAGAGGCTTCATTAATTTGCCCTCACAACTGAAGTGTCAAACCCCCAAAAGTAAAATGACACCCACAGCCGATCATTATTAAAGACTCCATTGTTGTGATTGTAGATGGCAACTGATGAAGGCTAGGAGTTCTCCACTTTGTTTCCATGAGAATCGTTCTGTGAGCCTACTGTGTGAATAAAAGATCTTTTGCTCATAACTTCGATCAACAAATCTTGCTCTTCAATGTAAATTTACCACAGACAAAGAGATTTGGCATTTGGAGCACATCATCATTGTTATTGGTAGCTAAATCAAGGCTAGCTGATGTATGCTCTCACAAGTCAAGCTTCATGTTATAAACAGTCATTTTGATGATATTTTTGAATCCATCCATTCAATTGAGTCACCTTTTACAAACCCAAAGAAAAGGTGAAAGATTCAATCTCCAAGTCTTTCCCCTGCAAGTCTTACAAACCAGAACCCTAACTCTTAGATGCATTGGGGTTTCGATGTCTACTAATCTGATGTATTGTCTACATTACAAACCAAGCATGTTATTTCAAATTCAGTGGTGTCTAATGGCCAGCTCATTCCTGACAAGTTTTTAAAAGCCGCAAAGCACAAGTACTCATAATGCAGGTTTGGCGATAATTTACAGAAGACCAAAACACAGGATTGTACAGATAATTTTCCCCAAATACTAAAAGAGTTGATTGACCACGCCAAATCAAAATTTAAGAGCGTACCTTATCACTCAAGGGTTCCAACCTTAGGCTCTCTTCTGTCATCTGTACAGTGGAACTGGCCTTCATCTCTGCAAAGGCCTAGACGAGAAGTCACTATTGGGTCCAATTCCAAGCACTCAAATTAATTGAGAAAGAACACAAGATGGGAGATCCCAATGTGAACCGATTCAATTTCCTTGTATTCTAAATGTACATAATTATACACAATTCACAAATATATTATTTCCTAAATCTACTCCTATAGATGAGGTAAGTACAACCAAAAGATTGAATTAAACAACTCATGGGAAGATTTCATATGATCACGCTAATCCTTCACAAACTCACAATAATCCAGCAAGAACAATCACATTACCTGACCAGCCCATCCACATTCCATTCTGAAACACCTCCACATTGCGAACTCCCTTTAAGACAGGTAGAGAAGCAAAACCCCAGTGTGACTAGAACAGTGTATATCAGCCGGAAGAAAACGTACATCAAACTCAGAGAAACAACATACCCGCTTTGGACGATGTGGAAAGAGAGACTTCTCTCAACTTTCTGTCCCCCACGGCACTGTAACACGCAAAAGGACGAACAGAAATTGAAGAAGCACATAAAGTCACAAACCGAATTCTACTGGAAACCTCAAGCATCAGAAGACACCAGAACACAAACATGCTCGGAATTAACATCCCCAACTTCGACTAATAAGTTCGCAATTCTAGAAAGCTACGACAGTCAAATAAAAATAAAATAAAAATACGGGCGCGGCGATATGAGCAACCTTTGGACAAAACAAGTTGCTGTAGAATCCAGGCCTGCTGGGATCCTCACAGTCAATGCCAAGAAGCGCCACTTTCTGCTCCAACTCTCTCAGTTTCGCCATATCAGCAGCCCCGCCCTTAAAATGCTGCAATCTCGCCTCTGCAACTACAACGTCAGCATCAATTCACGCCAAGAAAAGAACCCAGTCAGAGCCAGAACTCGCGGCTCCGAAGGGTACTTGCACCCCTCGTAGACGACACGTATCTGAGAGAGACCGAGGCAAGAGTAATACCTGGCGGCTTGCTGTCCGTCCTGGAACAGCGGACGGAGCGACGCAGAGCTGCGGATGAACCGAAAGATCCATGGGGCTTGATGCTGACGAGCAATCCGGGGCAAGAACTGAGACGGTGCGCGACACCGAAGGGCATTGTCCGCGTCTCGTACGGACTGGAACGGAGGAGACACCTCTCAATGCTCCCTTTGTTTCCTTCGCGAAAAAAAAAAATTGAATGGCTAAATCAAAAAAATTGAATATGAAATATTCTTCGTCGCTTGAAATTATTTTTATTTTCCTAAAAGATACATTTTATTAATATTCATGTTCTTATCCAATCGATCTTGTAGAGGAAGTGTATATTCGTCAGCAAAATCAACATAAATGCTAATACACTTAGGTTATAATTTTAGCTCTATTTGTGAATTCTTTTTTTTTTTTTTATCACCTATGCATGTAGTAATAAAAGTTTTGAATGCCTCATTTATCTTTCTCACTTTTTTGGTTAATTTAAACTCTTGAACTAGTTAAGTTTCCACCAGAAAAAAAGGATTTTTTTTTTATCAAAAACATCATACATATAAAAATTCTATTTTATCATGCGTAGTCTTCAAATGGAAAGATCATTTATATGTTGAAAGAATGAACAAAATTGCCACTATGGCAAGCTATATATCAGTCACTATCTTAATTTGGCTTGCGGATTAAATTTTTTACGGTCCAAATGTACCTAATTCAAAAACTATATAATTTTACTATCTTAATATAACTTTCTAGAAGCTATATCATCACCTTCCAGCGCCACAATTTGCAGGTACTTCGAGCTAGGAATAAGAACAATGCCTCAATTGGTTGCATAATTTGATTGGTCAAAGCTCGAAATATCATTAGATTGGGCTGGTGGACAACTTTCAATCATTCCTATTACGACATTAAGCCCATAATGTAACAAAATGAAAGGTACTCGGGGGAAAAGGTGGCCCTGTTTATTTTAGATGAAGCAGGTGCCATTCCTCCTCCCTTGAAATAGAGCTCCATTTGGGCTGTTAGAGATATAGATTGTAACATCTTCGATTTCAACCCTTATTTTGGCCCGACCAGTAGGCCAAAAGCCCGGTACGCCAATGACAAGACTTGGCCATGAGCCAGCTCGAAGAGCCATTCATAAGTCAAGTGGTTGTTTAGCAATCGGCAATCCAAGGCCTAGTTATAGAGTATTTGACCTTAGAAAGGTTATTCGACCATAAGCATTGGTCGTGAGACGATCACGTACCATCACGAATTAACGGACGGTCATGGCTCGATTTCGCCCGGTCGATGCACCAATCGTGGGTGATTCCGCCCAATCGTGTATCGACCGTGGACAATTGTGAGTCAGAATAAATTGGTCAATTCCACACAATTATATGACAACCGATAATCGACCATGGATCAAATGTACTCAATAGGGTTTAATTTCAAATTGACCATGACTTGTGGTGCACGACATTAGATTGGCCACAGGACCGAGCATGAAACTAGTCAACTGGCCTAAGGACTGGCCACAAGCTTGGCCAAGAGGAACTGGCCGATGAACTAGCTCATGAATTGATCAGAGGACCGATCGTTGGGCCAAGCCCCGGCCCTAAGACCCAGCCACGAGCCCTTTTCTCAGTAAAAGGGAGTTCAAGCTCGGTTGCGTCATGCTTTGTTTGGGCATGGCTTAGGCATGAACCTTGAGCCAAATAAGGTAATCGATTGTGGTCAAACTCGATTAGTTCCTACCCAATAACAAAGCCTTCAAAACCGAGATATTTCCAAGTTGCATTTAAAACCTTCGTCACATAATAGTTTAAGGAGCATGGACACTTGGCATGATAGGCTCTTACCTTGGAAGACAATTTTGAAACTTGAACTTTAGCTCATTAATGAGGGGGACACCTAAGCCTAATTAAGAGGGTTCACACTTAAGTCTTAGAAACTAAGTGTGAACAAATGTGAACACATGTGAATATATTCAATGAAGTGTGGGCTATTAACGAATATGTGTCCCTATAACCTAGCCTAGCTATAACCCTAAACTAAGTAAGAGATCTTGGAGGCCAAGAAAGGGACTACATGTCCATTGGAAGGAGGAGCAAGCTAGTCAAACCTTCTTGGACAAGATAAGAGCGCATTAAATATATTTGGTTTCTAGTTATTCAATGCCAAGATGAAGTGTCCAAGCTAACCTAAGACCTAGTTGGAAACTTGAAAGATAAGGATGCCCAACAATTAATACTTCTTGACCAGGTGGGACGCCTCCTTTTTTCCAACTAAAATTGTCACATTTGATTTTCGAAATTACTAGATCTCTGCTATTTGCCAATTTTACACGGATATCTTTTATTCTAATTTGAATGAACTTCCTTCATGAAATTTGTTCTAAACATCTTGATATACAACATACTTAAATTTCAGATTTTTCTGAGATCAAATGGTTGGGACGAAGGCCCAATCATTCATTGCCTAGAACCTGCCTATGTAGGAAAAACGCCGATCAAGTTACCTTCATGAATTTTTTAAAAAAATTCCCTTTCAAATTTAAATATGCTTCATTAATGGAATTTTAAAGGACATCTATGTCTATAACATATAAAAATTTCAAAGGGTTTTGAAAAAAATGGGATTTCAAAAAGGTCTCTCTTTACGAACGTTGAATCTGCTGGATGGATGGATTTTTGTGATATGTTTGGCGACTTATGGCTCTTTCTACAGCACGAATTGGACTTAACATCCTTCATGAAAAATGTTAATTGAGATATTTTTTACAACATATTAAAATTTCATAATTTTTCGAGTCTGTTTGATAAGGTAAAAACACTGGTTTCGGAAGCTGCTCAAAATTATTTTCCACCTTAGGACAAGAGAGTCACACGCCCAAGCTTGGAGTTAGTCCTTAAATGCCATGTTGAGGTATCCCAAGCTACCAAGCTAAAGTCCTACCCTACCTTGAGACTTGATGACCAAGTCATCCTGCATTTAATGCTTCTTGACTTAGAGAGAAAGTCTTGACTTTTAAAACTTGGAGAATAAGTTAGGATTGCCTATAAATAGGGGGGTATCCCTTCCTCATTCCCACAACACACCACATTCTCTCCCTCTATTCTTATCAGAGTTCGGCCCCTCTTCCCTAGGAATTATTGTTGCCGCCCTTGCCATCATCGCCAATTCAAGGCCACTGACTTAGAAAGTGTAAGTAGAACTTACTAATATTTGGTTAGGGTGTTGTGTTATGCTAATCCAAGCATGTAGCGAGTCCGATGTTGTGACTGTGTTCTTGTTTGAGGTTTGGTTGTGTTTACTTGGATAAGTTTAGACCTTATTCTTTGATTAAGTTCGATTCGTGTTCAATGAGTTTTGGCTTATGCTTTAGCTTGAGTTGCTTTGGAAGAAGCCAGATTGTGTGTTTATTTGATATGCTTTGGTTTTTTCTTTGATACAAACCGATTTGAAAAGCACTTTTGTGAAGACTTGCTATTTTATTACAAAACTATTTCTAACCATTTTCATGAGTGCATGCTCCAGTTCACGCCTCGAGCTTCGAAAAGGGGTTTTGTCGACCTTGAAATGTATGTGGGATCACATCGGATTTGTCCTATCATGGTCTCAGTGCAATATTGAGGTGTATCATCCCCAAGTTAAGTTTGGTATTAGGTCGGTGATCATGTCACAATTGGCTAGTCTTTTCTTGGTCTCGGTGCGATATTGAGGTATATCGTTCCCGAGCCAAGTTTGGCACTAGGTTAGTGAATATGTCACGACGGGCCGATCCTATCATGGTCTCGATGCGGTATTGAGGTGAACTGTTTTCGAGCCAAGTTTGGTACTAGATCGGTGCTCAAACGTGTCGGATCAAGTCGTGATCCTTGATTTGCGCCTAGCAATGTTCAACATCTCGATTATGGTAAGTCATTTCACACACTTATGCATGCCTTCAAGCCTTGAACTAAAAGCGAAAATAAGAACCGGGTTATGATGCTTGATGCATGGACACACATAACTAATTTATGCCGTTGACCAATGGATTTTGACAACGATGCCCCTACACCAACGGGATGCTCCCATATCAACGGGATGCCTCGTTAATAAGAACGAGATGCCCTCACGCCAATGGGATGCCTCGTCAGAAGGACGAGATGTTGTGATAATTCTAGCCGTCACCCTTCAATTAGGGGATGTTGCATGATTAAGTTAGGATGCCCATTGGATTCCGGAAGAGTCAATAGATTTTGACTATTAATAAATGAATCTTGTGTACATAAATTCCTCATATTACGGAATGGATCTTGGTTATACTTGCATAATATTGAGTGAGGCGTGAGTTCCTCATGTTGTGGGTGAATCGTTGTTTATGCTTACATATTGTAGATTGATGATTTCTCCTATTTCATCCAAGACTAATATGTTGTTTTGCTATTGATCTGCTATCGACTAATGTCTTAGATGAGTTATATGCTTGTTGATATGCAAGGCATCCTCTTACGTAGAAATTAGTAAGTTTTACTTACTGAGTCCATGACTCACCCTGTTATTTCTCAGAATTATAGTTATGGAGGACTCACACTAATAATGGAGTTGTAGTCTCATTAGAGGAGCTAAGGTTTACCCGGCCTTCAGAGTGTAGAAAATGTAGTGATTGTAAATATAACGTCCTGTGACAAATGACCTGTAAACATAACTGATGTAATTATGTATTTGTAAGTTGTTGTTTTCCTAGTTGTTGATTATTGTCTGGGTGTTGTTTATAACGCTTCCGCATGTGCTTAATGAAAAGATAAAAAGGAACGGGACAACAACATGCCTGGGAAGTTGTGAAAATAACTCCCGTCGCTCGTGACCCTAGAGTTGGGGTCGTTACATAGATATATTTAGAAGTTTTATTTTAATTGATTTTGATTTGATTCTCTAATACAAAGTTGAGGATTGGATTGATAGAAAAATGTAATATTCTATACATCTCTAATGAAGAATACATGAACCTATATATAGGCCTTAGAGCTTAACTATTCAAAGTAACAAAATATCAATTACATCATATTAGAATTGGATTAGAATCAATTAAGACAAATCTCTTAAATAAATCTATATCTCTAACATGGCCAATGATTAAGAGAAGAAGGGGGGTGTGGTGGACGGCCGCAATCTAGCGAGGGACTTGTCAGGGCTTTTCATCCTTTGAGACAGAGCTTTGTCGTGTCAATCAAGAGAACGAGGGGTCGAGCTAGGGGAGATTAACGAATTCTAAATCTTTTTTATAAAATTGACAAATTAGAAGTCTGGTTAAACATGCACGGGAATAAAAATAATGATTTTTCATTTTTTTTTGAATTTTTAAAATCATTGACTAATGGTTAACAAAAAGTCAACTTTTTAAATACAAGAATTGTTGGTGAAATCAATGTCTTAGTTTAGACAGGATGCTATCGAAATTGAAAATTTTTTGGAAAAATATTATCATGACTCCTTTTTGTCAAGAAATAGGTCATGTTGCAATTAGGAGCCCCAATCTTGAATTTTTACCTTTATATGACTTTCCAGCTAAAAATAATGTGTTAATGATTATGAGCTACAACCTTTTCTAGTGGATTATAATAGTAGAGATGATTTGCACCCAAATCTTTGGTCCCTCATTTGTAACACAGAGAGAGTCCAGGAGTCAGAAGGAATTAAGTCCACAAAGACTGAAAGGTAAGTCAAGAACGTGCCAGTTCCAAAAAGAAAAAAAAAAAAGGAGATGATTGCTTAAATAATGAGGGGCGTTGGAGCACGATGGTTCCTTCCAATTTGATCCAAGATTGTGAAATTGAATAGCTTTGCACTTACAATTGTTGGAGAAATCTTCTTGAAGTGTTTTCAAGCTGACAAAACGTTTCCTTCAGTCTAGTTTAAAGGTTTTGCAGACTCTACTATTTAAAGTCTGATGACCTCCGGACAGCCAGACTCAAGACTCAAAGTCTATCCTCATTGACAGTCTCTAATCCGTTGAAGAAAGGTTATCCAAATCTGGATGATTCGTTAAGGGGACGTCCTTATGAACTGGAGAAGATCTCGTGGCTGGAGAAGACATAACGGAATCCTTTGATTGATCGAGATTGACTCGATGATTGAAGATCCGATGATTGTCTTGATATTCTTGGAAGGTTCTTCTTATGGAAACCGAGATTCTGCTTGTATGGGCGAACATGATTGATGGGCTATCGACACGTTCCTTTAATAGCTTGATTAATCTTCTTAATTGATTCCGTCCAACGGGTAGATTGGAGGAATTCCTTTGGTAAGTGCCAACGGGTATGATGGCATGAAGGAGTATATAAAGAAGGTGTTCTAAGTTGTTGAGGTGTGCGCGATAGAAAAATTCCAAAGTCCGAAAGCTTCCGTTGTTTAGACAATCTCTTTGAGCGAACCATTGTATTCAAAAAAGAGTCAATACTTGTAAGAGACCTTGAGGAGGTGTAGTAGAACATCTACGCTGTGGAATCAAGGAAGAGCTGTGGTGTAACTTCTCTTTTATTCATAGTGAAATCCAGCCAGTAGGCTGTCAGTGCGGAAGAGTGGACGTAGGCTTGGAATAAGCCGAACCACTATAAATCCTGTGTTCAATTTTCTCTTCCTTACTCTCTTTACTTTGATCGTATTTCATTTTGTTAATCAAAGAAAGAATTTCCCTTCTATTGTTTGCCAAGAATTGCTTCCGTATCTCGATAAGTTGTTTATGCACCCATTCACCCCCCTCTAGGTGCTTATACTAGCTATCTCAATTAGTATTAGAGCTCGTGTACTCACTTTGTTTGAAGTGTTTTACCTCAGAGTAAAAGATCCATGGCTAGTATGCTGGCTCCAGGGCTTGTAGAAGGGCAAAGCAACACGAGACCACCTTATTTTGATGGGAAGGATTATAACATATGGAAGAACAAGATGAAGGCGTTTCTAAGATCAAAGGATCCTCGGAATGGGACGTTGTAGAAAAAGGAATCATTCCTAAAGCGCATCTGTCTCGAAAAGAGGAAATGACACTTTGTTGAGTCCAAATAAATGAGTCGGGAGGAGATAATCAAGAGACAGGCTCTTGATGTAAAGGCAATCTATTCTTTATATTGTGCTTTATCACCTCGAATATAACAGAATATCTTCTTGTGATACAGCCAAAGAAGTATGGGATAGATTACACATTACTTATGAAGGAACAAATCGAGTGAAAGAGACCGAGTGAATATACTCCTCGGTCAATATGAAGCCTTCGGGATGAAATTGGGAGAATCTATAACCGACATGTTTAGTCGTTTTACGATATTGTGAATGGTCTTGAGAATCAAGGTCAACCAATTTCTGATTCCATGAAAGTAAACAAGCTACTGCGAGGACTTTCTAAGGATTGGAATCACATAAAGACTTCAATCAGAGAGACTTAAAGAATCATGCCATTGTTTGTCGATGAGTTGGTTGGGACCCTTCAATCTTATGAAGTGGAACGAATCAATGAAGACGAAGATCCTAAAGGTAAGAAATCTATTGCATTAAAATCTAATGATGATTCTGATGTAACAGATTCTGAAGACAACATGGATGATGAAGAACTTGCTCTCATGATAAGAAGATTCGTAAAGCTGAATAGAAAAGGAAGAAGATTCAATTCAAGGAAACAAGGTTTTCAAAAGCAACAGACTAAGTCTGTTGAAGATGATGAATCAAACAAAGATGTAGTTTGCTTCGAATGCAAGAAAAAAGGACACATCAGACCCAACTGTCCTCTTTTGAGGAAGAAGAAAGGAAAAACTGAAAAATATCGAAAGGCTCTTAAAGCAGAGACCTGGAGTGATACGGAGTGCGAAGATAGTGATGATGATTATGCCAACATATGTCTAATGGCACAATCGGATTCAGAATCAAACTCCGAGACCGATTCAGATTCAGAAAGTGAATTCGAGGTAAGTAACTTCAAAATCCCTATGAAAGTTTCAAAATACATTGATGAATTATGTTTCAGTCTTAAGACCTCTCTTAAAAGAATTTCGAACTCAAAAGGAAAATACTGCTTTAAAACATCAAGAGAATGTTTTAAAAGAAAAGTGAAATGCTTAGAAAGAATGTTTCTTCTCTCATTGAAAGTAAAGATAATCTTTCAAAAGAAAATACATTTTTGAAAAATGACATTTCAAATATTTCCAAAAAAATTTCTCGGGATCTCGAAAAACTTGACAAAATACTTTCTGTTCAAAGACCTTATTTCAATAAATCTGGTTTAGGAATGACTGCTGAAATTATTTCTTTAATCGATTTTCCTAAAGTAAAAGAAAGAATCAAACAAAGACCCTCAAGAAATGCTTACAAAAATCATTTTGAAATGACCTTTGTAAAACCAAAGAGGTCGCAATGCTCTTAAATGTTCAAAATGCAATAGTGCAGATCATTTTGAGAAAGAATGTCCTATGGTATGGAGACCTATCAATAGAGTCTGGGCAAAAACCGTTTATCAAACTAACTTAAAAGGACCCAAGAAAATATGGGTACCAAAGAAAGTTTGAGTTTCTTTTTAAATGCAAGTCACTATCAAGAGAAAGGTGAAACGGTACCTGGATAGTGGATGCTCGAGACACATGACAGGAGATTCAAATTGCTTCATAAAGCTTATTCAAGTAAATGGTGGAAAAGTCTCATTTGGAGGAAACAGCAAAGGAAAAATAGTAGGCTTTGGAACTGTGAAGATTGGGAACCTCACAATAAGCAATGTTTCTTTAGTTGAAGGGCTTAATTACAATCGCTAAGTGTTAGTCGGTTGTGTGATGCCGTTTAGGATCAACTTTCAAGAAGGTATTTGTTCGGGAACCAAGTAAAGACTCTACTCAGTCATTTATGGGTCGAAGACATGGAAATATCTACCTCTTGGACTTAAAACCAGATGAGTCGCAATGCTTAATCTCAATTCAAGACGAAACAAGCATGTGGCACAGAAAGCTTGGACATGTTAACATGAAGCAGATAGCCAAGATCTCAGCAAAGAAGCTTGTTCGTGGTTTACCCAATTTATCTTATCAAAAGTCTGATCTATGTACACCATGCATATTGGGAAAACGGGTAAGAAATTCCTTTAAATCAATAAATCAAGTTTCCACTAACCGTGTACTTTGCAGCTCTTGCATATGGATCTCTTTGGACCAACAAGAACGCAGAGCATTGGAGGTAAGAAATATTGCCTAGTAATTGTGGATGATTACTCACGATTTACTTGGGTATATTTCTTAGCAAGTAAGTCTGAAACTTTCTCTTACTTTAAGAAATTTGCTAAGATGGTTTAAAATGAAAAGGGATATGTTATTTCAAGTATAAAAACAGATCATGGAGGTGAATTTGAAAATCAAGATTTTGCCAAATTTTGTGAAGAATTTGGTTTTTAGCATTTATTCTCTTCTCCTTATACTCCAGAGCAAAACAGAGTTGTGGAAAGGAAGAATAGATCTCTTCAAGAAATAGCTAGAACTCTCTTAATCGAAAGTAATATTTCTTTACGATTTTGGGCTGAAGCAGTATCAACATTATGTTATATTATCAATAGAGTTTTTCTAAGACCTATTATAGAAAAAACCCCCTATGAACTTTTTAAAGAAAAGAAGCCTATCGTTTCATATTTTCATGTATTTGGATGCAAATGTTTCATATATAAAAATGCAAATGATTGAGTTGGTAAGTTTGAAGAAAAGTCAGATGAAGGCATCTTCCTTGGATATTCAACCACAAGTAAGGCATACAGAGTCTATGATAAGAAGACTCAATCAGTGGAAGAATCAATGAATGTTAAATTCCAAGATTCTACTCAAAATGAGTCCATTCAGACTCATCTTGAAGAGACTGAACCTGCTCCGGACTCTACAAAGTCTAAATCTCAAGAAGCAGCTCAAACTTTGAAGGACCAGCAATAAGTGATCGTTGAAGATTCTAGTGAAGGAAGTAACCATCAATCGATTCATTAACCAAGAATGGAAACATAAATCCAGTCATCCCAAAGATCTTATTATTGGTGATATCAATGAAGGAATTCGCACAAGATCCAAAATGCGAGAAGAGTCTAGTGCTGTGGCTCTTATTTCTGAAATAGAACCCAAGAGCATAGAAGAAGCTTTATCCGATGAAAGCTGGATTGAAGTTATGCAAGAAGAACTCGAGACAATTCAGAATTAATGATAAAACGGGAACCGACTCCAAAACCAAAAGGTAAATCTGTCATTGGAGCCAAATGGGTATTCAGAAACAAGATAGACGAAAAATGCAAAGTAGTAAGAAACAAAGCAAGACTTGTGGCCAAGGGATACACTCAAGAAGAAGGGATCGACTATGATGAGACCTATGCACCAGTAGCAAGGTTAGAGGCAATTCGTTTATTACTTGCATTTGCTTGTCATAAAAATTTTAGGTTATTCCAAATGGATGTCAAAAGTGCTTTCCAAAATGGATTTATCCATGAGGAAGTTTATGTGGAACAACCACCTGGATTTGAAGACTCAAGGAAACCAGACTCAGTATTCAGATTAAAAAAGGCCCTATATGGCTTGAAGCAAGCACCTCGAGCCTGGTATGAAAGATTAAGTAAGTTTTTATTACAAAATGGCTTTGTTAAAAGTAAAGTAGACACTACTCTTTTTATTAAAAGAGCAAGCAAAAGTTTTTTGCTTGTTCAAATATATGTGGATGATATTGTTTTTGGATCGTCTAATGAAAATCTGTGCAAGAAATTTTCTAAGTCTATGCAGGATGAATTTGAAATGAGCATGATGGGTGAGTTAACCTTCTTTCTTGGACTTCAAATAAAACAACTGGAGGAAGGAACTTTCATTCATCAAGAAAAGTATGTAAATGATCTTGTTAAAAAGTTTGGACTGGGTAATTGCAAGACAGCTGATATACCGATGTCAAGTTCCTTGAAGATAGACAAAGATGAAGGAGGAAAGAAAGTCGATCAAAAGCTTTACAGAGTATTATCGGATCACTTCTTTATCTTATTGCTTCTAGACCGACATTTTGTTTAGTGTTTGCATTTGTGCCGATTTCAATCGACCCAAAAGAATCTCATTTGAGTCTTTGCGAAGCGTATTATCAAATATATTTCATCAACTTCAAGTTTTGGTCTCGGTATCCAAAAGGGAGACTTTACTCTTCTTGGATATTCAGATGCAGACCTTGCTGGATGCAGAGTTGATAGAAAGAGTACTTCTGGTACTTATCAACTTCTTGGAAGCAGGACAGTATCTTGGTTTTCAAGAAAGCAAAGTACAATAGCTCTCTCCACAGCAGAAGCAGAGTATATAGCTCTCGGAAGTTGTTGTTCGCAAATTTTATAGATAAAACAACAGCTAAGAGACTTTGGAATTGAAGAATCATGCACGGAGGTCAAAGCGCTACAAACAAAAACTTTCCATCAAGAGCAAAGCATATCATAGAGATCATGTTCAAAATGGAGATGTCTCAATTCAATATGTTGATTCAAAGAATCAATTGGCGGATATATTCACAAAGCCTTTGGAGAAAAATCAATTTGAAACGATTCGCTCCAAGCTCAACATTTTAAGGTATGAGGAGATCAGAGTCTAAAGGCTCTCAGACTCAGACATACAAGACCTTAACTATAAGTTAGTCTCGATACGATCATCAGACTGTAAGTTAGTCTTTCTCTCTCTCTCTCGTATTTTATCTTGAAAATGTACGATTGTCAATCGTTGTTTATTGCTATCCTTAATCGACGTAATTATTACATCGTTTCCTTTTCGAAGTAGAAGTTATTTTTGAAATGAATATTTTCTCGAAAAGAAGGTTAGTAATTTTAAAAAGGCATATTTTCACTTTCCTTTGTGACGGTTCGTTTATCCCTCTTTATAGTGCTCTGTTTACTCCTCTTTTCTTTACTCTCGAAAACCCTAGAAAGCATCAATCCCCCATTCCCGATTTTCTCACTTGTTTAATCCTTGAAAAAGTTGTCATCTTTCTTGAGAATAGTCAAGCAAGGAATCTTCCAAAAACTGAGAAAGATGTCTTCCTCGAGAAAGTCATCGAGAATCACTAACAGGGGACCATGACGAATGGCTGAGGGGCCTACGCACTTCGATCTTACTAAAGGAGAAGTATCTCCTGAACAGCAACCGAGCCCACAACATTCTCAGCAGCGTCATCCATCTAGTCCTCAAGGCATTGATCGTCAACAACAGGAAGAAATCATTGAGGATGCAGATCTTGTAAGAACTCAAACGCCTGCCTTTATCTATAAGCTGTATCGCGCTTTAAAAGGAACTCATACTCCCTTGAACTATGTCGATGCTTTTCTTAAAGATAAAGGATATGGGAACGAATATGTCTTTTTGAAAAGAATGGAAAGTTTGGGAATTGCTCGACAAGGGGTGGCTGAGGAAACCCTTGCGAATATTCCTAGTGATCCTCGTGACTGGGGACCGAATCCTGTAGATAGAAATGATGACGACAAATTGTACAGTCAATTCCAACCAAAAATGGGTGTGGCGGTTAATAGTCAAGGAAAAATGGGAGAAATGTTCAGATCGAAGGAACAAGAGGATTTGTACTTGAAATTGTTGAAGCGTGGGGTTATAAACCCTAGAAGTGTTGATTTTGATTTTCTGGATGCGATAAAGGTAAACTTGAGGGAGAAATTCAGTTACCTTCAACTCGAGACGTTCTGCTCCGATTCTATTGAGGCATATCTTGAACTGACTGCATACTTCTATTTGAACCTTAGCTTTTTGGATGCGAATATATTTTCTTTCAGTGTCAAAGATCAAGACTATGTTGTGGATATGAATATGCTGGCAGATGTGTTAGGAGTTGAAAGAGGAAGATATCGCCGATCAAAGTTTCCATTGCTCGGACCACTCGGAACTTGTGAAGGATAGGAGAACGAGATGAGAAGATCACCTATCTAAGGATAAATGCAGTCAACATCCTGCTTCACAAGATCGTGATTAATTGCCTCCGGCCCAAATCAACCTCGAATACTAATGTTTCAAGTTCAGAAGCAAAATTGATGTATGACATCCTCACTGGAAAAAATGTTTTCTCTTCCTCACACTGTCATGTTTCACATGTATAGAGCGATGATGAAGGACATATGTCAACTACCTTATCCAAGCCTTGTGACAAAGTTGTTCAGACATCTGAATATTCAGCCTCCGCAAATCTTTTGTGTTCGATCATGCGATCATATGGTTGTAGGACTGAAGATGGTGACCAAAATGCGTCTGAAGGAACTGAGCAAGGAGTTGGAGAAATTCAAGGAAAAGACTCCAGTCAAATCTCATCAAACCTCTTCTTCAAAAAGAAAAGGGAAGGAGCCCTTGATTGCTTCAAAGCAAAAAAGAAGAGCTCTTATTGTGGAAGATGAAGAAGATGCTGATCTTACCATTTCGGCAATAGCCTTGAAAAGGCTAAGTCGTTACATGCCTGCACTCAACAAAGACACGGCGTGAGATAGAAGGAAGAGAAAGAGAAGGCCAAGAGGAAAGAGATGTTGAAGAAGAAGAAGCAAAGAAGAAGAAGAAGAAGAAGCAAGAGAAGTTGAAGAAGAAGAAGAAAGAGCAAGTTGGCGAAGCGAGAGGAGAAAGAGACTCGGAAATGAAAGAAGAGATGAAGGAGAACCCGAGGAACACTCTTCTCCCCGTAGGCATGAAAACAGGGGAGATCAAGAGAAAGGAGGGAAGCCCTCATATCCCGACACAAGTGAAGGAATCGGTCGATCTCCCGCACCCGAGAGGATGTTTATTCCTCTCAATTTCCGAAGAAGGTCATGATGTTTCAACGCCAAACCCGCGAGAATATTAAGACATGCCATCATCTCGTAGAACGTGTGAAGCTAGTACGCAACCGATAACTCGGCCGACTTTCGCAGAATTCTCGATATTCTCTTGGAGATGCGCAATGATTTATGCCTTGGGATGCGAGGTTCAAAATTTGCAGAATGCGGAGTCGGGTTTCTTCGGTGTCCTTACAAGATCGATCCAAGCCCTATCTGTTCGATTCGAGGCCAATGCCAAGGGTGAGGAGATTGCTCAAGGCGAAGGAAGACTTGAAAAGTCTGGAAGGGATCGTTCAGTTAATGGAAGATTTCCAGCTTGTTCGTGTTCCCAAGAAATCTTGACTTCATTCCATTTTAATCTCAACATTTTCAATGCTGACAAAAAGGGGGAGAGATGCAAGAGATTTTAACAACTTTAACTTTCTTTGTTTGGTTTGTTTTGGTTTGTTTTGGATTAATGTTTGACTTTAAACTTTGTGTCTTTTTGTGTCTGGATTTGAATTTGGATTACTGCTATTAACTGCTATTAATATCTTATGGATAGTTTACCATATTCAAGACTAACCTATTTTTCGTGGTTGCAGATTTTAGTGTTAGCCATTTATCTCTATAAGATATGCACATATGTTTGAGATATGTTTTGCGGTGTCAAAGTTGTCCAAATCTGCGGGAAAGTTTTGTCACCATAAAAAAGGGGTAGATTATTGGAGAAATCTTCTTGAAGTGTTTTGAAGCTGACAAAACGTTTCCTTCAGTCTAGTCTGAAGGTTTTGCAGACTCTACTATTTAAAGTCTAAAGACTTTCGGACAGCCAGACTCAAGACTCAAAGTCTATCCTCATTGACAGTCTCTAATCTGTTGAAGAAAGGTTATCCAAATCTGGATGATTCGTTAAGAGGACGTCCTTATCAACTGGAGAAGATCTCGTGGCTGGAGAAGACATAACGGAATCCTTTGATTGATCGAGATTGACTCGATGATTGAAGATCCGATGATTGTCTTGATATTCTTGGAAGGTTCTTCTTATGGAAACCGAGATTCTGCTTGTATGGGCGAACATGATTGATGGGCTATCGACACGTTCCTTTAATAGCTTGATTAATCTTCTTAATTGATTCCGTCCAATGGGTAGATTGGATGATTCATTTGGTAAGTGCCAACGGGTATGATGGCATGAAGGAGTATATAAAGAAGGTGTTCTAAGTTGTTGAGGTGTGCGCGATAGAAAAATTCCAAAGTTTGAAAGCTTCCTGTTGTTTAGGCAATCTCTTTGAGCGAACCATTGTATTCAAAAGAGAGTCAATACTTGTAAGAGACCTTGAGGAGGTGTAGTAGAACATCTACGCTGTGGAATCAAGGAAGCGCTGTGGTGTAACTTCTCTTTTATTCATAGTGAAATCCAGCCTATAGGCTATCAGTGCGGAAGAGTGGATGTAGGCTTGGAATAAGCCGAACCGCTATAAACCCTGTGTTCAATTTTCTCTTCCTTACTCTCTTTACTTTGATCGTATTTCATTTTGTTAATCAAAGAAAGAATTTCCCTTCTATTGTTTGCCAAGTATTACTTCCGTATCTCGATAAGTTGTTTATGCACCCATTCACCCCCCTCTAGGTGCTTATACTAGCTATCTCAACAATAATATAATTAGGCCATTCGTATTTAGTAATATGGGGATTTTGTTAGACATACTAGTGATATTTTTTGTTTGGCATGCAATGGAATTTGTCCCACTGATGACTTTAATTGGGAGCCATGCTTCTTGTTTTGGAAATGATTCTTTATTTGATATGCGTGACACGAGGCAAGTGTAATCTTTAGAATAGAAATTACAATTAGTAAAAAAGTTAAATGTTTTAGAAAATAATTAACTACCAAATGAGCGGTGACAAATCTGACTTGTGTAGTCAAGAAATTATAGAGCTACCCACGGGCTATGTAAATTGGTTATACAAATCATCGTTGTTGCCATGGATATGATATAGTTACATGTTCAAAATAATAAATTGTGAAGTACATTTATTATTGGTTCATGACTTCAGCAGGTGGGTCCAAGGCAGTTTCTTGGATTGACAAATTTTCTTGCACGGTTGACTCCAATTAAGCCGATGGGTAATCTTTAGTCATGGTGTCGGTAAGGGAATGAAAATTTTGATTTTTTAAAAAGTGTATAGATATTGTTACCTACACTGGAGTGCTAACCTTGTTTTACAAGCTAGTGTTCCTACAACAACAAAAGTGCAAAATTATCCAGAGGGCAATTAGGAAAGGTGCGAAAGCTACATAGAGAAGGAATTGAAGCTTTGATACCATGTCACAATTTTATGTGGAAAGAGAGAAATGAAGAGAAGAAATTGGGAAGGGAAATTGTATGTTGTGCACTTCTCATTCATGTATCTTCTATTTTTACAAGAGGACTAAGATATAGTACGAAGAATGATTAATAAAAAGAAAGCATATATTGTCTAATCTAGGTATATCAAATCTTATCCTGATTGATCGCAATCCCCGATTAAATGTATCGATTACAATCCGTACAAACCTCAGTAATCTATAGTGTATCTTCCAACAGAAGAGTCCATAATCATCTCGGGTGGGACAATTTCTCTTTTTTACCCATGCGTTGACTTTTTATATTCTTTTTGGAGTAATTTTCATCTTTCATGTTCACTCCAAAACTTGCTCGTATGCCCGATATAAATAGATGATGGAGATTATGGTGGAATGAAGCACAACTAGAACCCTATCTTTTTACAGAATATATCTCTATGCTTATGCGAAAAGGTTATAGATTTGATTCATTAAATTGTTACCGTGGTTGGATCAGCCGATAATAATTATTTTCATTTTCATAATTACAAATAAAAAAATCAGATATAGATGGCAACCTGCCAGCACAAATATAATCTACTTGGAGCTATCCATCATAGGCACTGTAGTGATGCTATAGTAATCAAGCGAAGGACAAGTAAAACAAATGAACCTTCTCAAGTTGAAAACATATTTAGCATTTTCCATAATTAGCTAATAATAATTGTTTTCACTTATTGGAAGTTTTTTGTTGTTGGTAAAGTTCACTTATTGGAAGTTGATGGCAACATACCGACACAAACATAATTTACTTGAACTATCCATCACAATCACTGTAGCGATACTATAATAATCACTGGAAAGATACTAAAACATAAGATCCTCCTCAAGATTTAAAAAATAAGAAAAAGAACCTTAGTATCGTGCGTCATGAAGTTCGGACAACTTATCATGTCACTTCATGTTCATGTGTATATGTAAAGATTTTTATTTGAGCAAAGAGGACTTGTGGCATCACATCATCCTTAACGATACAGTCGCGAATCCTTGAAAAATGTGTCGAAATGGGGTGTTTTTGATATTGATGTATTATGTTACCATCTATTTTAGGAAAAAAGTTTTTATTACGAACGATAAGAGTATATGGTTATTAAATATTGCATTGGGTGTCGGGTAATAAGTAACTTTCTTATGAATCTTAACTTATATTTCAATAATGTGGCGAGATCATTGAAATAACTTAATTCTTCATATTTTTCTTGGTTTTCAATTTCTTTTCTTTCCAGGATTAATGAGAAGTAAAATTTTTTCAAGCTAACTCATCTCATGGTTTCGGTCTGATTTCTAACTCATTGGTATCATCACACTAGCATCTTGTCGTGGCATCTTCTACCATCCATGTGCGCCATGTTTGTCTTGGTCATTCAAATAAACAAGTTTTGCATTGTGCTTACAATTCTAGTTGTAAGTAATTATCTTGTGAGTTTTGTCTATTTGCCTTTTGAATCCGTTAGTTGTCTTGCATGTTTTCCTTTAGTTGTAATTTATTATGATGTCTATCTAGTCCAAATTTATCTAATTCTAGTTTTAAATGCTTTGTGTTATTCATTGATGACAACTCTCAGTACGCTTGGGTCTTTCCTAGGAAAAATAATTTCAAGGTGCCAACACACCTTCATCACTTTTGTTGTTTTATCGAAAATCTACATAATGTCCCAAAATTTTACAATCTGATGGCAGGGGTGAATACACTAGTGATTTGTTCCATGTCTTTCTTGTCCAAATACCCCAACATTGGAAAGCAACAATGGCAGATGAATTTATCACCTTGGTTACTAGCCACACTTGGGATCTTGTACCACCTTATTCTTCGAAGAAATTAGTTGGTTGTAAATACGTTTTTAAGGTCAAGAAAAAATCCGATGGAATTATCGAATGCTTCAAATATTGCCTTGTTGCATAGGGATTTAAGCAGCAAGCTAGACTAGACTATGACGAAGGGAGAAGTACACCATAAGTGCCTTAACTTGTGTATAGCGCTCACTTTAGTGTCTTAGTGTCATAACTTTTCATTAGCTCACTTAAGTGTCACTTTTTAAAAAAAAAAGAAAAAACGATCACTTTAAGTGCCAATTCTGCCCTGAGTCGCCAAAAATTTGACATGACAATATTTTATTAATTTCTCAATCCTACGTGGCTTACCGGCGTGCTTAGTCAGTATATAATTTCTAAATGACATCATGTAGCTAGTTAAAAAATTGATAACTTCAATGCCAGTTGTTGTAAAAAAAATGATCACTTTAGTGTCATTTGTTGTTAAAAATGATCATTTCAGTGCTAATCTTAATCAAAAAATGATCACTTCTGTGCCCAAAAAACCCCTAAACGATGTTGTATAGCAAGTTAAGAAGTGATCACTTCAATGCCAGTCATTGAAAAAAATGATTACTTTAGTGTCAATTGTTGTTAAAAAGTGATCACTTTAGTGCAAAAAAATGTCATGTCAAATAAAAATTTTAATTATAAGAGCTATGTAATTTCTCTAGTCGAAATTTTTCACTGGAGGCACTTAAGTGATTGTTTTTCTCTAATTTTGGCACTTAAGTGAGCTGGCTAAAGTTATGACGCTAAAGTGAGCATCATACACAAGTTAAGGCACTTCTAGTGTACTTAACCTGACATTTAGCTTGGTCATTAAACCCGCTACAATTTAGTTTGTTCTCTCTATTGTGATTTCTTCAAAATAGGTCATATGCCAACTTATTATTAAAAATTTCTTCTTACACGACATCCTTTGAGGAAGTTTATTGTGCTAACCTTCCAATTTCTCTCATCCTGATTTCCCTAATCAAGTGTGTCATCTATAGAAAGCCATTTGTGGCTTAAAATAGGCTCCACGTGCATGGTTTCATTACTTCGGTAGCTTTTTATTATCTTTGGTCTTCACTGCGAGTAAGGTTGATCATTTGTTATTTGTCTATGCTTCCTCTTGGGGCGATCTATATCTTTGGTTGTATGTTGATGATATGTTTGTCACCCTTGATGCTCCTAATTTATTATGGTCCATGATAACTTGGCTCTCATAGGAATTTGTTATGAAGGATTTGGGACCACTACACTATTTCTTTGGTGAGGTTAATCACCGCTCTAATGGTACTTTTTTTATTTTGTCTTTATCTTAGGCCAGGTATGTCGATAGGTTTTTACGCAAGTTTGACCTCATTAAGGTTAAGCCCCATGTTTACTCCCTTGGTTTGAAGAATTTATTGTCAGCTAACTTTGGTGAGCTTCTTGCTTTTTTGATGTTGTATCAACAAATGGTTGGTGCATTGTAGTATTTATGTATGACTAAGACCGATATTACTTTTACTGTGATATTGGTTAGTCAATTCACAAATCAACACTGATTACCTCATCTTCTAGTTAGGGGTGTAAAAAATAACTGAATTGATCACATCAAAATATACACTCTCACTCTAGAAATTGTGAATCTCCTGTCATTGCTACAAGTTTTCTCTTGGTATCTCATTCCCTTTTGTCATCTGCACCTCCATCGCCAAGAACACAACTCTCGACTTCGTCCTCGTTAGCAGCTTGATAATATTTCCATCTCCCTCTGTCCCGCCGCCGCTGCTCCAACCCTTGCACGACGTTGTTGCCCCACTGTGTCTCCGCTCCCTCCTCTCTATTTGCAGCAACCTTAAATGCATCTCTCTATCTACTCACACTTACTAGGCTTAACATGACTAGAGCCTTCCCTCGTCGACAAGGATAACAAGCAACGGCAACAAGCTGAGATTTGATGCTCACTCTAGTGGTGCTTGACCAAGCCCTAGAACTAGGGCTTGACTCGCCTTCAAATTTGGGTTGATCCTATGTCGACGGGTTAGGTCGGTGCCAATTCGAGGTAGAAAGGGGAAGAAGAGAGAGATATAAGTATGATCGGGTTGATCTAGGCATTCGGTTTGTGTCATTGAGCTCAGAGGGACCATGAGGTTGTGAGGTCATCGGCAATAAAGCTCATCGTCTCAATCGGAGCATGAAAAGAGGACAAGTCATTGTCTTTTGTGAAAAAAAAGTAGAGGAAGGAAGTAAGTTTGAAAAATTCAATTTTTCTTCTTTGGTTCCAAAGAATGATTAAATGATGGGAGGAGAGAGTAAAGGAGCTATCCAAAGTAAGCTTCATGCGATGAACTTAGAAACTATGAAGCACCAACACTCTCCAAGAGCTTTCATATCGTGTCGGATACTTCGACACGCGTTCGACACTCGGTCGACCGATGTCGAAAAATCCAACACCTAGTCAACTTTCTCGACACTCAAGTCGAAATTCTGACATATGAGTTTTCGACACGCAATTCCAATATCGAAGTTAATTTTAAAAATTCAATAAATAAGATGTCAAAAAATATATATGTAAAAAAATAAATCACAATTATAAAATTAATAAATGGAGAAAAAAACCCAGTATTCTCTTTTCTTTTGACTCTCATTTCTCATGATACACAATTCACCCCTTAAGTTTTTTTCTCTTCTTCCAACATATCTAACATGCAAATCCAGAATATGGATTGCTTGTTTTTTCTCCAAATTTTATGAATTATTGAAATAGAGTTGAATTTGTCAAATTAAAAAAAATGAATAATATTAATAAATGGTGAATTAATGTTTTTAGTGTATATTCATTCTAGGCTTTTTCAATTATTTATTTATTTATGAATTTGATTCAAATTAATTTGATTGAAATAATCATAAAAATGATAATTTATTATATATATATAATATACAACATGTCACAACGTGTCGGAATTCTCTATTTTTTGAGAAATGACGTATCGGTGTGTTGTGTTGTGTCGCCTGTCGCGTGCCGCGTGTCAATGTCGGTACTACTTAGGTTCTATCTACCCGGCTAGAACCCATGATCTATGTAGAAGACCGACACGGGACACGACACGAGTGTCCGACACGACACGACACGTCGACACGTCATTTCTAAAAATAGAGAATTCCGACACGTCATGACACGTTGTATATTAAATGAATATTTTAATTTTTAATTAATTTGATTCAAATTCATAAATAATTAATTAATTAAAAAAAGAGCCTATAATAAATACACTAATAATATTAATAAATCAATTCATTAAAAAATTCGAAAAATATATTTATAGTTAATGCGAAACATGTTTTTACCTTTAACAAAAATTATTGATGAAACTAATAATTAATAAAAAAATTAGAATCAATTTATTTAAATAAATCCATAATTTTCTATAATAATCAAAATTTATCATTATTTAAAGTTCAATACTTTTATTTTTCGAAATTATTTGTTAATCTCATTTATTTGATTTCCCATTAAAAAAACAAATCCCCAAAATCCCCCTTTTTTTCTCCGTCCATTTCCCTCCACCCCAAATTTATTTTACATTTTTTCCCTCCCCCACCAATGACAGACAGGTTGTCAACCTGTCACTTCCCTCCCCAAAACTCAAAAGCCACGCCACTTCCTTCGTCCATTTCCCTCCATCGTCCCCCATTTTTCTTTTTATTACTTTTTATTCCCTCATAAAAACCCTAGCAAACTTTTCCTCCTCTTTCTCGGCGAACTTTTCCTCCTCCTTCTCGCCGCTCGTCGCACACCGCACACCGCACGCCGCACGACCCCCTTCCTCTCGATCTTTCTCCTCCTCCTCCTCGCCGCACGACCACCTTCCTCTCCGCACGACCCCCTTCCTCTTGATCCTTCTCCTCCTCCTCCTCCTCCTCGTCGCCGATCCATCGCAACAGTGGCGGCTGCTCTCTCTCGCCGTCGCAGGTCCGTTGCGTGACTTCGTCTCGCCGGCGGGAGTTTACTTTCTCTCTGTTCGGCTCTTTCGCTAGCCGTCTCTCGCCGTCGCTCGCGGCCTCTTCTCCCTCGCCCTCCCTGGCCTCCACCCTCCGTCAGGCTTCCGGACACGCGTGTCGACGCGTGTCGAGAAATGTTGACCGCGTGTCGAAAAGTCCGACACGCGGTCAACGCGTGTCCGAGCGTGTCGACGTGTCCGACACGCTCCGACACGTGTCGGACACGACACGGAAGCACGGACAACGTGTCCGTGCTTCATAGCCCATGATTGCCTTCACGATGGAGACAACTTGTAAAATTGTGATAAATGGAAATATAAAGATGCTAGTCCAATCCTCTAGATTGGTGCAATCAACCAAAGTGTCGAGAGATTATCAAATTAGGAATTGAAAAGTTACATATTAAGATTTTACCAACCGCATGTAAAATGTTCTAGGTATTTCAATTAACAGCGAGAAATATATGAACTAACATTGATCATATTTATTTTTGTTTTCTGTAAGAAAGAATACTAGCTGCTGCAAGAAGGAGCAACACGATGGCAGCGAGAACGGACAAGAAAGCCCAAAGACTAAGGAAATATTCCCTCCTCAGTTTTGCCATTGAAACATTCCACCTCTTGTTACAATATGCATTCACGGTCTTGAAGATCTTGGAGTAATAGAAAGTGGATAGAGTGACATAGTCACCCATCTTGTTGACCATCTGTGCAACCACCTTGTCATTGCCCAAGTAGTTCTTAACTATGTAGCATCGACATAGACAAGCGACACGCGACACGATATGACATGACACGCCGACATGTTAATTCTAAAAAAATAGAGAATTCGACACATTCCGACATGTTATATATTAAATGCAAAAATAAGTAAATAAATAATAATAAAAAGAACATATAATTAATTTATACTAAAAACATTGGTCCAACATTTGTTATTATTATTTATTATTTTAACTTGACAATTCGATCATATTCTTACAATAATTCATAAAACTTGAAGAAAAAAGTAATATGGAAAGACACCGGCGAGAGGAGCAATGCTTGCATGAGAAGAGGGCCATTCAATTGTCACTCATGGGAAGGTTAGAACTCAGAAGTAAGGAACTTGAGAGTAATAATTTTCTTCTTTTCCCTTTGTTTTTGTTATTTTCATTATTTTTTCATATATTTACATTTTGATTTATCAAGTATGCAAAATTTTTTAAATTGATCTCGTGTGTGTCGAAATTTTGGACTCGTGTGTCGAAGCATGTCGGAAATTATTAATCACGTGTCGAATTTTTCAAAATTCGTTAATCACATGTCAAAATGTATCGAAATGTATTGGATACATGTCGAAATATCGAACATGACACAAAAATTTCCGAAAAGTGTATGTGCTTTTTAGGGTATCAGTGGAGTTTTCACTCTTATGGCTCCCCTTCTTTTCATGCTCGTTTTTTTCCCACAGAGGGGTAAATAATGATGGTTGGAGAAGGTGGAATTTATGGGGTCTGCTGATATTAGAAAATGACCCTCCTTCCATTTCACCTCTGTCAATCACTTTTCAGAGAGAGAAACAGAGTGACAAAAGTTTGACTCGTGAATCGAGGACCGAGGCTAAGAAAATGCTGAAAAAGAAAGGAAGGAGGAGGAGGTAATTCCCCTACGCCTCTGCCCCTCGGTCACGTCTGTCTGAACGTACTGCAATAAATTGGATGAAGATGCAAAGGTCTCAGAAAGACTAAGAAAGAAACGCCAAATATTGACTTACGGAGAAAGAAGGATGAGAAAGACGGATGAAGTCATCCACAAATTGCGTTGTACCACGTGAAAACGGACCATTTCATGAAACTTCATGAAACACGTGGAAAGAGTCATGCATGAAAGAGCCCTACATTCTACGGTTAGAAACCGAGCCAGGAGAAAGACGGATGAGAAAGACGGATGAAGTCATCCACAAGTTGCGTTGTACTACGTGAAAACGGACCATTTCAAGAAACATCATGAAACACGTGGAAAGAGTCATGCATTAAAGAGCCCTACGTTCTACGGTTAGAAACCGAGCCAGGAGAAAGACAGATGAGAAAGACGGATGAGAAAGATGGATGAAGTCATCCACAAGTTGCGTTGTACTACGTGAAAACGGACCATTTCACGAAACATCATGAAACACGTGGAAAGAGTCATGCATTAAAGAGCCCTACGTTCTACGGTTAGAAACCCAGCCAACCGTCAGTCTTGGTTTGGGTCAAAATACATGCACTTCCATATGGTTCGGTTCAATTCGGGCATGTAGCTAGTGTATCCACCCATGGTTTGCTTCTTAGTGAGTGGCATTCTCCCAATTCATTGACTGCTTATGCGAATGAGGACTAGGCTAAGTGCTTCAATACTCGATGATCCACCTTGGGTTTTTGTGTCTTTCTTAGCACCAATCTTGTTCCATGGAGTGCCAAGAAGCTAAGTGCCAAGAAGCAACCTAGCGTGGCCCTTTATAAGTTAGAGGTCGAGTATCGTGCCATAACTCACTATGTTGTTGAGACAATTTGGATTCACCATTTACTTCATGAGCTAGGGGTCATCCTTTTTTTTCCTCTCATTGTATGTTGTGACAACACACCACTTAACTTGCTTTCAACCCTGTGTTTCATGCTCTCACCAAACACATCGAGTTGAATATTTACTTTGCTTGAGAGATAGTTGCTCATGACAATCTGTATGTTCGTTATGTGTCTATAGCGTAACAGCTGGTGAACATTTTCACCAAAGGCCTACATAGTATGCGATACGCACCATTGAGATCCAGTCTTTCAATTCTTAGGCATGCTTTTAATTGAGGAGGATTTTAATATGTAATTGATATGTTTCATAGGGTCTTTTTGTAATGATTTTTCTACATGTAGTTTGCTAAAAGTACATTCATACAAATATATTCCACACAGCCCTTATTAAGGTCAAATATCACGTCTCGCTCCGACACTTCTTCATGTTGTTTACAAAGAAAAAATAATTGAGGAGAAAAAAGAGAGAGAATAGGATGCACATGTAATTTGTATCCGTGGATGACGTGATTCACCAAAGCAATCAATCGAATGATAAACTCACAGAAGTAACTTGGCAAGATTTTGTTTTGAGGCGGATGCTAACTTTGACCGAGAAGAGAGAAGTGTATTTTAAAGATATTATCTTCTGGTTTATATTTTTATTGCTATCAATCGAATAATATATTCACAGAAATTACTTGGCAAGATTGAGATTGTCCAAATGTTGAATATTCCTATAAATACGGTCGACAGGTTATGCTCTAAGGCAGAGTCAAAATGAAGATGGGAAACTTCACTTTGCACCATCACTTTGCACTTCTCTTTCTCTTGGCAACTCCTTTGGTAGCTTTTGCTACCAGTGCTCCTGATGATTTCCTGCAATGCCTCTCTCTTCACTCCGGAAACGCATCTGCAATCTCTAAACTCGTTTATACTCCAATCAACTCTTCGTACTATTCTGTCTTGGACATTACCATACAGAACCTGCGCTTCTTGACTCCTTCTGCTCCGAAACCTAATTACATCGTGACGCCGCTCGACGTCTCCCATGTCCAAGCCTCCATCATCTGCTCCCGACAGTACGGACTCCAAATGAGGACCCGAAGCGGCGGTCACGACTACGAAGGCCTTTCGTATTTGTCCGAAGTCCCATTTGTCATTCTCGACATGGGGAATCTCCGAGCAATCTCCGTTGATGCAGAGGACAAAACTGCGTGGGTCCAATCGGGTGCAACGGTTGGCGAGCTTTACTATAGGATCGCCGAGAAGAGCAAAACCCTCGGCTTCCCGGCTGGCATCTGCCCCACGGTTGGCGTTGGCGGGCACTTCAGTGGCGGAGGCTCTGGTACGCTGCTGCGCAAATATGGCCTTGCTGCTGATAATGTAATTGATGCGCAGTTGGTCGACGCCCAGGGTCGGCTCTTAGATAGAGAATCAATGGGGGAAGATCTCTTCTGGGCAATCCGAGGTGGAGGAGGCGGCAGCTTCTGCGTAGTAGTGTCCTGGAAAGTCAAGCTAGTCCCAGTGCCGTCCACCGTCACCGTGTTCAAGATCCTGAGGACGTTGGAACAGAATGCAACGAAACTCGTGCACCAGTGGCAACTTGTCGCGAACAAGCTCCCGGACGACATTATCATAACGCTGATGTTGCAGAGCTACAACTCCAGCCCCAACGGGACGATGACGATGCAAGCCACTTTCCACACCCTTTACCTCGGCGGGGTCGACTCGCTCCTCGAGGTGACAAGTAGCCGCTTCCCGGAGCTCAACGTCACGAGACAGGACTGCAACGAGATGAGCTGGATCGAGTCCGTCCTCAACTTCGCGGGTTTTAGCGGAGAGCCCTTGGAAGTCTTGCTCAACAGGAGCTCCAACACCAAAATTTTCTTCAAGGACAAATCGGATTATGTGAAGGAGCCAATCCCTGAGAGTGGCTTAGAGGGCATGTGGGAGAGGTTCTTTGAGGAAGATCAAGGGGTGCCTATGATGATTTGGGACCCCTATGGCGGGAAAATGGCAGAAATATCTGAATCTGCCATTCCCTTCCCTCACAGAGCTGGGGTTTTATACGAGATCCAGCACTCCACGGGCTGGACAACCGGAGGCAACGAGGTTGCTCCAAAGCATGTGAGTTGGATACGAAGCTTCTACAGTTATATGGCGCAGTATGTGTCAAAATCGCCTCGAGAGGCCTACATCAACTACAGGGATCTTGACATAGGAATGAACAATGTGATAGGCGACACAAGTTATGAGCAAGCCAGCATTTGGGGAAAGAAATACTTCAAGAACAATTTTGACAGGTTGGTGCGTGTGAAGACCGCGGTCGATCCTGACAACTTTTTCCGGCATGAGCAAAGTATTCCTCCTTTTTCAAGAATAGTCGAGTTTTGATGTGTTCATCGCAATAACAATATGATACTTTCTAATCAACAGAACATTCGACCATTTCGATGCTTGAGCTTTGTGTGGGACATTTGTTAAATAATATTTGATTATTTGAAATTTTAGTTTTAAATTTTTATATATCATATATTTAATTATAAAATAGGATTAAGAGTTATTAAGAAGTAAAACGGGTAAAAAAAAATTACTTAATATAATTTACGTAACATGACAAATAGGGCATTAAGTTCTTGCTTTTTGTCAAATAATGTGGTATCTAAGCAATAGGAAGAGTTATCTAAATAGTGATTAATGGATTCCTATATGAATTGTTAGGTAAACCATTGCTCTTACCCATGCTTGGCATGGCTTTTTTTTTTTTGTCTTTTTCATAACTTTATCAATGTCAAGTATATTTTGCTTCTCATAATAATAATGAACCGAGTCCTTCAGTTATAGTGTTCCCAAAAAAAATAGCAGATTTATTTCGTAAAAAATTCCTTCAATTTGTTAATGACATAATGGGATGCACGAAGGGGGAAAACCAACAACCAAAAAACAAAACTAAAAACTAAAGGATAAGCCTGGGTACAGTTTATGATAATTTTCTTCAATTTTGTTGACGACACAATGCAATGTAAGGAGTAAGAAATGGACAAAAAAACTATAAAAAAAAATTATACAATATATTGTTTTCTTTAACCATGAACTTCATAGTTACTAATACTACTTTAATTATAGCTTTTTGCTGTTTTTGAAATAAGAGTACGATGACACATGTTTTTTTTATAGAAATCTTTTCTTGGGAGGAATTCTGACCTCCTAATTTCAAAGAAGGTAGGAGTGAAGTAAATAACTTTTTCCTGGTGCAAAATATGACATGTATAAGCAACAAGATCTACAACGATTTATTGTCATCTCATTGAGATCATATTTAAATATGAAAATTTATTATCTTATTGCTTCTTCGCCAACTACTAGAAAAATAGTATTAACCAATTATTCTTCATGTCTATTTGGAGTAATCAATCTTAGAGAGAAGGAAAGAGTATGCAATGTCGAGCTATGGAAGACCAATGATGTGCACCCTATTTGGACTGCTACAAAACGACGTTAAACCATCGTAAAGATTACTTGATATTAACTTATCAGAATTTTTTTTTATTGTGAAAATAATTACTATTTATAGTGGGCTTAAATGAAAAAATTACTACCTTCGAATGAATGCTTGAATTTAAAAAGGCAATTATTCAACTACATTCTTAGGTAGCACTTAAGTGTCATTCTTTTTTGTGGAAAACGCGAGAAAGCCAATCTTTGCAATAAGAACGAGGGTTTCTTGGCATTTAGAATATCACGTGTTAGCATTGGAGGCAATGTTTAGGGACTAGTATGCAAATAAAAAAGAAAAAAGAAAGCGTAGTCTTGCAGCGTTTCAATTGACCAAGTCAATTAAATAAAAATAATTGACCAAGCCACGAATCTTCTAACAACTCTAGTCCAGGTGAGTCCCTTTCTATTACTTCATGCTATTCTGATTTAAAAGGCCTTTTTGAAAATTGTTGGAACCATGCATGATGATAAGATGTGCCTGAATTAGAAAACTTTTCAGTGCAATATCAACCTACAAGAATGAAATTATTCCCAGACATGAACCGTGCGATGCCCAAGAATAAATGATATAAAGAGTTCCCTTATCCCAAAACAAATAACTACCGCGAAAAAATTATGCATTCTTTTGATGTTTAATATAAAGGCATACATCTTTACCAAAAATATAAATATAAATATATATATAAAAATATAATATATATATATATAAAGGCATACGTTATGAAAAGATTTGGGAAGTCAAATATAATGAATTATAATAAAGGCGACTCATTAATTTGAACAGATAATAATAAATATATATTTAGGTGAGTAGGAAATATTAAGCCCAGGCAAGTTTGATAAAAAATTGTCCGACCCAAATTGACCAATTTAACCCATTTTTACATATAATGCAAATTTAGTGACCTATACTCATACCCGATCTGACTTGACTAGGACTCACTTCTTAGCAAATTTGATCCTTAAAATATTATCTCCGGAGAATGAGCGATTCCATGGATCGGTTCGTTGAGTCAATGAGACACCCGGGGTGCTCGAATTAAGTCATGGACTAAGACTTTGTGTGGCATATGGAGCAATAGAGTTGAGCGTCGCACTGATGAACAAGAACACATGCGTGGGTGGGTTCGGCGTCAGGTATCAATGGCGTCGTGATGGTAGCGGTGAAGTGAATGGTGACGGATCTTGTTCAAGTGACGTTTGATGCTCTCGCACTCCTAACCAGTTCACTTACATATCTGTCCTCCCATAAATCGGCTCAACCTACATGAATTTCCTATCAGCTAAACATATCTCAAAATTCAAAAATCAAATAAAATGCTTTCACATTTAAATTCCCGGAATCACAGAAAAGTAAACCCCGCCTACGGCGCCTAGTCCTCCCCAATCCAAGGCAAGGTCGAAGAAGAGGTCTCTTTCGTGTCTTCGTCCCTAACAGAAGTCCGAATGAGAACTTTCCCAAGAAGTTGGGAAATTTTTTACGGAACTGGTGGGGCACGGAGAACACTGGAGCTGGAGGGTCGGTTTGGTTTGGGAAGTAGATGAGAGGTGATGCTAAAAGGGAGTGTCTTGTCGGAAATTGGGTTCAAAAGGACGATAGAACTTGACATCTCTCTCTCACTGATACCGACACTGGCAAGCGCAGATGATCATGGAATCGAGGACTGTACGCGTGGTGAAAAATAAGGAAGATGATTTGTTACTGTTTTAGTGAGGACGGAGACATGAGTGGATCGTAAGTGAATTCTAGCAGAAGCTGAAGAATTTGGGAGGGGAGTCTGGAGGTCTGATGCTGTGGGTTGAGGATTTTGGAGTTTAATTTGGTTGTGTGGAGGCAAGAACAAAAGAAAACTACAATTGTTGCATGTGCCGCGTGCAAAGCGTTGTGACTTGAAGCCCGAGAAATGAAATAAAATTTTGTCCCTCCTCCTCTTTACAATCAGCAGTGAGAACCGCCATGACCTCCATGACCTGGCTTGCGAGGAGGGGAACGAGTATGGAGCGGCAGTGGCAATGCCCTCCTTGTCGCCCTCAAAGATGCTCTCAAAATTGTAGGCGATGGAGAGGAAGAGGCTTGCGGCGGCAAAGAGGACGCAAAGGCGCAATACTCGGTTCCTAGGAATGAATACAGTGGGCACCCGGGAGGGACCGAGGGAGGGGAAGGCAATGAAAGAGGTGACGTAGAAAAGGACGCAGAGGAGGGAGAGGAAGACTGGTCTTTTATTTTTTGTTGGGGGGAGGGGGGGTGGTGTCAAAATGGATTAGAAACAAAGAGGAAGGCCAGTCTTTGATGGGTTTCAAATGGATCTCAAATGACAATGAAAAGGGGTCTCAAATGGATTTGTTTCTAACCCATTTTGACCCATATGTAGTTGACCATTTATTTCTTGGACCCATTTAAATTTGTTTGTAAAAAATTAGCCCACTCACTTATGATATGACCCATCAAACATGAGTTAATGATTAGGTTTGCCACTTATAGTAAATGTGTACTTTTTGTTTCCTCATAGTAGCTAATATATATTTAGATGGTGCTTAAGGGAAGAAATTTATGTGAAGAATGCAAAGGAGGCCTTTCTAGTCATCAGAGTGCAATCATGGGGGGTGATTTTTTTTAAAAGATTAATACTATAAAAAGTCACGTATATTTGTGATAATTTTACCTAAAACTAATTTTTTAGCAACAAAAAATCCCAAATTGACCTATGACAAATTTGTTATCCATTAATTTCTGTTAAATTTTATTTTCAAATTATTAAATTGAATAACATATGACAATTGACAGATGTATTAGTTTGGAGTTTTATGCCACGTCTATCACAAGTGTATTGGTTGTAGTTTTTATGATATTCCAATTAACGAAAATTAACAAAGGGTAAATTTATTATAAATGTACAAAGTTGGGATTTTTGGTGATCAATAAATTATTTGTAGTAAATTTGTCTTTGTTATATCAATTTTGGGGTTTTTTTTTTATCAAAAAATTAGTTTGAGATAAATTTATCGCATGTATACCTATTTGAAAGTTTTTGTGGTATTAACCATTTTTAAAAATACTTCTTATCATCCAATCATGATAATCATATGGAGTTGGAAATAGACATTACCTTTTGCTTCTCGAAGGAGTGTTCTTGATCCTATTTTATGAGCTCATATCTTGGAGAGCAAAAATATATTCCAAGGCAGTTTTGCTCCTCATTGCACTGCCAATTTTGCAGTCATGATTTTCAGGCGTTGATCATCAAATTTGTGATCTGGTCCGAATCCGAGATCTACGGGATTCTACCATGCAGAATTCCTGACATTCAATAGAATATATCAAATACCAAAAAAAAAAAAAAAAAAAAAGGATGCATTTCCAAGAGTTTTGCATGATTTGGCCTAATGGACTTTTAAAGCAGAACAATCATTAAAAATAATAGATAGGCCGAATGCATTCTTCGCTTTTGTTTTGGAAAAAAATGGGTCTCATGTCTTATCGGAAGTCCCACGGAAAATTCCCTTTGAATAAACGGACCAAATGTTGAGGTCGATTGCAATATTAAAATGGGCCTCACCTAATAAGGAGGTCCAATTCAATTTTTCTTTTTTTCTTTTTATGGGAACAGTTGTAACACTTGATTTTGTCCAATGAGAATACATGGGTAATATAATGATTTTAAGGCATGGGTCCATAAATAGAAGGAAAGAAATTAAAGTGTTGCCATAAGCAACACGAATGAAAAGGTTAATCGCAGCACAAGAGCATAAACATGCCCAATACTAGTGATGTTCGACTCCAATTGGGTGGGGTATACTATAAGCTTAAGGCTTCCATTGCATGCATTAAAGGCTTCCCATGAAATGAGCATAATCGAGTTGGCTTACTACCCTTTACCACTCATACATGACCTTAGCTTCCTCAACACCTTCTCAATTGGCTTCCTAAAATGCAATCCGGGATTTTAGATTGCTGTCAACACATAAATTCGCACCTATGTTTCTCTATTAAATTTAATGTAAATTAGGGATCTAATTTGTCAATAATGACATAAGTTGACCTGACACTATTATTTAGCATTCACATTTCTTGCTACGTTTCATTGCAATTAGGGACATGGGCATTTCAGGTTCATTATAAAAAGAAGATATTTATTTGGTCAACGAAGATATATATCTTGAAAAATAAAAGAAATGAGGCTCTCGAATCATGAATTCATTAGATTTGTTGATGCCAATGGAATCGGGTCACACCTTAAAATGGGAATAGGGTCAATTTAGTTGTGAAAATTGAGAAGTTAAAGCCCATTTAATGGCTCCGGGTCCAGTCCACTTGAAGGGGCCTTAATCTCGGCCTTATGATACGGTTCTGGTGGCCGGCCACATGCAACCAAAGAGAGCATGCTTTGGTTGACCACACATACAGATTTAGGATTGTAGAAATTGGAACAATGGAAATTCAGAGGGATAAGAGAGAACTCGTAGAGCCTTTTCCCTGTGCCCTCGCCACTGCCGTGGGATAAAAAACGCCAAGCTGATAATATCGAAACCGAGAGAGACCGACAAGGTGTGAAGGCCTCTCGCTGATGAGTGGTAGCGACAGAGGTGAAATCTAAGCTAGAATGGCTAATACCGAATTGAAAACATGTTGGATCTCTATTTTTCTTTTCGTCAAACGTATGATTACAACATTGAGGATGTAAGAATAGAGCAACCGCAGGACAAAGGTACAACCTCTATGATTGAAGAAGAGATTTAGACTTCTCAATTAGAACAAATGACGATGAACATGCATCAACAAAGGAAATCAAACGACCGAGTATCGGCATATATGATGAGATCATTGCAATGCCATGTGCCAAGTCACAACTAAGGACCAGAGGATGACATAAGGTTTTTGCTACTGCCATCGCCTCAAACCTCTTGCAAGCTTCTCAAGCTCCTACTACCACCATGTTGCCTTTGTGAACCTTCTTGAATTGGCCAATCTCGTCTGGGAGGAGTACTTAACAACAGGTCTTAATGCTCAATATATTCATGTAGTTTCCATTCACCTAACAATTTAAGATTTTGGGTTAGATTTTTTTATCATGATATTGGAGCCAAGGCTATCCCTTTTGTGAATGTATGTTCACCTCCATTTGTCAAATTCTACGTGCTCTGGTTAAAATTCCATGGAACGATGGGTCATACATGCTTTATATATTCATATGATATTATCTCATCTAACAACTTAAACTTTTTGGTTGGACTTTTTGATATCATTTATGCATGTGGTTTTTGGTTTGTTGATTGCATGAATTCACTAAATTGTTGATGAACGGAGATCAATGAAGGACTTTGAGGATTTTGTGATGATGTCGCTCGGCAACAATGAAATCAGAATCGCTCGACAGAGATATTCAGAGGCCGATCTGGGTCTTGGACAGGCTCACGCATGCACTAGAGCTCCCAGGGCCCAATTGATGGGCGAATGGGCTACTAAAGAAAATAGGCTTGATCTCTGGACATTATGGGCTCAAGTGATGAGCGGATTGGACTTAAAATATGAGTTGAACATGATGCGTTTGGGTTTTGTTTATTACTTCTTCTTCTTCTTCTTCTTCTTCTTCTTCTTCTCTTTTGTAATTTTTTCTTATTTATTTGTAATTAATTTGTTCATTCATGAAAAAAATTCCAAATAAGAACTTAAAGTGCCTTCATTTTCTCAAATTATAGCATGTAGTGGACCTTATTTCAAATAAAGGCCTGAAGTGTCATCATTATCTAAAATAAAGGCATGAAGTGGATTTTGTTTTAAATAAGAGCATAAAGTAGTTATGTTTGTTTCAAATAAAAGTTCGACTTTCCAGTTAATAAGGGAATTCTCGTCATTTACCTTTTTATTTGATTTCTTTTTTCTTTTTTTTTCTTTTTATGGTTTGTCTTCCTTCTTTGCCGGTGTTCCTTGGCCCGCCAACCATTGACGATTCCTAGAGAGGTTTGGGTAGGGGTCGCCCTCATTGGCCACAAGCGAGAGACGACCTTACCCTGGGGGAGGTCGCCCTCACGACCATTGGTGAGGTCGACCCTTGCCCAATTTGGGCGAGGGTCACCTTGCTAGTGGTCGGTGAGGGACGGCTTGCCTTGAGCTAGGTCGCCCATGCTAACCCTAAGTAAGGCCGACCCTCGCCAGATCTAGCAAGGGTGGCCTCACCCACGATTGAGGAGGGCTTGCAAGCCCTTGCCAACCCTTACCAACGATCGGCAAGGGTCATTGAGCCATCACGGCCCATTCTAGCGATTCTTTGGGCCTTGCTTGTAGCCGTTGGCCCTCGTTGGAAAGAAAAAAAGAAAAGAGAAAAAAAAAAGAATAAAAAAAATTTAAAATTAGAATTATATTTGGACATAAACGCTCTTTGATTTGTTGGAATATTTAGCCAACTGGCGACTAGTGATATTAGGTTCTTATTTGAAACAACTATAATTAGTTCAGGTCTATTTTGAAACAACTATGGTCACTTTAGGCTTTTATTTGACCCAAGGTTCACTTCAATCCCTCATTTTAGAAAATGAAGACACTTCGGGCTCTTATTTGGAATTTTTTCTTCATTTATTATCTATTTCTTGGTTTTTTCAAAAGGTGTCCATGTTCGGTTCATGCATGCCCTAAGTCATTGGGCACCTAGCTTGGAGCAACAATGGCCAAGTTCAAACACCAGTGCTATGCCGAGGTGTTCGATGGCCAGGCCACAGTACATGGCTCTTGCGTCCAAGTCATAGATACTCGAGCTTAGCCCCAATACCTGCTCTCAAGTCCCTAGTGATCATGTCCTGGTACCTGCTCTTGTGCCCAAGTCATTAAGACCTCCTTGAGTTCATTGAAGTCATGCTCAAGACCCTAGCGCTAGTGCTCAGATTTGTTGAGGCCGGGTCTCCGACAGCCATGCTTGGGTACGTGGCTCTTGTGTCCAAGTCATAGGCGCTTAGATATGGGTCTATCGAGGCTGGCCTTGGCTCCACAGAGGCCAAGACGCTGGATAACGTGGTTCTAGAAAGCAATTTATTGAATAATATCTTCATCTAATAATAGAGAAAACTTGGCATAATTTTCTTTGTTTGGCCAATAGAACTTGGCAAGATTGAAATTTTCCAATTGTTTTTGAACATTCCCATAAGTTGGTCGACAGATTATTTTCTGAGGCAGATGCAAATTTTGAACGAGAAGAGAGAAATGTATTCCAATAGATGACTAATACAACTGAATCTTGTGGCTTTTGCAATGGAAATATTTCTTAAAGACATTCTCGAACCAGCTTGGACGTTTTCTTTGGTTTACATTTCTATTGCAGATGGACCACTAGCATAATTTTCCGAAAAAGGTTTAATTAATTTTCTCACAACATCAAAAATAATCTTTGTAGTGATACGTGATTTATTTCAGATAGCTAGGCTATTTGGTGAAAATATATACATAAAGAAAATAATTATGAGACATGATAGGTCACCGTAGATTGTGATATAGGCTCATAGATCATGTCAATCACATTTAAAAGGCTTAATACCATTAAAAATCACAAATTGTACCCATATAACACATTTATTCCCAAGTAATTTTCTTATTACAAAAAATCTCAATCTAGTACCCCTAGCCTAAATCTACCCTCCATTTGTATTCCGTTCAATATTTCATCAAAATGCATATGTTAATTTTCCATGTTGGAATCTGTCATTCTCCATGTTAGATCCGTCTTGTAGTCATCTGCCATGTGTCTTGACATGTATACATTTTAAGGAAACATTAGACAAAATGCTAATGAAGGATAGGCTTGGATCAAGGATACCGGTTTGAAATTCTTTAAGGGAAGGAAATTAATTTGGAGTAGATGTCAATTTTTTTGGTTTAACTATATCGCTAACTATAGTTTTTTCAGTGGAAAAATAAGTTTCCAAAAGCAGTGCTATTCATGCATGTTGGACGGATCAGGAAAATCAATATAGCGTCTTTTTAGTTCGTGTGCTAAAAGCCGTAGTTATGCTACGAAGAGTCCCAAAGCCACAGCACCTTTATGTTGAATAGCAACTTTCTGAAAGATGATATGTGCCTCGCTATAATTATGGAGGTGCCCATTATAAAAGCCGCAACATTTCATAGTTGAAGCAGCTTTCAAGAGCACTAGACCAGACAGTCCCTCCATGCATGATACATTTTTTTGACACAAAAAATTTGACAAGTTATGGCTATTATTGATGCATACAAGCTCAGATCATAAGGGCAAAATTTGGTTGAAGTATATGAACATGATAGTCAACAACTTGAAGGAAACTGATAACTGATTAATAAAGTCATCAACAGCAAATAGTGCAATGATTATCGACGTTTGCCTTCACCAGTCAATAGCTTGAAGGAGATTGACAACTCACCGATAAACTCATGGACAACAAATACTTGCGAAATTCGCTGAGTGTTGAAGTAGTGTTGTTAATGAACAAAATAAATGATTGTGAATACATCCATCTATGACGAAGATGGCGCATTGACACGGACATGGGATTGCTAGCTAGTTATTTCAATGATCTCGAGATTTGTAACTTCTTGTGGATAATCATTGATGATGAATATTATATTTTGTCTAATATTTGTAACTTGTTATATACATCTGTAAATAGTACTAAGAAGTTATTAGTGAAAGGGTTAGTAACAACACCTAGAGGGGGGGTGAATAGGTGTGGACAAAAATTTTCGCAAGGTTCAGAAGTAATAATTTGCTTTTAGAAAACGATAGACTATGAACAAATTCAGATTATAGCAATTAAATAAAACTATGAACAGAATAAAAGAGTCAAGGCCTACGTCTACTCTCCCGCGCTGATAACCTACTGGCTGGATTTCACTAAGAAACAAAAGAGATTTTATAGTCTTGCGATCTCGACTTCATAGTGAAGAGTCTCGACTGGTCTCTCACAAAGTCTCACTATGAGTTTCTCTCTTTTGTATACAACTTTGAGCTTAGTGAATGAAATAACAAGGAATTAGGAAGCTTCAGACTTTGAAATTTTTCTTTCACGCACACTATCGAACGACTAGAGAGTCATCATTAAATAATCCTTCATGCCTTTTCGACCGTTGGCACTTTCCAAATGAATTCTTCCAATCTACCCGTTGGATAGAATCAATCAAGGGGATCTCGAGTCGTTTGAAGATTGTGATGAAAGCCTGTCAATCCCGTTCACCCATACAATCAGGATCTTGATTTCCATAAGTAGAACTGATTCCAATAAGGATAATCAATCATGTAGGTGTTATATCTAATCAGAGAGTCATCCATAAGTCATACGAATTGAATCCTTGAAGAAATAATAATAATCTCGCATCTAGATAAGTCTTCATTCTTCAATAGCATTCAGTTTGGAATCTGTCAGTTTAAAGTTTGGCGGTCTTCAGACTTTGACACTAAAGTCTGGAAGTCTTCAGACTAGACTTTGAAAATGTTTTGTTAACTTCAAAACAATGAAGGAGTTTTTTCTAACAACCTCCCCATTTTTTATGGTGACAAAACTTTCTTACAGATTTAAGAACTTTCGACCTGCAAAACAACTCTTAAACAACACATGATATCTTATAAAAATAAGTTGATTAGGATCTGGATAGTATCGATTCTACAACCATGGAAAACATGTTAATCTTGAAAAGATAAGAGAAATATCAAGACTTAAATAACTATCCATCCATAATCACCACATCATCACCACAAAAGTAAGTTGTTGCAAGTGTCAATGTCAAACAGAATAATTGTTCAACAAAGTTCAGCATAAAAGTTCAAAAGATAAGTCAAACAAAATTAAATCTGCACATTCTCCCCCTTTTTGTCATCAACAAAAAGTGAAGAAAGATAAAAAGTTCAAATAAATTAAGAGTGTTTGAGAATGCGAACGAGCTGGAAATCCTCCATAGACTGAACTGTCTCCTCTAGCTTTCTCACAGTCTCCTTCAGTTGCTCAACATCTTCAACCTTGGCAGTCTCTTTAACTTGCTGTTGTAAATCGTGAATTTGAAGGTTAAGAGCCTGTACCTTCTCATGGAGAGAAATTGAAGTAGATTTCAATACAGATTGGAGGTTTTGAATTTCACACTCCATTCCATATTGTTGTGCTTTTATCTCCAGAAGAAGCTCTAGCAACCTTTGAAAGTCTGCAGAAGTTGCTATTTGAGCACTAGCCTAGTATGTTCAGTTTGTGGAGTGTTGATAGATGAGGGAATTGCAGCTTGTCGAACACCATGACTAGGAGAGGATTCCTCAATGTCAGCTTTAGGAAACTGTGAAGCATAGACATCCTCTGGATTGGCAGGAGATCTACTGACATCGTCACTGGCAAAGTGCTTAGAAGAAGTCTCTGTGTCCACACGAGCTCCCCCTGTTTTAGTGCCTATATGTGGAGAAAGGAAATCTTCTTCTTGTTCTTTCTCAATTTCAGCTTCTAAGTGATGTTCTTTTTCTCTTCCATCTCCTACAATTCCACTCATAGTCTTCTTAGAATCCTCTGACAAGGATTTTGCAAAAATGGGTTCAATAGAGTCATCCTGACCCTCTTCTTTTTCTGCTTCTCTTCCTTCTTCTCTGGCATCTCTACCTACTTCTTCTCTTTCTTCTCTTCTTTTTCTTCCTTCTCTTTCTCTTTCCTCTACTCTTCCTTCTTTTTCCTACTTTGTTTCTCCTCTTTCTTGTTCTTCTTTGTCCCGTGGCTGCTCAAAACTTACAAAACTCAAAAGATTTTTCAAGGAAATTGCAGAGAAAGTAAGATCATCCTCATCCTTTTCATCTTACGTGATAAGAGCTCTTTTTTTCTTGATAGGACCACTCATAGGCTCCTTGCATTTCTTTTTTATTGCAGCAGAGTCTTATTTTGTTTTGTTGGGGGAATTTTCCTTCAAGTGCTCTAAAGCTTTGTTCAGTTCCTTCAATCTCATCTTTGACACCATCTTCAATCCTATAGTCATAAGGGCAATGGTTCAAACACAGAGAGAGGTTAGAAATTGAATGTGAAAGTGTCTAAACAAATTAGTGACCAGTGCTGAGTAAGGGAGTTGTCCCTTATCTTTCACAACAGTTTTGTACATGTGCATCAGGATTGTGTGTGGCAGAGAGAACTTCATTCCATTACTGATGGCAAACATCAGTTTGGCTTCAGAATAAGAAACATCTGTCTTTGAAGTTGACTTTGGTCGGATGCAGTTGATCACGACTTTATGTAGCAAGATGTTTGAGGCAGACATTCTGAAGTAGGTAATGCCGCCTTCAGAAAGTCTGTCTCTAACAAGAAAACTTGTTGCATGGCCAACAAACACATTTATTTGTTGGAAACCACCTCTTTCCACACCAATAACATCGGCCAATGTATCCATATCCATCACATACTCTTTATCCCTCACAGTAAAGCGAAATCTATTCACGTCAAAAAAAGACAAGTTGGAATAGAAATACACAGTTAACTTAGGATAAGCAACAAAAGCTTTAGAGCAAAATCTATCAAGTTGAAGGAAAGTTGAAGGAGAGTTAGCTTCTCCCTTAGATTCACCTTTATTGAATCCAAGAAATCAAAGTCCACCAATCGAAGGTTCATCACCCCTCTTTTCAACAAATTCGACTAAGTCTTTTTATGATCTTTAGAACGAAACAAACTTGTTCCATCACCACGCACTTCAGTAGCAATACCCATTCTAGGCTGAAAATTCGTGTACATTTTCTCATTATCATCCTTGACCTCTCGTTGATTGAAAGAACTAAAATGAGGATCAACTAGAAAGTTAGCAAACGTCCTGTCTACTGTTCCTTCAAGTGCTATGCCTAATCTTTCCATTGATTGTAAGAACAGAGTCTCATTCCGATATCCTCATTCTTGTAGAAATTCATCAATAAAGGTCATAATAGTATCACCCTGCTTCAACTTATTGTAAAGTTTAAAAAGAAACCGGGGTTTTAACGTCCTTACTGGTTCAACATTTTCCTTGATTTCCTCTTCCACTGGTTGGCATGGAAGATTTTGAGTAGCACTAAGTGGAGAATGTTGTTGTTGTGGAGAATCTTCTTCCTCGGTCAAGTCAAAATGTGTAGGACCCTCAGGCATATTCCATGGTCCCCTGCTTGAGATCCAAGACGACTTCCTTTGGAAAGACATTTTCACAGTCGATGAGGATTCCACGAACACATTCAGGTGAAAAAGATGAAAACTTGTAGAAAAAACTTGAGAGTAAAAGTGAGAGAGTAGAACTTCTATATTCTAGGGTTTGAGAAAGACGTAAATGGAGAAGAAAGACTCAATAGTATATAAAGAAAGTAAAGCGGGGTATACGAATTGTCATAAAGAAAAAACTACATTTTAAAAAAATAAAAACTGCCAAAAATTCAAAAATTTGAAAAAGATAATTTCTTAAAATAAAATAGGCAAGTAATGAGTCAAATATCAACGTACTTGTTCGCAATTTTCTTACTAAAACTAAATTACCTGAATTGAAGAGATATTAACTTATAGAAGTAATTTCTAGATATTCTGAGTTTGACCAGCTTCGGACTTTAACAAGTAGGAGATAAAATATTTAGTCTGGTGTGAATATACTCAAATAGATTTTTCTCTAGAGGTTTTGTAAATATGTCTGCCAACTAATTCTTCGAGTCAATGAATTGAATCATAATCTCTCCATTTTGAACATGATCTCTTATAAAATGGTGTCGAATCTCTATATGCTTTGCCCTATAATGAAGAATTGAGTTCTTCGTGAGATTAATAGCACTGGTGTTGTCGCATTTGATCTTAATGCATGATTATTCAATTCCAAAGTCTCTTAACTGTTGTCTTATCCACAAAATTTAAGAACAACAGCTCCCAAGAGCTACAGTACTTTGATCTTAGTGCACGATTAATAGCACTAGTGTTGTCGCATTTGATCTTAGTGCACGATTATTCAATTCTAAAGTCTCTTAGCTGTTATTTTATCCACAAAATTTGAGAACAATAGCTCTTAAGAGCAACATACTCTGCTTCTGCTGTTGATAGAGCTACAGTACTTTGCTTTCTTGTGAACCAAGACACTAGCATGCTGCCTAGTAGTTAACAAGTACTGTAGGTACTTTTTCTATCAATTTTACAACCTGCTAAATCTACGTTTGAATATCCAAGGAGAGTAAAGTCTCATTCTTTGGGATACCACAAACCTAGCTTTGGAGTAGTTGCTACATATTTGATTATGCGTTTTGCAGCACTTAAGTGAGATTCTTTGGGATTTGATTGGAATCTAGCACAGATACAAACACTAAACAAAATGTCAGGTCTAGATACAGTAAAGTAGAAAAGCGAACCAATAATATTGCCGCAAAGCTTTTGGTTTACATTGTTTCCTCATTCATCTTTGTAGGCAAATTCCATCAGATGAAGCCGATCTTCCCAACTTTTTTTTTTTGAAGTTTATTACACACGCTCTCAGCATGTCTTCAAGAGCCTGAATTGTCCTTTCAAACTGGTCATCCGTCTGAGGATGATACGCCTACTGTACTGAAGCTTTGTACTTAAAGCACTCTGCAAGCTCTTCCAAAAAGTAGCAGTAAACCCCGAGTCTCTATCAGATGTTATCGTAACCGGCACTCCATGTATACGAACCACCTGACGCACATACAGGTCTGCGTGCCTATCAAGACTAAGGTCCTTTCGAATTGCAATGAAGTGAGCCAACTTTGTCAGCTTGTCGACTCCTACCCAAATCGAATCATTCCCCTTTTGACTCCTTGGTAGTCCAGTCACGAATTCCATCGTGATATGCTCCCATTTCCATTATGGGATCGCAAGAGGTTGCAAAAGTCCTCCCAGCTTGCAATGCTGGGCTTTTACTTGTTGACAAGTCAAACACTTGGCCACATGTTTGGCGATATCCGCCTTCATACCTAACCACCAGTAATGTTGACGTAGATTATGATATATCTTGGTACTTCCAGGATGAACACTGTAACTGCTACGATGTGCTTCAGATAAAATATCCTCTCTAAGCTCTACATTGGCAGGTACAACCAAACGTCCACGAAGCCTTAGTACCCCATTATCAGAAACTTGAAAATCAGCCTTTCTTTTATCGATATCCTCTTGAAAAATTCTATGTACATCTAGATCTGTCGGTTGGAGTTGCTTAATTCTGACCTGGACATCCGGTTCAATTCTGAGGGTGGCCATAAGACTCGAGAGGTGGCCTACCTCAAATTTGAATTTCGAATCCCGAGCTCTCTTGATTAAGTTCCACTCCTTAACTAAGATTTGTGCTATTGAGGACTTCCGACTCAATGCATCAGCGACCTTGTTCGCCTTTCCCGGGTGATATAGAATGTCATAATCGTAGTCTTTCAGCAGTTCCATCCATCGGCGTTGTCTCATGTTCAACTCCTTCTGAGAGAACAAATACTTGAGACTCTGATGGTCTGTGAAAATCTGAAACTTTTCTCCGCACAAGTAGTGCCTCCAAATCTTCAACACAAATATGATGGCTCTGAGTTCCAAGTCATGCGTCGGATAATTTAATTCATAAGGTCTCAACTACCGAGAAGCGTATGCAACAACTCTGCCATGTTGCATCAGCACGCAACCCAATCCCCTGAATGACGCATCACTATAGATCTCGAATCCTCCAGGACCAGATGGAATCGTTAGCACAGGTGCAGTAATTAGCTTTTCCTTCAGCTCTTGGAAACTACGCTCGCACTTATCTGTCCATACAAATTTCTCTTCTTTCTTCAGGAGCTTTGTCAGAGGCGACGCTATTGATGAGAACCCTTCCACAAACCGTCTGTAATAACCTGCTAACCCCAGAAAACTTTTGATCTCTATCACTGTTGTCGGTCTCGGCCACTTGATTACGGCTTCTATCTTGCTCGGGTCAACGGAGATTCCTTCTCCGGAAATTACATGACCTAAGAACGCAACACGAGTCAGCCAAAACTCGCATTTGCTAAACTTAGCATACAGCTGATGAGTTCTTAAGGTCTAGAGTACTATTCTCAGATGATTCTCATGCTCTTCATCACTTCTCGAATAGACTAAGATGTCATCAATGAACACGATCACAAACTGATCCATATATTTCTTGAACACTCTATTTTTCGAATCCATGACAGCAACTTGAGTGTTCATTAGGCCAAAACGATCTTACAATACTCTCGTAAAGACCATGTCAAGTACGAACAGCTGTCTTTTGCACAACCTCCTTCCTGGTTCGTAACTGACGACATCTTGTTCTCCAGTTGATCATTGAAAACATCGACACTCTTGATGTCAGGTCACCCAATTCGCCGATCTTTTACAATGGACGCTTGTCCTTGATTGTCACCTAATTGAGTTGGCGATGGTCGATGCATACTCGCAACAAACCATCTTTCTTTTTCTCACAAACAAAACTGATGTTTCCCCAAAGTGATGCATTGATATGCACGAATTCCTCATTCATCAATCTTCACATCTACATCTTCAATTCTACCAATTCAGACAACAGCAGCTGGTAAGAAGCCTTCGAGAGTGGCTCTATCCTGGTGCTAGTTCGATCGCGATTTCTATCTCTTTTTCTAATGACAGGTTTGACAATTCCCGTAACAACACATCTATAAATTCTTGGACCACTAAGATGTCCTCCATCTTCAATTCTCCAATTTGTCATATCCAAGACAACCATCAAGTAATCCTAAGCAACCTTCATCTACCCAACGATCTGCTTCTTATGACTAGATTAGGGAAATCAAGGGCCTTCCTCGACTTCTGATAAATTCGAAATTTTCCTCCGTTGACGTATTAAATTGTATCTCATTACAACAACACTTCGTCACAACAAAGGCTCCTCGAGTCAAACTTTTTTATATATGGTATCAAAGTTATACATAGGCAACTAGTCAAGTATGACTATAGCTAGTGATTCCTATTTCCTTCACTTTTCTTCAACAATTAAAGTTCTACAACTTAGCACAAAACTCTGCTGCGTTGCTCTGATAAAATCACCTTCGACACATTCTTTCTCTAATCGGTGCAAGGTCAATTCTATTCCTGTTCCTTTCGCCATCCTAGTGGTGTTCTGGTTGCAGTAGCGATGTCTATGCTACCTTAGACTTCCACTGATAGTACTTCACCTGATGCCACGCTGGTCATCATCACAACATGTTCTAGTCATACTCGGACATTAGATTTATCCATGCTTCCTTCTACAATTCCGACACCTATTTGGTGCGTCTTCTATCTTCTATCAGGTGAAAGCATGCACTCTTTCTAGTTGCCCCATCAGTCTGCTAGGACCACTCCCGACCATATATCCCTATTGGCTATACTCCAAACAATTCCGCGTCCTATGAAGGACATAATACTCCAAACAACCTGATCTATTTGACTCGGTGCTGACTTGACTACCCCACCCTTTCTTGTGAGTGGAATAGAATACTTTTCTCTCGACCTCGGTCTTTTCCCTGACCGATTTCCATTTCTGCCTGAACTGGATCTATACCTCGGCTCGAATGCAATGACTCGCTCCCGGATCACATCTCCACTCTGGACCTTAGCAGGTACGGCAACAACAACGGTTGCAACACTGACGGCGGTTCGATCCTGAGCCTCCTAGCTTATCCAGTTCCCAAGGAACACTAGCATCAAAACAATCCTATCGAACTTAGGATCATTCGACGCTGCTACACTAGTACCAACCTGCAGTGGTACTCTTATGCTCGAGCTGGCCAAAGTCGACACTCTGCCGCAACCACCTCGGGTACCGACCTTTGTCAGTGCATTATCCCGAGTCACAGAGGACATTGTCCTCTTACTAGGAGTTCTCAGCTCCTACTCGCTTATGGTCCAGTCTTTACACTGAAACCCGTCTTCCAAATCCACATTGGATTAGAAGATGAGCGATCCGCACACAACAAACAATTCTAGCATTCAGCTAACACAAACATGCACATCATGAATTTAAAGGCCTTTCCTACTACTATCCCATAGTCAACGCTCCTTATCACTCCAATCTTGAACTTCACTCTGATACCACAAAAAGAGGATGTCACGCCCCGATCCTCGGGCACGCACACATCCTTCTACTTGGTCGATTTTATAATGAGATATCCCAGAACTATGTATCGCTGACCCTTTCATTTATTAAGCACATGCGGAAGCAGTTATAAATCCCCAAACAATAATACAATGGGATAGAAAAGCAGGCCATATTTTTCATATTGAAACTTATAACCAAACTTTTATACAAAATACAAACCAGAGAACTTCACAACTATTCACAACAAAATGGAGTTCATAAAAGAAGATGGAATCTCAGCCCATTCGGGTCATACTCAAGATCTCTCTCGGTATTATCTTCTTCTTCCAAAAATCCTCCTCAAGTTTCACCTCAAAGTTCTCCTTCCCAAATTCCTCCTCCTCAGCTCCTCATCGGGATCCTGAAATGTTTTCCCCAAACCGGGATGAGACTACGTCTCAGCGAGTTCTACCCCACTAAGGCCCGATTAGTAAACCACTATACTAAAGGCTGCCTAAACACGCACAGGTCAAAGGACCTACCTTGACCTCAGTTCCTTCCTGCAAGTTAGTATATATATCAAATATACATCATCACATCACATCACCCAATCAGATCGAATCATCGATCAATCAACCTAGTCGATTACATGTCATCCAAATTATCTCTTGATTGACTTCTTCCATACTCTCTATAAGTCTAATCAACATCCAAGACTACTCACCCTAAGTGATATATAGATAGTATGTTATCTTATCCCCAGACGACATATAGAGTCATCGAGCTATCAAATCATACCGTACTGTCTCAAGATGATCTGTAGGATTATTGAGCCGGTATATCATACCGTACTGTCTCAAGATAATCTGTAGAGTCACCGAGCCGGTAGATCATACCGTCCTATCTCAAGATGACATATAAAGTCACCGAGCCGGTATACACACAATTTATCATACCGTACTATCTCCAGATGCTCCGTAGAGTCATCGAGCCGGTAGATCATACAATTTATCATACCGTACTGTCTCAAGATGCTCCGTAGAGTCATCGAGCCGGTAGATCATACCGTCCTGTCTCAAGATGCTCCGTGGAGTCATCGAGCCGGTATACATGCCATTCCAAGCAAACAATCAAATAACCAATTTTATCATTTCCAATAAAATGCCATGAGTGGGTACTCGATCGGCCCTAGCCAAAATATAATAATTTCATCGTCACACAACTCCATATCTTCCATGTCCAAGCCGCCATTATTTTGCTCTCGACAGTACGGACTCCAAATGAGGATTCGAAGCGGCGGTCACGACTATGAGGGTGTTTCATACTTGCCCAAAGTCTCGTTCATCATTGTCGACATGGTGAATCTCTAATCGATCACTGTGGATGTGGAGGATGAAACAGTGTGGGTCCAATCAGGCGCAATGGTGGGCGAGCTCTACTATAGGATTGCAGAGAAGAGCAAAACCCTAGGCTTCCCGGCTGGTGTCTGCTCCACTGTCGGAGTTGGTGGGCACTTCAGTGGCGGAGGCTATGGCATGATGCTGCGCAAATACGGCCTTGCTATTGATAACGTAATCGACACCCAGTTGGCCGATGTGCAAGGTCGGCTCCTAGATAGAAATCCATGGGGGAAGATCAATTTTGGGCAATCTGAGGTGGAGGCGGTGGCAGCTTCGGAGTAGTAGTGTCCTGGAAAGTCAAGCTGGTCCCGGTACCGCCGACCATGACCGTGTTCACGCTCCTGAGGACGTTGGAGCAACGTGCGACCAAGCTCGTGCACCAGTGGTAACTTATCGGGAACGAGCTCCCCAACGACCTATTCATGCGGGTGATCTTGCAGAGCTACAACTCTGGCCCCAACGGGACGAGGACGATGGAAGCGTCGTTTAACACCCTTTACCTTGGTGGGGTCAACGCGCTCCTCGAGGTGACAAGGAGCAGCTTCCCAGAACTGAATGTCACGAGACAGGACTTCACTGAGATGAGCTGGATCAAATTGATCCTCTACTTCGCGGGGTTTAGCGGAGAGCCCTTGGAAGTCTTGCTCAACAGGAGCTCCAACGCCAAATTATTCTTCAAGCACAAGTCGGTTTATGTGAAGGAGCCGATCCCTGAAAGTGGCTTAGAGGGGATGTGGGAGAGGTTCTTTGAGGAAGATCAAGGGGTGGATCAAATGATTTGGAACCACTACGGCGGGAGAATAAGCGAGATTTCAGAATCCGCCCTTCCCTTCCCTCACAGAGCTGGGGTTCTGTACAAGATCCAGCACCTAACGGCATCGACCGATGGAGGCGACGAGGTTGCTTCAAAGCACGTGAGTTGGATACGAAGCTTCTACAGTTATATGGCACCCTATTTGTCAAAATCGCCTCGAGAGGCCTATATCAACTACAGGGATCTCGACATTGGAACGAATAACGTGAAAGGCGACACAGGTTATAAGCAAGCGAGCGCTTGGGGAAAGAAATACTTCAAGAACAATTTCGACAGGTTGGTGTGTGTGAAGACCACGGTTGATCCGGGCAATTTTTTTCCGACACGAGCAAAGTATTCCACCATTTTCATTTTAACTTAGGTGTATTCCTCGTAGTAATAAGATGATACTTTGTAATAAATGGAACATTTGACAATGTCCATGTATGAACTTTGTGTGGAATTTCTTATGGTGCTTCACACGAACATTATCGCGTTCGGGGTTATTTGTTAAGGGTCTCACAATAATTGTCTTTAGGACACTAGTTAAATTAACGAAAAGTGAAAATGACAAATTCCATGGCACATATTTAAAAAAAAAAAAAATACTTACGTCAAGTAGCGAATTTGAAATTTCCAAAACATATATAGAGATCCAATAAACACGCGCTCAATGGGCACTATTTAACATTTTCCATAATTTATTTTGACCAACGATTTTTCCATTGTCAACGTCCAAGTGACTCCATTCTCTAAGATTGTATAAGGTCTCGATGCCCGTAATAGTACTTAGATTTCTTGAAATTGCATGAAAACTTTCACGACTCTTAATTATGGTAAATGATGAATCTTTTATGGCTTCAGATAGTTAATACGACATTCATTTCGTAGACCCGAGCGTATTGCCCCGGATTAGCCAAACTCTCCGATGCTTGACTTTAAAATTCAGTCCGTCAATATTGAGTTCATGAGAAACCTCTCACTACAAGTTTTATTACGTAAATATCACGTAAATGGAGTATTGGGTGCTCGAGATAGGGCCCGAAGAATATGAAAGCATATCGAGAAGCAGGGAGAATTACCAAAAAAATCTTAAACCTATTATAATTGTACCAATTCAATTCTAAATATATATTTTGCTAATTTAGTCATAAACCTTTTTACTTGTGCCAGTTTAGTCCATCCAATTCAAAATTAGCCGGCCGGTGCTGACGTAGACACCGGCCGTCCACCGAAAGCTAACATGGCAATTTTTTTTTCAAAATTTTTAATTTTTTTGAAATTTTTAATTTTTAATTTTTTTACCTTCTCCTTCCTCTCGGTTGGCCAGCGCAAAGGTGAGGGCCGGCCTCGCCATTGCTAGGCTAGGTCGGCCTCACTGTCTCTGGGCAAGGCCCCACCAAAACTAGCGAGGCTTGGCCTCGCCCAACCATGGCGAGAGATAAGCTCGCTAGCACTGGCAAGGTCGACCCTCGCCATGGCTGGGTGAGGTTGAGCCTCGCCAGATCCAAGGCAAGGGTGGACCTCGCCGGTGGCCGGCAAGGCTTCTCACTTAGGGACGGCGAGGCTCGACCTCGTTAGATCTGGCGATAGCGGCTTAGCTGGCCATCGGCAAGGTCGACTTGGCTGGGCGAGACCAAACCTCACCAGGTTTGGGTTGGCCTTTGCCCAACCAAGGAAAGGGTCGACCTAGGTGAGGTCGAGCCTCGTCGGATCTGGCGACGGTGGCCTCGCCATTGCTAAGTGGCTGGCAAGGACGAGCCTCGCCATTGAACGATGAGGCTAACCTCGCCGACCCTTGCCTCTAGCCGGTGTGAAGGAGGAAAAAAAAAGAAGAAAAAAAGAAAAAAATTTTAAAAATATATTTAAAAATCGAAATTTTTTTTTAAAATATTGTCATGTCAGCTTTCGCCGGACGGCTGACGTCCACGTCAACGTCGGCCGGCCAATTTTGGCGGGATGAACTAAATTGACACAATTGTAAAAGGTTTAGAACTAAATTGACCAAAAAAATGTTTATGACTGAATTGACACAATTGTAATAGGTTTAGGACTTTTTTGGTAATTCTCCCTCGAGAAGCATGCTCTTGAAGATGAGGAGCATGGTCCTCACACAGGTGAAGTTGCACAAAATAACTTCAACTTTGTTGTGATGTTGGTAGGTAGATTGGAAAAATAGTTGAAAAATGCATTTATGAGCTGCGAGTAAGAAAAAAAGTATCCACAATCACCGTGGATAAAAATAATTCGAATGATATTACTTTTAATCATTTAAAGAATAATTTTTAGAGAGATACTATTAATCTTATTAATCTTGAATGGTGATCTTTTTGTATATGCGGTACACGGTTCATATATTAAACTTAATCGTAAAAGATGATTTGATCGCGTTACATGATTTGTTGCATGTATTTAAAACATGGTTAGGTATGTGAGGGGTTTCTTGTTAGACATAAATGAACAATTCTAATCATGCATTAAAGAATAAAATTCAATCATCGATTAGAGTCATATGCGGAAAACATGATAAAAATAAATCTGAACTTCAATCCTTATTCGAGTTTGTGTTTGTTGGAAATCCACGAAAATTCAACAGTAAGTACGGGCAATTTGATGACGACTATGGGTGCATTTTATTAACGCAATCCCCTTGTCTACTAATGGTGTATTTTCAAATAAGAAGATTTGCATTAAAACTTGTGATTGCTCTTATGTAAATGAACGATCATCCTTATAAATTGTCTTCCATCAAGACGGTTTCCAAATGGGGGTTGTTACAAAAAGGTATGAATGGTGTATTTTCAAATGAGATGATTTGCATTAAACCTCGTGATTGCTCTTATGTAAATGAACAATCGTCCTTATAAACTACCTTCCATCAAGGCGGTTTCCAAATGGGCGGTTGTTACAAAAGGTATGAATGTGGAACCAAGTGGTGAAATAAACGTCACTTAGAAGAGAAAAGTGGATCAATGCCCGAGGATAAGATTTTACTATAAAAACATATCCCAAAAAACATGTGAGATCACATTATAAATAATGTTCTCCCACTATATCCCAACATTTTAATCAAACGGATTATTCAACTGAATCCAAGAAAAATTTATGCTTAAAAAAAAAAAAAACGCATGAATCGTGGCAACATGTCCTCTAAGAACGAGTAATATCTTCTATGTATCACAGTATATCTTATTGTCACGTGGAAGACAAAAACCACAGCGCCTGTTTATAGAAGATGCCATAACAAAATGCAAAATCCCAAAAATGCTTCATAATCACTGAAACTAAAATGTATAATTCACAGATTATTTTGACTGAGGAAATTTTCTCGAAACACTAGAGAAAAAAAAAAGCCGGGCTTTCTGGATTTACAACAATGTCCACTATGTGCCAACGATCTGAATGTCCAATGTTTAAGACCCTTCCATTGCGCAAAGATCAAAGCGTTTTATGACTGACGACAAACCAAGAGCTATTTTACTGTGGTAGGAGATAGCAAGTGACATTTAACTAGAAAACATGACATGCGAGGACTATGTTGCTTATGACCCAAGGTTCAGGATTCTAAGAGTTGCCAAGACTTTTGGAACATGCGTGCTTGACAGAACTGGCATTCGGTAAACTCTCGTTCTTCAACACGTGCTACTCTTTCTCTTGGTTAATTGATAAGGAAAAGATGAAACAGTAATAGTACTACAAAATTCACTTGTAGGCCTTGCCCAATATAGAGAGAGAAACCTCATTTGCATCGTTGAAACTGCTGAAGTCATCCTTTTTCGGCCAATTTACCTTCCAACATCTACGCATTCAGAATACCAAGGAGCAAGTTTTCCAGGTGAAAACAAGAACTGATAAAGTTGGTACAAAGAGGTGGTTTCCACAACCAAAACCTGCAAAATTCTGGTCACGAATGGATAACCTTAGTCTTAAGCCCAGGCTTGCTCGAAGACGACACAATAACTAGTAACCACTATGTAATTAGAGATATTGCACACTCTTATTATTCACCAGATAACTGCCCCATTTCATGCTTTCTTCCTTTAAATAACATCAATAATTAGACAGAGTGCGTTATAATTTTCAAATATTGACGTCTTTTTAATAACATTGATAATTCGTCTTCCCTTACAATTTAAAGCATCTTCACCATTTAAATAGCCGCAAGAGATTTGCACTAACACAAATGATGCCAATAGAATTCCACTTGCCAGATAAGTATAAAATGCAAACTAAGGTTGCAGGCCATGCCAAAAAAAGGACCAGGTTGACAATATGACTTATAAATAACATAAGTAATCAGTCATACAACTTTGACCTTTGTTTTCCAAGGCACTTTGCAAGCTCCTCTGCCAAAGCTTGATCAGGTGTGTTGCCGTCAGTTGCCAGGATTATTCGAGAAGCCTGAGGTGTTCTACAAAACAGAAAGAATTACATAAAGCAATTTTTTAGAGATGAAAATATGCATCAGTAAGCACACATGGAGTTTACGCACCTTATCCAAGTAATCCTTGCAGTTCCACAAGTATTGATAAGCTGTGTCTGATCAACATTCACATAAATGGCGGAATGAGTAACAAATAGTTAACTAATTATGAAAATCAAATTCCAACAGTGATGAAATGCAAAATGAAAAGTTAGTAGCAATGCAGGATATTAAAGGGCAACACTGGTGTTGACAGTAGAAAATCATTTATTTTCTGATAGCGACACCCTGACTTTTATCACCACATTCATACACACTACGACAGTTGTATGGCCTCCACCTATCAGAACTAATGCAGCTGGAAATAGAAATCACCACTGCCAGATGCAAAGCCGTACAATTATCTGATGCGATGCAGCCACAGTTTTTACACTTCATAAGGATTTTTTCATTCAATTGCTGAAGTTTCTGCCCATAAGATCTTCCATATCCCTTATAAACCCACCCTAAGTTATGGCTAAAGTAATGGTTCTCTGCCTCGAAAATACCAAAGTCGCAACTCTTCAGAATGTCAATCATTGCGAAACAAGAGAGATGTGATAGGTGACCACATTAACCTACTTCATATGAGCTTCACACTATCAAAGCCGACCCAAAAGTCTCACACTAACACGAGAGATGTGATAGGTGACCTTGACACGTCAACATGGTCATTCCTGATCCAAGATGTTAAACCACATTAACCTGCTTCATATAAGCTTTGCACCACGAAAGCTGACTGACAAGGTCTCAGACTATGGCAAGAGAGATGTGATAGGTGAGAGTGGCATATCAACAGAGCCCATTGCCAAAGAGACTGTGCAGATGGTTTGGAGGAATCTCCCCCCATACCCGACAACCGCCATTTTCATGATTTAGAATGGATTCAGTGGACTGGATGGATGTCCCTTAGTTAATGAACTAGTACTGCAACTAGGCAAGCACTCAAACAAACACTAGTGGAAGCTAAATACTCCAGAAAGTTTTAAACCTAACACAAGCCGTCCCCACCCAAACAAGAAGCAAAGCCATCAGATGCAAAGATTTCTAACGGGTATCATGTCAGAAGTTTCCTTGCAGTATCCATTGTTCGCATAATAAACAATGGAATACAGAGAACAGGCATAATAAACAATGGAATACAGAGAACAGACCTCTTGATGTAATGGGATGAAACCCAATGTCAAACACCGCTTGGGATTGTGCTCATTAGCTGAAGAAATGTTTGATGATTTTAGCTTTGATTGCGTGGCCAATGCGAGGGAGATGATTGAAAGGGTTATGGGTGAATGAAAGAATGAATGGAATTCCCATTTTTTTTATACTATTTCTTGATAGGTAAAAGCAAATCAACTAGAGGACAGCATGGGGGTGCAAACGCATACACGGGAAGAGCTCAAAACCAGAAAAGAAATGAGCGACAAGGCAAAACATGTACTATGTCAATGAAAGCTCAGATCCATATGCATATTATCACTACACCAAAAGATTATAACCATAACCCTTTAAGCCAATTTTCAAAAAATATAAAAAAGGGAAGGCTCTGCTTCTTCAAAGGCTCTCTTACTCCGCTCTTTCTGTATCAACCAAAAAAGGGAGAGGGTAATTGAAGAAATCTTTGTTTTCTTGTTTGCGGCAAGTGAATGCCCAATGGCTTAGTGGAATGGTAATTTGCTCGGCTGATGTTACTATTCTCGGCTTGACCAGAGCGTTGTCTTGTCCATTTGATGGGAGTTGTTCCTTAAAATATTCACTAACTTCCATGTAGTAATTTTGTTGGTCAAAGTCTACATGGCAAATGACATTGACTAAGTCTTTAATCAAAGGCACCGAGGGAGTGCAAAACCCATATACAAAAGGAGCTCAAGACGAAACGAGCTCAGTTACAGGACAGCATCTATACCGTCAATTAAAGGATTTACATCCACGTTAAGTTTCCACTATACCAAAAGAGCAAAACTTCCAACCCTTTCCAAAATTGCCAAAAATAAGCATCTCCTCTCATTCAAGAGTTCTCTTGTTCCGCTCTTTCCACATCTACTGAAAAGTAGCAAGGGGATCAAAGAATTCCTTTTCTAAACACAAGGCAAAACAGATCCTACCAATCCTATAATTCTTGCTCAGTAGGAACTCCTATAACGTGAGATAGTCCAATGCCATAAGAGGTGTGGGCCACTAACCAGCACGATCCCTCTTTTCCGCAAGTTGTCTAAGGTGAGAATATGGTACCAAGTTGCCTCCCACATAACATACAAGACTCTTTGCTCTCACTTTCCAAAGCTTTCCGAGGAAAAGCCTCTTTGCCACCAACAGTCTTCTTTCTGAAATAAGGAGGAAATTTTTTCTATAAAATCCATTAAACCACAGTAGTTTATATTTCTTTTCCATATTTCTAATTCTTGAAAGCAGATTAATTGGCAGACTTTCAAAGTAGCCAGGAAGAGACACAACAAGATAATGAAAACTCTCAGCTTCACAAGTGTTTTTCTTAGCAGTAGAGAGGCAATAAATGAAACCTGATAGAGTTGGAAAAAGCAGGTTGAAAAATTAAGCAAGATATGGAAACTTAACTCAAGAAAATTTGATGTTCCTCAGGTTATGGAGAAAGCAATACAGTAGACAACTATCGGATTTTATATTTTGGCAAAGGGACCTTCCTATACCGTCAGTAACTTTCACACTCCTGTCTGTGAAATCTTAGTTTACCATAAAAGCAAATGGTTCACCAGCATACAACCAATATTAGGAGATTTTCACTTGATAAGAGATGGTCAGTTGTTGAACCCGGAAAGACCTAAGTTTCAGCATGTTAAAGTGTGATCTTTAAATTGACATCAAAATAGGATATGCCTAAAACAAGTAACAAACCTTGTCTGGAGAAGGCAATCCTTTCTTGGAAACTTTTCCAGGGGTGCCAATAGGAACACCTGCAATATTTATAAAACCAGCTTCCTCCAACGAGAGCTTATCAATTTCACCTTCAACCTATAACCGACATTATAATATGAGAGAGAAAGAGAGAGAGAGAGACAGACAGACAGAGAGAGACAGAGAGGGGGGGTAACAAAAGTTACAATGACAATTTCATCTGCTTCTGATATGTCATCTAGTCCATGTAATGTCTTTTCAGTACCTTTCTCCTGAAAGTTCATAGCAGAAAGAAAACTCTTGTAAGAAACTTCCAGAAATCTCTTAAATTGACATAACGAAGCATGACCGGAAGAAAATTGATATGTGCAATTGACAAAAAGGTCATTGTTGAAACATGAAGAACATTTTCTCAATGCAGATGAAAAGATCTGTCTAGTCTCTAGTAAAGGCCACATAGAGTTCTAAACATATGAATTACCATGAGATTCGGACTAGAAATCAGATTTCTGATGCTAGTATGCATCTTAATTTCTGGCTTGTCCAGACCTTTACATCTAGAAACACCAGTGAGCCACTAAGTGAACTAAATATTGAGCCACTGCTTCTATATTCAAATAAAACAAGACTTTCAGCACCAAAACATGGAATATATACACATTAGACATGCATACTTTCTCAGAAGCTTTAGCATTTCCCTAAAAATGTTTGATAGTTTCTATTAAACCGTTAAACCATAAATAATTTCAATGAGAAGCAGTACTAAATAAACTGAAGAGATGGTATGAGTGGGTACTGAGTGAATTGTTAAACTATGGGCCCAACATCCATAGCACATGCATGTCATGTCACCTTGACAAATACACAAAAAACCCTAGGTTTCAATGCACACTGGATAATTACCAAAGCACGCCTCTTGGAGGTACCCAAAAAAATGATTTTCTAGGTTCTTTAACAAATGCAGGTAAAGACAATCTAGAACTTGATTAGAAAATTTACAAAAGTTAAAGGACTTGATTGGAAAACCTATACAACCAAGGACTAGATTTTGCTCACAGCCTGTAAAGATTTACTTTATCCACATAAAATATGTGGTATCAAATCTCACAAATGCTGTTGATATCAAAGATTTCCCATTTCACTCTTCAATTATTTACTTCTCGGTTTTCAGAAGACCTAAACTAGCATCCATAAGCAATCCCACTTCTTCAGTTCAACACACCAAAATATTATTAAGATGCATGCTGGAATTTTATTACTTTAACCAATATGTTTCCACAACAACAAGGCAAGAGAATCTACCTACCAAAATTTTTTGGTCCAAGGTCCAATACTTGCAACCAACAAGTTGTCCTCTCCTTTTGTAAGGAAAAGAAATTGCACTCTGGAAGAAAGTTTCAAAGTCTTTAGTCTGATCTGATACTCATTTAAGATAAGAAATAAACATTAAACCTGTCATCTTCTAGTTTCTTAAAGAATATATTATCAGTACAGGCTACAAAAAGTGTGAACGAGACTGTGGCAGATTACCATACCATAAAAATGCCACCAGTATACCTAAGCTAAGACAGCACTGATACAACATATCAATCTTAAGTCCATTGTTGCAGCATCATATGTAAGAGGTAAACTCCACAAGTTGCATGTCCTATCAAGTACAGCATCTATGCAATCCTAATTAATCAAGTAGATATGTACCTAATGGATGGTAAATGATCCTAATTAATCAAGTAGATAAGTAAATAATGGATGGTAATAGCCACCCTTTTCTCTTTTGACAGAAAATTCCGCATCCATTCGGACTAACCCGAATTACATTGCAAGATGATAGCAGAAGCAATTAAAATAGTGTTTGCCAGATAGTTGTTTGATTCCATTTCTTTGAAGAGTTTCCTCTGATCTTTTTCGTTCCGCAATGTACCCAATAATCTGCAGGGAACCCAAAAAAAAAATTAGTGCTTATCACAAGGATATTATACCCACATATCAGAGGTAAACACTAGAGCCAATTCAACTGATCCTGAGAACATAATAAATACTTAAACACATAAGAAATGGCTGCAAAAGCAAAAAAAAAAAAAAAAAAAAAAAAAAAAACAAGAACAAAGGAAAAGCTGGGAAAATGTTTATGATGCATGCTAGCAATTGGTAAGGACTTTGAGCTAGCTACAAAAGTCAAAGTTTTGGTAGGAAAAATAAGGAATCACCATGCAAACACAATGTGTCAAAATCTCAGAAGACAATCAGGAAAGTAAATCAAGTTATCGGCATTTAAACTATGCTCACCTCCATTGAAAAAGAATCCATGAATATGCATTGACCATGTTATTAAAAATGAAGACAACAACACAATTTGACCCAAAAATTAGCAGTACAATGTGTACCCTATAGATGCAGGTACTCTTTCGCAGAATAGTCTCTATCACGCAGTAAATTATGTCGCTTGTATACTCATCAATAGTGGCTTGACCTTGACTTTCTTTAAAATGAGCAAAAACTGTTCACGTTCTTAACTCTACATTCTAACCACTTGGGAGCTACAACTTAGGTGGTTAATGCCATCATTAGCCGATGTTAATTTTTAGGACAAAATCCAAAGTCTGCATGGATATAGTTCAGGGCTATGAAATTAAGGACTGAGGTTCTTTATTTTTGAGTGCCCCCATGCAAACACAAAATTTCTCAAGGTGATAGCACTACTCAAACTTGTGGAGTCATGTCGATGGGGCTGTGTGCCAAACGACTTTTATTTTGCAAACAGTCAATGCTAATGTACAAAATCTCCTCAAGAATCAGACATCAATATAGAAAGTTTTGACTCTTCGTATGATAAATTACCTAAACAAAATTACCATACCAGCGTCCCTTGATCACACTTTGATGAGGCATATTACTGACCCACAGTGTAGAGCAGACATTTTTAGTCCTTGTACTCTGTAGATCGGTATAACACCAACTCTATGTGTCTATTGTTCATAAACTTTGTAAGCAAGATGATTGGACATGATATTGGGCTAGCACATCTTCGGCAGAAGCAACCAACATGGCTCATCCGAAGATAAAAGCAAACAAAAATTGAACACTATTGAACTTTTCTTCAAAAAAAAATCAAGGGGGGTGGGGAGGGGGCGAGAGAGAGAGAGAGAGAGGCTTCATCAATTTGCCCTCACAACTGAAATGTCAGACCCCCAAAAGTAAAATGACACCCATGGTCGATCATTTTTAGAGATTCCATTGTTGTGATTGTTGATGGTATGTGATCAAGGCTAGGAGTCCTTTACTTTGTTTACATGAGAAATCGGTCCGTCAGCCTACTGTGTGAATAAAAGATCTTTTGCTCATAACTTCGATTAACAAATCATGCTCTTCTATATAAATTTACAATAGACAGAGATTTGGCATTTGGAGCACATCATTATGGTTACTGGTAGCTAAACCCAGGCTAGCTGATGTATGCTCTCACAAGTCTGAAGCTTGCATGTTATAAATAATCATTTTGATAAGATTTTTGTACCCATCCATTCAATTGAGTCACCTTTCCCAAACCCAAAGAAAAGGTGAAATATACAATCTCCAAGTCTTACAAACCAGAGCCCTAACTCTTAGATGCACTGGGGTTTCAATGTCTAGATATCTGATGTATTGTCTACATTACAAACCAAGCATGTTACTTCAGATTCAGCAGTGTCTAATGGCCAGCTGGATGCCACATCAGACATTTCTGATGAGTTTTTAAAAGCCACAGGGCACAAGTACTCACAATGCAGGTTTGGCGATAATTTTCAGAAAACCAAAACACAGGATTGTACAGACAATTTTCCCCAAATACTAAAAGAGTAAATTGACCATGCCAAATCAAAATTTAAGAGCGTACCTTATCACTCAAGGTTTCCAACCTTAGGCTCTCTTCTGCCATCTGTACAGTGGAACTGGCCTTCATGTCTGCAAAGCCTAGATGAGAAGTCACTATTGGGTCAGTTCCAAGCACTCATATTAATTGAAAAGGAACATAAGATGGAAGATCCGATGTGAACCGATTCAATTTTTCTTGTATTCTAAATGTAGTTATTATACACAATTCACAACTATATTATTTCCTAAATCTACTCCTATAGATATGGTAAGTACAACCGCAAGATTGAATAAAACAACTCATGGGAAGGTACATATGAGCACGCTAAGATTAATGCTTCACAAACTCACGATCATCCAGCAAGAACAATCACATTACCTGACCGGCCCATCCACATCCCATTCGGAAACACCTCCACATTGCCAACTCCCTTCAAGACAGGTAGAGAAGCAAATCCCCAATGTGACTAGAACAGTATATATCAGCCGGAAGAAAACGTACATCAAACTCAAAGAAACAACATACCCGCTTTGGACGATGTGGAAAGAGAGACTTCTCTCAACTTTCTGTCCCCCTCGGCACTGCAACGTGCAAAAGGACGAACAGAAATTGAAGCACATAAAGTCACAAACCGAATTCCACTGGAAACCTCAAGCATAAAGAGACACCATAGCGCCAACATGCTCGCAATTAACATCCCCAACTTCGACTAATAAGCTCGCAATTCTAGAAAGCTACGACAGTTAAATAAAATAAAAAAATAAAAAAAACGGGCGCGGCGATATGAGCAACCTTTGGACAAAACAAGTTGCTGTAGAATTCAGGCCTGCTAGGATCCTCACAGTCAATACCAAGAAGCTCCACTTTCTGCTCCAACTCTCTCAGTTTCGCCATATCAGTAGCCCCGCCCTTAAAATTCCGGAATCTCGCCTCTGTAACAACAACGTCGGCATCAACTCACGCCAAGAAAAGAAACCCACTAAGAGCCGGAACACGAATACGACACATTTTCTGAGAGACCGAGGCAAGAGAAAGTACCAGGCGGCTCGCTGTCCGTCCTGAAAAAAAATTGAATGGCTAAATCAAAAAAATTGAATATGATTCTTCGTCGTCTGAAATTATTTTTATTTTCCTGCAAGAATAGATATTATTAAGAAAAAAATATCAAATAGAGACCCAAAGTAACCTCATTTTCTCAAAGATGACATAAAGTGGAGTCTATATCAAATAAGATCCCAAAGTAGTTATTTAGTCTCAAAAAAGGACATGGCTTGTCGGCTGGCAAACCGATGCATTTTCGATGCATATTCCAGCGACCTATTCTAGGGTATTTTTGTTGGGGTTTCGTGAATCATGTATAAGAAAATCAACAAAATGAACGCAGCGGAAACAAAACATATATTTTACACATGATTCTCCTTAGGCGTTATTCGTGCGTTTTAATCAAAATCTAAACATAAAAAGGGAGTTAAACGAAATACCTCTCGAAACGCGCTTTGAAACAAGTCGGTTCGGATGTTCTACAGTACGAGTCCCACAAGCGTCGGACCTCTAGTTCAGACACACCAACAACGAACGTCGAACGGAAGAGAGAACTTTCGGATATTCACCACTTCGATTGTGCTAGCAATCACGTAGAAATGATCCGACGTATCCTTGATGTATAATAGTCACGACCCGAACGCGATAACGTTCTTCTTTCTTGCGTCTCTAAGACACAAGAACACGCACACAATTTGCTCTCTCTTTTCAGCAAAAAGAATTGCTCTCGTATGTCTCTCAAAAACCACAAGACGCACGACCACATAAAATCTCTCTACAATGCAACCTTTTTGCAGCCTTTCTTTTTATTATTTATACACGAATCAGCAACGATTGCCGATCGTGGGATCAGCAACCGTTGCTGATCCTCGTTCTCATGCACAATTGAGCACGATCGTGCATGAACGGAACGGTCAGCAACCGCTGACCGTTTATGCACGATTTTGTGCACGATGGTCAGCGGTTGCTGACCATCCATGCACGAACAGAATGCGTGGATGATGGTCAGCGGTTGCTGACCATCATGCACGAATTCGTGCGTGCATGTGCACGTATTCGTGTGAAGTGGTCAGCAAAAATTGCTGACCATTTTCACTTTAATTAATCAATTTTCTTATAAGATAATAATAATAATTTAGGGCATACATCTAACAATCTCCCACTTGCACTAAAGCCAACTTATTTGGTATGTTAACATATATCCACTTTGGGCATGCGTGTGCATCATATGCAAGTAGGCTCGTGACTATAATACAAATTAAATTAAATCTCATTTAATTTAATTTCAAATCGACTCAATTCGATTGCAGTAATTGCAAACACATTTGCAATAATATTTCTCTCTTGTTCCACGTCATTCTAGTTGTTTATGGTGTGTGACATCCCTAGGTTCATCACTAAGCTGGTAGTAAGACTTGTACTAACACATTAGTACTTCCAAAAGAATTAATTATCCCGATTAATCTTTTAGGTCCTACAAGCCACGATTGACATCTAGCAATATGTCATGGCTACCCAGATAGTGTGAATACTTTAAGAACATAATGAACCTGTCGGCTTTGGCTACGGTGTAATTCAATCCTCTCGTCTTACCATGTCCCGATCAAACAAAGACCATGGAATATTTGTCAAGTCATTAATTCGATCATATGCACAAATCTAATTGACATGCATTTTATTCGAGACATAAAAAATTTATTCTCGGTTACAACCCCGGCCGAGGATTTCAATGCAGTGTCACAATTAGATCGCATAGGACATCATTATCATACCTTGCATATAACAAGGAGACAGATTCCATATTGCGCACACGTGTAACTTCGTATATGAACAAACTATGACCATCATGTATAAAGACGGATCGACGACCCGGCATTATGTGCACCCGTGAACCATAGTTGTTCGATACACAAGTTAACACTGTGCCTCAGGTCTAAGGATTATTTACACAAGACCAAAGCATGAACAAGTAGACATTGACCACGCTAAAAGCTTCCATGTCGCTAATTGTTCCATATGCGTCACGTTCAGTGAATTTGTCTAATACAAACACCTGTGTTCTAACTCAGGCATCATAATACCCAATGACATATGACTCATCATTCCCTTAAGTATCCAATACTTAATGGCGAAGTTAAGAACACACCGGTCTCAACAGGATTATTAATATCCACTCAATAATCCATCGACCGGGAACGATTTAAAGATTCAGTCTAACTATGAACCCGTCACATATATTCTCGACGTCTCAAGAATAGGTCTAGTTGCAACTCGATCTCATGGAATCATTCATCAATATAAAATAATTGGACAAATGAATGAATACGTCATTGCCATTAATTAAATAATAATAATGAAAGTACAACTGAAATCCCTAATATGTAACTATTACATAGCAACTTTAGGGCATACATCTAACAATTTCACACTTGCACTAAAGCCAACTTGTCGGTACCTCAAACCCATTTTGTCAATATGTCTTTCAAAAGAAGGCGAGGTAAGGCCTTAGTGAAGGGATCTCGCCACGTTTTCTACCGAGGCAATTTTCTGCAAGGCGATATCACATCTCCCAACAATTTCTCGATGAGATGGAAGCGTCTCTCAATGTGCTTGGACTTCTGGTGAGACCTTGGTTCCTTAGCTTGAGCTATCGCCCCATTGTTGTCACAAAACAATGTGATCGGTTGCTCAATTGAAGGAACAACTCCAAGTTCAGAAATAAACTTCTTCATCCAAGCGGCTTCCTTTGCTGCTTCGTGAAGCCTACATACTCGCCTCGGTGGTGGAATCGCATTATGCTTTGTTTGGAACTTTTCCAACTAACTGCACCACCATTTAATGTGAAGACAAACCCGGACGTAGACTTATAATCATTAGGATCCGATTGAAAATCGGAATCGGTATAAGCTACAACTTTAAATTCTCCTTCTCCATATATCAAGAATAAATCTTTAGTCCTTCGCAAGTACTTAAGAATATTCTTGACTGCTATCCAAGTGTTCTTCTCCGGATCGACCGATATCTGCTAGTAATACTTACAGCATGCGCAATATCAGGTCTAGTACATAGCATAGCATACATTATGCTTCCAATAGCGGATGCATATGGTATCTTCGCCATCCGCTCTCTTTCTTCAGGAGTGTTGGGACACATCTCCTTAGAAAGACGGATCCCTTGCCTAAAAGGCAATAATCCTCTCTTGGAACATTGCATGTTAAACCGTGTTAACACTTTATCTATGTACGTAGATTGTGAGAGGCCAATCAATCGTCTTGATCTATCTCTATAGATCTTGATACCTAAAATGTAGGTTGCCTCTCCTAAATCTTTCATGGAGAATTTCTGTGACAAGAATAGTTTTATCGATGATATCATTGGTACATCATTTCCAATCAAAAGTATATCATCGACATATAAAACCAGAAATGCAATTGCACTCCCACGATCTTCTTATATACACAAGGTTCATCCGGATTTTTGATGAAGCCAAACGATTTGACTACCTCATCAAAACGGATGTTCCAACTTCTGGAGGCTTGTTTGAGTCCATAAATGGATCTCTTAAGCTTACACACCTTCTGTTTTTCACTATTGGATTCAAAACCTTGTGGCTGTTCCATATAGATGTCCTCATCGAGAAAACCATTTAGAAAAGCCGTTTTGACATCCATCTGAAATATCTCATAATCAAGGTGTGCAGCTATAGCCAACATAATCCGAATGGATTTTAGCATGGCCCAGTGTGAGAAAGTTTCGTCATAATCAATTCCTTCTTTTGACGATATCCTTTCGCCACCAGCCGTGCTTTGTAAATTCCAATTTGACCTTCAACATTCATCTTCCTCTTGAAGATCCATTTACAGCCAATTGGTACAATACCATCAGGCAAGTTAGTCAAGGTCCAAACCTCATTGGAATACATTGAATCCATTTCGGATTTCATGGCTTCTAGCCATTTACCAGAATCGATGTCCAACATCGCCTCCTCATAGGTTTTAGGATCACCGGGTTGATCACTATCATTCACAATGAATAATGGTTCAATATGATCAACCGAGTGTCTATAACGAGCAGGTGGGCGAGACGTTCTCACACTTCTCCTAAGAGGTTGTGTATCAGAAGCTCCCACTGAATCAGAGATTGGTATCTAAACTCGGTTGTTTGATACTTCATTATTTTCTTCTTGCAAGACTATTTTCCGCCCAGCACCACTTTCTTGGACGAACTGATTCTCCAAAAAAGAAGCGTGCTTGCATACCAAAATTCTTTGGTTTGAATGAAAATAGAAATAATATCCAAGAGTTTCCTTTGGATATCCAATGAAGCGACCTTGTTCAGATCTTGCCTCCAATTTTTCCATTTTCAGCTTTTTCACGAAATTTGGACAACCCCAAATCTTAATATGATTAAGACTAGGTTTCCTACTATGCCATATCTCATAGGGCGTAGTTGGAACAGATTTGGATGGCACTCTATTCAGTATATATACAGCTGTCTCAAGGGCATATCCCCAAAAGGATATTGGCAAATCGGTGTAACTCATCATAGATCGTACCATATCTAATAAAGTACGATTTCTTCGTTCAAATACACCATTATGTTCTGGAGTTCCAGGAGGTGTCCATTGTGATAAAATGCCATTCTCTTTAAGATAGTCCAGGAATTCAATACTAAGGTATTCACCTCCTCGATCCAATCGAAGATCCTTAATATATTTTCTTGTTTGTTTCTCAACTCTAGCCTTGAATTCCTTGAACTTTTCAAAGGATTTAGATTTATATTTCATGAGGTATAAATAACCATACCGTGACTGATCATCGGTGAAGATAATGAAGTAATTATAGCCACCTCTAGCAGTTTCATTAATTGGTCCACATACATCTGTATGTATTAATCCTAATATGTTAGCGGCTCGCGCACTTTGTCCCACAAAAGGCGCTTTGGTCATTTTTCCTAGAAGACATGCCTCACAAGTCGAGTATGACTCAAAATTTGAAGGATCAATGTATCCATCATTACTCAACTTGTTAATTCTGTCTTCTCCAATATGACCTAATCGGAGATGCCAAACATACTTTTTATTTGGACCGTCTCTAGGGCGTTTATTAGTTATGGCATTTATATCAATTCTATTTTGCTTATTGACATTGGTAATCGCATTACCGGACATTGTAATGGTATAAAGATTGTTGGTTAATAAGCTAGAACCAACACATATTCTATTATGATAAATAGAACATACATCATCAGCAAAAGAAAATTCATAATTCTTTTTACCCAAACGAGGTACGAGATGATGTTCCTAACAGCATTCTTATAATGCAAACAGTTCTTTAAAACCATTACATGTCCGAAGGCAAACATAAACGAAAAAGTCCCTATAGCTAATGCAGCAACTCTTGCTCCATTGGCAAACGTCGAGACAATCTCATTTCGCCCTAGCATCTCGCTTACTTCCCATTCTGCAAAGACATACAAATATGTGAAGTTGCGGCAGAATCTAGAACCCATGAGCTGGATTCAGCACTAACCATAAGATTAGTTTCAATAAGCATAGACACCATACCTTCATAAGGTTGGTTCTTGGGCTTGACCTTCAAGCTCGCGAGGTACCTCTTACGGTTCCTCCTCCAAAGTGCCCTTTGACACCACAATAATGACATTTCCCTTTATCAATCATGGGTTTTGGTTGCACAACAGGTTTGGCAGGCCTCTTCCATTTATTCTTCTTTAAAACAGTCTTACCCTTTGAAGAAGAAGCCTTAGCCATAGCCACTACATTTGGCCTCGTGTTATGCATTTCCTTCTCATAAACTACCAACATGCTATGTAACTCAGAAAGGGTTTTCTCCATCTTATGCATGTGGAAGTTTTGGACAAAACCAGAGAAGGAATCGGGTAAAGATTGGAGGATCAAATCCACAGCTAACTCATTGTCCATAACAAGATTCAGCCTAGCCAATTCTTCAATGTGCCGAGATCATTTTCAAAGCATGATCATTAACAGATGATCCTTCAGCCATCCTCATACGGTATAATGCCTTAGATATCTCATATCTAGAGGTTCGACCATTCTCATCAAAGTATTCCTTTAAGTGCAAAATGATTGACGCAGCATCTTCCATAGATTCATACTTCTTTTGTAATTCATTATTCATTGAAGCAAGCATATATGACCTAACTTTTAAGTCATCATCACGCCACTTATCATAAGTGACACGCTTCTCTTGGGTCCCACCCTCAGGAAAGGAGGTTGGCATCTTTTCATCAAGCACATACCCAATTTTTTCTGAATTGAGAACAATTCTCAAATTCCTCACCCAGTCAGTGAAATTGGGTCCAGTCAAACAATTCTTGTCAAGTATAGAAGCGAGTGGGTTTGTGGTCACCATTTTCAGAGTAATAATATATCTGTTGCAGAAAATAAATTGTTAGCCGTTGTACTTTTCATAATAACTATTTCATTTTGGTCTTTAAATGAAATAGATCCTCCCACTAAATTTATATTCGAATCCCATACTCCTTAAGATGGGAAGCGGTAATCTTCGTTGGGTAAAGATTACTAGTGGGGATTGGAGTCCCACTAGCCCAAAGTCCACCTCACCTAACAGTTATTGGTGTCCTATGAACTTAGTGAGTGAACCAGCTTGTTCAACGCATCATATGCGAGTCCCAATCATGACTTCGGCCTCTAGACCATGAAAGCCTCACCTAACAGTTATTGGCATCATGATCATAGTTAAGTCTAGCCCATCGTCTCATGCAAGTATTGAAAACACAAATGATTCCCTCACCCGACAGTTATTAGAAATCATTTGGCTCCAACCCCACAACATCATATGCATAATGGAGTGATCCAATATTATAAATGGTAATCAACCCCTATGTATCCATAACCGGTTAATTAACCACTATAATATTGGATCAAACCACGACGATGGAAGGCCACGAGTCCGAAACCCGTTTCGACTTAATATTATTAATAAGGAGATTTTGGTCGTTATTAATGGTCTCACTTTGCACATTAACCGGTTTAACATGCACGATAACAAAAACATAATAAATAAATAGATATCACATAACATCTATCCTATGTGGTGATCATGGAATTATGGTTCAATGGGTCTCGAGCCAAAGAAACCCATTTAGCCATTTTAATGTTTTAATAATATGGACTGCTCTTCACTTTTTCTTCAATCTTTGAACTCTTTAAAGACCGGGCCCAAAGAGCTCACCGGTTTAATGGCTCCTCCAATGGCTCCTCCTCTCTTGTAGTATTTACATCAATAATTGAAATACTAAACTATATTAAAATCAAATAAAAGGAAGGACGCAGCCTCCATTTAATAATTACATCCCCAAAAATGAATACTGTAATCATCATACATTCATCCATACAACAATCACAACATTTAGGGATTTTTCCATGATCACCACCCTTCCTTACGAGCCATAAATTCAAAATTTAAAGCTCTGGAAGGCATGCATAAAATTCTGCATATCATTTGCAAAATATAAACATCAAGTATAACAAGTTACGGATTTTTGATTCAAAATTGATTTAGTTCTAATTTTTGCTTTGTTGATTAAATTTATCACATAAATCAATCAACTTCTATAGGCCACATAAAATGTAAGAGAACCGATTCTCTTAACAAAATAAATTGGCCATTAGAACGCAAAAATATATTTGAACTACAAATCAATTAAACGCACGAAAACGCCTAAGGTTGGCTCTGATACCACTGTTGGGGTTTCGTGAATCATGTATAAGAAAATCAACAAAATGAACGCAGCGGAAACAAAACATATATTTTACACATGATTCTCCTTAGGCGTTATTCGTGCGTTTTAATCAAAATCTAAACATAAAAAGGGAGTTAAACGAAATACCTCTCGAAACGCGCTTTGAAACAAGTCGGTTCGGATGTTCTAGACGAGTCCCACAAGCGTTGGACCTCTAGTTCAGACACACCAACAACGAACGTCGAACGGAAGAGAGAACTTTCGGATATTCACCACTTCGATTGTGCTAGCAATCACGTAGAAATGATCCGACGTATCCTTGATGTATAATAGTCACGACCCGAACGCGATAACGTTCTTCTTTCTTGCGTCTCTAAGACACAAGAACACGCACACAATTTGCTCTCTCTTTTCAGCAAAAAAGAATTGCTCTCGTATGTCTCTCAAAAACCACAAGACGCACGACCACATAAAATCTCTCTACAATGCAACCTTTTTGCAGCCTTTCTTTTTATTATTTATACACGAATCAGCAACGATTGCCGATCGTGGGATCAACAACCGTTGCTGATCCTCGTTCTCATGCACAATTGAGCACGATCGTGCATGAACGGAACGGTCAGCAACCGCTGACCGTTTATGCACGATTTTGTGCACGATGGTCAGCGGTTGCTGACCATCCATGCACGAACAGAATGCGTGGATGATGGTCAGCGGTTGCTGACCATCATGCACGAATTCGTGCGTGCATGTGCACGTATTCGTGTGAAGTGGTCAGCAAAAATTGCTGACCATTTTCACTTTAATTAATCAATTTTCTTATAAGATAATAATAATAATTTAGGGCATACATCTAACAATTTTTGTCCAAAAAAATTCTCTTTTCATTTTCCTTCTCCTGTTCATCTTCTTCTTGATCTACCAATGGTTGTCCTGTCCATCGTCTTCTTCGTTGATGTTGAAGATAGGCATTGTCCAAATCAAGAACATCGAAAGTAAGGAAGGGCCGGCGAAGGTCGCGGGACCGACGAGGGTCGGCCTCGTGTGAGGCTAGCGAGGGCTTGACACCCATCACCAGCAGCAAGCACTGGCAATAGGAGAGGGATTGCAGGCCCTCGCCCACCCTTACTAGTGGCCGGCGAGGTTGGCGAGCCCTTGCCGGCCTCGCCGAACTCACTTAGGACGAAACTGCCCTGTAATGGCGTCTTCTTCTTCTTCCTCCTCTTCGTCTCCGCTTCCCTTGCATGAAGCGACTTGGACGTGCTCCTGAAGCTTAAAACCGCCATGGTCGGGCCTCTCTCTGCCGCCATTGGCGACTGGGTCGACTCCTCCTCCTCCTCCTCCTCACCACCGCCCTCTCCACATTGCTCCTTCACCGGAGTCACGTGCCACGCCGGCTTGTGGGTCGTCTCTCACAACATCACCTTCGTCAACCTCTTGGGCTACATCCCACCTGAAATCAGACTTCTCTATGACCTTGTCAACCTCATGCTCACCATCGACAACCTCACAAGGACCCTCCTGCCGGAGCTCGGTAGCCCCACCTCCCTCCAGTTCCTCAACCTCTCTGGGGTCTTTCCCAGTAGAGTCATGTGGGCGATAACCCAGCTTGAAGAACTCGACTTGGGCAATGACAAGTTCACGGGGCCGTTGCCGCCAGAGGTGGCAGGGGTTGAAGAAGTTGAAGTGGCTTGATCTCGTCAACAATTACTTCATCGGCGAGATACTAGAGGTCTGCTCGGAGATGGAGAAGATGAACAGGGAAAAGGAAAATGAAAAGAGAATATTTTTTGAATGACCTTGATTAGGTCATCGGAATACACATCGGAAATGCATCAATTCATCGGCCGGCGAGTCAGGTCTTTTTTTAGACTAAATGACTACTTCGGGTCCTTATTTGAAACATACTCCATTTCATGTCTTTTTTTTTTTGAAAAAAGGAAGCCACTTTGGGTCCTTATTTAAGATTTTCCCTATTATTAATATTCATGTTCTTATGCAATCGATCTTGCGGAGGAAGTGTATATTCGTCGGCAAAATCAACATACATGCTAATAATGAAGTTGCACTTGGATCATAATTCTATCTCTATATGCATACAGAATAAAAGTTTTGAATGCCTCATTTATTCTTTCTCACTTTTTGGTTGCTTTAAATTCTTGAACTAGTTAAGTTTCAGCCAGAAAAAGAGGATTTTTTTTTTTTTAAAAATCAAAAACATCATAGACAAAAAAATTCTATTTTATCAAGCATAATCTTCAAATGGAAAGATCATTTATATGTTAATAGAATGAACAAAAGCTATGTATTTGTCAATATCTTAGTTTAGCTTGTGGATCAAATTTTTTACAATCCAAATGCACTCAATTCAAAAACTAGATAATTTTACTGTCCGAATATAACTTTCTAGACGCTATATCATCACCTTCCAACGCCACAATTCGCAAGTCGAGCTAGGAATAAGAAAAACGCCTCAATCGGTTGCATGATCCCATTGATCAAAGCCCGAAATATCATTTGACTCGGCTAGTGGACAGCTTTCAATAATTCCTATTATAACATTAAGCCCATAATGTAACAAAATGAAAGGTATTCAGGGCAAACGGTGGCCCTGTTTATTACAGATGAAGCAGGTGCCTTTCCTCCTCTCTTGAGACTGAGCTTCATTTATATATGTTGGGAATAACGAATCCCCGAAAACCGGATTCGACACTGAATCGAACCCCTAAATCAATGTGGAAGCATAGCCCGGGAAAAATCACGTATCACCGATCGTAAAGCACACCACGGATTCGAGCGTACCTTGTTAGCCACAGATTAAACACCAACGCTGAAGAAGAGGAAGAAATTCTGATCCGATGATGTCAATTCGACTTGAAGGGAAGACGGGACGCCTTAAGCGTTTTTCTTCTTTTTCTTGGAGGAGAGAGGGAGAGGAGAGAACGTACGTGCGTTCTATTCCAACAGGTGCCTTCTCTCTCTCTCTCTCCTCCCTTTTATACCTTCCCCCATCCACGGGCCTTATTCCCGTGGGCCGGGCTTTTTGGGCCCAACTTGGGCGGACGGGCCTTGAGCCCATCTCTTAAATCCATCATCTCCCACTCGCACATGGTGGTACAAAACCAACATGGGGCGGACAGCCCTACTCATCCCCATCGAGAAAAATCCATCATAGACTCTCACTTAACATGGTGGGCCGAACAGAATCCTCTTTTCCTCTCTTCAACATTCATACCGGTGAATAATCCGTACGACCAGCATACTTTGGGAGCTCATTACTATACATCTGTTAGGAATATATAGCAGCTCATAATGGGCATCACATCCTGAGTAGATTTAGTATGCAGTACCCTAGATCGATCGATCACATTTATATCTCTCTTGATCTCTTTTAAACAATGATATATATATATTCACAATTATGATTATCACAAATACAGTCATAATTGGTTAACCGGTGAATACAAAACTACAATGTGATTCTCCAAAATCGATCTTCCTCTTTCCTTCAAACTCTCAATTTCAGTTCAGCTTGCTTTTCTAGAAATGCCCCATTAGATCGAATCAAACTCATGACCATTGGCAACATCTTAAGATAGCAAACACTAAATAGAAATCTTGAGAATAAGTAAGAGTCATAAGGGGACTAAAAATTGAGGAACTCTTTTCCTCAAGAGTCTCACACGACATAAAAGTTGAGATCAAACTTTTGCCACTCTTATTGGTCGTATCATGCATACGTAGTATGAAATACGTATTACGGTATTAACTCCTTTCCCATGGAGCGTATGTCTACACCTTCAATACCGTACAGATGATAGTTCAGACATAGCCAATGTCTAACTTGAGTTTACGTATCTACTCATTCACAAAATTCATCAGAACTCACATCTGGCATCTTAGATAGATAAAGTAAAATATGTGGGGTATTTTACTTTCGGACATAGTAAGTATTATGTCCTCATCTTAACACCCAGTTAAGGCGACATACGTGTTTTAAGCTTGAGCTCTCGATTATCACCTAGATAATAAGCTTAAAAACAGTCTCATCTCTATTTATCATACAGTAAACAGAGGCGATTACCCGTGTGAGTGGGCTAATCTTATATCTGTCCGACATACTTCTCAACTTAAAATAATGCACTGAGCATTAAGATGCATAAAGACCATACAAAGATTCATAGGCATTAATGATGAAAACACAAATTCATCAAATTGTGAACACTTAGGGAAATTGCAATATTCAGTACATCAGCCTCTACGCAATCCTAGAGATTTCATATAGCCACAAAACACATCTCTAGGTATTGGCTTTGTCATAGGATCTGCTACCATTCTATGCGTAGTATGTACTCTAAGTTCACATCCTTTCGTGCAATCATATCCTTGACAAAATCATACTTGGTATCTATATGTTTGGTCTTGCCATGATATTGTGGATCTTTGGTGTACACTTTTGCTGCTTGGCTATCACAGTTAACCAACAATGAATCTGCAGCACTTCCAATAACACTTAAATGATCCAAAAAAATCTCTTAAACCAAACACCTTCTTATACTGCTGCTGATAATGCCACGAACTCAACTTTCATCGTGGACAAGGCTATACATGTTTGTTTCTTATTGCTCCAACATATGGTGCCATTATTCGGTAAGAAAACAAACCCAAAGATAGATTTTCTTTCATCTAAATCTCATTCCCAATCAGTATCAAAATAGCCTTTGAGTTGCAGATCCCTTCCTTAATAACTCAGCGTATAATCAGCAGTCCCCTTTAGATACCTCAGTATTCTCTTAACGGCTTTCCAACGTGCTTGACCTGGATTGGATTGGTAACCACTCACCATTCCAACTGCAAAATATATGTCAGGTCTTGTACACATCATAGCGTACATCAAGCTTCCAACAGCACTAGCATAAGGAACATGTTTCATTTGTTCCTTCTCTTGTGGAGTCCTTGGACACAATTTATGGCTCAATCCTTCACCTTTTGTAATAGGAGTATTTATGGGTTTACAATCTTGAAATCTTAACTCCAAGAATGTATGCAACATCACCCATGTCTTTCATCTCAAAGTTGGAAGATAACGAATTCTTCACAGTATTAACAAACTCCATATTACTTTCGACAATTAGTATATCATCAACATATAATGATATGATCACAAATTGATCCTTGGATCTTTTGATATAAATACAATGATCCTCGTCAATCATTGTAAAATCATATGCCATTATGGCATTATGAAAACGTATATACCATTATCTCGATGACTGCTTAAGGCCATATATCGATCCCCAAAGTCGACATACATTTTCTTCTTGGCATTTCATTATGAAACCAGTAGGTTGTTCCATGTATATTTATTTCTCTAATTCTTCATTGAGGAAAGCAGTCTTTACATCCATTTGATGTAACTCAAGATCCATACTAACCACTATTGCCAGAATAATGCGAATTGAGGTAAATCTCACTACAGGAGAAAATATTTCTTCATAATCAATTCATTCCTGTTGATTATACCCTTTCGTAACAATGCGATCCTTATGCCTTTCTATTGAGAACCCATTTGTTCCCAATAGCTCTGCGTCTTTTTGGAAGATCAACCAGTTCCCAGACTTTGTTTGATTTCATTGACTCCATTTCCTCTTCCATTGCATTAATCCATTTTTCCTTACTAGGGCAATTCAGAGCCTCATTAATATTTCTTGGCTCATCCTCATCTTGTGAAGCAACCATAAAAGTTTCCCCTTCAATGTCAAAACGTCGACGGGGAATACTTTGGCGACTTGTTCGCCGTATGGGAGATTGTACACTTAGCACATCATTTCCCATTATGCTCCCACTAGGATTAGGTAATGATGATGTCATCTCATCAAGTGGTTGCAATTGAGAATGAGTTGAATTCAATTCATCACTTCTCATATTACTCCCACTTGGACGAACTCTACTAACATCATTATCCTGATCCAAGGTCTCAAATAGGAAGTAATCTTCTCCTATTTCGCCCTTCTTAGGAAATTCATCCACTAAGAATGTGACATCCCGTGATTCAAATTCAGTTATACTCCCACTTTCCTACTCACCTATGAACACATACCCTTTCGAGTGTTTGGAGTATCTCATTAAAATACTCTTCTTTCATTTTGGGACCTAATTTCCCAAATTTGTGAGAGGACTTATGAGTATAGGCAGCACAACCCCATAATTTAAGAAAACTTAAGTCCGATTTTCTACCTATCCATAACTTATATGGAGTGGAAATAACTAATTTGGAAGGCACCCGGTTAAGTATGCAGGCAACAATTAACAACGCATCACTCCAAAAAAGTGATAAGTAAGTTAGCATGCGCCATCATGGACCTAACCATTTCCAGTAGGGTTCTGTTTCTTCTCTCCGCAACACCATTTTGTTGAGGAGTATATGAAATAGACAACTATTTTTCTATTCCTTTTTCATCACATAATTTTTTAAACTCATCAGATAAATATTCTTGACCTCGATCGGATCTCAATACTTTTATTTTCTTGTCTAATTGATTCTTTACCAGGTTCATAAACCTTTTGAAACAACTTATGCTTCAAATTTATGAGAAATCAAATAGACATATCCGAATCAAGTAGAATCATCTATAAAAGTGATGAAACAAACAGCCCCTTGCCTTCCTCTTACATTCATTGAACCACAGACATCAGAATAGATTAAATGCAGAGGAAATTCAGCTCTTTTACCTTTTCCAAATGATTTCCTTGTCATTTTCCCTACTAGGCAATGCTCATATCTGGGCAAATCGACTTTTTCAATGTTGCCCAATAAGCCCTCTTTGGCTAGTCTTTTCATATATTGTTGGCCCATATGACCAAGTCTAGCATGCCACCATATTCACATCATTATCATATAAAGTTGAAGACGTGAAACAATGGAATAACACATTGACATCACCATAGTCAACATTTTGTACAATAAAACCATCCAGAAAGTAACCACAACCATAGTAGTTTGTATCCAAATACAAATCTACACCTCTATTACGGAAGTTCACACTAAAACCAAGCTTGACCAACACTAAAAACAGACACTTAAATTTCGACGAATCTCTGGAGCATATAGAACATCATGTAGGAACAAAATGCGTCCACCATGCATGTTTGATTGGCAGGTGCCAATCCCTTTAACTTCAACTTTGAAGTTATTTCCCACATAGATCCACATAGTTCCAGTTGATATCGTCGGAATTCCACGAAGGATCCTCTATCTTTCCTTACATAGTCTGTCTCTCTTGAATCTACAATCCACAAAGGATTGGATCCAGTCAATAATACAGAACTTGGCACATAAGCAAAGTTCTCAAATGTACAGGAGGTGTATACTTTCTTTAGCTCACGACAGTCGCGAGCATAATGACCTCTCTTGTCACAATTGTAACACCTCACCCTTAACATTTTCTTCACTTGAGGACGTTTTCCTCTCTTGTGTTGGTTAACTCTTGATTTCTCGCAATAAGGACTTGATCCTTTGCATTCCCACATATTGAACGAATTAATACGCTTGCGCTTAGAGCTCAAAGCCCTTTCTGAGCTAGAACCAGCATTGCAAATGTCTGTTTTCGGCTCAAATGTCGTTAGGCGGTCCTCTGCTAGCTCAAGGTGCCGCACGACACCCTCAAGATCTTCCATAATATGGTCAAGAGCTTCTAGTGCTTCTTGCTTTTCCAGCACATATTGAATCTTCATATTCAATATTTCACAATTGTTGCCGTTCATATCAGCAATCACATTCTTAGTTGCTGAAACCATCAATATGAACACATCAGACATACATGCACGAATAATTAATGCCTATCATTTATGCATCCCTATTTGCATAGACACATCATATTAATGAATAATTTCAAGTAAGGCTTCAGAATCAAAATGTCACTATGTTTCCAATCATCCTCCAAAAATCCTAACTTAAAACTATCATTAATATGATTGTCATATGCAAAATCAATTCTATAAAGCTACAAAAACTTCTAAAACTACCCTGACTAATTACCCACATGACAATCGGCGGCAACGAGAAAGCAAATATTATCTAACATCCAATAGAATAACAATGCTTTCACATAATACAACTATACATTACACTAAGCAATATATACAGAGAAAAATATCAACATGGAAAGAGATATTTATATCCATAAAAAAAATCTCACAATTAATCTAAGAAATAATTAGGGAATGTCCCTTCTAATCTATCAGTCAAAACATCCGAGAAAACTGAAGGAACATTTGCCAACCATGGAAAAACTTTTGGAGAGCATTCATGTCGCCACTAAGGCGCATTTACTCTGCGCCATGTGGCGCCTAATCTAAGGGTTGAAGTTTTAACTAACTCAATCCTATAGTACTCTCTTACAAAAGCTTCCACTAGCTCCCTATAACCCGGAACCACGTTGACCTCCCATAACCGATCTAACACTGCTTGCCATTCAGGTGGAAGAATGTTCATCATAGCCGGCACTTTCTCAAAATCCGGCATAAGATAACAATTTCAGATGATTTCCTGTATCATCTGATTGACCCTGACCACATGTGATACTAAATCACCGTCATGCCACCGATAATCAGCTAAATCTTTCATCAACCTTTTAAGTCTTGCATTTCCCTCGTCCGTTCTCGGGATTGCAGGTATCCGTGCATGACGCATCATAGTTCGCAACAAATACGAGAACAAAAAATGGATCACTTATAATCCATAATGCACATAAGGGAAAATACATAATTTTCCAAAATTCAGGCAACAAATGCAGAATAAATAATGGATTACATATAAACCACATAGGCATACATGAAAAAAAGAAACAAATTCTTTTTTTTTTTTTGGGGTCAACGGTCAACGGTCAAAGTCAACGGTCAACGGTCGGTCAACGGTAAGTCAACGGTCAACAGGTCGGGTCAACGGTCGGCGGGTCGAACCGGTCGGACCGGACGGCCGGTCGGACCGCTTGCGCGGACCGACCGCACGTGCCTCGCGCGTGCGGGGGTGACGTCACGCAGACGTCATCCGGCACGTGTCGGGCGCGTGCCTACGTCCGCGAGTCAGGTCGGGTCGCCGGTTGGGTCGGGTCGCCGGCCGGTGACCACCGTCGGCCGTTGGAAACGTCGTTGGCGCGATGCGTCAGCACGCGTCGGTCGCGGACCGGCGCGTGCCGTTACGCGGCCGCGCGCCGCCGTCGCCGGCGCGCACGTGCCGGTTCGTCACCGGCGCGTGTGGCGCACGCGCTAGCCATTGCCAGCGCTTCCGGGCGCGTCGCGCCCACGCGCAGCGGCTTCCGGGCGCGTCGCGCCCACGCGCAGCGGCTTCCGGCCGCGCGTGTGGGCGCGTGCGACGTCGCCCGGCGGTGCACGACGTGTCGCCGGACTCGTCTCGACGTCGCCTTTTACCCAGTGCCTTCAGAATTCCATTTCGACTTACGCAAACACAGAAAAAACGACGTACAGCGCTCGGGTGTCGGGATTTCACGCCCCGATCCATAAGGCCGAGAATTTTTTGCGAAAAATCGATCAAAAAACGTCAAACAAGTCGGGAAAACGTGAACTAGGGCTCTGATACCAATGTTGGGAATAACGGATCCCCGAAAACCGGATTCGACACTGAATCGAACCCCTAAATCAATGCGGAAGCGTAGCCCGGGAAAAATCACGTATCACCGATCGTAAAGCACACCACGGATTCGAGCGTACCTTGTTAGCCACAGATTAAACACCAACGCTGAAGAAGAAGAAGAAATTCTGATCCGATGATGTCAATTCGACTTGAAGGGAAGACGGGACGCCTTAAGCGTTTTTCTTCTTTTTCTTGGAAGGAGAGGGAGAGGAGAGAACGTACGTGCGTTCTATTCCAACAGGTGCCATCTCTCTCTCTCTCCTCCCTTTTATACCTTCCCCCATCCACGGGCCTTATTCCCATGGGCCGGGCTTTTTGGGCCCAACTTGGGCGGACGGGCCTTGAGCCCATCTCTTAAATCCATCAATATATTTAGGAGATTTTTCTTAATTGATTCTGATTTAATTCTCTGATACTAAGGTGAGGATTGTATTGACAGAAAAATGTAATGTTTTGTAAATCTCTAATGAAGAATATATAAGTCTACATATAGACCTTAGAGCTTAACTATTTAAAGTAACAAAATATTACTACATAAAATCAGAATAAATTAATATAAATCTCCTAAATATATTTATATTTCTAACATGGCCGATGATCAATTGAAGGAGGGGCACCGTGGCAGACGGCTGCAGTCTAGTGGGGAACTTGTCTAGGAGAAGCAGATGTTGCTCCTCATCCTTTGAGATAGAGCTTCGTCGTGCACATCAAGAGAAGGAGCGGTCGAGCTGGGGGAGATTGACGAATTATCGATCTTTTTTAAAAAAAAATATATATAGAATTAACGAATTAGAAGTCTAATTAAACATGCACAGGGAGTAAGATAATGATTTTTTATTTTTTTGAATTTTTGAAAAATGTTGACCAAAGGTTAATGAAAAGTCAACTTTTAAAATACTTCTTTAGACTGTTGGTGAAATCAATGTGTTAGTTTGTCGCGACCTCTCTTTTTCGACACCCATATCAGGGGCAGGCGCCTTACGGAGGCTAATGGCTTGGCTGGAATTAGTTATGCCCGGACTCTCCCAAGTCCACTAATTCACGACTTTAATAGTCTAAGTTTTTAACCTGTAAATTAATTTTAAAACGGAGTCGCCACTAATCGGTTTGGGGTGGGTTGATTAGAAACCCAAGCGAAGTATCGGGAGAAATACTCGCTCTGCGCAACCGAGAGAAATTAGGATCGAAGACTTGATTACACTAGTTAATCACTAATGCCCTTTCGGTACCTAATCTTGTTTAAACCCTAAGGCTTTTTGAATTTTTGAGGGTTTTCCATGCATTTGATGGGGAGGAAAAACATTTTTGGGTCTTTTCCTATTTTTTGGACATAAAAGGGATTTTTTTTTTTTGGATTTTTTTGGTATTTTTTTTAGAAAATACAAGTCTTTTTGGTATTTTATGAATTTTTTTGGCTTTTTCATGGATTTTTTTTTTTTTTTTTTGGAAAATATGAAATATTTTTGAATTTTTTGGAAAATAAATATTTTTATCATTTTTTATTATTTTTCGATTTTCTGTAAATTAAAATATTTTTTTAATATTTTTTTTAAATAAATAAATTATTTATTTAAAATATTATTTAAAATAAAATTTAAAAAGCCGACCGGGTCAGCCCAAAACGCAGACGGGCCCGCGTAGCGTTTGGGGACACCCAGCTTGGCCCGAAGACCCGGGTTCCTAGCGGAACCCTACTCGGATCTGACCCAACCTCACGACTCGGATCCCAATGAAACCCTACCCGATTCCGAGACCCGGATCTGATTCGATGACCCGGAAAATCACAAACCCTAGGGTTTGCGAATCCGCGGCGCCGAGGGGGGGAAACCGAGGCATTACGGCGGCGACGACAGTGACAAACCGCTTACGAGGACGGCGAGGACAAGCGACAACGCGGCTGCATTGGTGTGGTCGGTGGCGACACGGTTCGAGAGGGGGATGCGACGGCGACAACGTGATCAACGGCGTGTGGACGGCGCGTTACATGCGTGACGGGGTGGCGAACGGTGGCGGTGACGGGGGCAACAACGGTGGCAACTCGGCTTCCCGATCGGCATGGCGTTGGCGGATCGGTCACGGCAACGGCCTCGGGGGGCACGACAACAAGCCTTCGAGGCAACGGCGTCGGGACTTGGTCGAGGCGAACGGTGGCGGCATAGCGTCCAGCGGCAACGACAGCAGCAAAAACTCCAGATCTGAGGCGCAGATCTCGGCCGAACCTTCCTCAACCTCGATTCTCTCTCACTCAGGCCAGATCCGAGCCTCCACCGGCCAGATCTAACCTTCTCGAAGTCGCTCGCCGCCGGCCTTCCCCAAAGTCTCTCGGTGGAGGGTGGGCTGAGGTCGCGACTCAAGTTCTCCCCTGCGCTCGCCCTTCGATCTTTCCCGATGTCTCTCAGTGAAAGATCTCCGAGCTCGCCACACCCTCCGACGATGCTTGTGGCCACCTATTTATAGGCGAAGGAAATCCGGTCGACAAAGGGCCTTGGCTGCCGGCATCCGGCTTGCCCATCGGTTCCGCTCGGCTGAACCGATGTCCCATCAAGCTTTCCAGCGAAGCTTGCTCAACATTAATGGCGCTCGAGATCTTATCCTCTCCGGCCGACGTCAGCCTACTCTCCTCGGCCGTAGGCCGTCCTTCGCGCGTCGGCCTCCCTCGCACGTGTGAGTTGCAGCAACGAAGGAGAGGGAAGGAAGAAGAAGAAGAGAGAAAGGGACTGGGCCGAGGGGTGAAGAGGAGAGGGAGGTCGGGCCATAAGGGCCCATGCGGGGGGGAGAAAAAGGAGGGGGTGGGCGCGAAGGCCTAGCCCCGATGGGCTGCAATTTTTTTGTTTTTTTCTTGCTTTTACTATTTTTTTTTTGTTGTTTTTGTTATTTGTTTATTAATTATCTTATTTATCCGAAATAAAATAAAAATTTAATTAGTAAAATAAACCTAAATAAAATTAAGGCGTCAACATAGTTTAGACAGGATGCTATGGAAATTGAATTTTTTTTTTTGAAAAAACATTAACACTTTTTTGCCAAGAAATAGGTCATGTCGTGATCATGAGCCCAATCTTGAATTTTTACTTCTATATCACTTATCAGCTAAAAATAATGTCAATAATTATGAGCTTCAACCTTCTCTAGTGAATTATAAAAGTAGAGATGATTTGCACTCAAATTAGAGGTTTTGCCTTCTTCTTTTTTTTTAAATCCCCTATCATAAAAGTATTCGTTTTGTAAATCTTTGAGTGGGACAGAACTTTCTTTTGACTCATCATTTGTAACACGAAGAAAGTCCAAGAGTCAGGAGGAACTAGAGTCCACAAAGACTGAAAAGTAAGTCAAGGACATACCAATTCCAAAAAGAAAAAAAGGAGACGATTGCTAAAACAGTGAGGGGGCCTTGGAGCACGATGATTCCTTCCAATTTGATCCAAGATTGTAAAATTGAATGGCTTTGCACTTACGATAACATAATTAGATTATTCGTATTAGTAATATGGGGATTTTGTTGGACATACTAGTGATATTTTTTGTTTGGCATACAATGGGATTTGTCCCGCCAATGATTTTGATTGGGAGCCATGCTCCTTGTGTTTGGAAATTATTTCTTATTTGATATGTGTGATACGAGGCAAGTGTAACCTTTAGAATAGAAATTACAAGTAATGAAAAAGTTAAATGTTTTAGAAATCAATTAACTACCAAATGAGTTGTGATAAATCTAACTTGTGTAGTCAAGAAGTTATATAGCTACCCACAGGCTATATAAATTGGTTACACAAATCATCACTATTGCCATGGATATGATTTAGTTACATGTTCAAAATAATAAATTGTGAAGTACATTATCCATATAAGATGAGTCAATGGTCTCTGAGAAATTTCTTGTTGGTATAATCTTTCATTATTAGATTAAAGTGTAATAAATCAAAGTTTCAAGTTACCTCAAATTGAAAGGTCGTGATTTCTCAATTTTTAAGCTAAGGGTGAAGGCTCGAGAAGCATAGTTGGAAACTGTAGACTCCTACTTATGTAAGCAAAAAAAAGTTTTATGGACAAAAGCATGTTATTGTGCCACCATTCAAGTATAAGGCATGGTACTATATCCAAATATTGTCACCGTCCGTTGAATTCGCGGCGGGGCAACATACGATCACGGAGCAGAGAGGCGATGATCGTGACAGCGGAATTGATGATGAGCGAGACCGTGGGTGCGCAAAGGGGCTCATGGGGAGTTTTGTGCGTGCAGAGCTTGAAGCTTGAGGACAGAGAAAGTGGAGGAGAGAGAAATGGAGAAAGCGGGAACAAAATTCGTGAGGAGAAAGTGGGAATTTTTGCGGGGGAGAGGGGGAACGGTATCGCGCCCGGCAAGTACGTGGTGACCCCCTTGAACGCACTTAATAAAAGAAATTTTTAACCATCTAATTACATATATATTTTAATATCATTTGATGTCTCTCATCCACCTACTATCCTGGTCCCCGCTTTTGCATGCGATATATTTGTGAGAAAAATGTGAGGTAGTCATTGAATAGTCGTGGATCTTTAAAATCTTTATACCTCATAGTGTTTTATATAATTATTAAAATGAAGACACGTACAATTATGTGCTATGACCTTTTCAAATGGATACTAGAGGTGATCCGCACTCAAATCATTGGTCTGACCTAAATTTTAGCCTAAGTCCCTCGATCATAAAGGTATACATTTTATAAAATTTCAAGTGGGACATGACCTTATTTTGTTCCATCATGTGTAACACAGTGATAATCCACGACTCACGAAGAAGAAGGCTCAGGAAGACTGAAAAGCAAGTCAAGATTGGTTAGAAATAGAGAAAAGGAATCATAGCTTAAAAAAAGTGTCGCTACTTTAATAATTGAGTTCAATCAGATTATAAAATTGAATAGCTTTCTACCAACAATGATATAATTAGACCATTGAAGGGTGGAAATGAAAAGAAGGTGAAAAGGTGAATGTCTTCATGGTTAAGGCCCTCCACATTATTAGGACAAATTAATGGGAGAAGAGAGAGAAGGAGAAGCGCACAAAGAAAGTTCCGAGAAATATGGAGAAGGCTTGTTGAGCAAAGACAATGAAAGACCCGCCCTAGACGAGTCGCAGTACATTTGAAATGTCATCTTCTCTTAAAATGATTTCAACCTAGAAATAAAAATAAAAATAAAAATAAAAACAAAGAAATCACTCCGTCCTTCTTCCTTCCTCTTGCCCTCTCTCCTGTCATCTGGCTTAATCATCTCATTGTCTCTTTCATTTTCTTTAGCCCAACATCCTAGCCTGCCTTTTTCCTCCTCTCAACCCATCCAACCTACTTATGTTTCTTTTTACCCTCCACTGCTCCTCTCCTTGAGCTGATTTCCTTTATTCCAATCTGTCTCCTCTTTGATAGACTGTTCTTTCAACTTTTTTTTTTTGGGGACCTTTTTTGTAGATTCGAAGTCCGACTTCCAATTAAGAGGTGGATTTTGCCTTTTGAACTTCTGATTGCCTTATGATCCTCTCTCGTTTTGTCGAGCTAACCCTCTCGTTTTGTCGAGCTCTCTCTACCGCTCTCGGTAGTTCTCAAAACCCCAATTCCTGTTTCTTTCCTTTTCAATTCCACTGATTCTCCTTCCTTCGCTGGCATTTTCATGGCTTTCCTGCAATTAAACCCTAAAATTAGGTGGCATCTTTTACCCTTTCACTCGATATCCTTGTTTTCGCCTAACTTTTCTTCCACCTTCAACGCTCTTTAAATCGATACTGGCATCCCTGTTTCCTTCAACAATTATGACATAATCGGCTTACTTTTGGATGGATTTCATTTTGTCGGACTTCCATGAAAGGCGGGCCCATTCAATCATCGACCGATTTCTGGTTCGTTTCTGCATGCTTCCATTTTGACTTCTTTAGTCACTGTAGAGGGAGACTTGTTGTTAGTCAAGGGGATATTTCCGCATTCTGTTATGGGTATTAGATTTTTGAAGGTTGGGTTCCTTTGATTTTAGTATTACTTTTCTCTTGGATGGCTTCGAATGACCCTCCCGATACCTTGCGCCTGGCTGCTCTTTGCTCTAGCTTGGGACGCTTAACCAATGAACAACAAATTGAGAATTGGGATGATAATCCCTCGCCTGAAACAATAGAAGAATGTAGGTTAGCCCTCATTGGTAAAGTCCTATCCAATCCAGCCATTAACTTTCATGCTTTCCAAACCACACTAAAAAAGGCTTGGCGGACTGACTTAGTGGACATATCACAGTGTGAGGTAGGGATATTTGTTGCAAAGTTCCAATCCCAAGCTAAGAAATAGAGAATACTTGAAGGAGGCCCTTGGCAATTTTCGGTCACTTAGTTATCCTCAAATCCTGGATTCCTAATACACCATTCCATTGTTACGACTTCTCTACATGTGCTTTTTGGATTCAAGTGATAGGACTACCTTTAGAATGGTGTTATGACTATATGTTTAGGAAGGCGGTGCAGCATATTGGTAAGATACTAGAGGTGAAGGTGAATTCTAAGGAAGGTGCATCATCTAGAGTCGATCGAGTAAGAGTTGAAATCAATTTGGCTGAACCTCTCATAACAGGAAAGTTGATTACACTTAATGGCCAACCTTTTTGGCTTGATTTCCGGTATGAACGCCTCTCACACTTCTGTTATTCCTTTGGCAAACTTGGGCATTATGCGATGAATTGCAAAGACATTGTCTATACTGCAGCTATGCATGAAGGTAGAGAGAAAATGGCATATGGTCAGTAGCTCCGCGCCAAAGTAAAGGAAAATAGCCCATACTGGAACATTTTTTATACTCCACAGGAAAAGTCAGCGCAAGGTGAAGATGCTGTACCTGAAACCCCACCTGGACGGATACCAAATATTCCCTTATTGCCCCCACCATCTATAATTCCAACAGATGGTACTTCCAATGCTCCTCAAAACCACCGAGAACCTCCAGTTCTACCTGTGCAGCAGCTTCAGAAGCCCTTAGTCGAGCATTCTTTAGCACTTATCCCTGTAGACAACAAGTTGAAAGGAGCTCAGTCCGATTCTACATCAATTATCCCTGTAGACTACAAGTTGAAAGGTATTTAGCCTGATCCTATGGAGATATATGTACCAAAGAAGATGAAGAATACTAGGTCGAAACCTACTTTGGGTTCAGCCAAAAACATCGAAGATACAACCCTTATGACACAAGGAGCCTACTCTTAATGGACCATATGGACTCAAATCTACCGGAAACCCCTGTCTTCCTAGCAGATGAAGCTAATGTTCGGGCATTGGTGGCTGGCCCAAAACAGCCACCAACAGACAAATGAAGTTATTATGTTGGAATTGTCAGGGTTTGGGCAATCCCCTGACAGTTCAAGCTCTTAAGGCCATGACGGCCAAAGAAAAGCTCCACTGTTGTGTTTATTATGGAAACAAAGCAACCTGAAGTTAGGCTTCAACTTATTCAACGTAGCTTAAAGTTCCCGAACTCCCATGTTATAAATCCCAATGGTTTTGCTGGTGGTTTAGCTCTATTATGGAATGATATGGTTCATCTAGAGGTTCTTAGTTCTAGTCCACATCTACTTCATCTTCATGGTCGTGAAGGGTGGGGAGGTCGACTTATATGTATTACCTTTGTGCACATGCCAATTGACTTTCAGCAACGACAACAAGTATGGGATGAACTCGACAGATACTTTCGCACAACAGCCTACCTTGGGTATGTGCTGGCAACTTTAATAAGGTTCTTTACCCTTAGGAAAAGGTAGGCAAACGCCTTGCTAATCAATCTAGAATGTTGTCCTTCCGAGCTATACTTAATGATTTTGAGTTTTCTAAGGTAGAGAGTAATGGATGTCGGTTTACATGGATGAATAATAGACAGGGGGAGGAGTTGGTGAAGGAGAAATTGGATCGAGTTGTATGTACTATGGACTGGCGTCTTTTATTTCCTGGTGTAGAGGTTTATGCGTTTCCAGACTGTGGGATCTGACCACAGTCCTCTTCTAATCAACACTTCGGCATCTTATCAGAAGACAAGGAAACCATTTCTTTATGAGAGCTACTGGAATGAGGATGAGGAATGCCATCAAGTTATCTCGCGGGCTTGGAATTCATCTAAGGATTTTCTAACTAACGTTCGGTGTGTTACATTAGCTTTAACTGCATGGGGTAGGAAAAATATTCCAATAAACATGAAAAGGTGTTGTGTCTTCAAAATTAGCTTCAGAATTTGATCAATTAGCCAAATTTTACTTATGACAGGGGAGAGGCATCTAAAATCAAAGAGGAACTCCGTCGTACTTGGACACAAGAAGAACAATACTGGGCTTTAAGATCTAGAATTCAATGGCTGAAGTGGGGCGACAAAAATACACGTTTCTTCCATGCCTCAACTATTCAAAGAAGGCAACGCAACCGAATAACCATGTTGTGCACCGATGATTAGCATTGGATTCATGACCAAAATGCTCTCAAAGACATGACGACCGCTTATTTTGCACGGTTATATACAACGGCGGGATTTCGACACTATGCCCCTTTACTTGATCAATGCGGCCAATTGGTAACCTTTGAAATGAATGACCAGCTAACTGATTCTGTCACGATGGAGGAGGTTCGGCAAGCAACCTTCTAGATGGGGACTACCAAGGCACCCAGGGCCCGATGGGTTAAACGGCCTATTTTATCAAACACACTAGGACATTGTTAAAGAAGACCTCTTTCATCTAGTTCAGAATTTCTTCAAGTTGGGGGTAATGCCTAATGGGATTAATCACATTATCACGCTTATTCCTAAGATCCCTCAACCAGAGCTGCTTGAACAATATCGCCCAATTAGCCTATGCAATTTTGCATACAAGGTCATTTCTAAGGTACTGGCTAACAGACTTAAACCATGGTTGCATACTCTAATTTCTAAAGAGTAGTCAGCTTTTGTGAAAGGCCGACAGATACAGGATAATATTCTGATTGTCCAAGAAGTTATTCATCAGTTTAGATCGCGTAAGAGACAGTGTAAATTCAGTGCGATTCTCAAAACGGACATGACAAAGGCGTATGATCATGTAGAATGGGATTTTCTTCAAGATTATCTACTGAAATTGGGCTTCCATCAATGATGGGTTCATTGGATTATGTAGTGTATTACCACGGTGGCTTACAACGTGAAGTTTAATGGGGAGCACTTGCCTTATTTCTATCCATCTCGTGGTCTCCGCCAGGGTGATCCTCTATCCCCTTATATTTTTATCCTACTGGCTAATATTTTATCGAATCTTATTACACAAGCAGTTAGTATCGGACATCTTAAAGGCATCCGTTTAAATAGATGGTGTCCTACCCTGTCTCATCTCTTTTTTGCTGATGATGCAACATTCTTCCTCCATGGTTGTGTCCAAGAATGTCAAAACCTTGCCAACATTCTAAACTTATATTGTGTGGCTATAGGGACAACAAATCAATCGCAACAAATCAGGTATCCTTTTCAGCAAACATTGTCCCACTACCCTTAAGGAAAACATGTCTATGGAGTTTAGGGTTCCTATTTTACAAAGTTGTGGCAGATATCTAGGCTTACCCTCAGCATGGGGTCGTTCGAAGAAAGAGATGTTTTCATGGATCTTAGCCGAGTCAATGCAAAACTCGAGGGGTGGAAAGAGAAATTCATTTCAAAGGGGGGTAAAGAAATTCTTATCAAATCGATTATTTAGGCTATCCCTACTTATGCCATGTCTATCTTTAAGCTACCCATTTTTATCTGTAGAGCTATTGAATAGAGAATTGCTCGCTTTTAGTGGAGAAATGACTAGAATAGAGGTGCTGTCCATTGGCTAAAGTGGGACATTATGAAAAATAGAAAAGCTGTTGGAGGAATGGGATTATGTGATCTTATTGTTTTCAATAGAGCGATGCTTGGGAAACAGGCTTGGCACCTGTTACAGTAGCCTCAATCATTATGGAGTTCATTCTTTAAAGACTTATGCTTTCACTGAACGGATTTCCTATCGTTTGTCAAAGGCTCTCGGCCATCCTAGGGCTGGTAGAGCTTACTTATGGGCAGGGATGCTATATTACAGCACACGCGCTGGTCAGTTGGTAACGGTAACAACATCAAAATAAGGGGCGATCGGTGGCTACTTATGGGTATTCCGCATGGTCCTAACTCACGAGATGAACCTCTCATGGTGGTCGATCTAATTGATCAAAACCACCACAATTGGAACCAGATGCTGCTCCAACGTTTCTATGGAGAACAGATCACAGCAGAAGCTCTTACTATTCCGATAAGACCTCTTCATTCAATTGACCATTTGATATGGTCAGCCACAGCCAATGGTCAATATTCCGTCAAAAGCAACTATTTTGCCCTCTTACAGTCATTCAGCACTCAACCTAACGATGGCGCCTCAACATCTCAACAGAACCAGCAGGCATTATGGAACAAAATCTGGGCAATGAACACTAAACCGAAACTAAAGATCTTCCTATGGTCTGCTTGTCACAATGCCCTAGCGACGAAAGCAAATCTATTGCAAGACATATCATCACAGATCCTACATGCTCACTATGTCAACAGAATGCCCCAGAAACCATCGAGCATATTTTCTTAAACTGCACATGGACTCAGGCCATCTGGACTGATCCCCAGATCAATATCCCAACCCCAACGAACACAACTGAGTGTTTAGACTCCTGGATTACAAAAAGAGTAATTTTACCTCAGAACTCACCCGGTCTTTCCCTGATTGCTAACGCCCTTTGGCAGATATGGCAGATGAGGAACAATTTCACTTTTCGAAATCAGCAGCCAGATGCTTCCTATGCAGTGTTTACAACGGTGGCTCAAACAAAGTCTTCTTAGCTCCACTCTACAGCACTGCGATCAAGCCCTATTTCTTCCTCTCTGCACCCATCGCACCTCTGGCACCCTCCAGAATTGGGTATCCTCAAATGCAATATTGATGCCAATTATAAACCTGGTAGTGATGAAGGGTCCATTGCTTGTATCAGTAGAGATTCGAAGGGAAGACTTACGAATCTGTTTTCCAGCCGAGTCTAGGCTTGATTTTCTTTTGAAGCGGAGGTGTTGGCGTTGACCTACACTCTTCAGCATCTGCTCACGCAAAGACTCCACAACGCTTCTCTGGAGGTTGAATATGATTGTCTTCTTCTTATCGAATCATTGCAACGAATGCGACAGCCGCCATGGACTCTTCGCCCTTTGTTCGACAAAGCCACTGCTCTGCTCTCTAGGTTTTCTAACCTAAAATTACTTCACAACAGACATGAAGCAAACCTTGTAGCCGACTGGGCTGCGAAGGCCCGCAACTCCGACTCGGGCCATTACTTGATGTCAGCCCATAACTGCATCCTATTTCCTCCTTTTGTTTTGCTTGATCTAGTTTATGTTGACGCACTTTCTTCAGGTTGTAATGTTTCCTTATATTAAATGCAACAAGTATGGTCGACCAAAAAAAAAAAAAAAAAACATTTCTCCTCTTTGAATTGATTTCTCCCTCAACAGACAACGAAAAATCTTCTCTCCCTCTTTGTTTAACTTGTGCATTTCCATTTTAGCTCTCCACTCATCTTATGTAGACCGCGCCAAATTTAGAATTCCAAACCCAACAAATTTTTAATCTCTCTCTTGCCACAAAGAGACACCGACTTGCTATTCTAAGGCCAATCCTAATCAACGTTGACAAACAATCATGGCGGATGAATTTATCACCTTGGTCGCTAGCCATGCCAATTTTTTATTATGAGACCACTACGGTATTTCTCTGCTCTAGGGGTACTACTACTACTATTGCTTCTTCTTCTTCTTCACAATATTTCTCCACTCTCAGAGTAATACTACTACTACTACTACTACTACTACTACTACTACTACTTCTTCTTCTTCTTCTTCAAAATATACAGTCTCTCATTCTAGAAATTGTGAATCTCCTGTCAGTGCTACAAGTTTTCTCTGGGTATCTCCTTCCCTATTGTTATCTACACCTCTATCGCCAAGAACACAACTCTTGACTTCGTCCTCGTTAGCAGCTTGATAATATTTCCATCTCCCTCTTTGTCTCGCCACCGCTGCTCCAACCCTTGCACAACATTGTTGCCCCACTGTGTCTCCCCTCCCTCATCTCTATCTATTTGCAGCAACCTAAAATGCATCTCTCTATCTACTCGCAGCCACTAGGCTTAACACAGCTAGAGCCTTCCCTCGTCAACAAGGATAACAGGCGATGACAACAAGCTAAGATTTGATGCTCACTCTAGTGCTGCTTGACTAAGCCCTAGAACTAGGGCTTGACTCACCTTCACATTTGGGTTGATCCTATGTCAACGGGTTAGATCAGTCCCAATCTGAGGTCGAAAGGCAAAGAAGAGAGAGATATAGGCACAATCAGGTTGATCTAAGCATTCGTTTAATTGTTGTTGAGCTTGGAGGCGCTACAAGGTTGCGAGGTCACTAGCAATAAAGCTCATCGTCTCAACTGGAGTATGACAACTCATCATCTTTTGTGAAGAAAAAGCAGAGGAAGGAAGTTGGTTTGAAAAGATTCAATTTTTCTTCTTTAGTTCCAAAGAATGGTTAAAGGATGGGAGGAGAGAGTAAAGGAGCTACACAAAGTGGGCTTCATGCGATGAACTTAGAAACCGAACCAACTGTTGAGTCTTGGTTTGGGTCAAAATACATGCACTTCCATATGGTTCGATTCAATTCGGGCATAATGGAAACCCGCCCTGAGCTATTAACAGCCCTAATACTTTTATGTAGCTAGTGTATCCACCCATGGTTTGCTTCTAAGTGAGTGGCATTCTCCCAATTCATTGGCTGCTTATGCGAATAAGGACTAGGCTGAGTGCTGTAATACTCAATGTTCCACCTTGGGTTTTTGTGTCCTTCTCAGCACCAATCTTATTCCATAGACTACCAAGAAGCAACCTAGCATGGTCCTTTATAATTTAGAAGCTGAGTATCCTACCATGGCTCAGTAAGTTGTTGAGACAATTTGGATTCACCATTTACTTCGTGAGCTAGAGGTCATCTTTTTTTTCCTCTCATCGTATGTTGTGACAACCCACCACCTCCCTTGCTCTCAACCCTATGTTTCATCATCACACCAAACACATTGAGTTGAATATTTACTTTCCTTGAGAGCTAGTTGCTCATGGCAATCTATATGCTTGCTGTCTATAGCAGATTAGCTGGCAAACATTTTCACCAAAGGACTACATAGTATGCGACACGCACTATTGAGATCCAGTCTTTCAATTCTTAGGCCTATTTTGAATTGAGAGGCTTTTAATATGTAATTGATATGTTTCATAGGGTCTTTCTTTAATGATTTTTCTATATGTAGTTTGCTAAAAGTAATCATTCATACAAATATATATCATACGGCCCTAATTAAGGTCAAATCACCATAGATATTTTGTCATTATCTGATTCTAGAGATTAACACTTGTCAAGATATCACGTCTCACTCCGACACTTCTTTGTATTGTATACAAAGGAAAAAAAAATAGGAAAAAAAAACAGAGAGAGAATAGGGTGCACATGTAATTCGTCTCCGTGGATAACGTGATTTACCAAAGCAATCAATCGAATAATAAATTCACAGAAATAACGTGGCAATATTTTGTTCCAAGGCGGATGCTAACTTTAACCGAGAAGAGAGAAGTGTATTTTAAAGACATTATCTTCTGGTTTATATTTTTATTGCTCCAAGGCGGATGCTAACTTTGACCGAGAAGAGAGAAATGCATTTTAAAGACATTATCTTCTAGTTTATGTTTTTTTTTGCAAACAATCGAATAATAAATTCACATAAAATAACTTGGCAAGATTTTGTTCCAAGGCGGATGCTAACTTTGACCGAGGAGAGAGAGAGAAGTGTATTTTAAAGACATTATCTTTTGGTTTATATTTTTATTGCAATCAATCGAATAATAAATTCACAGAAAATAACTTGGCAAGATTTTGTTCTGAGGCGGATGCTAACTTTGACAGAGGAGAGAGAGAGAGAGAAGTGTATTTTAAAGACATTATCTTCTGGTTTATATTTTTATTGCAATCAATCGAATAATGTATTCACAGAAATAACTTGGCAAGATTGAGATTGTCAAAATGTTGAATATTCCCATAAGTTCGGTCGACAGGTTATTATGCTCTAAGGCAGAGTCAAAATGAAGATGGCAAACTTCACTTTGCACCATCACTTTGCATTTCTCTTTCTCTTGGCAGCTCCTTTGGTAGCTTTTGCTACCAGTACTTCTGATGATTTCCTGCAATGCCTCTCTCTTCACTCCGGAAACGCATCTGTAATCTCTAAACTCGTTTATACTCCAGTCAACTCTTCGTACTATTCTGTCTTGGACATTACCATACAGAACCTGCGCTTCTTGACTCCTGCTGCTCCGAAACCTAATTACATCGTGACGCCGCTCGACGTCTCCCAGGTCCAAGCCTCCATCATCTGCTCCCGACAGTACGGACTCCAAATGAGGACCCGAAGCGGCGGTCACGACTACGAAGGCCTTTCGTATTTGTCCGAAGTCCCGTTTGTCATTCTCGACATGGAGAATTTCCGAGCAATCTCCATGGATGCAGAGGACAAAACTGCATGGGTCCAATCAGGTGCAACGATCGGTGAGCTTTACTATAGAATCGCCAAGAAGAGCAAAACCCTAGGCTTCCCGGCCGGCCTCTGCCCCACGGTTGGCGTTGGGGGGCACTTCAGTGGCGGAGGCTATGGTACGCTGCTGCGCAAATATAGCCTTGCTGCTGATAATGTAATTGATGCGCAGTTGGTCGACGCCCAGGGTCGGCTCTTAGATAGAGAATCAATGGGGGAAGATCTCTTCTGGGCAATCCGAGGTGGAGGAGGCGGCAGCTTCTGCGTAGTAGTGTCCTGGAAAGTCAAGCTAGTCCCAGTGCCGTCAACCGTCACCGTGTTCAAGATCCTGAGGACATTGGAACAAAATGCGACGAAACTCGTGCACCAGTGGCAACTTGTCGCGAACAAGCTCCCCGACGACATATTCATATCGCTGACGTTGCAGAGCTACAACTCCAGCCCCAACGGGATGATGACGATGCAAGCCATTTTCGACACCCTCTACCTCGGCGGGGTCGACTCGCTCCTCGAGGTGACAAGTAGCCGCTTCCCGGAGCTCAACGTCACGAGACTGGACTGCACCGAGATGAGCTGGATCGAGTCCGTCCTCAACTTCGCGGGTTTTAGCGGAGAGCCATTGGAAGTCTTGCTCAACAGGAGCTCCAACACCAAAATTTTCTTCAAGAAAAAATCGGATTATGTGAAGGAGCCAATCCCTGAGAGTGGCTTAGAGGGCATGTGGGAGAGGTTCTTTGAGGAAGATCAAGGGGTGCCTATGATGACTTGGGTCCCCTCTGGTGGGAAAATGGCAGAAATTTCTGAATCTGCCATTCCCTTCCCTCACAGAGCTGGGGTTTTGTACAAGATCCTGCACGCCGTGGAATGGACAACCGGAGGCAACGAGGTTGCTCCAAAGCATGTGAGTTGGATACGAAGCTTCTACAGTTATATGGCGCAGTATGTGTCGAAATCGCCTCGAGAGGCCTACATCAACTCCAGGGATCTCGACATAGGAATTAACAATGTAATAGGTGACACGAGTTATAAGCAAGCCAGCGTTTGGGGAAAGAAATACTTCAAGAACAATTTCGACAGGTTGGTGCGTGTGAAGATTGCGGTCGATCCTGACAACTTTTTCCGGCACGAGCAAAGTATTCCTCCGTTTTCATCTTTAAAGAAAAGGAAGAATAGCCGAGTTTCGATGTGTTCATCACAATAACAAGATGATACTTTGGAATCAATGGAACATTTGACCATGTCGATGTTTAAGCTTTGTGCGGGTCATTTGTTAAATAATATTTAATTATTTGAAATTTTAGTTTTAAATTTTTATATATCGTATATTTAATTATAAAAACAGGATTAAGAGTTATTAAGAAGTAAAACGGGTAAAAAAATTTACTTAATTTAATATATGTAACATGACAAATAGGGCATTAAGTTCTAGGTTTTTGTTAAATAATGTGGTATCTAAGCAACGGGAAGAGTTATCTACATAGCGATTAATGGATTCCTATATGAATTGTTAGGTAAACCATTGCTCTTAACCATGCTCGGCATGGCTTTCTTTTTATTCTTTTTTTATAATTTAATCAATGTCAAGTATATTTTGCTTCTCATTATAATAATGACCTGAGTCCTTTAGTTATTGTGTTCCTAAAATAATAGCAAATTTATTTCGTAAAAACTTCCTTCAATTTGTTAATGACATAATGGGATGCACGAAGGGGGAAAACCTATGAAGCATGGACACGCTGTCTGAGCTTCCGTGTTGTGTCCGACACGTGTGTTGACGTGTCCGACATGCTCAAACACGTTGGGACACGCGATCAACGTATGTCAAATTTTTTGAATGTGGTCAACTTTTCTTAACACGTTCAGACACTCGTGTTCGAGAGAGGATCGTTGAAGAAGACGATGGAGGAGGGTGGAGATGAGGGTGAGGAAGTGGAGGCGAGAATCGTTGAAGAAGACGATGGAGGAGGGTGGAGATGAGGGTAAAGGAGGGCCAGAGGAAGAGCATAGACTGGATTTAGAGGGTCATGGTTGCGATGTTGCAATGGAGGGGTGGCGGCAAGGCTAAGGCTACGAATGAGAAGGAGGAAGGGCCGGAGGCAAGGTGGTGAGGCAACTGAAAGAGAGGAGAGGTCATGCGAGCAAGGCTGAGGCTGTTAACAGGTGAGAAGGAGGAAGGGAAAGGTGGTGAGACAACTGAAAGAGAGCAGAGTGGGGAAGAGAAGGACTGTTAACAGGTGAGGCAGGGGGAAGAAAGGGAAATAATCGAAGTCGGAGGCGGAGGCAGAGGGGGAGGGGGGCGCGTGGGGGTGAGGGGGAGAGAGAAACAATAGGTGATGGCCCATCACAGATGGGGTTGGGGGGACAAACGAGGGAAAGGAATCATAGGGGTGGCGTGGGGTGGGAGAGAAAATTAGGGAAATGACAGGTCATTTGGGGGAGAAAAGAGGAAAAGAAATGAGAGAGGGTGGGGGGTGGGTTTGAGGTGGCGTGGGGGAGAGAGAATGAGGGGGTGGGGGGAGAAAATCAGGGAAAGGAATCATAAGGGTGGTGTGGGGTGGCAGAGAAAATCACGGAAATGTCAGGCCATTGTGGGGAGAAAGGAGGAAAAGAAATGAGAGAGGGTGGGGGTGGGTTTGAGGTGGCGTGAGGAAGAGAGAAATGAGGGAGGAAAATAAATTTTGGGAAATGAGGGTTTAGGAAAAATAATGGTGGAAAATAATTTTTGGACGGCAATGTTATATTTGTTAAAAAAATAAATTAGCTGAAAATAATTTTCAAAAATAAAAATATTAAAAGTTAAATAATGATAAATTTTAATTAGTATAGAAGATCATGGATTTTTTTAAATAAATTAATTATAATTTTTTGTTATTCATGAGTTTCATCTATAAAGTTAGAAATATATTCTCAAATATGGATACACATTAACTATTAATGTCTTTCAAATTTCCTATAAATAGATTTATTAATATTATTAGCGTAAATTTATTGTAAGTTCTTTTTTATTATTTATTTATTTGTGAAGTTGAATCAAATTAATTAAAAATAAAAATATTCATTTAATATATAACGCGTCGAAATTCTTTATTTTTGAAAAATAACGTGTTGGCGTGTCATATCGTGTCGTGTCGCGTGTTCGTGTCGTTGTAAGGAGTAAGAAATGGACAAAAAAAAATTAAAAAAAAAAATTATACAATATATTGTTTTGTTAGTCATGAACTTCGTAGTTTCTAATACTACTTTAATTGTAGCTTTTTGCTGTTTTTGAAATAAGAGTGCAATGGCCTAAGTAGAGTCGACATGCGACACGACACAACACAACACTACACGTCGACACGTCATTTTTAAAAAATAAAGAATTTTTTTGACACGTTATGTATTAAATTAATATTTTTATTTTTAATTAATTTAATTCAAATTCATAAATAAATAAATAAGAGCCTATAATAAATTTACACTAATAATATTAATAAATCAATTCATTTGAAATTCGAAAGATATATTCATAGTTAATGCGAAACATGTTTTTAATTTTAACAAAAGTTATTGATGAAACTAATAATTAATAAGAAATTAGAATCAATTCATTTAAATAAATCCATGATTTTTTAGAATGACCAAAATTTATCATTATTCAAAATTCAATACTTTTATTTTTTGAAATTATTTTTTAATTTCATTTATTTAATTTTTCAGTTAAAAAAATCCCCAAAATCCACCCTTCTTTCCTTCGTCCTTTTCCCTCCACCCCAAATTTATTTTACCTCTTTCCCTCCCCCACCACTTGACAGTGACAGGTAAGCTGACACTTCCCCTCCCCCTCATGCCATCAAGATCTCCTTTCTTATTTTTTTTTTTGGGTTTCTTTATCAAAAACCCCTAGCGAGCCCTCCTTTTCCTATTCCTCCTTGCCGCTCACCGCACGACCTCCTTCCCTCCTCTCCTCTTCCTCTTGACCCTTCTCCTCCTCCTCCTCTCCGCACGACCCCCTTCCTCTAATCTTCCTCTTGATCCTTCTCCTCCTCCTCCTCGTCGCTAATCCATCGCAACAGTGGTAGCCCTCGCCGCTCTCTCTAGCCGTCTTTCGCCGTCGCAGTGGTCCGTTCGTGGCTTCGTCTCGCAAGCGGGAGTTTGCTTTCTCTCTCTTCTTTCTCTCTGTTCAGCTCTTTCTCTAGCCATCTCTCGCTGTCACGATGGTTCGTTCGTGGCTTCATCTCGCCGGCGCTTGCGGCCTCTGCTCCCTCACCCTCCCTCACCTCCACCCTCCTTCAGTCTTCTGGACACATGTCGACACGTGTGTCGAGAAAAGTTGACCGCGTGTTTGACGTGTCTGAGCGTGTCGACGTGTCTAACACGCTCCGACACGTGTCGAATATGACACAGAAGCACAGACTATCCGTGCTTCATCGATTATATCAATTTTGGGATTTTTGTGGTAAAAAAATTAGTTTGAGGTAAATTTATCACAAATGTGCACATTTGAAAGTTTCCGTGGTATTAACCATTTTTAAAAATACTTCTTATCATCCAATCATGATAATCATATGGAGTTGGAAACAGACATTACCTTTTGCTTCTCGAAGGTGTGTTATCCTATTTTATCAACTCATATCTTGTAGGGCAAAAATATTCCAAGGGAGTTTTGCTCCTCATTACACTGCCAACTTTGCAGTCATGATTTTCAGGCGTTGATCATCAAATTTGCGACCCGGTCCGAATCCAAGATCTACGGGATTCTACCATGCATAATTCCTGACATTCAATAGAATATATCAAATACAAAAAAAGAAAAAGAAAGAAAAAGAATGCATTTTCAAGAGTTTTGCATGAAAAGGCCTAATGGACTTTTAAAGGAGAACAATCATTAAAAATAATAGATAGGCCGAATGCATTCTTCACTTTTATTTTGAAAAAAAATGGGCCTCATGTCTTATCGGATGAGTCTCATGGAAAACTCCCTTTGAATAAACGCACCAAATGTTGAGGCCGATTGCAATATTAAAATGGGCCTCACCTAATAGGAGGTCCAATTCATTTTTTTTTTTGGAACAGTTGTAACACTTGATTTTGCCCAATGAAAATACATGGGTAATATAATGATTTTAAGCATGGGTCCATAAATAGAAGGAAAGAAATTAAAGTGTTGCAAGAAGCAACACGAATGAAAAGGTTAATCGCAGCACAAGAGCATAAACATGCTCAAGACTTGTGATTGTTCGACTCCAATTGGGTGGGGTATACTATAAACGTAAGGCTTCCATTTCACGCATCAAAGGCTTCCCATGAAATGAGCATAATCAAGTCGGCTTACTACCATTTACCACTCCTACACGACTTCGGCTTCCTCAACACCTTCTCAATTGGCTTCCTAAACATGTCGGATCTATATCTGGCTTTTTGTCAAACATATGATTATGACACTAAGGATGTAAGAACAAAGCAACCGCAGGACAAAGGTACAACCTCTATGATTGAAGAAGAGATTTAGACTTCTCAATGACAACAAATGACGACAAACATGCATCAACAAAGGAAATCCAGTGACTTAGTGTTGGCATGATGATGAGATCGTCGCAATGCCATGTGACAGGTCACAACTGAGGATCGGAGAATGACGCGAGATTTCTGCTACTGCCATCACCTCAAACCTCTTGCAAGCTTCTCAAGCTCCTACTACCATCATGTCGCCTTTGCGAACCTTGTTGAATTGGCCAATCTCATCTGGGAAGGGAATGGTACTTAACAACGGGTTTTAATGCTCAATATATTCATGTAGTTTCCATCCACCTAACAACTTAAGATTTTGAATTAGATTTTTTATCATGATATTGGGGCCAATGCTATCCCTTTTGTGAATGTGTGTCCACCTCCATTTGTCAAATTCTATGTGCTATGGTCAAAATTACATGGACCAATGGGTTGTAAATGCTCTATATATGCATCTAATATCATTCCATTTAACAACTTAAACTTTTTGGTTGGACTTTTTAATATCATTTATGCATGTGGAAAACTTTTTGCTTTGCAGATTGCATGAATTCACTAAATTGTTGATGAACGAAGATCAATGAAGGACTTCGAGGATTTTGTGATGATGACGCTCGGCAACAATGAAATTGGAATCACTCGACAGAGATATTCAGAGGCTGGTCTGGGTCTTGGCCAGGCTCACGCATGCACTGAAGCTCCCAGGGCCCAATGATGGGCGAATGGGCTACTGAAGAAAATAGGCCTGATCTCTGGACATCATGGGCTCAAGTGATGAGCATATTGGACTTAAAATATGGGTTGAACTTGATGCGTTTGGGTTTTGTTTATTGCTTTTCTTAAAATATGGGTTGAACCTGATGCGTCTGGGTTTTTTTTTATTACTCCTCCTCCTCTTCTTCTTCTTCTTCTTCTTCTTCTTCTCTTTTTTTTTTTCTTATTTATTTATAATTAATTTTTTCATTCATTTATAAAAAAATTCCAAATAAGAACCTAAAATGCCTTCACTTTCTCAAATTATAGCATAAAGTTGACTTTATTTCAAATAAAAGCCTGAAGTGCCATCATTGTTTAAAATAAAGGCATGAAATGGATTTTGTTTTATGTAAGAGCATAAAGTAGTTACGTTTGTTTCAAATAAGAACCCAACTTTCTGATTGATAAGTGAATTTTCGTCATTTACCTTTTTATTTGATTTTTTTCCTTTCTTTTTCTTTTTTTCTTTTTTTTTTTTTTTTCTTTTTATGGTTTGTCTTCCTTCTTCGCTGGTGGTCTTTGGCCCGCCTGCCATTGATGATTCTCAAAGAGGTTTGGGTAGGGTTTGCCCTTGTTGGCCACAAGCGAGAGACGGCCTTGCCTTGGGGGAGGTGGCTCTCGTGACCATTGGTGAGGTCGGCCCTTTTCCAATCTGGGCGAAGGTTGCCTTGCCAGTGGTCGGTGAGGGATGGCTCGCCTTGGGCGAGGGCGCCCACGTTGGTCCTAGGCAAGGCTGACCCTTGCTAGATTGGGCAAGGGTGGCCTTACTCGCGATTAAGGAGGGCTAGCAAGCCCTTGCCAACCCTTACCAGCAGTTGGCGAGGGTCGCCGAGCCCTCGTTGGCCCTTTCTAGCGGTCGCTAGCCCTTGCTTGTAGCCATTGGCCCTCGCTGGAAAGAAAAAAACAAGAGAAATGACTAGAATAAAATAATTTAAACTTAAAATTATATTTGGACATAAATGCCCTTTGATTGGTTGGAGTATTTAGCCGACTAGCGACTAGCGAGGTTAGGTCCTTATTTGAAATAACTATGATCACTTCAAACTCTTATTTGAAACAACCACAATTACTTCAAGCTTTTATTTGACACAATGTTCACTTTGATTTCTCATTTTAGAAAATGAAGATACTTTGGGCTCTTATTTGGAAGTTTTTCTTCATTTATTATCTATTTCTCATTTTTTCAAAAGGTGTCCATGTCCTGCTCATGCACGCCCTAAGTCATCGGGCACCAAGCTTGGAGCCACAAAGGCCAAGTTCAAACACCAGTGCCTATGCCGAGGTGTTCAATGGCCAGGCCACAGTACATGGCTCTCGTGTCCAAGTCATAGATACTCAAGCTTAGTCCCAATGCCTGCTCTCAAGTTGTTAGTGACCGTGTCCTGGTACCTGCTCCTGTGCCCAAGTCATTAAGACCTCCTTGAGTTCATTGAAGTCAAGCTCAAGACCCTACTGCTAGTGCTCGGATTTGTCGAGGCCAAGTCTCTGACGGCCATGCTTGGGAACGTGGCTCTTGTGTCCAAGTCGCAGGTGCTCAGATATGGGTCTATCAAGGTTGGCCTTGGCCCACACAGGCCCAGAAGTTGGATAACGTGGTTCTAGAAACCAATTTATCGAATAATATCATCATCTAATAACAGAAAAAACTCGGCAAAATTTTCTTTGTTTGGCCAATACAACTTGGCAAGAGTGAAATTGTCTAATTGTTGAACATTCCCATTAGTTGGTCGACAGATTATTTTCTGAGGCGGATGCAAACTTTGAACAAGAAAAAAGAAATGTATTCCAATAGATGACTAATACAACTGAATCATGTGGCTTTTGCAATGGAAATATGTCTCAAAGACATTCTCGAACCAGCTTGGACGTTTTCTTTGGTTTACATTTCTAATGCAGATGGACCACTGGCATAATTTTCCGAAAAAGGTTTAAATAATTTTCTCATGACATAAAAAACGTGATTCATTTCAGATAAGCTAGGCTATTTGGTGAAAATATATACATAAAGAAGAAAATCATGAGACATGATGGGTCACCATAGATTGTGATATAAGCTCATAGATCATGTCAATCATATTTTAAAGGTTTAATACCATTAAAAATCACAAATTGTACCCATATAACACATTTATTCCTAAGTAATTTTCTTATTACAAAAAATCTCAATCTAGTACCCCTAGCCTAAATCTACCCTCCATTTGTATTCTGTTCAATATTCCTCAAAATGCATATGTTAATTTTCCCTATTGGATCTGTCATTCTCCATGTTAGATTCGTCTTGTAGTCATATGCTATGTGTCTTGACACGTATACATTTTAAGGGAACATTAGACAAAATGCTGACGAAGGATAGGCTTGGATCAAGGATACCAATTTGGAATTCTTTAAGGGAAGGAAACTAATTTGGAGTAAATGTCAATTTTTTTGGTTTAACTATATCGCTAACTATAGTATTTTCAGTGGAAAAATAAGTTTCCAAAAGCGGTGATATTCATGCATGTTGGACGGATCAGGAAAATCAATATAGCGTCTTTTTAATTCGTGTGCTAAAAGCCGTAGTTATGTTACGAAGAGTCCCAAAGCCACAGCACCTTTATGTTTTCTTTTTTTTTTGGTCAGTCCTACTCTAATCCTATTCTAACACTCACTTTCAGACTTTTGCCCTTGCCTTCTTGCAGGGCGCGGGAGTCGAAACCCACTCCTGAAATGAAATCGTCCCCACCCCAATCCCCCCTGAGAAGATGGGGATTTGAACCTCCAACCTCCCCCTTCCAAGTTAGAAGGGTGGCCACTAGAGCGAACCCCTAGTGGTTTATGTTGAATAGCAACTTCCTGAAAGATGATATGTGCCTCGCTATAATTATGTAGGTGCCCATTATAAAAGCCGCAACATTTCATAGTTGAAGCAGCTTTCTAGAGCACTAGACCAGACAGTCCCTCAATGCATGATGCATTTTTTTGACACGAAAAATTTGACAAGCTTATGGCTATTATTGACGCATACAATCTCAGTTCATAAGGGCAAAATTTGATTGAAGTATATGAACACGACAGTCAACAAATTGAAGGAAACTGATAACTCATTAATAAAGTCATCAACAACAAATAGTGCAATGATTATCGACGTTTGCCTTCACCAGTCAATAGCTTGAGGGAGATTGACAATTCCCCGATAAACTCATGGACAACAAATACTTGCGAAATTCGCTGAATGTTGAAGCAGTGTTGTTAATGAACAAAACAAATGATTGTGAATACATCCATCTATGACGAAGATGCCGCATTGACACGAACACGGGATTGCTAGCTAGTTATGCCTATGATCTCGAGATTTGCAACTTCTTATGGATAATCATTGCTGATGAATATTATATTGTGTCTAATATTTGTAACTTCTTATAAACATCTGTAAATAGTATTAAGAAGTTATTAGTGAATTCAAAATCTACCACCGCTTATATACAAGCGCTGATGGATGAATATAAAAGCTCACATTGTAATCATAGTAGAAAAACACAATCAATATCAAAACATCGGTTCTTCTACTTTTACTTTCATCTCTAATTTCCTGCGCATTTACTCTTCCAACACTCAAATTCTCGCACCCATCGCCTTTCTCACAACCTAAAAATTCAAGTAATTTGCATTTCAATTCCTTTACATTGACGCCATCTACTTTCGTATCCAACATCAATAAAGAAGCCCTTTCCTCGACATTCGCCCAATCGATTCATTTGTTGAGATTTTTCCCCTTTTTGGTGAAACCCGTTGCTGAATGAATAGGAGAAACTTCTCACACCATTCGCGATCAAATGAATCAATGCTTTACTTATCTGGAAGATGATAGAAAGTCAAACCGCCCACATTCGTATAAAATTACACGCACGTCTTTATCGAGAACCAAAAATCGATTAATTTCGTCCATACGTTTATCATCAATTGGAAGAGAAGATACAAAAAATCGACTTTCGACGGTCGTGCCCTCGCGTGCACTATAGATAAGATACCCTTCGTATAGGTGGTAATGCAAGCCCAAAAGAACGAAATGACAAACGAAGATGCAAAGCTTCACCATGCATCATCACTTGGCATGTCTCCTGCTCTTTTCAGCTCCTTTAGTAGCTTTTGCTATGAGCACTCCTCAGAATTTCCTGCAACGCCTCTCTCTTCACTCCGAAAACGCAACTGCAATCTCTTAACTCGTTTATACTCCAATCAACTCTTCGTATTCTTCCGTCTTGGACATTACCATACAGAACCTGCGCTTCTTGGCTCCTTCTGCTCCGAACCATTACTCATCGTCACACCGCTCCATGTCTCCCATGTCCAGCCGCCATCATTTGCTCCCGACGGTACGGAATCCAAATGAGGATCCGAAGCGGCGCTCACGACTATGAGGGTCTTTCATACTTGTCCAAAGTCCCATTCATCATCGTCGACATGGTGAATCTCCGATCGATCGCTGTGGATGTCGAGGATTGATGGTTTTTATTTATTTATTATTATTTGATGGGCCAAGTTAAGCCCATCTGTCCATGTTGTGCCAAAAGCTGGCCCATAAGTGAAGAGCCCATGAGAGTGCAGTTACTGTTGTATAAATAAATAAATAAAAAGAGGGAGAACATTGGTTAACAAACAGTGAAAAACACATAACATATTTCCCTCTCTCCTTGGACAGCAGTGTTTTCTCTCTTGATGAACGGAATTCTAGGGCCTCAATTCATTCTTCCAAGACTGCAATGGTAATTAATCTGTGATAAACAAGGTATGTCCGTTTCCATGATATATCTTTTGATTGGTGTTACATGTTCTTCCCGAGCACGTTTCCCGCGTTCGTTTCGGATATTTGATCATTCGAGTATCGATTTTTTTTCTTAGGAATTTGTTTCCAACATTGGTATCAAAGTGATATTGTTCATGTTTCCCGATCATTGTTGATGTTTATCAATTGTTTTTGGCCAAATTTTTTAGAAAGGTTGCCATCGGACGTGGACAGAAATCCCGACAAGACGGTATTGTTCGCCCCCCTTTTTTGATTTTCCGTGAATCAAAACTCATTTTTGATAGTGTAGAGTCGTAGTTCTCGTCAAGACGAGAAAAATGTTGGGTGGCCAGCCACTAGGGATTGTCGGACGCGCTACCAAGTGCGGCCAGAAGGAGAGGCCTCATTGACGCGTGCATGCCACACGCGAGGTAACCACCTTATGTGTGCGCCACATGTGCCAGATGACGTCATCATGACGTCAACCGGCGGTTGTTCGCGCATGCGCAGGGCACGTGCTGGTGATGTCACGATAACGTCACTCGTTCAATTGACTCACCCGTGTTTGACCCAACTCAACTCGTTTGACCCGACCTAGTCTCCATTAACCGTTGACTTCTTTTACTGCATTGACCATTGACTCGTTGGTTGTTGACCCAAAAAAAATGGAGAATGTGTTTCCTTTTCAATTATGTCCCTATGAATTATAAGTAATCCTTTTTTGTTTTGCATTTGTTGCAGGAACAATGCCTCCCCTTCGTATGTGTACACCTATTCGTGCACAGTCAGAAAGACAAAAGACGAGGCTTGCAAGGATGATAGCTGAGTTGGTTGATTATCGATGGGAAAGTTGTGATTTAATTGAATATGTTCTCGAGGTCAATAAGAAGATACAAGAAATCATTTGGAAAGGTTATCCCATGCCAGTTTTTAAGATAGTCTGATTCTTCATTAACACTCTTCCATTTGAATGGCAAAGAGTGTTGAATCACCTTTGGGAGGTCAACGTGATTCATGATTATAAAAAACTTGTAGTGACTTTTTTGAAGGAATATTATAAGATTGAAGTCACAAAAAGCTTCGATCCAAGGAATGAGTTTAATCTGGCGGGGGATGAACGTGCGAAGGAGAAATCCTAAGGGATTTCCGTTTGTTTTTCCATGGTTGCCAAATGTGCCTAAAGAATTTTCAAATGAAATTTCCGAGAAATTAAAAAAATCATTCCATGTTCATAGGTTGACTTGGCGTTAGCTATTACTAGTGGTGTTTACTTAGTATGTTTTATGGATATCTTACGTAGATAATTTCTACCATGTTGATGTCGTTGTAGCAATTGGTGTATTGGTTACATTATGTAGAAATATTTTTATTCTATCCTTAATGGATATTCAATGTTAATTACTTCTGTTATTATTAGTTGTTATGGGTAGTTCATAGAAGTTTTTTTTTTTTTTTGGGTAAAATAGTCCATAGAAGTTTCTGTAGCTTCAAATAACTTATTTTACATAGAAGATTATATTAATGATAATTTCAAGTTAGGATTTTTGGATGATGATTAGAAATATAGTGACTTTTTTTTATTCAGAAACCTTATTTGAAATTATTCATTAATATGATGAGTTTATGCAAAATGGATACATAAATGATAGGCATTTATAATTCGTGCATGTGTGTCTGATATATTCGGATCCAATGGCTTCAGCAGCTAAGAGCATAGCCGTTGAATTGAATCAAGGTGAAAAGCTGAATGACGATAATTATGAAATATGTCATATGAAAATCTAATATGTGCTAGAAGAGTAAGAGACATTAGAACTTCTTAACCTGATTATGGAAGAACTTGAAGATGTGAACACTACACAACATAAAAGAGATAATGATGCATTTACTGCATGGAAGAGAAAGAACTCCCTTGCTCGCATTATGTTGCTGAGTAGCATGGAGAATGATGTCATGCGAGAGTTCAAGCATTTTGAGAATGCCAAAGAAATATGGAAAGCATCGGCAGCAAAATTTAATCATATATTGGTGACTAAACTGAGGCACCTCACTTTGAGGTTTGACTCTTATAAGAAGTCTCATGGTTAGACCATGAAATAATACCTAAGAAAGATGTCAAACATGATTAATGAGCTAAAGGATGCTGGCCATGTCTTGACTAACGAGCAGTAAGAGCAAACAGTGATCCGTTCCTTGCCTAAAAGTTGGGAGCATATGAAGGTGCACCCGACACACAACAAGAACATTAAAACCTTTGAGGAAGCAATGCACCATCTTGAGCTAGAAGAGGACCGCCTCCTGGTGGTTAAGCCGGAAACTAACATTTATTATGCTGGTTTTAGCTCTCAAGAAGCTTCAAGCTCCAAGTGCAAACGTCCTGATTCATTCAAAATGTGGAAAGGTAAGAAGAAAGTTCTTCGGAAAAAAAAAAAAAAAACCAAAAGTTAACCAACATGAAAGATGAAAGTGTCTTCAAATGAAGAAGTTGTCAATGATGAAGTGTTAAAATTGTGACAAGAAGGATCACTATACTTGCAATTGTCGCGGGCCAACTATTGATACCTAAATTTTGGACAACCCATTTAGTCATTTATGGCACAAAAATTAGGGATTAATGTTTAACCCCTAAAAAAATAAATTGCATAGCATATAATTTTATATGCATTTATTTTTAATTTGCATTTACATTAGACCAGTGACGGATGGGTTCGACTTGGTGGTTTTGAACTTTAATTTGGACTAAGTCCACAAGGAGAGTAAATTAGCCCGAGCCCGTTGTTTTTTTTTTTTCATTAATTATCATGTGAGAAATGAAGATTTGATATGTTTACGGTGGATTTTTGAAATTTAAGAAAATCGCATTATAATCTTATCTTTAGCAATAGGCGATAGAATCAGTGGAGAGAATATTCAGGAGATGAGGAAAATAAAATGATTTTTGTGATCGGGAGGTTATAGGCAATCTTCGTGTATATTGAAAAAGAGATGAAATATTTCATGAATATCACTTTTTTTGCTTATAAAAGGAGCCATGTACGGCGAGAGTAAGGGGGGGCTTTACTTTGTTCGAGAAAAAGAACATGAAAGTCAAAAAGTGAAGTGAGAGAGGGTACGTGTAGAGGGAGAGAAGTTCTTGTAGGTTTTCCTTCTACTGGTTTCGAAGTTAGCAAAGGGACCACTTTTTCTTCTGTTGAAAAGTGCAGCAGAGCACAACAACTGAGAGAGAGAGAGAGAGAGAGAGAGAGGTGAGTGAGACGTGAGAGGAAAAGAGAGAGAAAAGCAGCAAAAGTAGAGGAAGAAGGAGGAGACGCCTGCACCACCGCCGATCTACCTCCACTAGCCACCGTGGCGCCCGCCTTGCTTGCAACTCACTCTGCTTGTTGTGACCCAACACTGGCGCTCGAGCTCCCTTGCTGCTGAGCCACCACCGCCCGAGTGACGCCTCTATTTTGTTCGTGATTTGGCCTAGCCCCCTCGCCAATGCTTGCTAAAGCCGTGTCGATCCTTGTCGCCCTCACCAGTCGCGACACCAACAGCCCGTCGAAGCCGCCGCTGTGCCGATCCGTGTCAACCTGTTCCACATTGATTTTCCCTTCCACCCCGATGACACTGCTACTATCCCTGCTTTGTTCGCGTCTGCAAACCTCCGCTTGTGCCGCTCTGACCAATGACCCAACGCCAGTAGGCTCGCCCTCGCCAGAGCTCTAATCAACAGTGTCCCCTACTTGCTGTTGGTCCACTCAACGCCAATCCGCTTGCTGCCGCCCCTCACTGAAATGCCGACGACCAACCCCCTTGGCGACCCATCACCCCCGGTGAACATGAACTGCCAAGCCTCGTTTGGAAGAAAAGAAAAGAGAAAAAAGGAAAATCAATTTAGGTTGTTATTTATTTATTTATTTATTACTATTATTTTAATAGAATTATTCCTTAATGTATGATTGAAATTCTCGACATGAAGTAACCTCTTAAATTAGAGATTGACAGTCCGATTCTGCGCCTGAAATCCGACTTGCAATCTCTTGGAAATTTGCCAATCCGATCTCAAGCTCGAGATTCGATTCACGGTTTATTTAAAATTGACCAACCTGATCTCATCCGCAAAATATGGTTCGTCAATTTTTGGATATCAATCTTATCTTGTTTTGATTTGCCGTTATGCAGTTTGAGTCGATTTTGTAAAAAAGAAAAAAAATTCCAAAAAAATATTTGAATTATGATTAGGTTTGTTTTTTTAGAATATTCCTTGTCTTAGGATTATCCAGCATATTTAGAATAGGAATTTTAATTTTGGATTTTATAAATAAATAAAAAAAAAAATAACACAAAAATCATCATGCATATTTATGTAAAATCAGGGTATTATTTGCACGTCATTGCATATTAGGATACATTGCATGCTCTTTAGGAGAATAGAAAAATCATGCGCATGTTATATAGAATTAGGTTCATGAAATGCACGTCATTTAGTGATTGTTGCTAGGTCCATTTAATTAATGATCTTAATGCTCTCCGAAGCTGAACCACGATGCATTACTCCTGGCCAATCTTGGCCTAATTCCACCGTATTAAAATGTACCTGATAAAAATAATTGTGTGTGAATACACGGTCGGCCTGAGCCAAAAATATAATATCTTTACTTTAGAAAATCCCACTATTTATATAGAGTTTGAAAACATTTTTTATTTTTTCGTTGTAAACCGACGTCTGGTGATTTTCTAATTAATTACCGAAATTAATAAATTTTGAGATAATTTTCCAAAATTACAAATCACCCTCAAATTGCACAAATTAACAACTAGATAAATAAACCAACCACACCATTGCAATTAGTACGAAATTCTGGTCACCGGCTATCCCGGTCTAATTTCCAGAAAATAATTAATAAATAATTAATTTCTAAAATTAATTAAATAAATCAATTGAAATTCTAAAAATACTAACTTGGGCCAAAATTGCTAAATTAAATACCGATACTGGCCCAGAAAATTCCCGAACCCTTCTAGATAAATAATACAATTTATCTAGGCCTCACTTAATCTAATTTAACCACATAACATGCATAATTGCATAATTAAATTGCTAATTTAATTTAACTAACCACCTAATTCTTGATTAAATTAAACAAAACACCCTTAAACGTCATTAGCCTACTAAGAAGAGTTTACTGTATAAACTCATCGGTTTATTGTGGAAACTGGTTCACCACGACGATGATGTGACGATGGCCGAAACTTGAGTTTGCGACGGCGTTGACGGAGCTTGGACTGGGCCTAGAACCGGCCTAACACAGCTCAGCAAGGCTGAGCTTCGGCTTTGGGCTTTTGCAGGGCTACTGTTCCCGGGCCCAAGATGGGCTGAACTGCTGAATAATTGTGAGCTGGGCTGGGCTACAACTCGCAGGCTGCAGCGGCTGACTTGCGGGCTGAAGATGAGCTGCACGACCCAATGGAGCAAAGGACTGAGGAAAGTGGGCTGCTCAAGGGGCTTGGTGGAGATGGGCCGAAGAAGAAGCAGCAAAGGCCACCGTTGGGCCTCTAGAATTGAAGACCAACGTTGCTGGAGTCTTCGGGCAGCTGGACTCCACGGCGTTGAAGACTGGCGGTTGACCGAACAAGAAGACATGAGGAAGCAGCTGGACGTTGGCCACGTGGAGAAGGGATTGCACGAAGAAGCTGCTGGACTGCCCGGTGGAATGAAACAAATGATGGTGGACTTTGCTGGCAGGAGAGGTGGACGCTGGCTGCTTCGGTGCTGCGGGACGCGTGGGGAGGAGTCAACCTTGGGGGCTTCGGCAGCTGAGGGTTGACTCGCATGGGATGAGAGAGAGGCAATGAAGATCTGGATTGGGCTGAGCGATTTGTTGGAGAAGATGCTGGGCCGTTCGGTCGAAGTTCTGGGGCAGGGAAAAGAAGACACGAAGAAGACCGAAGATGGGTGGTCTTCGTGGTAACTTGAAGCTCACGAGCGAAGGGGTTTTGATGGAGCAGAAAAATTGAAGAGCTTCGGTGGCTTCCGTTGAAGAAAATTAAAGGAAAGCAGAAGCAGAGGAGGATCGGATAAGGAAGAGAACGGCCGAGCATGAGGGGAAAGCTAAGGAGGGGGCCCCAAAATCACAATCTCATCCCTTGCATTAATTCCATGTCCCCTATTTCTTTCTAACACGTAATTTCCACAATTAAACCAAGTTAAAGCCAAAGTTTCAGCTCTTAAATTAGCATCCGAATTTCATTGATTTGGGCTTCAATTGGCAGAAGAACAGCCCAAGTGCCATAAGCTTTCAAGACGGGAGGACACTTAAGTGCTATAACTTTAAAATGGTACACTTGAGTGCCGGTTTTGAAGTTAAATGGGACACTTAAGTGTTACTCCGGCGAAAATCCGGCCAAATAGCTTACGTGGCGACTTTCCGGCGAGTTTGGTCTAAAACGGCGTCGTTTTACACGTTGACGTGGTGTAGAAAATGCAAAAACGACATCGTTTTATGTCTGACGTATAAATAATAATATAAAAATTAATTAAATTAGATTTAAAATTAATTTTATTTAAAATATTCAAAAAATTAAAAAAAAATAAAAAAATTTAAAAAATTTTAAAAAATTAAAAAAAAAAATTTTAAAAAAATTAAGAAAATTTTAAAATTTTTTTAAAAATTAAGAAAAAAAAGGGGGGCTTGTTGAATGGGGCGGCTAAGGGTTGAGCCCTCGCCGCCGCCGCCTCCCCGCCGTCGCTGGGAAGGGCCGGCGATAGAGGGGGAGGATCAGCTGGGGTCGTCGGCCCCCGGTCGATCGACGGCGAGGGTTGCGAGCCCTCGCCGGATCGCGACGAGGGCCGCGACCCTCGCCCTAGATCTGGGCGAGGGCTCGCGGGCCCTCACCGGCCCCTGGCCAGTGCCTGGCAACCCCGGCCGACCCTCCCCACTCCGTCGCCAGCCCTTCTCGGGGGCGGGGAGGCGGCGAGGGCCCGCGACCCCTTGCCGGATCCGGGCGAGGGTCGCGGCCGTCCCAGATCCGGTGAGGGCTCGCGAGCCCTCGCGCGATCCGGCGAGGGCTCGCGGCCCTCGCCATCGGTTGGCAAGGGGCGGCGACCCGGCCGAGCCCCTCCGTCGCCGGCCCTTCCGGTGACGGCGGGAGGCCGGCGGCGGCGATGGCTCGGCCCTCATCCACCCCGTTCGACAACCCCCCTTTTTAAATTTTCTTAATTTTTAAAATTTTAAAATTTTCTTAATTTTTTAAAATTTTTAAAATTTTCTTAATTTTTTAAAATTTTTAAAAATTTATTTTTATTTTTTGAATATTAAATAAAATTAATTTTAAATATAATTTAATTATTTTTATATTATTATTTACACATCAGACACGAAACGGCGTCGTTTTTGCATTTTCTCCGCCACGTCAGCGTGCAAAACGACGCCGTTTTGGACCAAATTCGCCGGAAAATTGCCACGTCAGCCATTTGGCCGGATTTTCGCCGGAGTGACACTTAAGTCTCCCATTTTACTCCGATATTGGCACTTAAGTGTACCATTTTAAAGTTATGGCACTTAAGTGTCCCTCCGTGCCAAGTTATGACACTCAGGTGTCCCAACCTCGGCTTCAATTCTTCACCAAAATTCCCAATTTAATGTCCAGTTTCGTTGAAGAAAATGCCCATACCATTTCTACAAGTCCCTAATGCCAAATAACTCAGTTTGGAAGTCAAAACTCCCCTCAATTAGGCCAATCCGAATTTCCATTAATTTCGAATCGTCCGAAATGATTTTCCATAAAAATCTCGGAATCTCTTAAAAATCTTCAGAGGATAAGTCGACATTTCTAAAATAAATTGTAATTTGACAAACTTTCAATTTATAAAATCGGGTTCAAATTCACAGTTAATTTTAATCTAGTGCGACTTTAGCGTGACCTAGCCTATAGGGTAACTTTTAGGAATTTTTGGTGCAATTGACCCGTAATCGATTTATCTCGAGTCACAATATACATCTTTGACATTATCATTGTTATATTATCGACCTTGGTTATCGTGAAAATCTCAAGGTCTCAAATATGGACACAAGGTACCCAAAAACGACAGATAATCGGTTTAGTGCCGATCGACGAAAATTTTACAATCAAGTGGAATCACCACACTTAATCACACACCTAGGTCAAAGATGTAAAAGCCATAAATTTAATTGTGAGATAATGATCATTGCAAATTAGCATGGTCGAGTAGTTGATTCTTGGTCGAATTCTCAAGTCCAATTGCATTTAGATTCCTTAATTACTTTCCTAAATAGTAGGGGTGTGCATGGTCCGAGCGGGCGGTTCTTGACCTAGAAACGGGAACCGCCTGCTAAGGACCAGTTCTGAAAAATTGGAACCAGGATCCAACCCGTTTGTTGCATGGATCCACCCGAGAACCGGACCGCCAGTCCGATCCGGTTCCCGGGTGGATCCATGGAACCGATCTTGATGCGAAATAATTTTGGTTTTCAACATAGAATGGTCGTGAAATAATTTTGGTTTCCCGGACCGTCGGTCCAATCCGATTCCCAAGTTTTGAGGTCTAAAATTCCAAGTTCCAATCTCCAAAAACTAAAACAATAATTAATAGATGATTGCTCAACATTAAATAACAGTCAACTATACGTGAATGACAAAAAAAACTAAGTGCGGTGGGGGAAAAAACCCTCAAGATGACTCATGGATCTACCTTGTAATCTTCACCAACATCTGCCATTGTCGACTCAATTTCCATGACTTCCAGAGGTGCAACAATAGAAGTCGCAACATCTTTGGGGGCCAAATTTTCTACCACAAAATCTGTCCATTGAAAGAAATCACAAGCTCCATGTCCCTGTGTTCAAGCCAACACAAGTTAAATAAACAACAACCAAAAGTGCAATCTTGTGAGTACCAGATGATTAGAACCAATGAGCATAAGGGAAGAAGCAAGATTAGCACCTAGCAAACTTGCAAAATATGGAAGGGGATAATTTCCACGCAATCTGCAGAGACTAGGAAGATATGCTACACTTCTAGTAATTCATAGATCTCAATAGGTAAAAGTAAGGAAAAATTTATAAGACGGGATTTCCCATTGCCACCCTCCTTAATTGCATTTCGCCAGGCCTACTAGAAGATGTGATGGAAGTTTTAAATAAGATGCAACAATGAATTCTTTTATGTCAAAATTCTGCCCAAATCATCTTAGAAATTTGATGACAATGTTAGGGACAACAAAGCTTCTATGTTTTACACATAATCTATGAAAAAGTCACAATGGACCAAAGAACCACCAAAATTGCATCTTTGGATTGGGCTTCATATACATAATTGCTGCCTCAAACGACAAGCAAAAAAAACTTCAACTACAAGAGCTATCAACTCCAGCAAGAAGCCCCTAGTTGCAATCCCCAACTTTTGATTAGCAACTTGTCGGTACTAGCCAATGAGAAATGGGTACAATCTGAAAATAACTGTTCATCGAAGTCAAGATTCAGCATACTTCACCACTTATTCATTTAGCCACTTTTTGGTGTGAAAGAGAGAATTGAAAAAACTATAGGTCCTAAAAAGTACTTCTGCAAGAGCAACACCAGAGGCGGCATGCGTGAGCTACTAAAAATTGAACTCAAACAATTATTGAAAATCTCACCACATATATTCCTCCCACTTCAACTTGTAAACTCTATGGACCGTCAATCTACTTGTTAATATCCTTGCTAACATCATCCATATCTAACAAAAAGAAGATATTAAATAAAGTATTCAATTATTAGATAATGGATATACAAAAGAATTACATGATGAAATGATATGGACTTACCCAATTCAAACTTTTTCGCATTTTCGATACATTCTTTAACATTAATCGGCTCAAGAATTGCTCTCAACCAATCTTGAGTACAAATCAAAGCTTCCACAACTTTAGGAGTCAAAGAACTCCGAAAACCATCAAGCACACGACCAGAAGTACTGAAAGTTGATTATGAAACAATGGTAGCAACGAGAATAGACAAAATATCCTGAGCCATCAAAGATAAGATTTTAAACTTTTGGCCAGCAACACTCCACCATTTCAAAATGTCAAGATCACGACAATCTTCAAGTTCAGCTTTAAGATATCGATCGAGCTTAGATAAGTTGCCATTGGACTTTTTCTTCTCCTCATTAAGAAAGTGATCATACGAAGGCTTTTGCACATAGAAATTTAAGCTGCAATCGTCCTCTTCATTTCCCTCATTGAAATAAGAATCGCAGCTACTACCGATATTAGTAGAACTTACCAATTCGCCATCCAAATTTTTGTCTCTAGAAGTGTGACAAGATTTCTCATAAAATTTAAACACACATTCTAGGGCAAACTTCACCTTATCAAACATCTCATCAATTTCTGCAACATCATCATAAATGAGTTTACAACAACACCTCACATAATTCAGCTTTTTTCTAGGATCCAATATTACCGCAATCAATACCATCATATTGACTTTTTCGAAACTCCCATAATATTTGTCAAACTTCTTTTTCATTTTCAAGGCCATAACTCTCACCCTATGATCAAAAGCCTTCGTTGCTTCTCACAAATATTTGTACTAAGAAGTTATCCCTACAAAATAATCATTTGAAGTGATATTCAAAGTTCCGGACATCTTCTTGGTGGTATCATAAAACTTCTTCAAAAAATTAGAAAGAACAATAACATTTTCCCAATCAACACTACTTGAAGTATCAGAATTAAGCTCATAGGAAAGAAACATCTTCTTCTTCCATCTTTTCAAAAGCTTTTCTTAGCTTTATGGCACTCTCTAACATTAGGTAAGCGGAATTCCACCTAGTTGAGACATCAAGATAAACTAAACCCTTATAAGTAATCCTTGTAATTTCAATGCAATCTCGAAATGTCTTAGCTCTCATAGGAGAATTTCTCACATACCCAATCACGTTTCGAATATGTGTAATGGAGCCATCCTTTACAATCAAGTTTAATATATGAGCCGTGCACCTCATGTGTAAAGATTCACCATCTAAGATCAATAGCTTCCCTCTTGAAAATTTTTCTTTAAATAATTAATCGCCACATCATTTGAACTAGCATTATCCATTGTGATTGTGGACACTTTTTTCTCTATTCTCCACTTATATATGCATTTATCAACTACTCTCCCAATATCCCTGCCCTTGTAACTAGCTATCACCACAAAATTGATGATCATTTTGTGCAATTTCCAATTTTCATCAATAAAATGTGCAGTAAGGCATAGATAGTTCAAATTCTGAATGGAACTCCATGTATCAATCGTAAGGGCGATCCTAGAATTAAGCTTACGAAAGGAAGCCTTCAATTTTCTTTTTTCACAAAAATACAACTTTATGCAATCCCTAGCCACCGTAAATCGCAACATATGCTTGAAAAGAGGTTGTAATTGATTCACATAATCACGAAATCCAACACGTTCAGCAATCGAAAATGGTTGTTCATCAATTATAATCATCCGAATAAACATTTGCCTACAAATCTCCTAATCAAACTTCAATGTTGTTAAAATTCCACCACTCCCAGTACTACTAGTAGTATCTCCTCCTATCATTTGAGTTCTATCTACTCTTTGTGATTGCAAAATTTTTTTGTCTTTTATTCACATTGTGAGGATACTTATTGCACTTTCTCAAGTGCTTCAACATATTTGAAATCTCATTATCAACGTGGTACGAATACTTGGATCTGCAGTAATTGCAAAATACATCAACTTTCCCATTTGTGTGAGTTGTTCCTTTTCAAAAATGAAGCCAAACTGCTGATTTTCGCTTACTAGGAGAACATGGACAAGAACCGGATACCTTATTTGTTTTAGATGTTTCTTCAAAGTTTTCACCTCCTTCATGTTCTTGTGATGTTGATTCCACTATTGGCATTATTGTATCATAGGATTCCTCTACTTCCATTGACATGTTAATGAATCACTTGAATCAAGTAACGCACTATGGTTAGCCATCAAATGAAGATAGACATTTTTAGGATGCTTATTATCTTTAAATATTATAAGATCCAATGTCAAATAGAGGAAGGAACTCAAAGAGTTGATCCTTAACATAACAAATGAAGAAGAAAGGTGGCTAATTGGGACAATCAGAGAACCTAAAAATGGAAGGGAAGTGGAGTTCAGATTCATCAAAGAGAGCCTTGCACAATCTACCTCATAATCAGAAGAGGATTTGTTGAGATGATTGTTATGGCAAGTTAGACTTGTACTACAAGTGCAAGAACATTTTCTATAGAAATTGCACTGATGTAGCAGTATATAGCTCATAAAAAACACACACAACTATCAATTGTTAACCCGCTAGCCATGCATCAGTATCAGGCAAAAAAAACTACTTATAACAACAACTCAAGTGAATCCAAATTCGAAGAGGGCCATTAGAAATGCAAAAAAAAAAGAAAAAAAAAGCATCTTCCAGAAAAGAGTAGAATGTAGCTAATACTTAATAGCCTTCTAAGGTGAAATGGTGACTTCCTATTTCTTTGCCAACAGCCAAAAATATTTCCCACGACCATGAGCATAGAATTTACCGACGATCAAACATACAAAAAATCAAAAAACACAGCAAAAGGGAAAAGCAACCCAGGATTCTACAAATTCAAGCATGAGCACCGTTGAAGACAAAGCACCAAGATGAACATCGATCGATTCCCAAAACAAAGACTCTAACTTCACCTATTGGGTAATCGAACCGAAGTACAAGTTCGCAAGCGGAAGATGAATCGAGAGGCAAGCTGGAAATTGATGATTGTACCTTGTTGAGTGACTGAAAAAGGGGGCTCGGTGGAGATGGACAGCAGAGGTGGAGGAGCAGCTGCTGTGGCGGGTGGCGACCGGCTCAAGGGGGCGATAGCAGCAGTGGAGGAGCAGCAGTGGCAGCGTCGACGCTCGAGGAGGAATCAAAGACGAAGGAGCTGAGCGAGGGGGCGGATAGCAGAGGTGGAGGAGCAATGGCTGTGGCGAGTGGCAACCGGCGTGAGGGGGCGGACAACAGAGGTGGAGGAGCAGCGGCTATGGCGGATGGCGACTGGCACGAGGGGGCGAACAATGGCGAAGGAGTAGTGGCAGTGACGTCGACGCTCAATGAGGAATCGAAGATGAAGAGACTGAGCGAGGGGGCAGACAGCAGTGAGGGGGCGGACAGCAGAGGTAGAGGAGCAGCGGTTGTGGCGGGTGGCGACTAGCGCGAGGGGGTGGACAGCGGCGGAGGAGGAGCAGCGGCAGCAGCGTCGACCTCGGGGAGGAATTGAAGACGAAGAGATTGAGCGAGGGGGTGGACAGCAGCAAGAGGGCGGACAGCAGAGGCGGAGGAGCAGCGACTATGTTGCGGCGGGTGGCGACCGGTGCGAGGAGGCAGACAATGGCGGAGGAGGAGCAGCGGCGGCAACGTCGACGTTCGGGAGGAATCGAAGACGAAGAGAAGAGATTGAGGAAGAGATAGAGAGAGAGAGAGAACCGAAGACAATGAAATCGGAAGAGATGAGACGCGAATTAGAGTTTCGTTTAGTATTTTTTTTTTTTAAATATTAAAAAGGGTCCGGTCCGGTCCGAGTGGGCGGGCGGGCGGATCTGCCCATGGAACCGGGAACTGGACCGGTTCCCTCAAGAACCACCGGTTCCGAGCGGTTCCGATCCGGTTCCAAGTGGTTCGGGCGATTCCCGGGTATTTTGCACACCCCTAATAGATAGTCCAGTTATCTCGTGAAAATTAGCTTAGAGAATAGCATTATCAAGATGAAATGCCCGATTTATTTAATCAAAAATAAAATTTGAAAATTCAGACTGTCACAGGTCATGTTTCTCATGGGAGAAGCAGATGTTGCTCCTCATCCTTTCAGATAGAGCTTCATTGTGCCGATCATCAAAAGGAGGGTTCGAGCTAAGGGAGATTTCCAAATGAGCCAGAAGACTGGGAGAGGAATCGTCTTGGTAATTCTTTTCTCTGCAGAACATGAATTCATGGCCCCTCTAAAAGCCCAAAGCTCATGTTGCACGGTGATTGAAGTGATCCACTACACTTCTAAAACTGGGAAACACATAGTTCAAATATGTCTTGTTTAGTTGCAATATAGCAATTATTAGAATCACACTCTTCTTTTCTTGCACAAAAATCATCTATTTACTAGTGTTGTCCCTTCATCTTTTTTTTTTTTTTTAAGCTTGTCCAAAGTGTGAACAAGTCCCCCGTTTCCCAAGAGAAAAAAGGAAACTCTCGAGAGGCAACCTTGACTTTGCAAATAGATTCCCAAAGGAAGATGCGTTTATTTGCACTTGCATCTGAGCAGAGATGAGATTAGAGTAGTAGGATTTGACAGATGAAGGAGAATAATTTCAGTGTGGACAATTGTTCTCCCCCATATATATTGCGTTCTATACAACAGAACAAAGCAGTTTGAGAAAATTTCGAGCTCCCAACCTTGAGCCATGTGTAAGAGTCGACCTCACAATTCCCATGCCACTTCTCCATTATAAGCCTTCTAGTAATCAGCACCGTTTGCTCCTTGCTTGTGTAGAAAAACCAGGAAATAAAACTCTGGATATAGTGTCTCGAAACCATCTATCATCCCCGACAAGTGTTCCTACTATTTTTCCTCTCTAATATTGTTCTGCTATGGAAGTCATCCACGTCCCACCCCTACCTTAGCAAAGCTTTACCAGAAGGCCTCCATTAGAAATTGATTGTTTTAAAATATTCCAATTAGACAGACATAATATCAGATTAAGGTAACTTTTTTTGTATGTTCTCAAGTCTTTTTGCCATTAGAGATAAGGATTGGAAACAAATAGAGGAAGTCAAATAGAAGGTCAGAAAGCATGCTATTAAACAGCGTATGTCTACCTCCCTTTGGAGAAAAAGCCTTCTTCCACCCACTTAAACTCTTCTTAGAGCTCCAGATTGTAAGGACCGACATCTAGCCCCATTTGTCAATTAAAATGTCCGCTTGGGGCCGAAGCCTGCACAGCTTTAAATTGCATCATTGGTAGTTAAGACCCATCCCTCGCACGACCAAGTTGTTACAAGCCCACCAGTTTCCGCTTGATTAGTCCCCAAATCACACATTTTCGGTTGGGCTTGGCTCTAATACCATTTGTAAGGGTTGACCTTTGGCCCCACTTGCTAATGAGATCAGATTGGCGATTTTTCCGTTTGATTGCGAATTATATTTTAAAAATCGGACTTTTTATTTATGAAATTAGGAATTAATCCCTAATTTGAAAAGCTAATAAGGAAACATGGAGCAAGATAACATCATTCGGGAATTTAATCAAGAATGCAACATCTCAAATGAGCAAACAAAATATTTAAGAATTAATTTAGATGGGAACTTTACCTACCTTGATTATTGTTTCCTAGACTGGACAGGTACCGGATCATAGGAATCACAATCCACTTTACTTCACGGTAGCTGGCTCAAGATAGTGTCTTGGGAATCGCTCGCGGCACTTGACGGTGGAGAGGGCTCTTGGTGGCTTAGCGAGGGCCTATGTAGCACGGATACTCTTCGGAAGCCTTCGTGTTGTGTCCGACACGCTCCGACACGCGGTCAACGAGTGTCAAAAAATCCGACACGTGGTCAACTCTCTCCAACACGCTCCGACACGCGAGTCCAGAATTCTGACACGCGATCCCGACATGCACGGGGTCAATTTTAAAAATTTCTAATACTTGAGGAGTCAAAATATAAATATACACAAAAGAAGTAATAAAAGAAATAATAAAATTGCTATAAATATATATGCAGGGTCAATTTTTTTTTTTCAATTTCGTTTTTTTAGAATTGTTTTATTCTTTTTAAAAGTCTTTACTATGAAAGAAGTAATAAAAAAAATGCTATATATGATAAATAAATAAATTTAAAAATATCATTTCAGCATTTTTCTTTAAACAAAGTTTTTTTTCTTATTATTGTAACAAATTAAAATAATGAATGATATTATTTAATATTTTTCGTGTAAATTAATTCTAGGCTATTTTTATTATTATTTATTTATGTATTTATACTTAAAAATATATTTAATATATAACGTGTCGGAACGTGTCGAAATTTTTCTATTTATAAGAAATGACGTGTCGGCGTGTCGAGTCATGTCGTGTCGCGTGTCCGTGTCACTGCTACATAGGTGAGGGCTGTGTCAATGTTGTCGGACACAACCGAAAGTCTTCAAGTGGACTTTCTTCTCTGTCAGACGTCCCCTCTTCAGATTGCCTCCAATTACTATATTTTAATATAACCTCACTAGAGCTCCTTTGACTACCGTTTGGAGTTCTCCTCTTATCCTGCAGAGACACACAAAATATATATATATTATTGCGAAGAGCGCCAAGAGGCTTTTGGTGTGACGCAAGACCAGTAGCGTCGTCGATCGTAGGATGGAGCAGCTACAATTTTCCGGTGCAAGGTCATGGGCAGCTTAGTCATCACAACGTGAGTCTCCTCTGATCGATACGAGCAGCGAGGACGTCACAGGTCAGAGATTGCAGCGGCTCGTCAAGTGCGACGGCGGAACAGGGCAGTCGGGACAGCAGCGGCGTAACTCGAGCAGTTGGGTTGGAAGTGGAGCTACAGTGTCGTTAGTGGCAGTCGAGTGGTAGCTCAATAGGATGGCAGCTCGTTGACATTGTATCGCGGATGATGAAAGCACCACGGTAGAAGCGTCGGCATGGGTCTTGGCCAAGACTTGGCCAAGAAGACTCATGCTCCTTCCTCTCTCCCGTGTCTCTCTCTCTCTCTCTCGTATTAAGAATTCCCCCCTTTTTGTCTATTGTGAGCCTTCTTTTATAGTGTCCGACTCTACACTCCAAAATCGGATGTATGAATATATCAAAGAAAGCCACCCACCGACTTCCCTCTTTCGTGAGGTTCCGTCCTTTTTTCTTTCCTGTGTATGCATAGCGGATCCATGGGTCCTCATTGAAGAATATTTTTTTAAAACATTCCTTCCCATCCCCTAATCCTTTCTTGCCTTTTCTTGATTTCTTTGTTCAGCTAAAATTTTCTTTCCATTGGATCATCCAACAACCCAAAGATTGATTGAATATTGCCAAAAGTTCTTGATCATAATAGAAATTTTCCCAGATTCTGAATCTTGCAAAAATGATCTTGCAATATCTCATTCCCACACTTGCCCTTACCGACAATATATGAATAGATTGCATGAATATATGAAAAATCCACCGGCATGTCATCAAAAATATCAAGTTGCCATTCCTTATAAGTTAATTTTCAGTCATAAGAAAATAACGGGCTTGGGCTAATTCATTCTATTCATGGGCTTAGTCCAATTCGTAAAATTAAAGCTCAGAATCATCAGTTCAAACCCATCCGTCACCGGTCCAATGCAAAATAACCGCTCCTAAAACCACGTGCTATGTGATTAATATTTAGGTCTTACAAATTAATCTCTAAGTTTCAATGCAATAAACAATTAATTAGGTCACCAAAACTTAGGTGTTAACACTAGTATATAGATATTATGCTCGAGAAGTTGTTATTGCACATTTCTCTAGCCTATTAAGTCTCCATCGTACTTATATAAAATGAACTTAATCATAATAGCACCAAGATACATTCACATATGTCATGCCGATCGCAAGAATACCAACTGAGTACATATAATTATTGAAAAAGAGTCCAAATGGAAGTGTAGAAGTAACAAATCAAAAGGGAAAAATATTAGAATGTTTGCATTACTGAATCTTCTACAGATTATTATGAAAATAACAAATGAAGTGAGAATCAAAGAGTTGATCATTTAGAGATATTTTCTGATTTGTCTTTTTATTCAATTTCCTTGTAAATAAAATTATTATCTTTTATCTTCTAATTTTCACCATAATTATATTGTTTTATCTTTGTATATTATATAACATATCAATGAAAAGAACGCTTCATCGACTCAATTTCTAAGTTTCTTCAGGAAGATCTATATTTTAATTGAAACCTAACGTACCAGCAATTTCAGAATTGCTGAACATTAACCGTGAAATCAGGAGTGCAAGTCAGTAAGCCTGATATATAGTGTTGAAAAAGGGCTTTCTTTTCTTCAGAACATACTGTCTCCACAAATGGACAAGTACCTGATTGTGAAAAAGAGCTTATTTTCTTGGGTGCAGCGACCAAGAACCATTATTGTTTCCTGCATAGATTCATCCATTATTATTTCTTGCATAGATTCATACATGTCCCAAAATTGACGTCAAGCCTCGTGCACATGAGCGGTTAGTGATTACTGATCAGGCATTACATGAATAAATTTCCTTGTGCTTTGAACATTTAAGTAAGTTGACTACTTGGCATTACCTGAATACATGGAAGAGTTTATATACCATACACGATAATAGGGTCCACTTTTTCTTTCACAAGGAGCACCAAATTTTTTTTCCGTTTTACAAAATAATCTTTAGGTTGTGTAGAAGCAGTTATTTAAAGTAAAATATAGTAAGATATCGTAATATAAAAACCGCTTATATAAAGACTACCCCGATGGTGCACGAACAAGTCCAGTTTTAATGAGTTTGTAGGTTTTCATTTTTCATGGACTCCTATCATGAAATTACGTGTATTGCTCGTGGCCCTAGTCATTTTACAAATATAGTACACTCATGTGATAATTTTTCAGAGTACTCCCTCGTACCATCCTTGCTACTGGCCATGTACAAATGCTAAAAGAGCAAGCCAACCCCTATCGGCTCATGCTTTACACACTTCTGGGATACGGACGAAGAGTCCATGCTCAAGTCCCAAGCACTACAATCATCTTGGGTGGGATAATTTCTTTTTTTTACCCATGCGTTGACTTTTCATATTATTTTTTGAGCAATTTTCATCTTTCATGTTTAATCCAAAACTAGCTCATTCGTATGCCCGATATAAATAGATGATGGAGATAATGGTGGAATGCAGTACAGCTAGAACTCGTCTTTTTACAAAATAGATCTATATGCTTATGCGAAAAGGTAATAAATTCAATTTCGTTAAATGGTTACCGTGATTGGATTGGCCGATAATAATTATTTTCATTTTCATAATTACAAATAAAAAAAAAATCTTAATAGAAATCGATGGTAATCTGCCGGCACAAATATTATATACTTGGGGCCATCCATCACAGGAACTTTAGCGATGCTATAGTAATCAATCGAAAGACAAGTAAAACATCAGAACCTTCTCAAGATGAAAACATATTTAGCATTTTCCATAATTAGCTGATATTAATTGTTTTCACTTGTTGGAAGTTGATGGCAACATAGTGACACAAACGTAATTTACTTGGAGCTATCCATCACAGTCATTGTAGCGATATTATAGTAATCAATCGAAGGATAACTGAAACAAAAGAACCTCCTCAAGATTAAAAAAGAAAAAACTTAAGTATCGTGAGTCATGAAGTTCGGACAACCTGTAAGGTCACTTCATGTTCATGACAAATATGTAAAGAGCACCATTTGGGGAGAGAGGACTTGTGGCATCAAATCATCCTTAACGATACAGCCGTGAATCCTTGAAAAATTTGTCGAAAGGGGTGTTTTTGATATTGATGTATTATGTTACCATCTATTTTAGGAAATTTTTTTTATTACGAACAATAAGAGTATATGGATATTTAAATACTGCATTGGGTGTTAGGTAACAAGTAATTTTCTTATGAATCTTAACTTATATTTTAATAATGCGGCGAGATCATTGAAATAACTTAATTTTTCATATTTTTCTCGGTTTTCAATTCCTTTTCTTTCAAGGATTAATGAGAAGTAAAAGTTCTCCAAGCTAACTCATCTTATGGTTTCGATCTGATTTCTAACTCATTGGTATCATCACACTTGCATCTCTTCATGGCATCTTTGTGCCACCCATGGACATCACGTTTATCTTGGTCATTCAAATAAACAAGTTTTGCATCATGCTTACAATTCTAGTTATAAGTTAGTATCTTGTGAGTTTTGTCTGCTTGACAAATCTCATTGATTGCCTTTTGAATCCATTAGCCATTGTGCATGTTTTCTTCTAGTTGTAATTCATTATGATATCAGGACTAGGCCAATTTTGATGACAACTCTCAGTATGCTTGGGTCTTTCCCAAGATAAATAATTTCACGGTGCCAACACACTTTCATCACTTTTGTCGTTTTATCAAAAATCTACGTAATGTCCCAACAATAATTTTTTACAATCTGATGGCAATGATGAATATACTAGTGATTTGTTCCGTGTCTTTCTTGTCCAAACACCCATCTCAAAAAGGTTTTGCAAAATGCAAAATCAAACACTTAATTGAAATGTCTTAGATCTTATTGACTCATGTTTGTATGCCTCTTTTACGTTAGGGTGATGCTCTTCTTACTTAATGTTTGCAACTCTTGTCCTCCTTGATATTCACCTTTCCACTGTTTATGTGGGTTCTTGTTTGATTACTCGTTCCTTTGTGTTTTTGTGTGTGTTTATTTTCATTTGTCTCGTGCCCTACCATGAGTTCGCACCCCATTTTGTTACATGGTTATTTCTTTGGAACACGTCAAATCGCAAAGGCTATCATTGTTTTAATTGGTCAAGCAGTCATGTGTTTATTAGTCATTGTCACGACCTCTTTTTTCGGCGCCCGATCAGGGCGGGCACTTATGGAAGCTAATGGTTTGGCTAGGTCTATTAATATTTTTAATCTATAGGTTAATTAAAAAGGAGTCGTCACTAATCGGTTTGAGGTGGGTCGATTAGAAACCCAAACAAAATATTGGGAGAAATATTCGCTCATGCATAACTAGAGAAATTAGGATCGGGAACTTGATTACACTAGTTAATCACTAATGTCCTTTCGGTACTTAACTTATTTAAACCGTAAAGCTTTTTGGATTTTTGAGGGTTTTTTTCCATGCATTTTGTGGAGAAAAACATTTTTTTGGGTCTTTTTCTCATTTTTTAGGACATAGAAAGCATTTTCTTTTTTTGGATTTTTTGGTCTTTTTTAAAAATATAAATCATTTTTGGCTTGTTCAGACTTTTTTTTTTTTTTGGACTTTTTTCAACTTTTTTTTTTTTGGCTTTTATTGGAAAATATGAGATACTTTGATTTTTTTTTTCATTTTCTAGAAAATAAATTATTTTTGATTATTTTTTGATTGTTTTTATTTTTTATTTACTAAAATCTTATTTTTATTAGGGTTAATACCTTGAAAAACCCCAAACTGGTACACATGTGATAAATTTACCAAAAATTATTTTTTTGACCACCAAAAACCCCAAACTGATATACCTTTAATAAATTTACCCCTAAACTGGTACATTTGTGACAAATTTACCCTATGTTGGTTTTCGTTAAATTTTATTGTCAAATTATTAAGTTAAATAACACGTGACGGTTGACTGGTATACCAATTTGGGATTTTACGCTCTATTTGTAACAATTTACAATTTTTGTGATTCTTTTTGTATTAATCAAATTTAGCGAATGGTATATTTTTCACAAATTTACTAGTTTGGGGTTTTTTGTGGTTGATTAAATTAGTTTGGGGTAAATTTGTCATAAATGTACAAGTTTATGATATTTTATAGTCACTATGGGTAAATTTATTATAGGTATACCAATTTTGGGTTTTTCATGATAAAAAAAATAGTTTTTGGTAAATTTGTCACCGGTGTACAAGTTTGGGGTTTTTTAGGATATTAACTCTTTTTTATAATTATAATATATTAATATATTTAAAAAAATGACCTTGGTCAAATCCCCGGGTTTGGTTCAACTTGGTTTGCTAGCCCTTGGCCCGAATTGCCAACATCCGGCCCAAATGGGCATGAAGCGTGGGCCCAACCCAGAATTTTTCAATTAAAGCCCCGCACGAAAAGACAAAAGGGTCATTTGTTTCCGGGCCTACGTGAGATTGGCCCACACGCAATTGGGCCCAATTGACCCGAATCGACCGAGAAACCCTACCTAGTTACTACTCGAGCGCCTCACCTGGACTCTGGCCCCGCAACCCGGTTCGTGGAACCCTACTTGACAATGACGACCCGAGTTTGACCCGACTCTGCTTCCTATGAGGAACCCTACCCAGACACTAACCCACGCTTGACCTGGTTCCAGCGGCCACGGTTGCCTCCCTGTGATGCAAAAGTTGCAATGGACGGCGTCGCGTGTCCTTGCCCAACCGTCAGGCTTCATCGATGTGATGGTTGCTGACACAAGGCTGACGACCCAACTCCCATCCAGCCAACCACCGTCTCCGACCCTCCTTGCCGACCCCTAAATCTCTGATCTTGCCAAGCCTGTCCTTCTCTCTCTCTGGGTCACGGTGACACGACGAGGACTGAGGTAAGCAACACTATGACACGGCTGAGGCGTGCCTTGGCGTTGCTTCAGCAGCCCTGAATCTAAGGCTTGACTTCCACCTCGTAGCCGCCACCACCCACAAGCCCAACTGTTGACACCTAATTTAAAAAATAGAAATAGAAAATAATCTTTGATTAGAGAGAAATTTAAAAAAAAAAATTGAAAAAATTGAATTCAAAACCTCAACAGCCAAATGTTTTGGAGCCACTTCTTTGTTGAAGAAGTTGAGTGAATATCACCGGATCTTCAACGATTTTGAGTCCTTCCTCTATAAAAGGATGGCAAGGTTTCGGAACCGGGGGAGAGTTTTTTTCATTGATCGTCCAAGAAAAAATAGCAAATTGAAGAGAAAATGAGAAGAAGTACAATGGTAGAAAGTGAATGGGGGAGGTTTTCGGCAGAGAGTGAGAGAGAGTGTCAGGTGAGAGAGAAAAGTAAGAAAAAGAAGAAAAAGGAAGGGAGAGAAGAAGCCGTCCGTAGGAGAAAATATTCAGTGGTTCGTTCGCGCCATGTCATCCGCTGATGTGGCGCGCACGTACCACTCAGCTTTCGACACCTGTCCTGGGGGACCCGCTGGAAGATGAAAAGACTCGCCCGTCTGGGCTCGGCTCGGCTCGGCGTGGGACCCACAATCTGGTCAGACTGACGAGAAAATCAGGCGCCATTTTAAAAAAATTTCGGACTGAGAGACGTTTCTTCTTCTTCTCTTTCTTCGCGCCTCTCACTCACTCTACCCTCCTCTCTCTCTCTCTCTCTCCGACGAACAGACGCGACCTCCCATTCTTCTCGTGCCCTCCCTCCGGCGAACCACGCCAAGAACCGACGAACCACCGCACCGGACCGGCGAGAGGACCGCGAGATCTAGCTCCCTTCCTCCGCCCTCCCTCTTTCCGACCGGCGAACCACCGCACAGACCGGTGAGAGGACCGCGACCTCCCTCTCTCTGCATTCCCTCTTTTCGACCGACGAACCACCGCACGGGCGAGAGGACCGCGAGTAATCGACGAACCACTGCACGGGACTGGCGAGAGGACCGCGACCTCCCTCGACGGGACTGGCACGTGATGTCTCACATCAACCTCGACGGCTTCTTCGGCGACCTCCCTGAGACCGGCGACGTCTCCAGACTCGGGGCTCTTGTGGTTCGACGAGATCGAGAACATCTCGATGAAGGATGACGATGTCCATGTGCTTGCCGAGCCGGGGCCGAGCGGGCCATGCCGAGGACTCGAGCTTCCCGGACCTTCGCTTCCCGGCCCCTCGCCGCGCCTTCTCCCCGCCTCCCGCAAGATGCGGCACAAGGCCGTCGGGTGGTCCCGCCGTCGGTGATTTCCTCGGTTTTCATGGTGCGTGTTCGGGATTCTCATTTTTTTTGTTTTTGTTTCATGTGTGGATGACTACTAGTTCTGGGAGCAGGAGGCCGCGGGTCAAGAAGGCTTCGCCGTATAGGCTGCTGTCGATTGTGATTAATGGAGAGGGCGAAGAGGACGCTCCTTTGGCGGAGAGCGTGCGTAGCACTGATTGGGAAATTGTGGCTGATGACTCTGAGGATGATGATTCCGATGGAGTCGTGATTGATGTGGAGAACCAGAATGCGATAGAACGAAGCTTCCGACGTATGGCGATGGAGACAAATTTGGTATTTTTCTTGTAGCATTTCTAGTGCTTTCTTGGGAAATTTCTTTTTTTTTTTAATCTGTCGGATACGCGTATGCAATGTGCACATTGATTCTAGTTCATGAATATCTCACAAATTAAGAATTTGAGAGCATGTTTCCTTTGGGGAGCTGCAATTGTTTTGCGGCTTCAAGCACTGATGACACTATTGATGGTTGATGTTGCAGTGTCGCCTATCCTATATATGGGCTTTACTTTTTGCACTATAGCATCAATGTGGTTGAATTGCAATACATCTACATTGCTCAATTATTAGGTTGTTCTTTCCTTAAAATTAAGGGCTTAGTTCACTTGCCCTTCCTTTTTTGTTCGTTAGGGACTAGAGAGAGAAGGCTCCATTTGCCTCTCGTAATTTATTTTCCCGTCTGTTTTACCTATAGGAAATATGCTCTCATTCCTAGTCTTTTGAATATCTGTACATGTTCTTATATGGTGTGAGTTGTTACTTCTATAGTAGGCCATCAATAGTTCTTTAAAGATATATTATTAATTCCTTCAATTTTTGTGGCTTCAGGCACCATGTTTCGTCGATGGAGTAACTCTCACCACAGTGAGGAAGATGACTCGCTGCAGTTTGAATCTAAGGTAATTAAGATTTCAAAATTACAGTGCTTGTAAGGACTGGACATTTCGCAGAGTGTATCTCCTTGATTGATTGCTCATATTTATCTGATTTCCATGGTGACCATGTGATTGACCTAAGTCGCAGTTTTTCTGGCCATGAGAAACCGTGAAGTGGCCCTTCTTGCAGATAATACTTTACCGTCAATACACCCCCTTATCTGTACCCCTTTCATATATGTGTTTAATGTCTCATGATGCATTGATTTTCTAGAGTTGTGGAATAATAATCAATGTTCCTTCCCGAATATAGGAGAAATACAGTTACATTTTAAGTCCATTTGCATGCAGGTGAATGAGCTTAAGAAAGCTATGGGACCACTCTCTGGGTGAAGTTTGAAGTATTGTGATGATGCATGCTTGAGGAGATACTTGGAAGCTTGAAACTGAACATAGATAAAGCAAAGAAATTGTTAGATGAGACGCCGCAATGGATATCAGCTTTTAAGCCCGAGGAAATCACTGGGTAAGATGGCTAAGTGTCCGGTGAATGAATACCGCGCGAGTATTGTGATAGATAATTTATGCCGATGGCTGTTGCTCTGTTAAACTTCGTAGACATCCGATCCTTGTTACCCTAACTATTGTGTTGACCTGATAATTAATTTTATTTCGTAGACTAAGTTCCTGGTATGGAGAAGAACTGATTTTGTGAATGAATGCGAATGCAGGATTGGTGTTAGTCAAAAATAATTGAGCGGCTCTCATTTTTTGTGTCTTCTATGAGACTGCCATGATGCAGTGGTATGAAGCATTAGGTGTTGGAGAGTTTATTGTTCAAGGGACAATAAGTGTCCCAGTATATTTTTTCACTCATGCTGTTTCCAAAATCATCATTTAGACCGTTTTAGTTGACAATATGGCTAATGAGGAGGTTGTGTTAGACATGCGATAGTACTTATTGGGACGCTGAATAATGCTTCCATTTGACAAAGTAATGCTTACTAAAACAAGAAGAAGTTGCTATTGAAGGTGAAACTGGAAAAGTATACAGAGCAAGTTTTCATGATTGTTATGGAAGGAGTGTTCTTATATTGAGACCTGGAATGCAGGTATTTATCCATCCTGCTGTTGCTAATTTCTGTAGCTTTTATTTGCTCTTACCTATTAACTTGGCAATAAATCTTGCAGGATACTCATGTACTGTTTGATGAGGACTACAACATGTACTGGCGGAGGTCGAAACTCATGGAATACGAAGATGACGAACTCTCATGGTTCAATGCCGGAGTGAGAGTTGGAGTTCGAATTGGGCTTGGCATATGCATTGGGGTCGGCATAGGAGTAGGGCCGCTGGTGCGTACTTACCAAGCAACTACTGGGAACTTTAGAAGGTGGCTCATGTAGGACATCGCCTCTCTAAGTTCTACGCTACAATCTGCAATCTGCGGATACCTCATAGATTCTGCCCTCCTGGCATTCCAGTCCAATGTGCTTTCTCTCATTGAAGGTTTTGGCTCAAAGTGTTTCATTTCCATGGTCGAGTGTGAGCAAATTTTAGTGTGCTTTATTTGTGGTATCTACTCTGTTTAGAGGGAGGCAAACGATTTGTAGATTCAATGAATCTTGAGGGCGCTTGAGTTGAGTTGATCTCATAGGGGCATATATGTACCGAGTGGTTTGTTAACGTGTAAAAAGGTTTCTTTCCGGAATGTGGAAATGTTCAGCGATAAAAAAATCACTGTTTTGTGCATTGCCAAGAGTATAGATTGCTCCTTACATTGGTGGAGGAGCGGACTCTTCTGTCGGGCATGATACTTCGGCTATATAGACTCACAAAACACATGAAAAGGAAGAACCTGAAGGAGGTAAAAGCGTTCAGGGTTTAAGGATCCTCAGCCAACTACAGAGGAGCGCGTGGACCAGTAAATCTTTCTACAACAGCAACTATACATACCTCAAACGGTCCTGGGCATACGGAAACTGTTTCCAGAAAGAAAGATGAAAGGAATAATGAAATTAGTGATCCTTAAAATTTGGAGCAACATTCAATTCGATTAGAACATGTCAGCGTTGTTGTCTCATTTCTTTTCAATGTGATCAGCTAGAGATGGCAAACAGCCGCTGCTAAGGTTTCGCTGACGGCATCCAGACAAGTCCAACTTGGCAAAGCCTGTGAATGATAGACATAAGCCCGTACCGAGCATGGGAAATAAGTTTTAGATATCGAATGAAAAGAAGTTGAGAGAAAAAGAATGCAATGAAAATATAGGGTCGAATTTAGATATCGAATGAAGTTTAACAATATAAGTTTATGGACCAAATGGTGCAAATTTTTTTTCCAATATGGAAATCGAGACAGGTCCCCGCAACAGGGGGAAGTTTTACCAGCAGAATGCTAGTTATATCATCAGTTGTGGGTACTCTGTATTAATATATAATATCACGTATAGCCGGAGACAGTTAGCAGCCACCCATCCTAACTAGCCAGGTTCACGACCATCACGTTTGTTCATTCGGGTGCGCACATTAGCCTGCTTATCTACCTATCGAATGCAGTGTAGATGCTTAGCTTGCTGGCGATGCAACCCCAACAGCTCGGGAGCCACCTCGGCCTGAATGCTTGTTCCCGTCATGAAAGGCCCTCTCAGGTTGCCGATCAAATCCCCACAGACTGGCTGCCTTAATATCATCCTGAGCCATTAGCCTAGAGAATTCTTCATGGTCGTACTTCAGTTTTGCTCTTCCTCCGAACTCAGTAGGAAGGTTCTCCTCATCAAAGAATGATCTCATGAGCTCAACACTGTCGTTGTTCTTCAGGTACACAAACTTAACCTTTTGAAAAGTCTTAGCATCCAAGAAGTACTTCACAACCTGCGCCAAAAAATGTGAAGCGTCGTCTTGGATCGGAGAATTCTCGTAACTTGATTTAAAAAGAGGAGGAAATACATCCTCTCATATTAACAAAGACAACGAAGTGAGAAAATAAGGGGTCTCGGGATATACGATTCAAAATGATGGATTTAAAGCATTTTTACAATCGTAATAAAGATCTCATGCACGGATGGATGATGTACCAAGCCAAAGATGAAACAAGAGCCAAGAGCAATGCAAAAAGAGACGGGCATGGCATGAGAGAGCAGGCAAACTTTAAAATGGGACTAATCTATGTTGTTCTATTCTTTGTTGGCCGCTGGACTACGAGATAAGTTGAATATGGCCTCTTGGTGGTGCACCAAAAAAGTTGTGTCTGCTAGTGTATCTCTACCAGGAATTGGACCAACTAATGACTGCCTCAAGAGTGTTTGATAGAATATTGAATTCATATCAACACGGTTGTTTGACACTTGGCACAAGAGAATTGGCGCCAAGCGAGCAAGCCACGGCCGTGCCATAGAATCTTAGGAGCTCATTCCCATCAGCCAAACAGCGGGGGTGCTTCTTGGATAACTTGCGGCTCGATCTTGACCATCTCTCGATATTCTTCGAACCGGGCGAGGGTCCTTCGCATGTTGTGGACTTTCAAGACCCTCTCAATCTGTCCACAACCGCCGTGCTCGGACTTCAACCAGCTCGTTTGGCGATTATTTCCACTATCCTTTTGGATGAATCTCCATCACTTAGTTGATTCATGGAAAAAGAAAAAGTTGCAATGACATTAATCAAATTGACAGTTCAGTCTAAGAATTTCCATCCTCGAGATAAGCTAAAAACCAGAAGTTCAATCCCCGTTCGTTCGGAGCTACTCCAAAATTAAACAAACGATTTTATATTTATCTAGACCGAGAGAATGAGAAACCGCCGAGGCAATGCGAAACGGATATGATCATGTGGTTCAAGGTAAGATGTTATTTTACAAAGATGTTTGGAGAGATGATGAGCTTCAACAGCATCCAACTTCTTGAATTGCTCCCCGCACTTGTGGCAGATGAGAACCGAAGATCCTGAATGAGCATCAGGGCCCACCATAGTCCTGGACTTTGGGAAACCACCGCTTCTGGAACCGCCAGACGTGGCCGAACTCCCGTCAATCTTCCTTGAGGGAGTACTCATCGACCTTGGGAAACAGTAGAAATCGCTTGGAACCATGCTCGGATCGGCCTCTAGGACCGGGCGTTCCGGATGAAGTGTCTCGACGAAAGTCGATGAAGTTGAATCACTCCCCTTGTGATTCCCGCCGACTTTACCTCCGATGCCGATGATCTGCAAAATGGGGGTACAGATAAATATGAGCAATCGATCAAGGAGATACACTCTGCGAAATGTCCAGTCCTTACAAGCGCTGTAATTTTGAAATCTTAATTACCTTAGATTCAAACTGCAGCGAGTCATCTTCCTCACTGTGGTGAGAGTTACTCCATCGACGAAACATGGTGCCTGAAGCCACAAAAATTGAAGGAATTAATAATATATCTTTAAAGAACTATTGATGGCCTACTATAGAAGTAACAACTCACACCATATAAGAACATGTACGAGATATTCAAAAGACTAGGAATGAGAGCATATTTCCTATAGGTAAAACAGACGGAAAATAAATTACAGAGGCAAATGGAGCCTTCTCTCTCTAGTCCCTAACGAACAAAAAAAAGGAAGGGCAAGTGAACTAAGCCCTTAATTTTAAGGAAAGAACAACCTAATAATTGAGCAATGTAGATGTATTGCAATTCAACCACATTGATGCTATAGTGCAAAAAGTAAAGCCCATATATAGGATAGGCGACACTGCAACATCAACCATCAATAGTGTCACTGTGCTTGAAGCTGCAAAACAATTGCAGCTCCCCTGAAGGAAACATGCTCTCAAATTCTTAATTTGTGAGATATTCATGAACTAGAATCAATGTGCACATTGCATACGCGTATCCAGACAGATTAAAAAAAACAAAGAAATTTCCCAAGAAAGCACTAGAAATGCTACAAGAAAAATACCAAATTTGTCTCCATCGCCATACTGTCGGAAGCTTCTTTTTTATCAGCATTCTGGTTCTCCACATCAATCACGACTCCATCGGAATCATTGTCCTCAGAGTCATCAGCCACAATTTCCCAATCAGTGCTACGCACGCTCTCTGCCAAAGGAGCGTCCTCTTCGCCCTCTCCATTAATCACAATCGACAGCAGCCTATACGGCGAAGCCTTCTTGACCCGCGGCCTCCCGCTCCCGTAACTAGTAGTCATCCACACATGAAACAAAAAAAAAAAAAAATGAGCATCCCGAACACGCGCCATGAAAACCGAGGAAATCGGCCCAGCCCGGACCGGACCCGACGCCGCGCTGTCGCATCTTGCAGGAGGCGGGGAGAAGCTGGCGGCGAGGGGCCGGGGAAGCGAAGGTCCGCGGGAAGCTCGAGTCCCTCTGGCATGGCCCGCTCAGCCCCCGGCTCAGCAAGCACATGGACATCGTCATCCTTCATCAAGATGTTCTCGATCTCGTCGAACCACAAGAGCCCCGAGTCTGGAGACGTCGCCGGTCTCAGGGAGGTCGCCGAAGAAGCCGTCGAGGTTGATGTGAGACATCACGTGCCAGTCCCGTCGATGGAGGTCGCGGTCCTCTCGCCAGTCCCGTGCAGTGGTTCGTCGATTACTCGCGGTCCTCTCGCCCGTGCGGTGGTTCGTCGGTCGAAAAGAGGGAATGCAGAGAGAGAGGGAGGTCGCGGTCCTCTCGCCGGTCCCGTGCGGTGGTTCGCCGGTCGGAAAGAGGGAGGGCAGAGGAAGGGAGCTAGATCTCGCGGTCCTCTCGCCGGTCCGGTGCGGTGGTTCGTCGGTTGCTGGCGGTGGTTCGCCGGAGGGAGGGCACAGAGAGAATGGGAGGTCGCGTCCTGTTCGTCGGAGAGAGAGAGAGAGAGGGGAGGGTAGAGTGAGTGAGAGGCGCGAAGAAAGAGAAGAAGAAGAAACGTCTCTAGTCCGAATTTTTTTAAAATGGCGCCCGATTTTCTCCTCGCCCGACCAGATTGTGGGTCCCACGCCGAGCCGAGCCGAGCCCACGGGCGAGTCTTTCATCTTCCAGCGGGTCCCCAGACAGGTGTCGAAAGCTGAGTGGTACGTGCGCGCCACGTCAGCGGATGACATGGCGCGAACGAACCACTGAATATTTTCTCCGTCCGTAGGTCTTCGAGAGGAGCAAGAAAAGAAACTTGAGAAAAAGAGAAAAGCAAAAAGCAAAACAGAGGTGAAAAGATAGTTACTATTCACTGTCTTCTTCCCTTGTTGCACGCATCAACGCACCAGCAGCCGGGCCATCGCATCGCTGGCCACCCTCGTCCGAGATCCTCTTCTCGCACCGCCGCTCAACTCCACCAGCATTTGCCGCCGGAACTCCACAGCCGCGAGCACCCCCCACGATTCTGCCCGGAGACCGACGCCACTGACTTTGCTCACCTATCACCGGTGCCACTGTTGCTAATCGCGCCCAACGATCGAGCGCTGGCGCCACTGTCTTCGAGTTCCAGATTCCACCGACGACCCACGAGTGTCGACGCCGTAGCAGCCCACCGCCGCACCGAAGCCCTGCTGCCTCGCCTGCACTAGCATCCGAAGCTTGCTTCACCGTGATCAGCCCTCTGCTCGCGCATCCGCAGCACCGCCGCCGCTACCACAGCTCGCGTCCCCGCCATCGCCGAGTTCAGCCCGTCGCTCACCACGGCGTTGGAGCCTCTTCCTCAGTCGAAGCCACATCCCCACCTCTGCAGCAACCGACGCCGGCTCCATGCCCGAACAGAACCATCTACTGCCTCCTCTGTTTCGCTGCAGGTCTGGTTATTGCCGAACCTCGCCGGAGCTCCGACGGACAACCCTTGTTCTGAACGGCGACCCATCACTGAACCACCAGCTGCTCGTCGCCATTCCTCAAGCCAACCGTGAGTTAGACTAGGTGATTTTTTAGATATTTGATTTCATGTTTTGTTTATATTCTAACTTGATTTGTTTTGATTTATTTTTATCATTAGAAAATTTGTCATATTAAGTTATGATAATCAAAAATATTGACCCACGAGACGTCGGGTTAGATTTTTTATTATTTCGATTTTTTATGACAAAATTCATGAATTACTTTGCATCATTGATTCATATTAAAATGCCATTGATTTATATGGATGGATTTTTATTTTGGCGTGTTATTATTTATTTGCTCATCACATATCATGCATCATATTAGGTATTTAGGTCTATACACATTTCACATTTGAAGCAACACGTTTTAGTTTTTAAGATTCATATAGAATTAGGATGATTTTCCTTTAATAAAACCAAAACACAAAAAAAGATTAAAAAACAAAAACAAAAAATTTTATTTAGGTTATATAGATTTCATAATGTGCACACCACATGTTGCGCTTTAGTTAGTGGGTCATAGGTTAATGCTTTAATATTCTCGTCGTGTAATTTTTAATATTAAAAAAAGAGCCGAAGATTAGTATCGCATCATTATCTTTTAAAGTCATTTAAAAAAGAAACACAAGAAGGTCATTTACTTGGTTAGTTAATAAATTAGTTTATAATTAATTCCATTTCATGTCATCATTGTTAGTGTAGGTTGCATATGTGCAATAAAAAATCATAAAAATCATAAAAAGAGCATGCATATAGAATTATCACGTCATTTATCCTATATCATGAAACACATGTATATTTAAGATTATATAAATTAGATTGCATACTTATAGTGATAGTTTAAGTTATGCCATATGAATTGCATTTCACATATCATTAAAGTAAAATCCATGCATATTAAATTTAGATTAAGATTGCATATAATTAACATTTTTAAAAGAAAAAGAAAAAAATTAGTTGTCTTGTCATTTAGAAATCATGTTTAGGACATGCATTTTTATTAGCATTTTTTATTTGAATGTTATTTATTGATTGTGCACCCGCATGATCACCATTTGCATGTTAGTAGCTTAGGTTAAAATTAATCAACATTGCCTGCAAAATATTTTTTTGAAATTAAAATAAAAAGGTACCAAAATGGCGTTAGACTAATCTAGCGTAACCATGTCCCCGGACCTACTGAATCTCTGGTTCACAAAAGTAAACTATTCTCCCATACTTGGGTTTCTAACCAACCCTAATTGGTTAGTGGCGGCTCCAAATTGAATATAATTGCATGTTTAAATGAGTTAATTTCTATCAAGTCGCGATTGGTAGGACTTGGGAGGGTCCGTGCCAAGTCTTCGGACTTAGTAATCCATTAGCCTTCTTTAGGTAATTCACCCTCGAAAATTAGGTCGCGACACCAAGCAACAATAAGACTAGTGGCTTCTAAGGAGCCTTGCAATAATAGTCAAGGTTTAGCTTCAAAACAGGACAAATGCATTGCGGGGCTTACCTGTTTGGCTCGAAGGTGTCGTCGGTAGCAACTGGGCGACAACGATGGCATCAGAGGGGTCGGTAGTAGGCGACATTGGTGGCCAAACGGCAGCGGCGACCAATTTGGTGATGTGGTGGGTCACGGCGACTCCCATATTTGATCTAGCACGTTGAGATTTGGCCCCTCTATCGACCCTCATCCTCGGAACTTTAGATCCGGATCTTGGATATCGGCTCCGCCCACAAGCTCCTCTAGTCTTCCTCCTCTTTCCAGCTTGCTCGCTCAAACCCGAACCTTTCTCTCCAACCTCAACTTCCTCCAACCAGATTTGGATCCAAGGTTTGGCAACTCTCAGACCTCCTTTGATGTCTCTCGAAGTAAGTGATCAGAGTTGGTTACCTCGGATCCCTACTTGGTCATGGTTTGGCCTTCCCCTGACGCCCTATTTATAGGCGGGGGAAGGCCGATCGACGGAGGTCCGACCGCCGGTCCTTCGCGCATTGAACAGCCTTCGTTGGCTGAACCATCATTGAGGTGGCTCTAGCTATGCCACCTCGCATTGAAGGCGCGTCCATTCTACCTGCAGCGTCATATGTCACCATCCTCTCCTCCTTTCCAGTGTCACGTGTGTCCGGTCTCCAGCGCGTGCTACTCATCCGATCGGGTAAGAAGACAACAGAGGAAGAAGACGAGCAGGGAGGGCCGGGCTTTGGGGGAAAAAGGCCGAGCCTTGGGCCCTGGGGGGCTCGAGCGAGGAAGAAGAATAGAGGGGGAGCTGGGTGCGAAGGCCCAACCCCGATAGGCTGCCTCTTTTGTTTTGTTTTGTTTCTTTTTTGTTTTTTTTTTTATTGTTATTTTTTCATTGTTGTTGTTTTTTTATTATCTATTATTTATTATTTGAAAAAATAAGGAAAAATAAAAAATAAGGCCTAATTAAAAGAACTAATTAAAATTTAGGCATTAACAATCATCAAGTTCCATTTGATGTAGAGACTTTTACCTTTTGATAAAATCCTTTAGCTCCTAGTCTCATCACCCATCATTACAAGTCAAACATCTTTTTATTTCTTCCAAGAAGCCCATTCATCCTTCTTCCTTCCTCTTGCCCTCTCTCCTGTCATCCGGCTTAACCATCTCGTTGTCTCTTTCATTTTCTTTAGCCCAACATCCTAGCCTGCCTTTTTCCTCCTCTCAACCCATCCAGCCTACTTCTGTTTCTTTTTCCCCTCAACTGCCCCTCTCCTTGAGTTGACTTCCTTTATTCCATCTTGTCTCCTCTCTAAACTGATTCCTCCCTCAACAAACACCGAAAAATCTTCTCTCCCTCTTTGTCCAACTTGTGCATTTCCATTTTGGCTCTCCACTCATCTTATGTAGACTGCGCCAAATTTAGAATTCTAAACCCAACGAATTTTTGACCTCTCTCTTTCCATGAAGAGACACCGACTTGCTATTCTAAGGCCATTCCTGATCAACGTTGACAAGCAATCATGGCAGATGAATTTATCACCTTGGTCACTAGCCTCACTTGGAATCTTGTACCACCTTATCATTCTAAGAAATTAATTGATTGTAAATAGGTTTTTAAGGTCAAGGAAAAATCCGATGAAATTATCAAACGCTTCAAAGATTGCCTTGTTGCGTAGGGATTTAAGCAGCAAGCTAGACTAGACTATGGGGAGACATTTAGTTTGGTCATTAAACCCACTACAATTTAGTTTGTTCTCTCTATTATGATTTCTTCAAGATGGGTCATATGCCAATTTCTTTTTTTTATTAAAAATCATTTCTTACATAGCATCCTTTGTCAGGAAGTTTATTGCGCTAACCTTTCCATTTCTCTCATCCTAAGTTCCCTAATCAAGTGTGTTGTCTATGAAAAGCCATTTGTGGCTTAAAATAGGCTCCATGCGCATGGTTTCATCACTTCAGTAGCTTTTTATTATCTTTGGACTTCACTACAAGTAAGGTTGATCATTTGCTATTTGCCTATGCTTCCTCTTAGGGTGATCTATACCTTTTATTATATGTTGATGATATACTAGTTACTCTTAAGCTCCTAATTTATTATGGTCCTTGATAACTTGGCTCTCATAGGAATTTGTTATGAATGATTTGGGACCACTACACTATTTCCTTGGTGAGGCTAATCACCGCTCTAATGGTACTTTTTTTTTTTTTTTTTTTTTTTTAAAACCTTAGGCCAAGTATGTCGATAGATTTTTATGCAAATTCGACCTTGTTAAGGTTAAGCCTCATGTCTACACCACTAGTTTTGAAGAATTTATTGTCAGCTAACTTTGGTGAGCTTCCTGCTTTTTTTTTATGTTGTATCAACAAATGGTTGGTGCATTGTAGTATGTATTTATGACTAAGCCCGATATTAGTTTTACTGTGATCTTGGTTAGTCAATTCACAAATCAACAGTAATTACCTCATCTTCTAGTTAGGGGTGTAAAAAATAACCGAACCGAACCCATCAAATATACATTCTCTCATTCTAGAAATTGTGAATCCTCTATTAGTGCTACAAGTTTTCTCTAGGTATCTCCTTCCCTGTTGTCATCTGCACCTCCATCGCCAAGAACACAACTCTTGACTTCGTCCTCATTAGCCTCTTGATCATATTTCCATCTCCCTCTTTGTCTCACCGCCGTTGCTCCAACCCTCGCACAACGTTGTTGCCCGCCGTGTCTCCCCTCGCTCGTCTCTATTTGCAATGACCTTAAATGCATCTCTCTATCTACTCGCACCCACTAGGCTTAGCATGACTACAGCCTTCCCTTGTAGACAAGGATAACAGGTGACGACCACGAGCTGAGATTTGATGCTCGCTCTAGTGGTGTTCAACCAAGCCCCTAGAGCTAGGGCTTGACTCACCTTCGAATTTGGGTTGATCCTATTCGATGGGTCGAATTAGTCCCAATTCGAGGTCAATAGGGGAAGAGGGACAGATATAGGCACGATTGAGTGAATCTAGGCATTTGGTTTGGGTCGCTAAGCTCAGATGGGCTGTGAGGTTGCGAGGTCACCAACAATAAAGCTCATCGTCTCAACTGGAGCATGAAAAGAGGACAACTCATTGTCTTTTGTGAAGAAAAAGCAGAGGAAGGGGGTCAGTTTGAAAAGATTCAAATTTTCTTCTTTTGGTTCCAAAGAATGGGTAAAGGATGGGAGGAGAGAGTAATGGAGTTACACAAAGTGGGCTTCATGTAGCGAACTTAAACACCAAACCAACCGTTGAGTCTTGGTTCGGGTCAAAATACATGCACTTCCATATAATTTGCTTCAACTCGGATATCATGGAAACCCAACCTGAACTTTTGACACCCCTAATACAGGTATGCAGCTAGTGTATCCACCCATGGTTTGCTTCTTAGTGATCGGCATTCTCCCACTTCATTGATTGCTTATGTGAACAAGGACTAGGCTAAGTGCTTTGATACTCGATAATCCACTGTGGGTTTTTGTGTCTTTCTCAATGCCAATCTTGTTCCATGAAGTGCCAAGAAGCTAGGTACCAAGAAGCAACCTGGCGTGGCCCTTTATAATTTAAAGGCTGAGTATTGCGCCATAGCTCACTATGTTGTTGAGACAATTTGGATTTACCATTTACTTCGTGAGCTAGGGGTCATCCTTTCTTTTTTTCCTTTTGCCGTATGTCGTGACAACCCACGACCTACCTTGCTCTCAACCCTGTGTTTCATGCTCACACCAAGCACATCGAGGTGAATATTTATGTTGCTCAAGAGCTAGTTGCTTATGGCAATCTACATGTTTGCTATGGTCTATAGCGGATTAGCTGGAGAACATTTTCATCAAAGGACTACCTAGTATGTGACACGTACCGTTGAGATCCAGTGTTTCAATTCTTAGGCATATTTTGAATTGAGGAGGGTTTTAATATGCAATTGATATGTTTCATAGGGTCTTTCTGTAATATTTTTTCCATATGTAGTTTTCTAAAAGTAATCATTCATACAAATATATACCACGTAGCCCTAATTAAGGTCAAATCATTGTAGACATTTTGTCATTATCTGATTCTAAAAATTAACACTTTTCAAGATATTTCGTCTCGCTTTGACACTTGTCCATATTGTATTAAAAAAAATAATTGAGTAAAAAAAGAGAGAGAATAGGATGCACATCTAATACGTATCCTTGGATAACGTGATTCATCAAAACAATTAATCGAATAATAAATTCACAGAAATAACTTGGCAAGATTTTGTTCCAAGGCGGATGCTCACTTTGGCCAAGAAGAGAGAGTGTATTGTAAAGACGTTATCTTCTGGTTTATATTTATATTACAATCAATTGAATAATGAATTCACAGAAATAACTTTGCAAAAAATAATTTAGTTATTAGGGTCAAATATAAACAAAATCTTCTAGGTGTTTGAATTTTCGGAAGTTATAATTGAACAAAATGTTGAATAGCAGCACATATTGAATATAGACGACGTACCCTCAAAGAAAAGTCAAAACAATGGAACAACGCCTTATTAATTGACTGGAAAAAGGTCAATAACTATATTTCTTTCAGAGTGAATTATTTATACTGGCCAAACCCAACCGAGCGGACTGTATATATAATCACTATGAACTTTTCTGGAAAGCAGTTTATTGAATAATATCTTCATGTGATAACAGAAACAGCTTGGCAAGATTGAAATTGTCCAAATGTTGAATATTCCCATAAGTACGGTTGACGGGTTAGGCTCTAAGGCAGCGTCAAACTCTGACCAAGAAGAGAGAAATCTATATCGATTACAGATAGAAGTTGCTATGTAAAATATCAATTCTAAGACAGTTCGATAGAGCCAAGTTTTGACGTTTCCTTCGGTAATATTTCTGTTGCAGATAACTCCGTGCATAATTATCTGAAAAAGGTCTTAATCATTCTCCCCCGACCACAAATATAATCTTTAAAAACAATGTGCCACATTGTCTATGGAGTTCAAAGTCTTCAATGGCCGGGAACATGAGATAATCAAACCCTAATATCGTGCCAACTTTCGTGCACGTCATCATGCAGGAGAAAACTCAGCTAATTTCGTCCACGTCGATTATCACCGATTGGAAGCGAAGTGTGGAATTCGACCATCGACGTTTCACCGTGTGTCCTTTCGCATGCACTATAAATAAGGCACGCTTAATAGAGTTGGCAACGCAAGCTCAAGAGATCAAAATAACAAAATGAAGATGGCAAACTTCACTTTGCACCATCACTTGGCATTTCTCCTTCTCTTTGCAGCTCCTTTGGTAGCTTTTGATATCAGCACTCCTGAAAATTTCCTCCAATGCCTCTCTCTTCACTCCAGAAACGCATCTGCAATCTCTAAACTCGTTTATACTCCAATCAACTCTTCATACTCTTCTGTCTTGGACATTACCATACAGAACCTGCGCTTCTTGACTCCTTCTGCTCCGAAACCCTTATTGATCGTGACACCGCTCAACATTTCTCATGTCCAAGCCACCATCATTTGCTCCCGACAGTACAGACTCCAAATGAGGACCCGAAGTGGCGGTCATGACTATGAAGGCCTTTCGTATTTGTCCGAAGTCCCATTTGTCATTGTCGACATGGCGAATTTTCGATCAATCTCTGTGGATGCAGAGGAAAAAACTGCGTGGGTCCAGTCGGGTGCGACAGTTGGTGAGCTTTACTATAGGATCGCTGAGAAGAGCAACACCCTAGGCTTCCCGGCCGGCATTTGCCCCACGGTTGGTGTTGGCGGGCACTTCAGCGGTGGAGGCTACGGCACGCTGCTGCGGAAATATGGCCTTGCTGCCGATAATGTAATTGATGCGCAGTTGGTCGACGCTCAGGGTCGGCTCCTAGATAGAGAATCAATGGGGGAAGATCTCTTCTGGGCGATTCGAGGTGGAGGAGGCGGCAGCTTCGGTGTAGTAGTGTCCTGGAAAGTCAAGTTAGTCCCGGTGCCGTCAACCGTGACCGTGTTCACGATCCTGAGGACGTTGGAGCAAAATGCGACGAAGCTCGTACACCAGTGGCAACTTGTCGCGAACAAGTTCCCCAACGACCTATTCATGCGGCTGACCTTGCAGAGCTACAACTCCGGCCCCAACGGGACGAGGACGATGCAAGCCATTTTCAACACCCTTTACCTTGCTGGGGTCGACTCGCTCCTCGAGGTGACAAGTAGCCGCTTCCCGGAGCTCAACGTCACGAGACAGGACTGCACCGAGATGAGCTGGATTGAGTCCGTCCTCTACTTCGCAGGGTTTTAGAGCGGAACACCCTTGGAAGTCTTGCTCAACAGGAGCTCCAACAGCAAAACGTTCTTCAAGAACAAATCGGATTATGTGAAGGAGCCAATCCCTGAGAGTGGCTTAGAGGGCATGTGGGAGAGGTTCTTTGAGGAAGATCAAGGGGTGCCTATAATGGAATGGAACCCCTATGGCGGGAAAATGGCAGAAATTTCTGAATCTGCCATTCCCTTCCCTCACAGAGCTGGGGTTTTGTACAAGATCCAGCACATAACGGTCTGGACCACTGGAGGCAACGAGGTTGCGCCAAAGCATGTGAGTTGGATACGAAGCTTCTACAGTTATATGGCGCAGTATGTGTCGAAATCGCCTCGAGAGGCCTACATCAACTACAGGGATCTTGACATAGGAATGAACAATGTGATAGGCGACACAAGTTATAAGCAAGCCAGTGTTTGGGGAAAGAAATACTTCAAGAACAATTTCGACAGGTTGGTGCGTGTGAAAACCGCGGTCGATCCTGACAACTTTTTCCGGCACGAGCAAAGTATTCCTCCGTTTTCATCTTAAAAGAAAAGGAAGAACAGTCGATTTTCGATGTGCTCACCGCAATAACAAGATGATACTTTGTAATCAATGGAACATTTGATAATGTCGATGTTTGAGCTATGTGAGGTCGTTTGTTAAATAATCTTTAATTATTTGAAGTTTTAGTTGTAAATTTTTATATATCGTATATTTAATTATAAAAAAAGGATTAAGAGTTATTAAAAAGTAAAATGAGTGAAAAAAATTCACTTAATATAATATACGTAACATGACATATAGGCCATTAACTTCTTGGTTTTTGTTAATTAATGTGGTATCTAAGCAATGGGAAGAGTTATCTACATAGCGATTAATGGATTCTTCTATGAATTATTAGGTAAATCATTGCTCTTACCCATGCTTGGCATGGCTTTCTTTTTTTTTTTTTTTTCTTTTTTATAATTTCATCAATGTGAAGTATATTTTGCTTTTCATGATAATAATGAACCGGGTCCTTCAGTTATAGTGTTTCTAAAAAAAAAAAGCAGATTTATTTCCTAAAAACTTCCTTCAATTTGTTAATGACATAATGGGATGTACGAAAGGGGGAAAACCATCAACCAAAAAACAAAACTAAAAACTAGAGGATAAGCCTGGATGGATACAGTTTATGATAACTTTCTTCAATTTTGTTGACGACACAACGCAAATGTAAGGAGTAAGAAATGGACAAAAAAATTTAAAAGAAATTATTCTTTTATACAATATATTGTTTTCGTTAATCATGAACTTCATAGTTACTAATACTTCTTTAATTGTAGCTTTTTGCTGTTTTTGAAATAAGAGTACGATGACACATGGTTTTTATAGAAATCTTTTCTTGGGAGGAATTCTGACCTCCTAATTCCGAAGAAGGTAGGAGTGAAGTAAATAACTTTTTCCTGGTGCAAAATATGACGTGAATAAGCAACAAGATCTACAACAATTTATTGTCATCTCATTGAGATCATATTTGAATATAAAAATTGATTATCTTATTGCTTCTTCACCGAATACTAGAAAAATGGTATCAACCAATTATTCTTCATGTCTAATTTGGAGTAATCAATCTTAGAGAGAAGGAAAAGTACGCAATGTCGACTATAGAAGACTGATGATCCTCTATTTGGACTATTACAAAACAACATTGAACCGTCGTAAAGATTAGTTGATATTAACTTATCAAAAACATTTTTTATTGTGAAAATAATTACTATTTATAGTGGGCCTAAATGAAAAGTTACTACATTCGAATGAACGCTTGAATTTAAAAAGGCAATCATTCGACTACATTCTTTTTTTCTTTTTTCTTTTTTTTGTGTAAGTATTTACTACATTCTTAGATAGCACTTGCGTGTCACTTTTTTTCTAGTTGGAAAACACAAGAAAGCCAATCTTTGCAAGAAAAATGAGGGTTTCTTGGCACGTAAAATATCACGTGTCATCATCAGAGGCAATGTTTAGGGAAGAGTACGGAAATAAAAAAGAAAAAAAGAAAGCCTAGTCTTGCCACGTTTCAATTGACCAAGTCACTATCTTCCAACAACTCTATTCCAGGTGTGTCCTTTGCTATTACTTTATGCTCTTCTGATTTAAAAAGGCCTTTCTGAAAATTGTTGGAACCATGCATGATAACAAGATGTGCCTGAATTAGAAAACTTTTCCGTGCAATATCAACCTACAAGAATTAAATTATTCCCCAGACATGAACCGTGCGATGCCTGAGAATAAATGATAAAAAGAGTTCCCTTATCCCAAAACAAATAACTACCGCGAAAAAATTATGCATTCTTTTGATGTTTAATATAAATGCATACACTACAAAAGATTTGGGAAGTCAAATATAATGAATTATACTAAAGGCAACTCATTAATTTGAAGAGATAATAGCAAATATATATTTAGGTGAGTAGTAAATATTAGGCCCATCAATGGGCAGGTTTAGTCGAAAATTGTCCGACCTAAATTGGTCAATTTAACCTATTTTTACATTGTCATACAAATTTAGTGACCTATGCTCATACTTGACTCAACTAGACTGGGATCCAACTCTTAGTAAATTTTTTCTTTAAATATTACCTCCGAGGAGTGAGTGATTCCATGGACTGGCTTGTTGAGTTAATGAGACAACTCGGGTGCTTGAATTAAGTCACGGGCTAAGATTTTGTGTGGCATATGAGCAATATGGGTGCGCGTCACATTGACAAACAAGAACGCGTGCGTGGGTGGATGGACCTTGTTCAAGTGACGTATGATGCCCTCACATTCCTGATCAGTTCACTTATATTTTTGTCCTCCCACAAATCTGCTCAACCTACATAAATTTCCCATCAGCTAAACATATTTCAAAATTCAAAAATCAAATAAAATCCTTTCACATTTAAATTCCCGGAATCACAGAAAAGTACACCTGCGACATAATCTTTTGCTCTCCAATTTCAGACCCTGCCTAGTCCTCCCCAATCCAAGGCAAGCTCGAAGAAGAGGTCTCTTTTGTGTCTTCGTCCCTAACAGAAGTCCGAACAAGAACTTTCCCAAGAAGTTGGGAAATTTTCGGCGGAACTTGCGGGGCACGGAGAACTTTGGAGATGGAGGGTCGGTTTGGTTTGGGAAGCAGATGAGAGGTGACGCTAAAAGGGAGTTTCTTGTGGGAAATTGGCTTCGAAAGGACAATAGAGCTCGACATCTCTTTTTCTCTCACTCTGATACCGACGCTGGCAAGCGCAGATGATCACGGAATCGAGGACTGTACGCGCGATGGAATTGAAGGGAGATGATTTGTTACTGTTTTAGTGAGGATGGAGACATGAGTAGATCGTGAGTGAATTCTAGCAGAAGCTGAAGACTCTGGGAGGGGAGTCTGGAGGTCTGATGCTGTGGAATGAGGATTTTGGAGTTTAGTTCGGTTGTGTGGAGGAAAGAACAAAAGGAAAATTACAATTGTTGCATGTGCCGCATGCAAAGCATTGTGACCTGAAACCCAAGAAATCAAATAAAATTTTCTTCCTCCTCCTCTTTACAATCGGCGGCGGCGAAAACCGCCCCAAGAATGCCATGACCTCCATGACCTGGCTTGCAAGGAGGAACAAGTATGGAGCGGCGGTGGTGATGCCCTCCTTGTCGCCCACATAGATGCTCTCAAAATTGCAGGCGATGGAGAGGAAGAGGCCTGCGGCGGCAAAGAGGATGCAAAGGGGCAATACTCAGTTCCTAGGGATGAACACGGTGGGCACCCGAGAGGGGCCGAGGGAGGGGAAGCCAATGAAAGAGGTGACGTAGAGGAAGACGTAAACGAGGGAGAGGAAGGCCAGTCCCTTTTTTTGGTCAGAAAAGATTAGAAACAAAGAGTTAGGCCAGTCTTTAATGGGTTTCAAATGGATGTCAAATGAAAATAAAAGAGGTCTCAAATGGATTTGTTCCTAACCCATTTTGACCCATTTATAGTTGGCCATTTATTTCTTGGACCCATTTAAACTTATTTGTAAAATATTAGCCCACTCATTTATGATATGGCCCATCAAACATGAGTTAACGAATAGGTTTGCCACCTATAATAAATATATACTTTTTGTTCGGTCATAGTAGTAAATATATACTTAGATGGTGCTTAAGGGAAGATATTTATGTGAAGAATGCAACAAATTCTATGTTTGCAATATGAAGGAGGCTTTTCTAGTCATCTAGAGTCCAATCATGAGAGGTCATCTTTTTTTAAAAAGGATTAGTACTAGAAAAATCCCAAGTTGTACACTTGTGATAATTTTACCAAAAACTAATTTTTTAGCCACAAAGAATCCCAAATACACTTATGACAAATTTATTATCCGTTAGTTTTCATTAAATTTTACCATTAAATTATTGAATTGAATAATATAATATCCCAATTTGGAGTTTTATCCACATCTATCATAAGTGTATCGGTTTGTAGTTTTTTATGATATTATAATTAACGGAAACTAACGGAAAGTAAATTTGTTACAAATGTACTAAGTTGGGATTTTTGGCGATCAATAAATTATATGGGGTAACCTAATCACGGGCAGCTGTGTTGGTTAAGGGTCTCTTCTTCATCACTGAGATTGAGAGTTTGAAACCCGCATTTGCTAATGTATTTTAAGTGGGGGGCCATAGTATTGAGGTTTTATGCTAGTCTCCCCCAAGGCATAGTCGCTGCTAAAGTTCGAAGGTGCCATCGAGTGTACTGGAGGACCTTATGACCCCGAATAGCATAAGCGAAAAGGGGCTCAGGCAGATCCTTGGTTACCAAATAAATAAATTATATGGGGTAAATTTGTCACAGTTTTATTAATTTGGGGTGTTTTATAGTTAAAAAATTAATTTCAAGTAAATTTATTGCAAATGTACCAATTTAAATTTTTTCGTGATATTGACCATTTTATAAAATATTTCTTATCATCCAATCATGATAATCAGATCGAGTTGGAAACAGACAATACCTTTTGCTTCTCGAAGGTGTGTTCTTGATCCTATTTTATCAACTCATATCTTGGAGGGCAAAAATATTCCAAGGCAGTTTTGCTCCGTATTGCACTGCCAATTTTGCAGTCATGATTTTCAGGCGTTGATCATCAAATTTGTGACCTGGTCCAAGTCCGAGATGTACGGGATTCTACCATGCAGAATTCCTGACATTCAATAAACAAATATATCAACAAAAAAAAAAAACATTTTCAAGAGTTTTGCATGGAAAGGCCTAATGGACTTTTAAAGGAGAACAATCATTAAAAATAATAGATAGGCCGAATGCAATCTTCACTTTTATTTTGGAAAAAAAAAAAAAATGGGCCTCATGTCTTGTTGGATGAGGCTTATGGAAAATTCCCCTTGAATAAATGGACCAAATGTTGAAGCCGATTACAATATTAAAATAATGGGCCTCACCTAATAAGGAGGTCAATGCAATATATATATTTGGGAGACAATTGTAATACTCGATTTTGCCCAATTGGAAATACATGGGTAATATAATGATTTTAAGGCATGGGTCCATAAATAGATGGAAAGGAATTAAAGTGTTGCAATAAGCAGCACGAATGAATAGGTTAATCGCAGCACAAGAGCATAAACATGCTCAAGACTTGTGATGTTTGACTCTTTATTGGGTGGGGTATACTACAAGCTTAAGGCTTCCATTCCACGCGTTAAAGGCTTCCCATGAAATGAGCAGAATCGAGTCAGCTTACTACCCCTTACCACTAATAGACGACCTCAGCTTCCTCAACACCTTCTCAGTTGGCTTCCTATAATGCAATCTGGGATTTTAGATTGCTATCAATACTTAAATCCGCACCTATGTTTCTCTATCACATTTCATGTAAATTAGGGATCTAATTTGTCAATAATGACATAAGTTGACCCATAATCCAAGAAATTGACACTATTATTTAGCATTCACATTTCTTGCTATGTTTCATTGCAATTAGGGACATGGGCAATTCAAGTTCATTATAACAAGAACATAGATATATTTTTTTTCCGATCAAAGGAGATATATATCTTGAAAAATACAAGAAATGAGGCTCTCGAATCATGGTACATGAATTCATTAGATTTGTTGATGCCAATGGAATCGGGTCACATTTTAAAATGGGAATAAGGTCAATTTAGTTGTGAAACTTGGGAAGTTAAAGTCCATTTAATGGGTTCGGGTCTAGTCCACTTGAGGGGGCCTTATTCTAGGCCTTTGCAAACCTTGTTGAATCGGTTAATCTCCTTTGGGAACAGTACTTAACAACAGATTTTAATGCTCAATATATTTATGTAGTTTCCATCCATCTAACAACTTAAGATTTTGGGTTGGATTTTTTTATCATGATATTAAAATTAAAGCTATCCCTTTTGTGAATGTGTGTCTACCTCTATTTATTAAATTCCAAGTGCTATGGTCAAAATTCAATGGGCTGATGGGTCGTAAATGCTCTATATATTCATATAATATCATTCCACCTAAAACTTACACTTTTGGATTGAACATTTTAGTATCGTCTATACATGTAGAAAATCATTTATTTTCTGATAGTGGCACCCTGACTTTTATCACCACATTCACACATACAACGACAGTTCTATGGCCTCCACCTATCAGAACTAATGCAGCTGGAAAAAGAAATCACCACTCCCAGATGCAAAGCCGTACAGTTATCGGATGCGACGCAGCTGCAGTTTTTACACTCCATAAGGATTTTTTTTCATTCAATTGCTGAAGTTTCTGCCCATAAGGTCTTCCATATCCCTTATAAACCCACCGAAAGTTACGGTTACAGCAATGGTTCTCTGCCTCCTCGAAAATACCGCTGTTGCAACTCTTCAGCGTGTCAATCATTGCGAAACAAGAGAGATGTGATAGGTGACCACATTAACCTACTTCATATGAGCTTCAAACTACCAAAGCTGACCCAGAATCTCACACTAACACGAGAGAGATGGGATAGGTGACCTTGGCACGTCAACCTAGGCATTCCTGATCTAAGATGTTAAACCAGATTAACCTACTTCATATAAGCTTCGCACCACGAAAGCTGACTGACAAGGCTGCGTTTGGATTCGGCTTTGCAAAGCCACTTTGGGCTTCCAAAGCCCTTTGGGCTAAAAACAGGCATTTGGGAAAAAAATTTCTAAGGATCCTTAGCTGAAAGTTTGCCTTTTGAAGGCTGAAAGCCCAAGGCAGGGGCATTTGAGCTTTCTCGGTAAGCTGGCTTCCGGATTAATGAATTTTCGTTCGTTTTCCATTATTACCCTTATAACTTAACGAAATTCCAAGTTTATCCCTGAAAACCCTAGATCTGCACCGTGTTTCCTCTTCCTTTCCTTACCCACTCACAAGTTATCATCTTTTCTTCTTCTCTCTCAAATCCACGAGCCTGCCCCACCTGCAAGCTCGTCTTCTTCTTCTCTCTCAAATCCACAAGCACGCACAGAATCGTCATCAAACCGAGCTCCCCATACAACCCGAAAGCCATCTTCTCACGCTCCCGTGGAATACGTCTCTGGTTTCGTTGCGCCTCTGATTTCGCTGCTCTTTTGCTCGGCTATTTGGTCACCGCTTGCTCATCTTCTGTCTTCGCTCATCAATCGTCATCAAACCGAGCTCCCCCATACAATTAGAAGGTGTTTGTGGTTCCTTGATCACACAAAGAGAGAGAACTCGAAGTAGGCTGGGTTCTATAAAGCCATCTTTGTTCTTCCCGACATACTTCGGAGCTTAACTGCAGGAGGTCTGGTCTTAAGGTGAGTTGAGAATTTTCATCTTGTACTGCCCGAGCATGTTCCCTTTTTCTTGTTCATGTGTTCATCGATTTGGGTTTCTTTCTCGTGTTTTTTAGCTTGCTTGCAAGCTCTCTGTTTGGGTGTTGTGGGAAAATGTAGAGAAAACTAGGGAAGGTTTTTGGGTTTGCGCTACTCTGTTTTTTTTTTTAACTGGGTGCGAGGACTTGCTGGTTGGCTTGCTTTGAGATTGTGGCAGGGATGGTTCAGTAAAGATGAGGAATTTTGGAAATTTAAAAGTGGTGTGCAGCTATAGGAACTTGGGATATTAGAAAAGAAGAGGCGAAATGAAAGCTGAGGTGAGAGACCTGGTTGGGTTATGATCATCTCAAAAGCAGCTCCATCTTGGCGTGAGATTGGCGTGAGATTGCAGAAAATATTCTGAGCTAGAGAGAGCAGGTTGGAGATGCTAGTGAGCGAGTTCAAGTAGTGAGATTTGGATATTGAGGGAGATTATGCTAGGCAAGCGAGATTTTCAATATTTTTTTTTATATATTATCTTGAATTGTAGAAAATATGTGATTAGATTTTTTACAATTTAATGGATCTGTGCAGGATTTCTAATCCAACTTTATTCTATCCTATCTTAATTCAAATTGGGACGATGAAGCGTAACCTTAAAGCTTTCTAATAATGATTGAATCATTAAAATTTATTGTCCGAGGTTATGCTAAGATTGGCAAACATAACCATCAGTCTAGGTGAATGGGGCAGGTCTGATTTTTCACAAGGGTGTTGAGGACTCGAATTTATTTCTACTCTTGCCGAAATTTGCTTGATTTGCGCCTTTTGATGCTCATTGATGACAAGGCGAACCTTGAATGGCTGGTTTGATATAACCTTGGGGATCTTGGGCCAATTTAGGAGTAGTTCATTAGTCTTTAGACTCACTTAGGCATAGATTCCGTTTCATGCTTTAGTGAAGGTCCTTCGAATATCCAGTCATCTCACTTTAAATAAATGGATACGTTAAAAGTCAAGTATAGGATCTCTTTCATGTTATCTCAATATGATTTAGAATAGTTTCTCTAGAGTAATTGGTAGGTTCATATGCCAGGAATATCCTTGGTTAGTCTAAACTCAGGCAATAAAAAGAGAGAGAGAGAGAGATTTAGTACTCTCGGATACCCTCGGGTCTCCAAGAGAATATGGAGCCCCGGTTAATTTGGAATTCATCACCGAACCATGGATGGACAGATTTCATCATCAATTCATGGCGGTTCTAGTTTTGGCGGATAAATGGGGAAATCTATCACAAGGTCCCACATATCCCGATAGCAGTGAGAGTCTCTTAGAAGATTAGTAAGAATCATATCCCGGGGCTCAAATAGCAAAAACATGTTCTTTACCAGGCTTGTATCGAGTTTACTTTCTCGCATCTCTCTTTTCATATTTTATATTGTTTGCTATGTCGTTTTGATGTGTTCATTTCCTTATATCATTTGATGCATTGATCTGTTTATCTTGATTTGTATGCCTTTGAATTATTATCAATTTGGCAAACAACCATGCATGAACACAAAAGAGTGGAGTGTACATAGGGACTTAAAAATTTACATGATTTTTTACAATTTACATGATTGTTTGATTGATCCATTGCAATCACTTGTTCTGCATGGCCAAATTAAAGGCAGTAGATTCTGCCTCTTCACCCTCCCTCTTTAAGCTGCTCAATTTGTGCTTCAAGAAGAAGCCTGGGTAGGCTTCACTAGTATCTCCATTATGGAGAGCGTGCACTTGGGATCCACTGGACGGTTAATGTACTCTAGGGACGCGTGGTGTTCATTTATCCTTGCAACTCTTCGATATATGTTTCTTTAGTTGTAGAATTGCTCTTTGGATTCATTTTCTTGGGCTGTTTGGGTTCAACTGATGTGTCATTGATTCAGTTAATTTGAAGGAGTCTTTGTTTCTGCTTGTAAAGTCTGAATCTTATGGAACACTTGTGTTAGAGATCATTGAGATGGCTGCAGTGACAGAGCTAGGCATGCTTAGCACTAGATATCGTAATTAGAATTCTCCTGTTAACATTTCAGTTTGGTATCTGTGTTGTTTATCCCTTGCCGTGAAGCTGTTTCGTCTCTTTTTTTGTTTAATGAACGTCCTGAACTCAACCTTTTGTGCTATGCATAGTTCTATCTATATGTGTTCATTTATCTATACGGAATTGGGTCGTAGTTAATCTCATTTGTTCTCATATTTCAAAAGTGTTTGTGTTTATTCTATTGGAAGATGGCGAGTTCATCAAAAGAAAAGGCTTATTGGAGCCCGAAAGATGTAGAAACATTTTGTCGATTGTGTATTGAACAAATTGAAAAAGGCAATCGTCCCGCGAGCAACAAAAGAGATGGATGGACAGCTATAATTACCAAGTTTGAAGAGTTGAGAGGCAAAAAATATGATAAAAATCAAATGAAGAGTAAGTGGGATAATCTAAAGGAAGAATGGAAAAAATGGAAGCAATTGATTCAAAAGGAACCAGGATTAGGATGGGATCCAAGGAGGAAAACCATTGATGCAAGTGATGAATGGTGGGAGAGAAAGATTCAGGTGTCTATCTTTTATTTGCCACATTTTTTTTTTTATAAGTTCATCTTTTATGATATAACTCATGAAAATATCTTATTATAACAGGCCAATCCTAAGCTTAAAGTCTTTCGAATGAAAGGTATACATCCGGATATGGAAGTTTTGTTGGACAGAATGTTTCAGGGTACGGTTGCCACTGGAAGTGTTACTTGGAATCCTGCACAAGGTTTATGCAATACTGAGAATCTTGAGGCCACACAAGCTGATATTGGTGATTGTGCAGGATCTACTAATGATGCTTTAGAGTGTGATGTAGGCGAAACAAATGCCCAACCAAGTCAAAGTAAGAGCCATAAAAGAACGGTACAAAGTTCCAAGAAGGAAGCTCGAGGAAAGAGAGAAAAAAAATTGTCCGGACCTACTAAGTTAGCATCGCAAATCGACAGACTTTGTTCGGCAGTCGAAAGTAGGAGCAATGCAACATCGGTTGCAAGGGAATTTGACCCTTGCAAAGAGATTATGCAAACGTTGAAAGCCATTCCTGAGATTAAGGAAGATAGAAAGTTGTTCTTTTTTGCACTCTCTCATCTTTCTGAAAAGAAAGACAATAGGCAAATTTTTATGAACTTGGATGAAGATGAAGAGAAAGTCGAGTGGCTGAAGTATAAGATGGAGGAGCATAATAGTCGTCGCTAGGATTCTAGTTGCTTGTTTGAGCTTTTAATATTAATCTAATCTTGTAATGTGAGACTTATTTTGGATTGGTGATTTGCACTACTTATGAACTCTCTTTTTGATTATGTTTTTGAGACTTTTAGTTTGTGGTTTTTTTTATTGGATGGAGTTTGCACATATATTATGGATGATAATTGTTTCATTGATGGATGATTACCCATCACTTTTCTTATTATTGTGTTACTTTAAACAGATATGGACGACTCTCCTGAAAGAGAAATTCATGAAAAAGAGGACGAGGAATATTGGCAACTTGTGGAAATTACTCAAGCCGCAATCGCTTATCAGGCAATATACAGTAACAAGAAACCTTGTAGGACATCATCATATACAGGAAATGCATGGGTAGAAGAGTTGATGGACGAAGATGCTAATCCGATAAGGTGTTATCAAATGTTTAGAATGGATAAGATTGTATTTAATAATTTAATGCATGATTTAGTAACACGTTATGGTCTTGAAGGAAGTAGGAATATTGATGTTACAGAAATGCTTGGAATATTTCTTCATATTTTAGGACATGGTATAGGTAATAGGTTAACACAAGAGTGTTTTCAGCGTTCTAGGGAAACCATAAGCAGGTACTTTAGCTTAGTATTAGATAAAGTATGTGAAATAGGAAAAGATTTGATTCAACCAGCTGATTGGCAATTTAGGGATGTTCCAGAGAAGATAAAAAATAATCGAAGATTTTTTTCCATATTTTAAGGTATGTTTTGATTATACAATAGGAAGAAGGAATTAAAAGCAAATTCTGATTATACAATAATATTTGCGTTTTTGTTTTAGGATTGCATTGGAGCTATTGATGGCACTCATATCCCAGCGGTGATACTTGTAAATGATCAGATTTGTTTTATTGGTCGAAAAGGTACACCGACTCAAAATATCTTAGCAGTGTGTAATTTTAATATGAAATTCACTTATGTTTGGGCTGGTTGGGAGGGCCAAGCCCATGATACTCGTATTTTCTATGAAGCTTTAGGGAGACGCGATGTGCAATTTCCTCATCCTCCTCCAGGTTTGTTAATTAATGATTTTTGTACATTAATATGTATTAATGTAGTCTATATTGATTAAATTTATATAAAATTTGTGCAGGTAAATATTATTTAGTAGATGCTGGATATCCAAATCCAACGGGTTATTTAGGACCGTATAAAGAAGTTAGATATCATTTACTAGAATTTCAACAAGGTCCTACCCCTATAGGCTATCGAGAGATATTCAATCGTGCTCATTCCTTGCTGCGATCAGAAATTGAGCGAGCTTTTGGTGTCTTGAAGAAGAAGTGGAAGATTCTAAAGCATATGCTAAGCTTTCCATTTGAGAAGCAAGTAAAAATCGTTATAGCAGCAATGACTTTGCATAATTATATACGACGAAACACCGCCAATGATAGACATTTTGCAAGAGCAGATTTGGATCCTAGTTATGGATATCCAGTTGACCTAGATAATACAAATGAGGGGGCCGGTACTTCAAATGACAATTTATCTTATGACATGGCACGTTTACGTGATCAAATAGCAATGAGTTTAGTAAATACCTAAGGATGTTTGTAATTTTCAATGAAAACCTATTTCTTTCTTCGATGCATATGTAATCATATTTATTATAATGAAATTACTCTTTCTTTTTAATTGAGAAAAAGTCCACTTTGATGTATTTTTTCACTTATGAATTTGTTAATATATCTCTTTTATATATACATCTCAATGCATATATATATATATATATATATATATATATATATATATTTAAGAAATTCATATATATATTTAAGTCATTGAATTTGTTAATATATCTCTTTTATATATATATCTCAGTGTAAATATATATATTTGTTTTCAATTTAAAAAATTAAAAATTAAAAACTTAAATTGATTTCTCTAAAGGACTTCCCAAATATGTGTTTAACAAACAGCATTTCCCCAAAGTTGCTTCTCAAGGCTCTTTTCAATTATAGTTTACTAAACAGTTTTTGCATTTCATCAAAACCCTTTAGACCAAAGGCCTTTGCATTTCCTTAAAGGCTTTTCCCAAAAGCTTTCCCAAACGCACCCAAGGTCTCGGGCTATGGCAAGAGAGATGCGATTGGTGAGAGTGGCATTTCAACAGAGCCCATTGCCAAAGAGACTCTGCAGATGGTTTGGAGGAATCTCCCCCCATCCCTGACAACCGCCATTTTCATGATTTAGAATGGATTCACTAGACTGGATGTCACTTAGTGAACTAGTACTGCAACTAGGCAAGCACTCAAACAAGCACTGGTGGAAGCTAAATACTCCAGAAAGTTTTAAACCTAACACAAGCCGTCCCCACCCACTCCATAAACAAAGCCATCAGATGCAAAAATTTCAAATGGGTATCATGTCAGAAGTTGCCTTGTAGTATCCAATGTTCACATAATAAACAGTGGAATACAGAGAACAGACCTCTTGATGTAATGGGATGAAACCCAATGTCAAACACCACTTGGGATTGTGCTCATTAGCTGAAGAAATGTGTTGACGATTTTAGCTTTGATCACATGGCCAATACGATAGAGATGGTTGAAAGGGTTACGGGTGAATGAAAGAATGAATGGAATTCCTATTATTTTTACTATTTTTTGATAGGTAAAAGCAAATCAACTAGAGGACAGCATGGGGGTGCAAACGCATACACAAGAAGAGCTCAAAACTAGAAAAGAAATGAGCGACAAGGCAAAACATGTACTATGTCAATCTAAGCTGAGATACATATGCATGTTATCACTGTACCAAAAGATTATAACTATAACCTTTAAGCCAATTTTCAAAAATATTAAAAAGGGAAGGCTCTGCTTCTTCAAAGGTTCTCTTACTCCTCTCTTTCTGTATCAACCAAAAAAGGGAGAGAGTTATTGAAGAAATCCTTCTTTTCTTGTTTGTGGCAAATGAATGCCCTAATGGCATTGACTAAGTCTGTAATCAAAGGCACCAAGGGAGTGCAAAACCCATATACAAAAGGAGCTTAGTTACAAGACAGCATCTACAACATCAATTAAAGCATTTATGTCCACATGTAAGTTTCCACTTTACCAAAAGATCGAAATTTCCATCCCTTTCCAAAATTACCAAAAATAAGCATCTCCTCTCATTCAAGAGTTCTCTTGTTCCGCTCTTTCTACATCTACTGAAAAGCAGCAAGAGGGATCAAAGAATTCATTTTCTAAACACGAGGCAAAACAGACCCTATCAATCCTATAATTCTTGTTCAGTAGAAACTCCTATAACATGAGATAGTCTAATGCCATAAGAGGTCTGGGCTACTAACCAGCACAATCCCTCTTTTCCGCAAGTTGTCTAACGTGAGAATATGGCACTAAGTTGCCTCCCACACAACATACAAGACTCCAGTCAGTACTCTCATTTTCCAAAGCTTTCCAAGGAAAAGCCTCTTTGCCACTAACAATCTTCTTTCTGAAATAAGGAGGAAATTTTTTCTATAAAATCCATGAAACTACAGTAGTTTATATTTCTTTTTCATATATGTAATTCTTGAAAGCAGATTAATTGGCAGACTTTCAAAGTAGCCAGGAAGAGACACAACAAGATGATGAAAACTCTCAGCTTCCCAAGTGTCTTTCTTGGCAGTAGAGAGGCAATAAATGAAACCTGCCAGAATTGGAAAAACAGGTTGAAAATTAAGAAAGATACGAAAATTAACTCAAGAAAATTCGATGTTCCTCAGGTTACAGAGAAAGCAATACAGTAGACAACTGTCAGATTTTATGTCTTGGCAAAGGGATCTTGCTATATACTGCGACTTTCATACTCCCATCTGTGAAATCTTTGTTTACCATAAAAGCAATTGGCTCACCCGCATACAACCAATATTAGAAGATTTTCATTGATAAGAGATGGTCAGTTGTCGAACCTGGAAAGACCTAAGTTTCAGCATGTTAAAATGTGAACTTCATATTGACATCAAAATCGGATATACCTAAAACAAGTAACAAACCTTGTCTGGAGAAGGCAATCCTTTCTTGGAAACTTTTCGTGGGGTGCCACTAGGAACACTTGCACAATTTCTAAAGCCAGCTTCCTCCAACGAGAGCTTATCAATTTCACCTTCAACCTATAACCGACATTATAATGAGAGAGAGAGAGAGAGAGAGAGAGAGAGAGAGAGAGGGTAACAAAAAGTTACAATGACAATTTCATCTGCTTCTGATATGTCATCTAGTCCATACAAAGTCTTCTTAGTACCCTTCTCCTGAAAGTTCATAGCATAAACAAAACTCTTGTAAGAAACTTCCAGAAATCTCTTAAATTGAGATAATGAAGCATGACCAGAAGAAAACTGATATGTGGTATCGACAGAAAGGTCACTATTGAAACATGAAGAACATTTTCTCAATGCAGATGAAAAGATTTGTCTAGTCTCTAGCAAAGGCCACATTGTGACAGCCCCGATTTTCCAATTTTAATTTCAATAAATTTAGACGGGCATTTTGTTGGCACGCATATAGTTCATTTCCTTGAGTCGGCCACTCATGTGAAAACTAGTCTATCCGGTGAAGCCGTAAAGAAATTCTAATGCATAAGGCTCGAGAATTTGATCAGGAAGCGACCTTTCGACCGAGATAATCTGCAAGGGTCATTACGGTACAAATAAAAATCGATTAGAGATCGGAAATAGGTTGGCTTGATAGAGGCATGTGATCAGGTGTGGGTGATTCCACCGGATCGCACAATTCTGGCCGATCGACACTAAACCGACTTTTCTAACAATTGGGTACCCTGTGCTCGTATTTGAAACCTTGAGATTCCCCCGACAACTGAAAGTGGTGGCTTGAAATGATCAACCGCAAGTCGAATGCATAAAAATTTGTGAACGCTGCTCGGTAGATTAGAATGCGCTAGTATTGTGCCAAAGTGAAATTAACCGTGAAATTGAGATCGAATTCTGAAATTGGAAGTCATGGTGCGTCACAAATCTTATTAGGAACATTAGATTAATTTATGGACTTTGATTTGGACTCAATTGGAAGAGAATTGATGGAAATTGAAGTAATTGGATGTGCAAGAACTTGGACTCCGGCGGAAAATGAAATTGAACCTATTGGACTAAAGTTGTGGAAGGTTTGGAGTTAGTGGATAATAACATCACATGTGAGGTCATGATTGAGGCAAGATGAGCTAAGGTTGTGACAAGTGGAGGGAGGAGATGAGCCCTTGGAAAGGTGGGATGTCACCTCCCCCTTGTCCCCATCATCTTCTCCATTTGAACTTGGAAGAGAGAGAGAGAGAGGGAGAGAAGCTGCTGTGCGACCGCCCCCCTTCCGTCCGCTCCTTCGCCGTTCACCGTCGCCGCCGCTTGCCGTTCGTCGTCGCCGGAGCTCGCCGTCGCTGCTCGCCCACGCGCGACCGCACACCCTCCCGCGCCGAGCCGCTCGTCTCCGTCTGCCGAGTCTCCCGCGCCGTCATCTCTCCAAGTCAACCGCTGTTCGTCGCCGCCGAAGCCCCCGTCGTCGCCGTCCGTCGCCGTGAGCTGCTGTCCCGAGACCTAGTCGCCTCCGCCGGTCTTCCTCCGCCCATTTAGCCGCCGTTCCGTCGCCGTTCCGCCACCCTCCGAGCTCGGTTAGTTGCTGGAAAAACCAGCAAGATCCAGCCCCTCCCGAGCTCATTTTGGTCCCCTATTAGTTCTCATTTGGTGTTGATCCGTGTAGGTTTGTCGTCGGCGTCGTCGTGCTCTTCGCCGGAGACCCGTCGGAAAGCGATTCCGGTGAGTTTAGCTCACTAAACCCCGATTAGTAGGTTAATCATGCCTTAAGTGTGTTTAGTTTAGGTTGATTGAGATTAGGTTGTTAGATTAGTTTATTTAAATATGGATTAGATTAAGTGGTTTTAATTAAAGTAAAGCATGTTTAAATTAAGGGTTAAGTGGGTTTATTTAAAAAAACCTTGATTTGACTTAAAGGGATTTATTTAGGGTTTAAATAAATGTTTCGGAATTTTTGGATTATTTTAATAATAAATCATATTCCGAAAATCATTAAAATATTATGATTTAAAAAAAAACTCGAAAATTTATTTTTGACCCTAATTGCTCAGAATTTTGTGCCGGTCGCTACTGTATAGTTAGATTTTGAAATTGACGATTGAATATTATAAATTGAGTGTGAATCGTGAAAGATGTGAATAGTATTATTTAATTGATTTTTGGAATAAATTTAATTATTTAATAAATTCCGAAAAATTATTTTGGGACCCTAAATTCTCATAATTTCGTGCTAATCGTTCTGTGCGTTTAGAATTTGAATTTGATGAATGGATGCGGCAAATTGAGTGTTGATTGTGGTAAATAGGGATTTATTCATAAAAACCCAAGTGTCGGGTTTCGATGCAAAAATTGGATTTTAATGATTATATTAAATAGTGGGGTTTGAAAAAGTGAAATATTGACTTTTTGATTCGAAATTAGCGTGTCCCCACACACGTGCGTAATTTCTGGAGTATTTTTAATATGAAGAAAAATGGCTGTAATTACTATTTTAAGTGGAAGCGTTGAGTGAAATGCAAAGTGTCCTGGGGCCGAGTATGATTTGACTGTGTGATAATCAAGAGGAATCGTCCTGGGCTGTTGAGCCGGACTTGCCCCTATATGGGATGCCCACGCAGTGGTTGCGGGTCGCAGTTGATTCTGGGCCCATGCTCCTTCGGGAACGCCGTCGATGTACTAACGAAGCCGCGCTCCAAGGTGGGGAGGCGATGCCTGGCTATATGCTAGTAGATAGCCGAACAAATGAGTAGGCTATGTCCTTGTGTGGCAAATGAATAATAAACTGGAATGCATGTTGAGTGTTGTTGATGTGTCGGATTATGAGACGGAATTGTGTGGCATGGAATGGGACGTGTCATAACGATTTAGTCTTATAATCAGGACCCCCGCGGTTGTTGGTTATATGAAAGTGAATGCGTTCTGATTGTTTAAGTTCCTATTATTATCTGTGATTGAGTGATTTGAACTGTGCTAACCTGCAGGAAGGAATTGAGGCGAGGTAAGTTTTCTATGTGATATGGCTAGGCCACCCGAGGCGTATTTTCTTTCTAATAGGGGTTTAGGGGGTTGAACTTGCTGAGACATTGTCTCATCCCGGTTTGGGGATTAAAATTTCAGGTCCCTGGTGGATGGAGCGGCTAGATAGCTTTGGTCGATTTCGAGGAGTTGCAGAGGTGAAGTCATGAGGATTGGAGAACGTGTCCAACTTGTAGGTCGTAGGACAATTCATTTTTTTTTAGAGCCGGTCTTTTGTAGACTTTTGGCTGTAGGCCTTCGTTTGTAACTTCGTTGGTTTATTTAAGTGATTGGTTGTGAATTTGCTTCCTGCTTTTCTATCCTATATTTTATTGTCAGGGGTTTTATAATACGTTCTGCTTGCGTAATAATAAATGAATGGGGTCGGCGACACTACCTGGGAATGTCGCATTTGATCGACCGCAGTGGGATGTGCTTGCGCTCGGGGTTCGGGGCGTGACATCCCCATTTAAGTGGTATCAGAGTGTGGTCTGTGTATGGAGTGATAAGGTGCGATGAGTCATGGGATAGTTAGTAGGAATGACCTTTATTTCATGCAGATGCATGTGAGTGATAGTTGTTTGATGGCTTGTTTTGTGGGGTCACTCAAATTCTAACCTGATGTTGGAATTGGAACACAGGTGTCTATAAGGAACCTGTAGGATGGGTGACCGGGAGTGGAGAACTCCTTGGAGGAGGTCGGTAGGACCTGAATCTCGGGGTAGGATGTTGACAAGAGTCGGTACCCGAGGTAGAGCGCAGGCTCAGACCAGCGTGAGTGTGAGAGTACCGCTGCAAGTCGATACTGAGAGTGTAGCAGCACCGAACGATCCTAGTTTCAACGGGATTGTTCAGGCGCTAGAGTCTTTGGGAAGTATTTTGGGTCAGCAAGCACAAGATCAAGCCGCCGCTGTTGCCGCTGTCACTACTGCCGCTAATGCTGTAATCGCTGTTGTTGCTACACTTGTTGAGACCCAACCTGGAATTGTGATCGAGGAGCAAGCCGCCCCATCTAGGTCGCAGTTCAATTTAGACAGAGTTGGAAGTCAATTTGGGAAAAGACCAATGATAGAAGGACAACACTTTAAACGTCCCACTCGAAGGAGTATTAGGGGAAAGCCAGCACCCAATTTGAAGGGAGTGTGTCGTGCCTGTGGGAAAAGGCATGGACCAACCCCGTGCCATTTTAGGATGGGTGGCTATTTTATGTGTGGCCAGCAGGGTCACATGGTCAGGAATTGTCTGCGCAGACTGATGGGTCAACAATTGCTTCTACCACCGCCACCGATGGATGAAAATAGAGAGAATGCGCCTCAAGACGCACTGTGGGGTACTTGGGTAAGACCCCCGGCGCAAGAAAGGGTGCATGTTGCCATCCGAGAGGAAGTAGAGGACCCGCCAAACAGGTGCCGAGTTTGTGGAAGGAAGCATGGACTGACTCAATGTCCAGATATAACAGGAGTGTGCTATGGATGTGGGCAGCACGGCCATCAAGTGAGGAATTGTCCTCATAGGTCCAGGAGGGCACCGACACCGCTACCCCAGTTAGGGCGCCACTAGGATGGCGAAAGGAATGTGAATGAATCGAACCATGCATCGATTAGAAGAAGAATGTTTTTGAGATGTTTTATCAGAGTAGTGCAGTAGAATTTTCAATGATGGTTGTAGGATTTTCATTGTGGTAATAAAGTGATAGAAATGTGAATCCTTGATTATAGTTGTACTTGAAGGGGTTTACTTAAGTATGACTTGGAAGTCATTTATAAAAAGGTTTGGCTCAAGGAGCTTTCTGTTGTTTTGAATCGTGGTAGTAAAATAATTCAGTTTGTTCAGTTAGCGTGTAAAAGTTTTGAATCACTGAAAGTTGAAGAGAAACTTCAATCCTTGTTATTTGTCACTGAAGATGACTTGGTTCTAATTGTTGGTTACCGAATCTGCATGGCAGCTGTAATGGATGCGTCAATTGAGGAGCTGAATATGGAGAACATAACCGTGGTGCATAGGTTTTCTGATATATTTTCTGAAGAATTGTCAGGTTTGCAGTCAAAAAGAGAAATGGAGTTCATGATTTAGCACTCAGAACCGAGCCAGTCCCTAAGTCTCCTTACTAGATGGTGTTACTCGAGTTAAAAGAACTGAAGGTGCAGATACAAGAATTGTTGAAGAGGGGCTTCATACATTCTAATGCATAACCTTGGGGAGCACTAGTTCTGTTCATAAGGGAGAAATGTGATTTGTTGTAGTTGTACATCGATATTCTTCAAGATCGACTTGAGGTGAGGGTATCATCAGTTGAGGATCAGGAAGAAAGACATACCAAAGTTAAGACCTCGTACTCAATACAGTAGTTATGAGTTCACGGTAATGCTGTGTGGTTTAATGGACACCCCAGCTATATGTTTGGGTCTGAGGAGCAGAATGTTTAAGGACACTTGAATCAGTTATGATCGTGTTCATTGAAGTTATCCTGGTGTGTTCGAAGAGTGCCGAGGGGCACAAGAGACGTTTGAGGATGGTACTTCAGGCTTTGAGTGCTTTTGGATTTTAAAATAAGCTTAACAGATGCAAGTTTTGGATAACTTGTATTGCGTTCCTAGGTCATGTGATTTCAGGCGAAGAAATCTCCGTAGACCCCGTTCGAGATTAAAGCAGTGAACAGTTGGTCGATATTGACTTCAATGACAGAGATTAAAAGTTTTTGGGGATTAGCAGGATATTACAGATGGTTTGTAGAAGGGTTTTCAGTGTTAGCATCGCCGATGACGGGACTGCTAAAGAAGGAAGAAAGGTTTGTGTGGTTAGATAAGTGCGAGAGTAGTGTTCAAGAGCTTAAGTAGAAGCTGACCTACCGCACTTGTGCTGACTATTCCATCTGGTCTTGAAAGTCATGAGATCTGCAGTGATACGTTGTTTAAAGGATTGGGTTGTGTTGATACAGCATAATAGGGTTGTTGCATATGCGTCTTGTTAGTTGGGACCTTAGGAGTTGAATATGAGACAGCGTCGCTGGATGGAACTCCTTAGTGATTATGACTATGATATTTCGTATCACTCTGGAAAGGTGAGCAAAGTCGCAGATGCACTAAATTGAGAGTCCTTAGTTGCACAGTTGGTACTCAACGATTGGATTTTAATTGAGAAAGTTCGAAATTCGGTTTTCAAATCTAAGGTAGGCCACCTTTTGAATCTTATGGTTACCCTCAGAAGTGAGCTAAAAGTTCAGATCAGAATCAAAATGCTTCAGCAGACAGATTCAGAAATTCAGAAGACTCTATAAGAGAATGCATATGAGAGGTTGATTTTCAAATTTCTAAAGACAGAACGCGAAGGTTCTGAGGATGATCGTGTGTAATTGATGATGCAGAGATTAAAGAAGACATCTTATGGGAAGCTCTTCATAGCAATTTCAGCGTTGTCCAGACAGTACGAATAGATCTTTGTTTTGAGTGTGTGACGTCCTGATTTTTAAACTCTGATTTCGATTAGTTAAATTGGGCTTTTCATCGACGCGATTACAGTGTTTTTCTCTGAGTTGGCCACTTACGAGATAACTAGACTAGTTGGGTGAGTTATTAAGGGCTTTAGGGCAAATAGACTTGAGAATTCAACCAGGAATCGACTTCTCGACCGTGCTCATCTATAGATATCATACGGCACAATTAAAAATCGAATTAAGATCAGAGATAGGTCGGTTCGACTGAGATGAATGACCGGTCGTGGGTGACTCCACTAAATTGGAAAAATCTTGTCGACTGATACTAATTTGATTTTACTGTCGTTTTGGTACCTGTGTCCGTATTTGAATCATCGAGATTTTCACGACACTCGAGAGTCGCCAATGTGTCAAGAGAGTTCATCGTGGCTCGAAGAAAATCGACCACGGGTCATTTGTCCTAAAAAGCTCCGAAAACTATCTAGTAGCCTAGGTCACACTAAAAGCGTGTCGGAGTGAAATTAATTGCCAATCTAAGTTCGATTTTAAAAATTGGAGATTCCGTCTTGTCACAAAGTGGGTACACCGAAGTGTGTGTATATCATATAATTCATCTGCATGGAGTGCCGGGGATGAATTGTATTTCAAATCTAAATTAGATGTTCCAAGTTGGCAGAGCTTTCATATGGTTCTTTCTTAAGCAGTGTATAGCAGAGAGTGCAGAATTTCAATTGCTGAGACGAAGTTAGGGAAAGAAAGATCATAGGCCTGGGTCAGTATAGTAGTTAGTGATTGCAGTTGCTGAGATCAGTGTCAGAGTTATATCAGATCTTGACTAGAGGTTCCCAGTTTCAGAAGATCAGTTAGATAATTTCTTTTTAGTCAATGTAGAGCAGAGTGTTCAGAACTTCAGTTGTTGAGATGAGATCAGAGATCAGAAAATCGCAGGTCCAGAGTTGGTTCAGTAGTCAGTGGAGGCAGTGGCAGTTATCAGAAACAGATTGAAGACCGCTCTGAGCCGTCAGAAAAGTTATGCTGATAAGCGTTGAAGGCAATTGGAGTTCCAAGTGGGTGAGCACATCTTTCTGAAGGTGTCACCGATGAGAGGTACTTCCCGCTTCGGTAAAAAGGGGAAATCGAGTCCGAGGTACGTAGGTCCCTTTGAGATTTTGGAAAGAATAGAGACTTTGGCGTATCGTCTTGCACTACCGCCGAGGTTGGCACAAGTGCATGACGTCTTTCACGTGTCTATGTTAAAGAAGTATGAACCTGATCCAGCGCACGTCCTAAATTTTGAGGAATTAGATGTGGATGATAGGGTGTCGTACGTTGAAAGCCCGGTTCAGATAGTGGATCGCAAGGAGCAGGTTTTGCGCTCCAAGACCATTCCATTGGTCAAAGTGGTCTGACAACACCACGGCACTGAAGGAGCAACTCGGGAAACCGAAGATTCGATGAGAGAATTGTACCCTCACCTTTTTAATTGATATGTGTAATGACTTAAATTTCGAGGACGAAATTTTTATAAGAGGGGAAGAGTTGTGATAGCTCGATTTTCCAATTTTAATTTCAATAAATTTAGACGGGCATTTCGTTGGCACGCATATAGTTCCTTTCCTTGAGTCGGCCACTCATGTGAAAACTAGTCTATCCGGTGAAGTCGTTAAGAAATTCTAATGCATAAGGCTCGAGAATTTGATTAGAAAGCGACCTTTCGACCGAGATAATCTGCAAGGGTCATTACGGCACAAATAAAAATCGATTAGAGATCGGAAATAGGTTGGCTCGACAGAGGCATGTGATCAGGTGTGGGTGATTCCACCGGATCGCACAATTCTGGCCGATCGACACTAAACCGACTTTTCTAACGATTGGGTATTCTGTGCCCGTATTTGAAACCTTGAGATTCCCCCGACAACCAAAAGTGGTGGCTTGAAATGATCAACCGCAAGTCGAATGCATAAAAATTTGTGAACGCTGCTCGGTAGATTAGAATGCGCTAGTATTGTGCCAAAGTGAAATTAACCGTGAAATTGAGATCGAATTCTGAAATTGGAAGTCATGGTGCGTCACAACTCTTATTAGGAACATTGGATTAGTTTATGGACTTTGATTTGGACTCAATTGGAAGAGAATTGATGGAAATTGAAGTAATTGGATGTGCAAGAACTTGGACCACGGCGGAAAATGAAATTGAACCTATTGGACTAAAGTTGTGGAAGGTTTGGAGTTAGTGGATGATGACATCACATGTGAGGTCATGATTGAGGCAAGATGAGCTAAGGTTGTGACAAGTGGAGGGAGGAGATGAGCCCTTGGAAAGGTGGGATGTCACCTCCCCCTTGTCCCCATCATCTTCTCCATTTGAACTTGAAAGAGAGAGAGAGAGAGGGAGAGAAGCTGTTGTGCGACCGCCCCCCTTCCGTCCGCTCCTTCGCCGTTCACCGTCGCCGCCGCTTGCCGTTCATCGTCGCCGGAGCTCGCCGTCGCTGCTCGCCCACGCGCGACCGCACGCCCTCCCACGCCGAGCCGCTTGTCTCCGTCCGCCGGGTCTCCTGCGCCATCGTCTCTCCAAGTCAGCCGCTGTTCGTCGCCGCCGAAGCCCTTGTCGTCGCCGTCCGTCGCCGTGAGCTGCTGTCTCGAGACCTAGTCGCCTCCGCCGGTCTTCCTCCGCCCATTTAGCCGCCGTTCCGCCACCCTCCGAGCTCGGTTAGTTGCTGGAAAAACCAGCAAGATCCAGCCCCTCCCGAGCGCATTTTGGTCCCCTATTAGTTCTCATTTGGTGTTGATCCGTGTAGGTTTGTCGTCGGCGTCGTCGTGCTCTTCGCCGAAGACCCGTCTGAAAGCGATTCCGGTGAGTTTAGCTCACTAAACCCCGATTAGTGGGTTAATCATGCCTTAAGTGTGTTTAGTTTAGGTTGATTGAGATTATGTTGTTAGATTAATTTATTTAAATATGGATTAGATTAAGTGGTTTTAATTAAAGTAAAATGTTTAAATTAAGGGTTAAGTGGGTTTATTTTAAAATAAACCTTGATGTGACTTAAAGGGATTTATTTAGGATTTAAATAAATGTTTCGGAATTTTTGGATTATTTTAATAATAAATCATATTCCGAAAATCATTAAAATATTATTATTTAAAAAAAAAAAACTCGAAAAATTATTTTTGACCCTAATTGCTCGAATTTCGTCTTTGGTCGCTATTTTGTGTAGTTAGATTTTGAAATTGACGATTGAATATTATAAATTGAGTGTGAATCGTGAAAGATGTGAATAGTATTATTTAATTGATTTTTGGAATAAATTTAATTATTTAATAAATTCCGAAAAATTATTTTGGGACCCTAAATTCTCAGAATTTTATGCTGATCACTGTTTTGCGTTTAGAATTTGAATTTGATGAATGGATGCGGCAAATTGTGTGTTGATTGTGGTAAATAGGGATTTATTCATAAAAACCCAAGTGTCGGGTTTCGATGCAAAAATTGGATTTTAATGATTATATTAAATAGTGGGGTTTGAAAAAGTGAAATATTGACTTTTTGATTCGAAATAAGCGTGTCCCCACACACTTGCGTAATTTCTGGAATATTTTTAATATGAAGAAAAATGGCCGGGATTATTATTTTAAGTGGAAGCGTTGAGTGAAATGCAAAGTGTCCTGGGGCCGAGTATGATTTGACTATGTGATAATTAAGAGGAATCGTCCTGGGTTGTTGAGCCGGACTTGCCCCTATATGGGATGCCCACGTAGTGGTTGCGGGTCGCAGTTGATTCTGGGCCCATGCTCCTTCGGGAACGCCGTCGATGTACTGACGAAGCCGCGCTCCAAGGTGGGGAGGCGATGCCTAGCTATATGCCAGTAGATAGCCGAACAGCGAGTAGGCTATGTCCTTGTGTGGCAGTGAATAATAACAGGAATGCATGTTGAGTGTTGTTGATGTGTCGGATTATGAGACGGACTTGTGTGGCATGGAATGAGACGTGTCATAACGATTTAGTCTTATAATCAGGACCCCCGCGGTTGTTGGTTATATGAAAGTGAATGCATTGTGGTTGTTTAAGTTCCTATTATTATCTGTGATTGAGTGATTTGAACTGTGCTAACCTGCAGGAAGGAATTGAGGCGAGGTAAGTTCTCTATGTGATGTGGCTAGGCCACCCGGGGCATATTTTCTTTCTAATAGGGGTTTAGGGGGTTGAACTTGCTGAGACATTGTCTCATCCCGGTTTGGGGATTAAAATTTCAGGTCCCTGGTGGACGGAGGGGCTAGATAGCTTTGGTCGATTTCGAGGAGTTGCAGAGGTGAAGTCATGAGGATTGGAGAACGTGTCCAACTTGTAGGTCGTAGGACAATTCATTTTTTTTTTAGAGCCGGTCTTTTGTAGACTTTTGGCTGTAGGCATTCGTTTGTAACTTCGTTGGTTTATTTAAGTGATTGGTTGTGAATTTGCTTCCTGCTTTTCTATCCTATATTTTATTGTCAGGGGTTTTATAAAAAGTTCCGCTTACGTAATAATAAATGAATGGGGTCGGCGACACTACCTGGGAATGTCACATTTGATCGACTGCAGTGGGATGTGCTCGCGCTCGGGGTTCGGGGCGTGACACACATAGAGTTCTAAACATATTAAATACCATGTGATTCGGACTAGAAATCAGATTTCTGATGCTAGTATGCATCCTAATTTCCAGCTTGTCCAGACTTTTACATCTAGAAACACAATTGAGCCACTAAGTAAACTAAATATTGAACCGGTGCTTCTATATTCAAATAAAACAAGGCTTTCAGCACCAATACATGGAATATATACACATTAGACATGCATATAAGCTTCAGCATTTCACTAAAAATGTTTGATAGTTTCTATTAAACTGTTAAACCATAAATAATTTCAATGAGAAGCAGTACTAAATAAACTGAAGAGATGGTATGAGTGCGTACTGAGTTGAATTGTTGACTATGAGCCCAAAATCCATATCACATCCATGTCATGTCACCTTGACAAATACACAAAAAGCCCTAGGTTTCAACGCACACTGGATAATTAACAGAGCACGCCTCTTGGAGGTACCCAAATAAATGATTTTCTAGGTTCTTAAACAAATGCAGGCAAAGATAATCAATGTCAGTTCCAGCTAAACCAGACTTGGAGCTGTAATAACTTGATTAGAAAATTTACATAAGTTAAATGACTTTATTGGAAAACCTATGGAACCGAGGACTAGATTTTGCTCACAGCCTGTAAAGATTTACTTTATCTACATAAAATATGTGGTATCAAATCTCACAAATGCTGTTGATATCAATGATTTTCCATTTCACTCTTCAATTATTTACTTCTCAGTTTTCAGAAGACCTAAACTAGCATCCATAAGCAATCCCACTTCTTCAGTTCAACATACCAAGATATATTTAAGATGCATGCTGGAATTTTATTACTCTTGACCAAAATATTTCTACAAAACCAAGGCAAGAGAACTACCTGCCAAAATTTATTGTCCAAGGTCCAATACTTGCAACCAACAAGTTGTCCTTCCCTTTTGTAAAGAAAAGAAATTGCACTCTGAAAAGAAGAAAGTTTCAAAGGCCTTAGTCTGATCTGATACTCATTTAAGATAAGAAATAAACATTATAACTGTCATCTTCTAGTTTCTTAAAGAATATATTACCAGTACAGGCTACAAAAAGTGTGAACAGGACCGCAGGAGATTACCATAACAAAAAGGCACTACCAGTATATCTAAGCTAAGACAGCACTGATACAACATCTCAATCTTAAGTCCATTGTTCCAGCATCATAAGTGGGTGGTAAACTCCACAAGTTGCATGTTCTATCAGGTACAGCATCCATTCTATCCTAATTAATCAAGTAGATATGTACATAATGGATGGTAGATGATCCTAATTAATCAAGTAGATAAGTAAATAATGGATGGTAATTGCCATCATTTTCTCCTTTGACAAAGCGAAAATTCCAGATCCATTCAGACTAACCCGAATTACATTGCAAGATCATAGCAGAAGCAATTAAAATAGAGAACCTCTTTGCCTGATAGTTGTTTGACTCCATTTCTTTGAAGAGTTCCTCTGATATTTTCGTTCTGCAAAGTACCCAATAATCTGAAGGGAACCAAAAAAAAAAAAAAAAAAATTAGCACTCATCACAAGGAAATTATACCTACGTATCAGAGATAAACACGAGAACCAATTCAACTGATCCTGAGAACATAAAAAATGCTTAAACACATAAGCAAGGGCTGCAAAAGCGAAAAAACGAAAAAACAAGAAGAAAGGAAAAGCTGGGAAAATGTTTATGATGCATGCTAGCAATTGGTAAGGACTTTGAGCTAGCTACAAAAAGTTTTGGTAAGAACAATAAGGAAGCACCATGCAAACACAATGTGTCAAAATCTCAAAAGACAATGAGGAAAGTAAATCAAGTTATTGGCATTTAAACCATGCTCACCTCCATTGAAAAAGAATCCATGAATATGCATTGACCATGCCATTTAATTAAGACAACAACACAATTTGACCCAAAAATTAGCAGTACAATGTACCCTATAGACGCAGGCACTCTTTTGCATACTAGTCTCTACCACGCAGTTAATTATGTCGCTTGTATACTCATCAATAGTGGCTCGACCTTAACTAACTTTAAAATGAGCAAAAACTGTTCACGTTCTTAACTCTACATTCTAAACACTTGGTGCTACAACTGATTGTTAGGTGGTTATGCCATCATTAGCCGATGTTGATTTTTAGAACAAAATCCAAAGTCTGCAAGGATATAATTCAGGGCTATGAAATTAAGGACTGAGGTTCTTTATTTTTGGGTGCCCCCATGCAAACACAAAATTTCTCAAGGTGATGGGACTAGTCAAACTTGTGGAGTCATGTCAATGGGGCTGCATGCCGATTGACTTTTATTTTGCAAACAGTCAATGCTAATTACAAAATCTCCTCAAGAATTAGACATCAATATAGAAAGTTTTGACTCTTCATGTGATAAATTACTTAAACAAAATTACCATACCAGCAACCCTTGATCACACCTTGATGAGGCATATTACTGACCCATAGTGTAGAACAGACATTTTTAGTCCTTGTACTCTGTAGATCAGTATAACACCAACTCTATGCGTCTATTGTTCATAAACTTTGTAATCAATGTCGGACGTGATATTGGGCCAGCACATCTTCGTCAGAAACAACCAACATGGCTCATCCGAAGATAAAAGCAAACAAAATTGAACACTATTGAACTTTTCTTCAAAAAAAAAATCAAGGGGGGTGAGAGAGAGAGAGAGAGAGGCTTTATTAATTTGCCCTCGCAACTGAAGTGTCAAACCCCCAAAAGTAAAATGACACCCATGGCCAATCATTATTAGAGACTCCATTGTTGTGATTGTTGATGGCAAGTGATGAAGGCTAGGAGTTCTCCACTTTGTTTACATGAGAAATAGGTCTGTGAGCCTACTGTGTGAATAAAAGATCTTTTGCTCATAACTTCGATTAACAAATCATGCTCTTCAATTTAAATTTAAAACAGACAAATAGATTTGGCATTTGGAGCACATCATTATTATTATGGGTAGCTAAATCCAGGCTAGCTGATGTATGCTCTCACAAGTCTGAAGCTTGCATGTTATAAATAATCCTTTTGATGAGATTTTTGAGTCCATCCATTCAATTGAGTCACCTTTCCCAAACCCAAAGAAAAGTGAAATATTCAATCTCCAAGTCTTTCCTCTGCAAGTCTTACAAACCAGAGCCCTAACTCTTAGATGCACTGGGGTTTCAATGTCTAGATATCTGATGTATTGTCTACATTACAAACCAAGCACGTTACTTCAGATTCGGCGGTGTCTAATGGCCAACCGGATGCCACATCAGACATTCCTGACTAGTGTTTAAAAGCCACAAAGCACAAGTACTTATAATGCAGGTTTGGCGATAATTTACAGAAGACCAAAACACAGGATTGTACAGACAATTTTCCCCAAATACTAAAAGAGTAAATTTACCATGCCAAATCAAAATTTAAGACCATACCTTATCACTCAAGGGTTCCAACCTTAGGGTCTCTTCTGTCATCTGTACAGTGGAACTAGCCTTCATGTCTGCAAAGGCCTAGATGAGAGGTCACTATTGGGTCCAATTCCAAGTACTCATATTAATTGAGAAAGAACACAAGATGGAAGATCCCGATGTGAACCAATTCAATTTTTCTTGTATTCTAGATGTACATATTTATACACAATTTACAACTATATTATTTCCTAAATCTACTCCTATAGATAAGGTCAGTACAACCGAAAGATTGAATAAAATAACTCATGGATAAGGATGTCATGGTGACATATGATCATGCCAAGATTTCATATGATCCACTAAGATTTCATATGATCACCATAAGATTAATGCTTCACAAACTCACGATATCCAGCAAGAACAATCACATTACCTGATCAGCCCATCCACATTCCATTCGGAAAAGAAGCAAAACACCCAATTTGACTAGAACAGTATATATCGGCCGGAAGAAAACGTACATCAAACTCGAAGAAACAACATACCCGCTTCCGGACGATGTGGAAAGAAAAGAACCCAGTAAGAGCCAGAACTCGCGGCTCCAAAAGGCACTTGCACCCCTCGTAGACGACACGTATCTGAGAGAGGCCGAGGCAAGAGAAAGTACCTGGCGGCTTGCTGTCCGTCCTGGCACAGCGGACAGAGCGACGCAGAGCTGTGGATAAACCGAAAGATCTATGGGGCTTGATGCTGACGACCAATCCGGGGCAAGAACTGAGACGGTGCGCGACACCGAAGGGCATTTGTCCGCGTCTCGTACGGATGTTGTGGAGAGGGAGATGGAACGTAGGAGACACCTCTTAATGCTCCCTTTGTTTCCTTCGCAAAAAAAATAAAATTGAATGGCTAAATCTAAAAAATTGAATATGAAATATTCTTCGTCGTTTTAAATTATTTTTATTTCCCTAAAAGTATACATATTATTAATATTCATGTTCTTATGCAATCGATCTTGTAGAAGAAGTGCATATTCGTCGGCAAAATCAACATAAATGCTAATAATGAAATTGCACTTAGGTACCGTTTTAGCTCTATCTGTACATTCTTTTTTACTACCTATGCATACAAAATAAAAAATTTTGTATGCATCTTGAACTAATTAAGTTTCGACCATGAAAAATGGGTTGTTTTTATCAAAAACATCATAGATACAAAAATTCTATTTTATCATGCATAGCTTTCAAATGGAAAAATCATTTATACTTTAATAGAATGAACAAAATTGCCACTAAAATTTGACTTGCTGAGTAAATTTTTTACAATCCAAATGTACCCGATTCAAAAATTAGATAACTTTACTATTTGAATATAACTTTCCAAAAGCTATACCATCACCTTCCAGCCACAATTCACGAGTACTTTGAGCTAGGAATAAGAACAACGCCTCAATCAGTTGCATGATCTTATTGGTCAAAGCTCGAAACATCATTAAAATCGGGCTAGTGGACAGCTTTCGATAATGTACCAATGTAGGTATTCAGGAGAAAAGGTCGCCCTGTTTATTACAGACGAAGCAGGTGCCGTGGCGGATGGCTGCAATCTGGCGTGGGACTTGTCCGGCCAGTCTTTCATCCAATGGCCCTGTTTCTGAAAGGAGAAGCAGATGCCGTTCCTCATCCACTGAGACAGAGCTTCGTCGTGCCAATCAAGAGGGGTCGAGCAGGGGGAGATGGGGTGCTCCATTGTTGCTGCTCTCGTTCGCTGTGTGCAGCTGTGCTGCTCTTGGTACAGTTGGGTTTCAATGTGCCTGTGATGAAGCGACGGTGTTCACGATGGTGACCAACGACTGATGAATGACGATATTCACTTTGTGAAACGCAGAGGACAATAAAGAAAGGAAAGTGGGGAAGTGATCGTTCGCTAAACGCCATGCTGTCTGGAGGACTTAGGGTGCGTTTGGGAAGATTTTTGGGGAAGTCTTTAGAAAAATGCAAAGACTTTTGAGTTAAAAGTGTTTTCCAAAATACAAACTGTGTTTGGTAAATTGTAGTTTGAAAGCCCTTTGTAAAGTACTTTGAACAAAATGGTATTTAAGAGAATTATATTTACAAAGGGCTTTTCTGATAAAAAATTATCAAAAGAAAAATAAATAAAAATTGACTGACAAGGGCAGGGGTCAGGAGACCCCCGGTGAGGGCCACCGGACATCGGGCGACCCCGCTGCGACCCAGATCTGGGGGGGTGAGGGCTGCCAAACGTTAGGCAACCCCTAGAGAGGACTGCCGGACGTCGAGCGACCCCCGGCGAGGGCTACTGGATGTCGAGCGACCCCGCCGCGACCCAGATCTAGGGCGGCGAGGGCTGTCGGATGTCGGGTGACCCCTGGTGAGGGCTGCCGGACGTCGGGCGACCCCGCCGCAACCTAGATCTGGGGCGGTGAGGGCTGCCGAACGTCATGCGACCCCGCTGTGACCTAGATCTGGGGCGGCTAGGGCTGCTGGACGTCGAGTGACCCTCGGCCAGGGCTGCCGGAAGTCGGGCAACCCCGCTGCGACCCAAATCTGGGGCAACGAGGGCTATCGAACACCGGGCGACCCCCGACTAGGGCTGCCACATGTCGGGTGACCCCCGGCCAGGGCTGCCGGAAGTCGAGCGACCTCACCGCTGCCCCCGAATCTTGGTCGGCGAGGTCATGGGAGGTCGCGCCACCTCGCCAACCCAAATTCGGGGGCAACGAGGTCACACGACCCAAACCTCACCGTGACCCACGATGATCACCGTGACCCAGACAGGGCGGCGGTTGCACCACTCCCCGCCGACGGTTGCTTGGGCCACCATGACCATGCCGAGCCTTCGGCGGCCACTCACAGCTTCAAGCAACCCGTCGGCCAACCTCAACGGAGAAGAAGATGAATAGTATAATGACGAGGGCAAAACCGGAAAAATTGAGAGTAAGTGAGGATGGTTTTGGAAGAAAATGAAAAAAATGAATAGTATTTCTTGTATACTAAGAAAGCTGAAAGCCCAAGGCACTCTCACACCTGCCTTGGGCTTTCAGCCTTGAGAAGGCCAACTTTGGCCTAATGGGAATTTGAAAGTTGTTCTCAAACACCCAAACTTTGACCTAAGTATCCTTGGAAGCCGAAAGCCCTTTGCAAAGCCAATTCCAAATGCACTCTTAGTATCTGTTTGGTAACCATCCCAATAGTAACTGATTCTAATTTTTTTGTTCACGGGAGCAGTTTGGGAACATAATTATGTTTGGTAAAATTTTTGTTCTCAGAAGTAGATTTGAAAATAGAATTAAGAAAAAAAAAAGTTGATTCTTGTTCGGGGAACAAATCTAAGAATCAAAACCAACTCTTCTTCTTCTTTATTGACCACCATCCCACGGTTTCTATCTATCGCCATCCTCCACCACCCACCACCGCCTACCGTCGCAGCCGGTCACAGGCAACCGGTCCGGCGAGCTCGTCGAAAGCTTGCCAAACCGCTGGAGGCAAGCCTAGCCACCGATGAGGCTGAGCCTCGCCAAGCTTAGGCGAGCCTCATCGATGGCTATAGACGGGGCTCGCCCAGCTCTGCCAGTGGCCAGATCTAGCGAGGCTCGGCCGATGAGGGCTAGCCTCGCCGAGGGCCAACGACGCTATAGTGAGGCCGCCAGCCCTCATCTGGTCGATCGCCGGTTCGGCTACTAGCCACAAGAATAAGAAGAAGAATAAGAAGAAGAAGAAGAATAGGAAAAAAAAGGAAAAATAGAAAAAGAAAAAAAAAAAAAAAAAAGGAAAAAAAGTTAAAAAAAATTAAAAATTAAAAAAAATTGATTTGGAACAGAATCAATAAGCACAATACCAAATACAATTCTATTAAAGAATAAAAAAATTTGGACAATTATTAAATGGCTTAAAATGCTTAGAAATTGTTCCGGGGAACAGAATAAAAAAGAATATTTTCTAATCAGAATCTGTTCCCTGAAACAAAATTGTTACCAAACGCGCCCTTAGCTTCTTTGGGGGGTTTTCTTTTGATAGAGATGAACATGCGAATGGCCGCTGAGATCACCAATTTCTTTTTTTAATAATCATGAAGTATATTATCTTTTAAGAAGAAGGGAAAATGATATAAATAATAATTAATTTTAGCCTAATGTATAATGTCATTTATGAACTTTTAATTTATTTAATGTAGTCATTGAATTTTTTATACATGCTCAGAATTACAATTAAATAGATTAAAAGTTTAAGGATGATATTGCACATTATATGAAAGTTTAAGGCCCATATTAGATGAATTAAAAGTTTAGAGACGATATTGTATATTAAGTTAAAGTTTACAAACCATATAATATACGAATTATTTGTCATATACTATTCAAGAAAATCTCTTCCAATAGAAAATCGGCTTCTCATCTCATTTTGATTCCAATCATTGTTGCAGGATTCACATCCCCATAAGCAACTCAAACACCGTGGACTTGCGACACTCGACAAGGCTTGTGGGAGTGTCAAAGATGAGGATGGAGCAAGGATGGTGGCCAGGGCCATCGTGAGGTCGAGGGAGAGGCGCCACCCCCTGTTGATCTTGGCAGCGTTGTAGTTTATGTAGTTAGCGGAGACTAGCCAAATGCCTAGGAAGAGTTGGAAGCCGGTGTTGAAGGCGCCACCCAGTCTTTTTTTTTTTTTTTTTTTGTTGTTGGGGGGGGGGAGGGGGAGCCCGCTGTACAATTCTGATAATTTTATTAATCCGATGACAAGTCTCTTTAAAAAATGGGTATATTGCATGAACTGATTAAACTCGTCATTTTCGAGAAGGTGGGGGGGGAGCCCGCTGTACAATTCTGATAATTTTATTAATCCGATGACAACTCTATTTAAAAATGAGTATATTGCATGAACTGATTAAACTCGTCATTTTCAACGGTCAAGATTTAATTTATTATGCACTATTTATTGTTGAACAAATAACTAGTCGTCGTGTAGGATTTGGCTAATGAATTACTAAGCTTAAACTTAGTTCAGACTTTCATAAGCTCATATCAATTCACGACTTAAGTCCAAAATTTTAAAATGCAAATGATTTTTCAATTATGAGCATCACTAATCAATTTAGGGTGAGTCGATTAGACACTTAAGTAAAATAATGAGAAAATTATTTTACTCATACGAATCAAATATTTTGAGTATGGGGACTTGATACATTAGATTTCTCTAATGTCCTTTTGCATTTTGATGCCATTCTTTTCATGAAAAAAAAAATGTATATCAGGCGGCTTGAGTTTATTTTATTACTCCATAACATTTGAGTTAATAATGTGGATGTACAATCCATCAATTTAATACCTAATAAAATAATAAATAAATTGCAGGACTTACCTCAAAGTAATGAAATTAAAATCACCACATAGTCATTCAATCTTTTTTTTTTTAATAAATATTTTCTCTTATTTAATAAAATCTAATTTTCATGCAATGCAATGCAAAAATATGCCTATGCTAACATGACCTGCAACATACAATTAAATAAACCTAATATATAAACTATATGTCATGTGACATTAATTAAATGACATGAACTAATGAGGGCTAAATATTAATGCAACTATCCTTATATGTCACACATTTGAATGATCCTAAGTGTGCGATGACTAAATGACATGTAAGGGATGACCTAATTCTACAAGACACGCATGATATATTTTTTATGTTTTCTTTTCTTTTTAATCAAAATTTGAAATTAAAATCACCCAATAATTAAACATGCAATTTAATTAAGGAAAAGGAAACCTAACATGCTAAAGCTATGTTTTTTCTTTTTCCAAAAATTCAGAAATAGTAAAATCCCTAATCTAAATATGCAACCTATCCTAAAACAAGCAATATTCTAGCATGAATCCAAATCCAACTCAAATATATTTTTTGGGTTTTCTTTTATGGAAGCAAAATCAATTCAAACAAAGGCATAAAAAAACACAGCAGCAAATCAGACAAGATATCATCGATACCCATTTAATAAATTGATAAATCGTATCTCGCGCATTAAATCGAATTGGTCAACTTTTAACGAAATCGTGAATCATATTTCGGGCGTGAGATCGGATTGGCGATCATGAGATTAAATTAGTCAACTTTTAATGAAATCGCGAATCATATTTCGGGCGTGAGATCGAATTGGCGATTTTTCCGTGTGATTGCGAGTCATATTTCAAAAATCGGATTGTTTATCGTATATAAATTATGAAATTAGGAATTAATCCCTAATTTGAAAAGCTAATAAGGAAACATGGAACAATATAACATCGGGAATTTAATCAAGAATGCAACAACTCAAATGAGCAAACGAAAGTCTTCAAGTGGACTTTCTTCTCTGTCAGACGTCCCCTCTTCAGATTGCCTCCAATTACTATATTTTAATATAATATCACTAGAGCTCCTTTGACCACCGTTTGGAGTTCTCCTCTTATCCTGCAGAGACACAAACCATATATATATATTAATATTATTGCGAAGAGCTCCAAGTGGCTTTTGGTGTGACGCAAGACCAGTAGCGTCGTCGATCGCAGGATGGAGCAGCTACAATTTTCCGGTGCAAGGTCACGGGCAACTTAGTCATCGCAACGTGAGTCTCCTCTGATCGATACGAACAGCGAGGACGTCACAGGCCAGAGATTGCAGCGGCTCGTCAAGTGTCACGGCGGAACAGGGCAGTCGGGACAGCAGCAGCGTAACTCGAGCAGTTGGTGTGGGAGAAAATATTGCATACCTTAACAGTGCCACGTCATCCGTGCTCTGATCCATTCACACTTCGACACCTGTCATCTGGGCCCGCCACGTCTGCTCACTCTTCTGCTCCTCAGCCCATCGCTTTTTTCTCTCTCCTCTCTCTTCTCACTCTCTCCCAAATAACTCTTGGCTGGTGGCTCGGCTCGGCTCGGCTGGCGGAAGAAAGGACAGGTGAATGGATAATAAATGTGCAACACTCCCGCTTAAAATTTATTTCTCCTCACTTGAATATTTTCTGGTTCTCTCTCTCCTCGTGCAAGAGTAGAGAGAGAACGAGCAGCACATCCTACCGCCTCTGCCTCCCCAAAAAGCCTTGCTGGTTGCCTCCGTCCGATTGCCTCCCTCCGACGAACTCGTCATCAACTCTGACTCCAAGCCACCGCCGCCGATGACGTCCTCCGTCTTTGGCATCTACTCATCCTCCCCCTCCCTCAGGCCGAAGATGGCACCAGCCTCCGCTGCGAAGCCGTCGGCCTCCAGCAGGAGCGAGGCGGCCTCGGTCTAGTTCCCGAGCGGCTCCAAGCTCCCCGCCGTCGACCAGGTGTTGTCGCTGGCTTGATCGGTCGCGAGGGAGATCTTAGTGGACCTAGGCAAGGCCAACGGCGTGGCGAAGAAGGAGAGGCGCGGGCTAGAGGGTTGGAGAAGGATTCTTGTGCTATGGATGTGGTACGTGGACTAGCTGCACCAGCATCGAAGCTAGGGCTTTTCCTTGGACGTGAGCCGAATCGGGTTCATGGACGAGTTCGTGGAGAAGATGGAGCCTCGGTTCCAGGCTGCGTTCAAGGTGATGGAGGAGCTGAAGAAGGGTGTGATTGCAAACCCAGCCTAGACAAGGGTCGCATGGTCGGGCACTACTGGTTGAGGAAGTCGGAACTCACGCCGGCCCGATTCCTGAAGGTGTAGATTGAGAGCACCCTCGACGCCATATGCAATTTCGCTACCGACGTGGTTAGCGGTGAGGTCAGTTCTAGAATTCCGGTCGTTGTTGCTCTCTATGTGGTAAGAGAGTATAGTTCCTTGCGTTCTTTTTTTTTTTTTCTTGGGAATCAGTTTGCTGTCGTAGATGCCCGTGTCAGTTTTCTGGTAAATGCTAGCATTGTCTTAGTAGCTCGAGGAAGCGCAAGCCGGGGATAAATTGAATTGGTTTCTAGTCGAAGAGATGGAGAGCTCGTTTACCTATTATTCACTTGAAATGACCATGTATGGACATTTCCGACTCAGAGACGCAATAATTTCAAAATTTTCTTCAGGTTTTCCGATTAATGTCAGCATGAAATTCAGTTTTTGATCGTTGGTTTTCTTATAGTGTGCTTAGCTGATTGCATGGACGTGGATGGATTGATTGACTTGATAATGTTTGACGCTTAATTTGCAAATTAAGCCCCCTCCTACTTCTCCTGTGGATCGCTTTACTCAAGTACTTTCAGTTGGAATAGGAGGTTCAGCTCTTAGACCACAGTTTGTTGCAGAGGCTCCCGATAATCCTCCATTGAAGTGTTAAAGATCGGAGTGTCCATCCTCCTCTCGCAATCTACCCTTCAGGTATTCAGCTTCATGGAATGTGCTGCTCTTTTAACGTTTTATAGCTTCATTGATCTATCCATTTAAGTTGTCGGTCGATGCACATTGCACCGTTGATAGTGGAGGTGAGCACGGCCCTTTTTTATTCAGTTGGGCACCGAACCAAACAAACTGCATTAATATGGTTTACCAAACCAAACCACACTATGTTCTTTTTGGTAACTTTTACTCCATCCTATTTTTAAATGAAAGCTGAGCTGCTCACTTCCTTCGATTTTATTGGCAAATTGTGCGGCAAGCCAGACTCTGTTTTTCTGCTTAGCGCATTCCTTCCCCCTCAACAAAAAAGAGTCCCTCTAAAATCTATGGCATGGACAAATATCACTATTTGGTGGTTTAAATCAGCACCTAACCTAGCTTTTCACCGTATGTCATTTTTTATTGTCTTTATTAGGAAGCAGCCTTGCAGGAGTTGGTATTGCTCTATGCTAAAGAAGTGGACGAAACTGATGTTCAAGGTGAATCTGCGTTCAAATCATTGGATGTATATATCTATGAGAGAATCCCTATTTGAGCTTTGCTGTTAAATTCTTTATGATATCTGACAATACCATGTTTTTCGTTTATTTAATTTTTCCACATGAATCGATGAGCTCTAAACTTCTAGAATTGAATTCACTGCATTTTTTTTTTTTTTTTTTGCAATTGATTAGGATATCTTTCCTCACAAAGTATCATTCCGTAGCATGGACACGGCATGTAGAAGATCTACTCTCATCATGTCTATGCTCTCAGCTTGTCCCGAATGAACTTCTTTTATACTTCTCTTATTTATTTCTTCCTTCAATGAAGTAGTTTAGAGTTTAATAAAGAAAGTGATCTATCTAAATTACTTCCATTCACATCATCTACAGCTTCATGTTTAATTGCCAGAATCAAAATTTGCTACCTGTTTTATCGCATTTCAAGTAACTTCAATGGTTAATTGTAATAATAATAGAAAAAATTTCATGGTTAATCACATTTAAAATAAAGCGAGGTACAGAGGATGTATATCCACTGGATAAGAAGACCTTAAATCCCAGTACTCATTTCAAATTGTTAAGTTGCTCAACATTTGACGCTCATAATAATCTTTTAGTATCAGGGAAAGGTGTTGAGAGATGAGAATATGAGCCCCAAAATTATTATTTGATACTCTTGATAATTGCTTAGTCGTAGGTGGCTTATGGACACATAAAAGAGTTACATATTGCTCTACGACTTCAATACTGGCTTCTTGTTGACTACATATTATTGTTTGTCATCTAATATTCGTGAAATTAATTGGAGAGCTTGGATTAGCGGTGCACAACAAGTCTAGTTCAAGCCAAGAACCAGGTAGAGCCATCCTGATGTAGTCCGGTTCCAGGTCAATTCTCAAAAAAATTGGTCCACTTCTTGATAATGAAACCGTAGAGTCGGCCTTTTCTGGTTTGGCTCCCGGTTCTTATACTAAAACCATCTATTGGACCTTGAAACCGACCAACCAAGGTGGTTCTAGGCTCGAACCAATCCAGAACCCATGTTTTACCTTATTTAAAAAAAGAAAAAAAAGAAAATTGTAGTAGCAAGTTGCAACCGAGAGGGATTGGAAGCCGTGACCTCAAGTATGAGGTGTATGCATAACACCACTAAGCTCACAATAGTTTGCTTGACGACAGCTATAAAAGATGATCAATGATATTTTAGACCTGATTTTCACAAAAAAAACCTGGTTCTTGAGTACTGGAAACCAGCCTGAAACCGGCCAAGTGTAATTGACTCGGTTCTTGATTTCAGCCTCGGAAATGAATCGCCCAATTCCCAGAAAGAGCTTTTGTGGAAATCAGATCATACATATTGTATGTTATTTTCCATTGCTCATGTCCAGGCCAGTTGCAGATCATTTGTAACTGAGACCTCCATGGTTGGTACTAGGTTTTTGCCATGGAATTGACACATCCTACAACAGGTCGCCTGTAGTTTTAGATGTCAAGTAGCAGTATTCTTTATACATCTGATTTTTCAATCTCAAATTTTCCTTTCAACGGTTCAAGGAATTGATACTCCACCAACCGTTGTTGTTTGATAGGGTGACAACAATCTATCCTTTTTCTCAGTTTTTTTTCCCCTGCCTATAGAAGTTTCACCGACAAGTCGTTAAGTTTCATGTTTTCTTTAAAGATACTAACTAGAGCAGAGTTACAACTAATTATTAGCTTCTCGTGACCCGCAAGAGCTATAAGCTATTGAATATCAGACTTATCCTTTTTATTGCAAAGAAATTAGTTGATCTTGGTTGATGTGCTCATGTGGTTACCATAGAGTAGGTTCCATGGCCTTTCTATTGTTGTTGCACATATAATAATAATAATAATAATAATAATAATAATAATAATAATAATAATAATAATAATAATAATAATAATAATAATAATAATAATAATAATAATAAATCGAACACCCTGTTGGTTTCATTTTCTGGTTGAGCATTTTCTTTAGGGCAAGCTTCTAGATGTCTCGAGTTGAACTCTATTTTGATGCATGTATTTTATAATTAGGATTATCCAGTTTAGTAGCTTTTTAAAGTCATTATTGCTAATGAGGCTTAGTTAGTTTGTTAGTCTTGCGTGGAAAAGTTATTGCTTGTGATGTATACCAAAATCTTGGGTAACTGGATGTCTTCATTTATATGTCATTCTGATGGTACACTTACATGAAGTTATGTCAAAATTAATATTTTCGGTCGTTTGCTTAAGTGAAATTTTGTCAGCTTCAATTTTGCAGATATTGCATTGATCACTATTTTTCCCATCATGAATGCAGGGTGTTCCCATAACACGAGAACTCGTTGTTGGACAATACTGCGCGGATTGAGGGCTGGCTGGCTAGATTTCCAATGTTTGACCAGGTGGATGGTAGAACATCTGACATGTCTGCAGTTGGTCTATTTCCAGCAGCCCTTCAAGTTCGTAAGCCTTACTTCTAATCTCATTGTGGTTATATTCTGATTTGACTCAATGAGCATATATTCATTAGCGAATCCAACTTCAGGGGATCGATATCAGAGAAATGCTTGTTGGTGCATCCTTGATGGATGAGGCTACCAGGACGAAAGTGGTAACATTGCTGTCAACTAATGTTATTTGGTGTTTCTTCGGAACATTCTGTTGTTACCAAGTCCAGTAAAGGAATTAGTTTCGGTATCAGTGGGGCAACTTATGGTGTAAAATCTTGCTCAATGTCTAGTGCTCAGGATTCTGCATGTGCACTTTTATGATGTAGGAAGCTGAGTCGCCAGAATGAACTAAGTATGGTCGAGATATCAGTCTTGATTATAGATAGCTAATCAGGCATTAAAGGATGTCAGCTAACAAGTTGAATGGTTGTCTCTGATGGTATGCACTGTGATGTATGCAAGAGTAATTTGTGAACTTATATGCAGCAGAATCGTACTTTTATCCAGTCATTATGCGCTGAGAAGATTTTGTAGTATATGTGCTAGAGGATGTCATACAGTATAATTCATTGTAAAATAGAATGTAGAGGATCCATTTGATCCATTTAAGCTCACGACTGGCAATTGCTAGCAATTGCTCTTGTTGTCGTTTAGTTGCTTCAAGGCATGTTCATTTCTAGTTGCTGATGCACGCTACAGTGAATCAAAGTACAATGCACTTTGATTTGTGCCTTCTCTTGTTGCCTGCTTGTAGCATCAAATTCCCCAGCAATTTGAATCCTTGTTCAGGATGCAGAGTAAATCTGCAATGCAAGTTGGGGAGATGATTCTGTTTCCTTGTCCAGGATATCCATTATTTTGTAGGTTGTCTGAAAAAGAACCATAGACACGTTCATTTAGGGACTGATAGCATATCCACACTGTTTGCATTCCTAGAATGTGATTCCTTTGCCTGCTTGCAGTATTAAATCTGGCAGCAAATAAAATTTTCTTTAAGGATACAGTCCAATGTAAGTCTGGGAATTAATTATGTTTCCTTGTCCAAGACATTGCTAACTTGTATGTTGTGTCAGAAGAAGATCCCCAGAAACATTGATGTAGGGACTATAGATTAACTTAGCATGTTCACATGGTTTGTGCTTCCTACATTGTAAATCCTTTGGCAAGTAACTTATCATTGTACTACTTTCGTCAAATAATCACAAACATAAATTCAAGGTTTGTTTGGGTTGGTTGTGAGTTTCAGCTTGCCTTTCCGGTTTTAGCTATAGGTTTGAGTTTTTGGCTTTACAAAAATGAAGTTGGCGGAAGACATGACTTCTAACTTGAAAATGACTATGGCTCATTTTGAGAATTTAATAATACCGAATGTTGAACCTTAAACAATGATGTTTGGATTCCTGGATAATTTTACTTCTAAAATGAAGCATGTGATAACTTTTAGTGACCAAAAGCCATATACCTAATGCGTAGTCCCTATCATCCCCCCTCCCCCCACCCCGGCGGGCGCGAAAAAAAAGAAAATAACAACACACACACATACACACACACTCACACAAAAACAAAAGAAGAAGTTACAACATAAGCAGTATCAGTAGTTTTCCATAGCTGTCTGAGTGGCTTCTCTACTGATACTGATGAAAGGATGGTTCTTGCCTTTTGTAGTCCTGTGCAGCGAAAATAACTCGTTTCTTTTCCAAGTGAAGAACAACCCTACTGCATTTCCAAATTCTTTCTCCTTTTCTTTAGTAGGAGGAGTAAATCCTTTATCAAAATGACTGTTCTATAACTATAAGTAAGGAGAAAATATGGGCCTCCATCTTTCAAAATTCTTGCTTTTAATGCTTTTTATGATCACTTGTGTTTTGTAGACGGGAGAAATATCAAAGTGAGGAGGAAGCGGCTCTTGGTTGGGGAAAGCGTGTCCGAAAAGCTGTTTTTTACAAAGAAGCATAGGCAGCACATCCAAGTGAAATGGCCAACGAGGTATTTTATCTAAATTGCCTTCTCTTATGCTGTTAGGGCTAGAAACTTTAATATAAGAGTGCACCTAATGGTGTTAAATATTGACCAAGGGATTATGATGGTGATCCAATGGTTATTTCTTTGATATGCTAAAGAAACTCTCTGTTGTGCTGAAGAGCGACTTCATGGATCCACTTTTAACCATGCTCCTTTTATGGAAAGGGCAACTAAATAAATCCCTTTGTCATTGTTCTTTGTTTATTCTGGGTCCTGGGAGTTGAAATTTGGATTATGAAGTTGCAAATGTCTTTCCTTTTTTAATTTGTTATTATTCCACTAATGAAGGAAAGTTCAGTCACAAACACTTGTAAGGAGGACTCATGCATTGAACATACGGCTTATTTTCCTCCTTAACTTTTGTGCATGCATGAGTTTGCTTTCAAATTCATGTTGAAAGATATATTTCTTCTCTTCATCTTATCCTAATGTCGCTTTTAGCTTGAATTGCTGACATCCTTGAAGGTAGGATATTGGTCTGTATTTTGAGTTTTTCATTGAGTATATTAAGCTATTTGCTCCATTAGAAAATTTATGGGCAATAAAATCAAATTTGTTCCTGATCTCAATGGTGCTGAGGTTTTCATGCATTGACTTGCACTTATATAGCATCATAATTTCATTATTTGTTGGTTTACCTTTGAAACATAAAGCAGAGTGGTGACAAAGAGGAACAGGTCCCAAAGCAAGAGCCAGAACGGGAGTATACACCTGCTGGACTCGCTCTAAAGGAAAAATAGTAAGTGCCACAATTCTTTATGTTTTTCTTCTCAGTGTAAGTTTTTTTTTGCTGCTAATTCAATTGATGAAAGGGATGCCAATGCTTATTCAGTCGATGAAAGAGAAGTTGTGAGTGCTCCTCCACCCCCACCAGATCCTGAGCTGCCACCCACTGTATATGCAATAGTTCAATCAGTGAGACTATTACATGGGGACAATAAGCCTACCATTCCTCCTTTTGTGATACCAGGCCCTCCTCCTTCTTGACCTAAGGATGCAAGACTCATTCTTAAAAAGAGAAAGAAGTCAGAGCAAATGTGGCCCATCCAAGCAGAAGTCCATGAGAGTAGGCAACTCCCTCCATGGAATTTGTTAGGTGATGATGCTGCTTCAAGTTCTATCCCTCTGGTCCCTAAGCTTAATGCATTTCCACCATCGGTCACCACAATGGCAGGTCCTGCTCAAAAGGAGGCTCCACTTAACACATCAACTTCAGCGATGCGTCAACCTTCTTGGGAGAAAATGAATGCAACCCATCATCTGAAGTACTTCAGTTGGTTGCGTTGAGCATTGGTCCGGGTCAATAGCTTGCCCTTTTTTCTGCCTGTGAAAAGCTTATATCTCTCTGGAAGTGATGTATCCTTAATGAAACACAGTCTTGACCTTACAAACAATTCTGAACCAAATCATGCTGGAGGCAAGGAGCAATCACATCCCATCGATGGGTTTGCAGATCCCTAGAAGTTAGATTAGCCTGAAAGTGGGAATTCTTCCAGTAAGACTTGTCGGTTCTTTCTCGAACTGATCATCTTGATGCAGAGGAAGTCTCGTATGAGGAGACTGTTTCGGGTCATCCCGAGAGTGACACTGATTTGTAAATTCAAGGCAGGAGAGTGACAATCTATGGAAATCACAATTTTTTCATGGGACTTGAAGTGTTAGGGGAGTGACAATCTATTGAAATCACAATTCTTTCATGGGACTGGAAGTGTTAGGGTGCTTTATAGATGGTGGCATAAATTCTTTTCTTGTAGACTTTGAGCAGTGACGGTAAGCAATGAAACCACAAAGATAGGGATGATTAGCCAAATTAGGACACCCTTGTGTAAAGCCTTTGTTATAGAAAATGAGATAATAGTGTTAGTCGATGTACATTCGTCTTACTCAAATGTTGCAGGTGCTAGATTAGCATAAAGATGAGTTAGTGCAAGCATTTAACTAGAGTAAGGTTGCTGAGTGGCTATGCCCAAAACATCACCCTTAGATCAAGTCTAATTGGCGCATTTACCTTTCTTTTCTTCACTTGCCTTGTTCTATCTCCCCAAGCTTTTAGAAGGAAGGTTCTTTTGTATGAGACTAAAAGCTCGTACCCTATATATTGTATCATCAAAATATCACAAATTTTCTATGTCAATAAGGGTTCATTTTCAAGTTGTAGTGTAATGAATTTTTTGCATAATGAGCAGTATTAGCAACCATGAAAAGCCATTGTTAAAACTCTGCCAAGCTTTCAGGAGGACAAAGGGAAACACGCATATAGTTTACCTAATTTGTGCATCATTTCTTATAGATTCATATTAATCGAAATTAGGACTATGAGACTGTGGAGCGTAGAGTTTTATCTCTTTAGGCATAGAAACATACTTAGTGAAATTGAGTTTTACTATGATGACTAATCAAAAGAAGGAACGGGTATGGAGACTACTAATGAGATTTAACCAGCTAAATTGAGAGCTTAAAGGACCAAAGTGAACGGACTTATAACTTATTAAACCAACATCTCGTTAGAGTTGAACAATGCTGCGTCTTCTCACCCATATTATCATGCGAAATCGAAGCAACGTATTTTGTATGACATTGGTATTCTGTAGTCAAGGGCCAAAAAGAACTCGAACATAGCATTTCGATGTTTGAATAACAAAGTTTTCAAGATATGTTCCAACAATACAAAAGTCAGAATTAAGAACCACCATATTCTTTATAACAAGAATTAAAAATTCAAGATTGTTCTGATTTCCAAAAGTAACTGAAAGTTAACTGATGTCAATTTTGTTTGTATATCTACACACACTCAAACAAGTTGCAGAAATTCTTTATAACAATGGAGTGTACAATGCTACATTCTTGCAAGAAGCAACCGTGAGAGATTATTGCATCTACAATTTGCAGAAACAGTTCAAATAAGAGAGAGAGTTTAGACCATAACAAAAACAGAGACTTATCGTGTTGACAAGCTTACCCTGCATTTATCAACTTTACTGGGGGGTAAGAATCTTGGAGACGTGTAGAAAGGTGTTTGCAGATCATAAAATTCGAACTTTGGAGGTTGCATTACAGGAAATTAACCCACTATTAGAAAAGCCACTATCTCCTCAAAGGACAAACAGTATCGCTTTATGACAGCCAAAGTTTGAACTCGAAGCTTCTATGATTTTTTTGAGAACGTGATTGAGATGAGGCCCCAGATTGACATAGAAATTGTAGCCAAAAAGATCTAAAGAGTAAGTATTTTTCCATCCCTAAGGTTAAGCCAGTATATCAAGTGATTAATGACTATAGAAGGTGATGACTGAATTAGCAGATGACATTAACATCTCCAATTTTGAGTTATCGAGCAGAAGATGCAATACCACACAGACACCTGCTATATTAGGGCCAAATTAGTGTCAAAAAATGACTTGATTGTTCCAATGTCCTCCCAATAGTCATTAAACAAATATGCCTGACAAATCAATGCATCCAGATAAGTTAGCATTTCTGTTAAGGTAGCTTGCAAGTACAAGTTACATATAAACACACATCTCTAATGAAGGGGAGAGAGAGACAAAGAGAGACAGAGAGAAAGCCTGCAGCTTAGTCTATGTTAAAGAAAAGGTCCTGACCTAGACATTATGCTCTGCAACAGCTGATGGAATTATTTCAGAGCCAAAATCATTGCATGAGGGGTAGCTCCATCTCAGAAGCTTTAGTAACACGTCGGTTTAAATACATAGACACCCATTGAGGCAATGTATGGCAAGTTCACTGCATCTTGCTTTGATAGCCCAAGAAGAGTACTGTCAACTTGCTGTGGGTAGAGGTTTGTGTAGGAGATGAGAATCCAAATAAGATTAGTAACTAGTTGATGCATTACATGATGTGTAGAGATGATATCTGCTAAGGAAATAGCCAAAGCAGTCATGGCAAATGATAGGAAGTGTTTATTGCATTAATGATACCAATGCTTTCAGCCCATTGCCCTTCGGTTTTCCGGCAAATTGGATAATCCGTCCAGTTCTGTCAATCTTCATCAGTCCATAACACGAAGCACGACTGTAGCAACAAAAACCAGAAAGGGTTAGTTGCAAAACTCATCAATAGCTCTAAATTTAGTGCAACTGAAAATGCACGTAAGGAACAATATAATCACAAATTTTTGTGTTGTACTAAATTAGTACGTCCATGATGAGGTGCAGTGAGAACACACCGTTTTGCCTTAATATGCTACGATGGAAAGACACCATCTAAAAGGGTATGACGAGAGTTGTATAAAAGTCTTTTGTAGACAACCGTTGGCATGGTTGGTAGAACATACGTTCAGAAATTCCTCTCTTTTGTTTGTCCCATTTCCATAAAAAGAGAGAAGGCATTCCATTTCTCCTTTACAAGAACAATTGGCATTACACTGTGGAAATCGGGTGCTTTCCTCATGATTGCATTCAGACCAATGTGAAGTATTTTTGTTCGTGATTCATCCGCAATTCAACGTTCGTTCTGGGGTTAATTGTTGTTTGCACATCGGATAAAGGTAAGTCGTCTTCCGCCGACTTAAATTTTAACATTGGTATCAGAGCCAGGTCGTGATTTCTGCCTTGTTTTTCAACAGTCTATAACCGCTGGGATGACGTCATCGATGACGTTGCCACCGGCGGAAGTTGGCCGGCTGGTCAACAGTCGACGACCGACCCGACCCGAGGTTGACTCGGACTCGACCGGACCGTTGACCGGTCAACCGATCCAACAGTTAAACCGGTCGGATCGGCCAGGAGCCCTTTGGCCACGCTGGCGCGTGTGGTGCACACGCCGCGCACTCAGGAGGCGTGTGGGGGCACGTGCGATCTCCGATAGGAGCGTGGTCGATGGCGTTTGGTTTGTATGGATGTTCTTTACACTGTGGTATAGTTATTTTGCATGTTTGAATTTTATAAATGTATAAAATTGTGTATGGAACCCTAAGTACGCGTATTTTTAGGGTATAAATGAATAGTTTATTCGTTTGTAGCTTGTATTTTCTTATGTTTTAGGAAATACAGTAGCTAGCCTATATGAAAATGATGTCATATATGTTGTGTAGAGTTTGGTTCGATGATAACATGTATATAGTTTAATATACTTGCAATTTTCTAGTTCCAAGAAAATTCGAATAATGGTAGGAAATCCTTGTTTTTCCATTACATGTTGAATTGTGGTTTAGATTGTAGTTACAACATGATTATTTTTTGTACATTGGTTCACATCATGCTATGTTTTTGTGTTAATGAAAAAATGTATAAATTACATGAGGTCATGTAATTATTTTTCTTAATGGGAGTTCGTAGGTTGGTAGAATTCGAAGGAGTTGTCACCTAGAACTTAAAATTTGCGTAAATTAAACAAATTAATGATAATAGAACAATCGTACATAGAAGTTTATTGGAAACATAGTAAAACATTGTTTCTGTGTCTTTTATTGAATTATCATTAATTTAGTTTGTCTTTGCTGCAAATTAAATATGTGTGTTACTCTGAAAAATGTGCTAGAACTAATTCTGCATTTATTATGTCAATGTGTTATAGCAATTGATTATGGCTTTGGCATCCAAGACCATTGTGACTGACCTCAATAAGGGTGAGAAGCTGGTGACAATTATGATATTTGGCACCGAAATGTTCAGTACATCCTTGAGAAACAAGAGGTTTTGGATACCCTTAACCACACAATGGATGAACCTGAGCATGGAACTTCAGCTCAACATAGAAGAGATCTAGAAGCTTATCAAGCTTGGAAAAAGAAGAATAGCATTGCTCGCGTCACGTTGCTGAGTTGTATGCAAGATGATCTCATGTGTGAGTTTGAAAGTTATAATAAAGCTCATACGATGTGGGTTGCCTTGAAAGATAAGTTTGGGGGTTACATCTGCCACTAAGCTGAAGAGACTCACTATCAAGTTTGACACATATCAAAAGCGCCCAAATGTAACGATGGGGCAGCATCTTCGGGAGATGTCAAATGTGATTCGTGAGCTAAAGTCGGCAGGTCACTCCCTTACTGATGAACAGAAAGTTCAGGCTGTTATAAGGTCTCTTCCTAATAATTGAGAGCATATAAAGATCAATATGACACATAATGAGAATATTATCACTTTTGATGATATAGTGCGTCATTTGGAATTAGAGGATGAGCGCCTAGAGGCTGCGAGATCCTCTACCCATGCTTATGTTGCTGAATCGAGTTCGTGCAAAACTTCGAACTTCAAGTGCAAAAGGAATTCTCATTTCAACAACAAAGGGAAGAAGACTGATCAGGCACCTAAGAGGGCTAAGACCTTCCAACGCAAGAAGCGTGATGGGAAGAAGGACAAGGCTAAGATGAAGTGCTACAATTGTGGCAAGATGGGTCACTTTGCTCGTGAATGTACTAAGCCGAAAGAGGTACCCTATCACTCAATTACTTTAAGTAATGCTTTTGTTTCTAGCACTGTAATGCTTGCTGAATATCATTTAATGTAGACTGTAGACTCAAGAGCAATAGACCATGTAGCTAGAGATCGAGAAGCATTTGTGGAGTATCATCGAATACAGCCTAGAAGAAAATGGATATATATTGGGAATAACTTAAGAGTTAAAGTGAAGGGTATCGGCACATGTAAATTAATTTTACGTGGTGGTTGAAACATATTCCTACATGATGTCCTCTATGCTCCATATATTCGACGAAACTTGGTCTCTGTAGTTGTTCTTCTTAGCGTAGGTTATGTATTAAATTTTCATGATAATTGTGTTAACATTATGTATGGAATAGTTTATTATGGTTCAGGTCATGTATCGAATGGTTTTATGGTGTTAGACATTGACTATGATCAGTATAATGTTAATGTTGATAGTTGTTTTTCTTTAATTGCATACTAGATTATGTCACATTGGGTTGCAAAGAATGCAAAAATTAGCTAGAGAAAGCCTTTTAGAGTCACTCACTAATGTTAATCTACCCGTATATGAACATTGTCTAACGGGAAAAGCAACTAGAAAACCATTCGTTAAAGAGACTAGATCTGAATTTCCATTGCAACTCATTCATTCTAACATTTGTGGTCCTTTGCATGTGAGGGCGAGGCATGATGCCTCATATTTCATCACTTTCATCGATGACTTCACGCGTTTCGGTTATGTCTTTCTAATCTCCCATAAGTTAGAAGTATTAGATTACTTTAGACGATATATAATGATGGTAAATAATCAGTTGAATAAAATAATAAAGGCATTAGGAATCAATCGTGGACGTGAGTATCTATCTGAGCAATTCAAGGCTCTTTGTGATGAAAAAGGAATTGTACCACAACAAAATGGGGTAGCCGAGAGAATGAATAGAACCCTATTGGAAATGGTTAAGTTTATGATGGTGCAAGCAAATTTACCTATCTCCTATTTGGAAGATACATTATTGACTACTACCTATGTACTTAACCGAGTGCCCTCAAAATGGTCACTTCCACCTCTTATGAATTACGGACTATTACGAAACCAGACTTAAGTATTCTACGTCCATGGGGATGTGCAGCTTACGTTCATAATTTTTCCCATAAATATAGCAAATTAAGTCATAGAGGAAAGAAATGTATCTTTATAAGATATTCTAAACACTCCAAATGGTACATGTTCATAGGTTAACAAGCTGATGGAAGTGTGACCGAAATAGAGTCACAAGATGTCACGTTCTTGAAGAACGATTTTCCTAATGGATGTGAGATTGATAAAAACTTCCAATTATATGAGATGAAAGATCCTAATAACACACCCACTAATGTTGTAGAGGGAAATGAAGATTTACCTCAACATGCAAGACCTAGTGGGAGTGTTGCATCGTCAGGCAAATTGAATTCAAGAGAAATTCAGTTGCGTAAAAGTAATCATAAAAGTATTCCTCGTCGTCATTTTGAGATTGAAGGGGAAGCATTTATGATTGCTCAGAAAGACAATGCCGAGCCTAAGACTATTCAAGAGGCTCTCTCATCCTCTAATAAGGAAGAATGTGGAAAAGTTTTAGAAGATGAGATGGAGTCATTAAGGGCAAATCATGTTTGGGACTTGGTTAATCTACCACCCAATCATAAGGCCATTGGAAATAAATGGGTCTTTAAGATTAAGCGAAGAGCAGATGGATCTATTGAAAAATATAAGGCTCGTCTTGTGGTGAAAGGTTATACTTAACAAGAAGGTATAGACTATGAGGAAACTTTTTCGCCAGTTGTAAGATTTGCCTCAATACGCTTTATTCTAGCCATCGTCGCACATTTGGATCTTGAATTACATCAAATAAATGTAAAGACGGCATTTCTCAATGGAGAACTAGATGAGGAAATTTATATGAAACAACCAATAGGTTTTATAACTAAAAGTCAAGAGCATAAAATTTGAAACTTCATCGCTTAATATATGGCCTTAAGCAATCGTCTAGACAGTGGTATCTTTGTTTTCATCAAGCCATAACAACTTTTGGTTTCACGATGATTGAAGAAGATCATTATGTATATGTCAAGCAGTCCAAGGATAAATTTGTGATTTCATCACTTTATGTGGACGATATTCTACAAGTAAGTATGAAAATAACAAACTAAGTGAGTATCAAAGAGTTTATCATTTAGAGATATTTTCTGATTTGTCTTTTTATTAAATTTCCTTCTAAATAAAATTATTATCTTTTATCTTCTAATTTTCACCATAATTATATGTGGTGATATCTTTGTATATTATATAACATATCAATGAAAAGAACGCTTCATCGACTCAATTTCTAAGTTTCTTCAGGAAGATCTATATTTTAATTGAGCCCTAACGTACCAGCAATTTCAGAATTGCTGAACATTAACCGTGAAGTCAGGAGTGCAAGTAAGTAAGCCTGATATATAGTGTTGAAAAAGGGCTTTCTTTTCTTCAGAACATACTGACTCCACAAATGGACAAGTACCTGATTGTGAAAAAGAGCTTCTTTTCTTGGGTGCAGCCACCAAGAACCATTATTGTTTCATGCATAGATTCATCCATTATTGTTTCTTGCATTGATTCATACATGTCCCAAAATTGATGTCAAACCTCGTGCACATGAGCGGTTAGTGATTACTGATCAGGCATTACATGAATAAATTTCCTTGTGCTTTGAACATTTAAGTAAGTTGACTACTTGGCATTACCTGAATAAATAGAAGAGTTTATATACCGTACACGATAATAGGGTCCACTTTTCTTTTACAAGGAGTACCAAATTTTTTTTTTTTTCCGTTTTACAAAATAATCTTTAGGTTGTGTAGAAGCAGTTTAAAGTAAAATATAGTAAGATATCGTAATATAAAAACCGCTTATATAAAGACTACCCCGATGGTGCACGGACAAGTCCAGTTTTAATGAGTTTGTAGGTTTTCATTTTTCATGGATTCCTATCATGAAATTACGTGTATTGCTCGTGGCCCTAGTCATTTCACAAATATAGTACACTCACGTGATAATTTTTCAGAGTACTCGCTCGTACCATCCTTGCTACTGGCCATGTGCAAATGCTCAAAGAGCAAGCCAACCCCTATCGGCTCATGCTTTACATACTTCTGGGATAAGGACGAAGAGTCCATGCTCAAGTCCCAAGCACTACAATCATCTTGGGTGGGACAATTTCTTTTTTTTTTTTTACCCATGCGTTGACTTTTCATATTCTTTTTGGAGCAATTTTCATCTTTCATGTTTAATCCAAAACTAGCTCGTATGCCCGATATAATAATGGTGGAATGCAGTACAGCTAGAACTCTTGTCTTTTTACAAAATAGATCTATATGCTTATGCGAAAAGGTAATAAATTCGATTTTGTTAAATGTTATTGTGATTGGATCGGCCGATAATAATTATTTTCATTTTCATAATTACAAATAAAAAAAATCTTAATAGATATCAATGGTAATCTGCCGACATAAATATTGGCTCCGTTTTGTTTAGCATTCCCAAAGAGCTCTGAGCCCTTAAAGTCCATTGGAAAAAAAATAATTAAGTGTTTGGTTTGAAGTGTCATTTGCCCAATGCTAACATTTGGAATATTGAAAGGAATCTATTTTGGGCTTTTAACATTTTCAGAATGCTAAATAAGGGTTGTAATTTTTTTTTTCCTTTCAATATTGTCCTCACTAATAATTGTGTTTTCCTCTTTTACCCTAAAAAATTACTGTTCATCATCTTCCTCTTGGACTTGTAGCTCAGCTGGCGGAGCTTCGCTGGACAAATCTAATCGCCTAGAAGGGTCACCTGACCTCAAGCGACCCACGCACCGGCGTCGCCTAGGTCGGTTGCGTGACCCATGCACCGGTGTCGCCTGGGTCGCGAGGCCTTAGGCGGTGGCGTTTGGGTCGCACGACCCACCACCTCCCCACCACCACTGCCACCAGCCGCCTCCCCCACCACAACCACCAACTCCGGCTGCGTCCCAACCGTTTCACCCTCTGCTTCAACATCTCCTCCTCCTTTTTCCTGTTCTTTTTTTCCTTTTTCTTTTTACCTCAAAGCTACTTTGCAAAATACACCAAAATGAGAGTATCCAAACACTATTGTTTTCTTCAATTGCCCATTTCTCTAAAGATACTTGGGGAAATGTAAAGCCATTTCCCCAAAGTTGAACCAAACGGGCATGCTTAGGGCCGTCCATCACAGGAACTTTAGCGATGCCATAGTAATCAATCAAAAGATAAGTAAAACATAAGAACCTTCTCAAGATGAAAACATATTTAGCATTTTCAATAATTAGCTGATATTAATTGTTTTCACTTGTTGGAAGTTGATGGCAACATATTGACACAAACGTAATTTACTTGGAGCTATCCATCACAGTCATTGTAGCGATATTATATCGAAGGATAACTGAAACAAAAGAACCTCCTCAAGATTAACAAAAAAAAAAAAAAACTTAAGTATCGCGAGTCATGAAGTTCGGACAACTTGTAATGTCACTTCATGTTCATGACAAATATGTAAAGAGCACCATTTGGGGAGAGAGGACTTGTGGCATCATATCATCCTTAACGATACAGCCGTGAATCCTTGAAAATTGTGTCGAAAGGGGAGTTTTTGATATTGATGTATCATGTTACCATCTATTTTAGGAAACGAGTTTTTATTACGAACAATAAGAGTATATGGATATTTAAATACTGCATTGGGTGTTAGGTAACAAGTAACTTTCTTATGAATCTTAAATTATATTTTAATAATGCAGCGAGATCATTGAAATAACTTAATTCTTCATATTTTTCTCGGTTTGCAATTCCTTTTCTTTCAAGGATTAATGAGAAGTAAAAGTTCTCCAAGCTACCTCATCTTATGGTTTCGGTCTGATTTCTAACTCATTGGTATCATCACACTTGCATCTCTTCATGGCATCTTTGTGCCACCCATGGACATCACGTTTATCTTGGTCATTCAAATAAACAAGTTTTGCATCATGCTCACAATTCTAGTTATAAGTTAGTATCTTGTGAGTTTTGTCTGCTTGACAAATCTCATTGACTGCCTTTTGAATCCGTTAGCCATTGTGCATGTTTTCTTTTAGTTGTAATTCATTATGATGTCAGAACTAGGCCAATTTTGATGACAACTCTCAGTATGCTTGGGTCTTTCCCAGGATAAATAATTTCAAGGTGCCAACACACTTTCATCACTTTTGTTGTTTTATTGAAAATCTACGTAATGTCCCAACAATAATTTTTTACAATCTGATGGCAATGATGAATACACTAGTGATTCGTTCCGTGTCTTTCTTGTCCAAACACCCCATCTCAAAAGGAATAAGATTAGGAATTAGTCACTAAAACAAAAACAAAAAAACAAAAAACAAAAAAAGAAAAAAACAAACAAAACAAACAAAACAAACAAAAAAGAAAACAAAAACAAAAGCAAAAAAAGAAGACATGAGGGGGGCGGACACTGCAAGGAAGTGGGGAGAAAAAAAGCACGGGGAAAGAACCGAAAGGGAAGCTCGGTTGAGAGAGTGAGGGAGAGGGAGGGACAGGATTTGAGCAACCCACGAGCCGCCGCCCTCCTTCACGACGTCGTCCGAGCCACCGCCACTCGATCCTCGACACACCAGCAACCAGCCGGAGCCCCCACCCTTTGCCGTCCTCCGTCCGAGTCGCCATCGTGTTCCCCGAAACCTGATCGAAGCGACGAGAAGAAGGAGATCGGCAGAGAGAGAGCTCGAAAAGAGGGATTGGCGCCGAGCCGCCCAATCGATGCCGTCCCCCGCCGTCTTCTCCGGAACCCAAATCTGAGGAAACGGAGGGGAGGAGGGCAACGGCGGCGCAGCCCAACGCCATCCGAGCCGCTGTCCTCCTCGCCGCCCCAACCCGACGCCGCTCGACCAACCGAGGCCGCCACTGTCTTCCCCGAAACCCAGATCTGGAGAAGCCGAGGGAGCAGCTCGCCGCCAAAGCCACCCGCAAGTCTGCCCTTTCTCCTCGACGCCGAGCCGTCGTTCTCTCACCTCGAGCGACGCCCACACCTTCGCGCCGTTCTTGCCGAGCGCCGGACGTCCGCCAGCACCGTCAGTAGCAGCTCGAGGCACCGCCGCACCTCCGCCCGCGACGACCTGTCGCGCTGCGCCTTGAACCGACAGCGCCCGCCGCCGCTGCTCCCGACGCCGAACTAGCCGGAGACGAACCAGATCTAGGAATTGATCGAACTCCGCTGCACCATCAGGCCGACCGCCGCCACCGTCCCGCTCTAGTCCCCCTCCAACACCCGTGACTCCAGCTGCCCGTTGCCTCCCTGCTGCCCATCCGAGGAGCGTCCGAGCGCCACCCTCACCCGAACGCCGTCCTAACCGCCGTCCTCCGGCTCGACGCCCGTCCGAGCCGCTTCGCGTCGCCGCCGCCAAGCCCGTCGCCGCCGCCGCCGCCGCCGCCCATGCCGCCAAGAAACCCTAGGGTTTCGGCCAAAAGAAGCGGGTCGGGCGCGGGTCGCAAACCGATTAGGGTTTTGATCCGTCCGGGCGGCCTGCGTGCGTAGGGCTGATTTCTCTACGGCTGGAGCAAGGTCATTGGGCCGGGTTAGTATTAGATTTTTTTGGGTGTTGGGTTAGGCTTTAGTTTATTTAGGTTCCTTTTCGTGGACTGAATTTTTGGACTGGATTGGGCCCATGATTCGGGCCCAGTCCCCGCTAGGGCCCGCGAGCTTCGTCGAGGAGGGTTGGGCTGTCGGTCGGCCCCAACCCCAAATCAGCGAGGGCCCGTGCAGTGCAGGCCCGGCCTGTCCGGTCGGAGACCGAACCCAACTCGCGGCAAGATGGGGTCGGGTTGAACCCGGAACCAACCCGACCCGACCGGGTCGAACCTCAGGTTAGTTCGGACCGGCCGATCCGAGCCAATCGGGTCGGGTCAAATCGGATCCGACCCGGTTCGCCCATTTTTAATTAAAAATTATTTTTTTTTTAAAAAAAAAAAATTAAAAAACTAAAACAGAATTTCGAAAATTCAAAAAATATTAAAAATTAAAAAATTAAAAAATATTAAAAAATATTTATTTTTCTTTTAAAAAAATTAAAAAATTAAAAAAATTAAAAATTTTGAAAATCCAAAAATGATGGGATTTGGTTAGGAATTGCTATATCTTGCCATGTTAGTATAATTAGACATTTACTTGCTCGCATATTAATTATGTTACATGTTTGATTTGCATATCTAATTATGTTTAATTGCACGTGTTCAATTTTACTGCAATTAGGACCTTGTTAGTTATGATTATTACTTTAATGATTGCGCACTGCATGATCACCTCGCATGTTAGTGGATAAGTATAAAATCAATTCAACTGCTTCGCCAAAAATCATTTTGATAAAATGAACAAGATTAGGTACCGAAAGGGCACTAATTAGTCAATTAGTGTAATCAAGTCCCCGACCCTAGATTCTTTGGTTGCGTAGGAAGTGAGGTACGCTCCCATGCCTCACTTGGTTCCTAGCCGACCCCAATAGGCTAGTGGCGACTCCTTTTGTGCAAAATTCTTAACATATATCCCAATGTCACGCGGGGTATGGGCTTGGGAGAAGCCGCGCTAATCATGGGCCTTAGGCCCGTTCTTGAGCAATACCCTAAACTGCTCTCTCCCCGAGGGTAGGTCGCGACTTGACTTGGCGACTCCTTTGGGGACTTGGTTTTAGACCTTAGAGGACTTAGGCCAAAATTAATCTTGTTCAAAAATATTTTTGTTTGGCAACGAAGATATTATGTGCATCCATAACATGTTGAATGTTGATTGTTTATGGGAGTTATAAAGGGTGGTGATTTCTAACATTGTTTTGTAGGTAGCGCAAGAGTGAATGGTTTATTTATGTTTGAAATGCTGATTGTTTTTTTAACTGTCATGCATGAGTCTCCTGCATTGCACTACACCATAGCACACACAACCTGCCGCCGGACCCGGGCTGCATAGGATCACTTAGGATGGTGTTGAGGTGGATACCACTCCGACTACAATCGCGTAGTACGAGTCGCCAACCTTTACCCCGAAATTTCTTTCTTCACGTCGAAGGTACCCACCCCGATCCGGCGAGCGTGCGACACGGGTCGGTCCTTTGATGAAGCCGGAGTCATGGGTAACCCGACCCAGCCACGACCTTGTTGGTTCAGTCCGGTGATCCTATGGCTTCATTTTGGGCCTTATAGAGTAGAAATCGAACCACATTCCATGTGCATGTTTATGTGATTGGAAAAAAAAGGCATGAGACAAAGGTTGGCACCCATTGTAAGTATCATTTTCCTTTTTATTTATTTATTTTGTATCGCATTTTCATCTTGAAATTCACGGAAATCAATCGAATGCCCTCGGTGATGCAAGCTTATGATTGAAAAATTGGCAATTACTTTTAACAAGTGAGCATTTGAATGCAAGTTCTAAACATTTTGATTTGGCCCTGTTGAACACGTGGTTTTGTTTAAATTTCTAATTATGGGCTCGAAATCATTTTGAAAAAAAAAAAAATTCAAGTTGTGATTTTATATTGGGGCACAAAAATTGAAATTGCAGTTTTTATCAAATTTTCTCATTCTCATGTTTCGGGACTATAATGCAAATCATTTTGTGTATAAATTCCTTAAAATAGAAATCACTTCATTTTTCTAGGAGTAAAATCACAAATCAATTTTTCAAAAATCAATGACACTTTTCATACGAAATTTTTGGAATAAAAGTGGACATTCGATTGATGGCCGTGGATTGATAATTTTAATGATGGTCTTCTCTATAAAATCTTGGCGAAATACTAAAATCCCGTAATAAGGATTGTGGGGCATGTATCGTCACCTTGATTTTATTGTAAGAAGTGACCTCATTAAAATATCATTTTCTGTCATTCACGTACTAACATTGTCGTCTTTTTGCAGGTTATGCGCAATGCTCTTTGACATTAGGACAAGAGTTGACTTTTACTCTTATCTCTACAAGAGCTTCTTGTATTTTATCAATGTTCTTATTCATGTTAAGAACCATGTTTTCCGTTTTGGGTTTTGATTTGCAAATCCAATTGATGCTTTTGTAAATCGTGCAACTCACATTTTTTAATGATGGAATTCGGAAATCATCATTAAAAAAAAAAAAACACATAAAAAGAAGAAAATGAATTCATAAGTGTTTCAACTGAATTTTTACATTTACCTTCCAAAATGAATTTCAAGAAAGCTTTGCTTAAGACTCTCTCTTCACGAAATCGTTTTCTTCGGTAGGACGATGAGTTTATTTGAGATCGACATTTGCTCATTTTAAAAGAAAGTGTAGGCTCATGGAGCTTAAGGAGTAGGCATGCGTCAAAGCATCCTCGGTGCCAATTTTCCATAGAGGCGGAATGAAGTTGAATTTCATTTTGGGAAGTTTTGTTATTCACAAATGCCTTAGGTGCCAAAACAACTCATTGATCTCGTTCACTTTGCATGATGAGACAAATGAAGGGAGTCGTCAAATATCTAAAAGGGCAAATTCGAAGGAAGAGTAAATTGTATCGATTCCAGTTATTCATTTTAGTTATTCATTTTTTCATACCATTTTTGACATGAATTTCTTTTCATTGTCGAGGAGACATCAAGAGTGCCGAGTTTGGTAATGTTCCGACAAATGCAATGGAACGTTATTGAGTCATGCTCATCTTAAACAAAGAAATATTCAAATGACGAAACAAAGGGGCAATCCTATCCCTCCCGCGATGAGGGATACATTGGGATGTTGATCGCTCGACTTTGAAAAGGATGTATCTCGTTCCTAAACTTGATTTATTCATCAACGTAAAAAAATGACATATCCTTTTTCTTTTGTACAGAACAGACTCGAACGGAATAAAGGTTTGTCATATAAAGAGTGAGAGAACAACGTTTGATTTAGAAGAAAAGCTCTCATCTCCCCACCAATGAAATGTGCTGGAACAATATTGTCAGATTCATCAAGAATGATGTATCGTTCCTAAATTGAACCTAATTAAGTATAGGGATAACCCGTTTCATCTCCTCTTCTTACAGGGTGATGAATGGGAAAAAATGTTGCACCTTAACCGTAGAAGTAGCGCCTTCCATCAAGGCAATAAGCGGGCAAAACATCTAAAGAACAATATCCTCATATGTGGAAACAAGGAGCACCCACTCTCCTTTCAAAGAAAAATCTTGAAAAACACATCTCATGATCCATATATAAAATTTTCAAGCTCCTTGTCAGCTAAACATCTCTTCAAAAAGAGCATCTAAAAAAAAAAAAACAAAGCAAGAATCAAACTTTGTGAATTATTGTATACAATAAATAAGTGCTTTTTATGGATAAAATCAGGGCCACATAGCCATTTTTCAATCAATTCTAATGACTTCAAGCAAAGTTCATACCTGAAGAACGAAAACACATGAAGGGTAAATGGTGTCGATTCCAATTGCTCATTTTGGATAGTGTCTCGACATGATTCTTTCTTTCCTTTGATAGGAAGACATCAAACGCTTAAGGGCAAATGTAAGTGAAAGGTAATGCCAAGTTACCAAATATCCACGAAGGTGAATCCAAGAGATGTTAGTGCCCAAAAGATGAAAGCAAATGAAGGGTAATAATGTATCGTTTCCAACATTTCAATCCGTAAAGATTTTTGCACTAACATATTCTTTCATATTCTTTACAGGGTTATCGAGTCGCCATGCCACAGGTAAGTACCCTTCTTCTCATTTTTTTTAAAGTAAAAAAAAAATGAAAAATGAGAATTTTCAATACAAAAGAGAACCTTTGGTGCTTTCCTAGAAACAAAAAATGAATAATTGAGAAAAGAAAAAAAAAATTTCCACAAACTTTTTGAGCATCATTTTTATCTCAAAATTGTTTTCTTGTTTTGTGAACTACTCATTTTGAATCAAAATTCCCTATGGAGATTAATCTACTCGGACGATCTCGGCGAGTGAAATGGAGACGTTAACCATGCCGGACAAGAAGTGCTTAGGATGAAGAAAGGCAAGCCCATTTCCAAACACATCCTTTAAACACTTTTGAGAGTTGAGTGAAAGTCGACATTCTCTTAGGATAGAAGATTCATTCGCATTGAGCGCAAAGATCGAAATGATAAAGGCATTTCTTTCATTAATCCTAAAGCACCGAGCTGACATCTTGCTACCTTTTGGGCCAAATAAAAATGATCCTTCAAAGTAGCCTAGTCCAAGACAATCTTACATTGGGGCAGTACAATGAGTTATGATCATGTTGTAGAGTGAAAGATTAAGAAAGATTCTATTACTTTCACTTACATCAATCTTCTTTTGGTAGCTTCAGAGGAATTCTCATCGGAGCTTGACTCATCCCAAGGTGAAGAAGAGCATTTCCTTCTCTACCCAAACACCGATACCCATTGCTTTAACCAATTTGGGCCTGATTATTCATTTTCGAACCCCGAGCGGTGGTCATCTCCCTTCACTGGGGCAGGGCATAAGAATTGACAAAATACAATTGACAATCACGAGAAAGTGTGAAAAGCATCTCGAAAGTCAAAAGCTACCAAAGTTCAAAGAGCAAAAAGCTCGACAAACTAGGGAGCATGAAAAAAGCAGTGTGCCTGGTAAAAGCAAGGCCAATGCTCGTCAAGAAAAAGAGCCAAAAGGCTGCATCTTATGTGAAAGAAAAATTATCAAAATCCAAGTGCCTGCGAAAAAATCATCGCAAGTGCAAAAGAAATTAGAAAAAGGAGCAAAGCTCCATTGCAAAAATGATTAGTTAAAGGACTTTCGAGATGCGCCGTGTTCAAAAGCCAAATGCTTTCGAAAGATTGAGTGACTTGATCATGATGCCATGATGATCATTGACTCTTAAAACCCCATTGAGAATTTTAAGCCTTTCAAGCCTTTCCCGAGCCAACATTACAACCCTCTTCCGAAGTCTCTTCTGATTGGGATGGTTCAAGTGAAAATGAGAATGCCACAAAGAAGCTATTGCTTGAAGAAGTGGAAGTAATCCTATCTTGTCTTATCTTTCAAGTTCTTGACTTGTAAACCTGACGAAGATAGCAACAAATATTCCCCTATTGGCCTCAAAGCAATCATTCCTTTGTGTAAGCCCTAACCAAGCCTATATTGTGGTCCTTTCAAAAGACCTTTCGATCGATCAGATTGTGCTCATTGCGAATGTTTTCGAAAGCCTTTGACACGGGTTATGTGAGATACCCTCAGCAATGAGTTATTTCCCACGTGAATGGATGGGATCAAGTAGCCATTTTATCGAAAGTGTGTGAGAAGCCCTTTCTGACTAAGAAGCTCTAGTTTGGCATGCTTAATGAGTCTTTTCACAAGTCGTAATGTTCCGATAAGAACTTGACTCCCAGAGAATTTGATGATTAATGATATATCCACAACCAAGATGACAGTTTTGCGCCACTTGATGCTGATTGACATCGAATGCTTTTTAAAAGCAGTTGGACTTAGCTTGATTAGCTTGTTTAATTAATGCTGCAATATTGCCAATACATCTGTTGATGACGTCTCTAACAACATTCACTCAAGTTGAGTTCGACAGGATTCCTTAGTGAAGCCATGCGGTTTTCGAAGGTTTAGCGGGTGCCTCCCTAAAACTAAGGGTTCATGGTCAACCTTAAACCATGCTATCTCAAAAGGTTTATGGTCAACCTTAAACCATGCCATCTCCAAAGGTTCATGGTCAGCCTTAAACCATGTCATCTTCAAAGGTTCATGGTCAGCCTTAAACTATGTCATCTTCAAAGGTTCCTGGTCAACCTTAAACCATGTCATATACAAGGTTCGTGGGTCTATCCTTAAACCACACGGTTCGTGGGTCTATCCTTAAACCACATGGTCGGTGGGCTTATCCTTAAACCACGAGGCTGGTGGCTTTCCTAAACCACACGGTTCGTGGGTCTATCCTTAAACCACAAGGTTCGTGGGTCTATCCTTGAACCACAATGGTTCGTGGATCTATCCTTAAACCACGCTTTTAAAATCTTCATGAGTCTATTTTTAAACTACGATTTTCAAAAGGTTCATGGTCAACCTTAAACCATGTCATCTCCAAAGGTTCATGGTCAACCTTAAACCATGTCACATTCTTATGACCCGGTGGGCTTTCCGTAGCCCGGAGTCCTTCAACCCCATTCTTATGACCCGGTGGGCTTTCCGTAGCCTGAGTCCTTCAATCCCCTTCTTATGACCCGGTGGGCTTTCCGTATCTCGGAGTCCTTCAACCCTCTTCTTATGACCCGGTGGGCTTTCCGTAGCCCGGAGTCCTTCAATCCCCTTCTTATGACCCGGTGGGCTTTCCATAGCCCGGAGTCCTTCAATCCCCTTCTTATGACCCGGTGGGCTTTCCGTAGCCCGGAGTCCTTCAACCCCCTTCTTATGACCCGGTGGGCTTTCCGTAGCCCGGAGTCCTTCAATCCCATTCTTATGACCCGGTGGGCTTTCCGTAGCCCGGAGTCCTTCAACCCCCTTCTTATGACCCGGTGGGCTTTCCGTAGCCCGGAGTCCTTCAACCCCCTTCTTATGACCCGGTGGGCTTTCCGTAGCCGGAGTCCTTCAACCCCATTCTTATGACCCGGTGGGCTTTCCGTAGCCCGGAGTCCTTCAACCCCATTCTTATGACCCGGTGGGCTTTCCGTAGCCCCGGAGTCCTTCAATCCCCTTCTTATGACCCGGTGGGCTTTCCGTAGCCCGGAGTCCTTCAATCCCCTTCTTATAACCCGGTGGGCTTTCTGTAGCCCGGAGTTTTTCTTTCTCGTATTGACAAGACGCGCTTTTATAGTTATGAGTCATTTCCATCGACCTGATGCGTGCCTATGCACTCAGGGTCTCTTTATCGCCCAAATAATTTAGGTGTCTTCTGTCTTTGAATGCAATCTCTTCGAGCTCCCATTCAAAGAGGGGCAGCTGTTGACACCTAAATTTTACAATTTTATTATGTACAAGATTAGGAATTAGTCTACCTTTTACCAAAAAAAAAAGATTAGGAATTAGTCACTAAAACAAAAACAAAAAAACAAAAAACAAAAAAAAAAAAAAAACAAACAAAACAAACAAAACAAACAAAAAAGAAAACAAAAACAAAAGCAAAAAAAAAAAGAAGACATGAGGGGGGGACCGCAAGGAAGTGGGGGAAAAAAAAAGCACGGGGAAAGAACCGAGAAAGGGAAGCTCGGTTGAGAGAGTGAGGGAGAGGGAGGGACGGGATTCGAGCAACCCACGAGCCGCCGCCCTCCTTCACGACGTCGTCCGAGCCACCGCCACTCGATCCCTCGACACACCGGCAACCGGTAGGAGCCCCGCCGCCGTCCTCCGTCTGAGTCGCCATCGTGTTCCCAGAAACCAGATCTGAAGCAGACGAGAAGAAGGAGATCGGCAGAGAGAGAGCTCGAAAAGAGGGATTGGCGCCGAGCCGCCCAATCGATGCCGTCCCCCGCCGTCTTCTCCGGAAACCAAATCCGAGGAAACGGAGGGGAGGAGGGCAACGGCGGCGCAGCCCTAACGCCATCCGAGCTGCTGTCCTCCGCCGCCCCAACCCGACGCCGCTCGACCAAGCGAGGCCGCCACTGTCTTCCCCGAAACCCAGATCTGAAGAAGCCGAGGGAGCAGCTCACCGCCAAAGCCACCCACAAGTCTGCCCTTTATTTAGGTTCCTTTTCTGTGGACTGAATTTTTGGACTGGATTGGGCCCGCAGTTCAGCCCAGTCCCGCTAGGGCCCGCGAGCTTCGTCGAGGAGGGTTGGGCCTGTCGGTCGGCCCCAACCCCAAATCAGCGAGGGCCCGACCAGTGCAGTGCAGGCCCGGCCGGGTCCGGTCGGAGACCGGACCCGACTCGCGGCAAGATCGGGTCGGGTTGAACCGGAACCGACCCGACCCGACCGGGTCGAACCTGGGTTGGTTCGGACCGGGCCGATCCGAGCCAATCGGGTCGGGTCAAATCGGATCCGACCCGGTTCGCCCATTTTTAATTAAAAATTATTATTATTAAAAAAAATTAAAAACTAAAAAATTAAAAAAACTAAAACACAATTTCGAAAATTCAAAAAATATTAAAAACTAAAAAAATTAAAAAAATTAAAAAATATTTATTTTTCTTTTTAAAAAAATATAAAAATATTAAAAAAATTAAAAATTTCGAAAATCCAAAAATGATGGGATTTGGTTAGGAATTGCTATATCTTGCCATGTTAGTATAATTAGACATTTACTTGCTCGCATATTAATTATGTTACATGTTTGATTTGCATATCTAATTATGTTTAATTGCACGTGTTCAATTTTACTGCAATTAGGACCTTGTTAGTTATGATTATTACTTTAATGATTGCGCACCTGCATGATCACCTCGCATGTTAGTGGATAAGTATAAAATCAATTCAAACTGCCTGCCAAAAATCATTTTGGTAAAATGAACAAGATTAGGTACCGAAAGGGCACTAATTAGTCAATTAGTGTAATCAAGTCCCCGACCCTAGATTCTCTGGTTGCGTAGGAAGTGAGGTACGCTCCCATGCCTCACTTGGTTCCTAGCCGACCCCAATAGGCTAGTGGCGACTCCTTTTGTGCAAAATTCTTAACATATATCCCAATGTCACGCGGGGTATGGGCTTGGGAGAAGCCGCGCCTAATCATGGGCCTTAGGCCCGTCCTTCAGGCAATACCCCTAAACCTGCTCCCTCCCCCCGAGGGTAGGTCGCGACAGTTTTGCAAAATGCAAAATCAAACACTTAATTGAAATGTCTCGGATCTTATTAACTCATGTTCGTATGCCTCTTTTACGTTAGGGTGATGCTCTTCTTACTTAATGTTTACAACTCTTGTCCTCCTTGATATTCACCTTTCCACTATTTATTTGGGTTCTTGTTTGATTACTCGTTCCTTTGTGTTTTTGGGTGTGTTTATTATCCTTTTCATTTGTCTCGTGCCCTACCATGAGTTCGCACCCCATTCTGTTCCATTGTTTAATTGGTCAAGCAGTCATGTGTTTATTAGTCATTGTCACGACCTCTTTTTTCGGCGCCCGATCCAGGCGGGTGCCTGTGGAGGCTAATGGTTTGGCTAGGTCTATTGGGCTTAGCCTGAACTCTCCCAAGCCCACCAATTCACGACTTAATGGTTTGATTTTTTTAATCTATAGGTTAATTAAAAAGGAGTCATCACTAATCAATTTGGGGTGGGTCGATTAGAAACCCAAGCGAAATATTGGAAGAAATATTCGCTCTTGCATAACTAGAGAAATTAGGATCAGGGACTTGATTACTCTAGTTAATCACTAATGGCCTTTCGATACCTAATTTTGTTTAAATCCTAAGGCTTTTTCTTTGAAGGGTTTTTTCCATGCATTTTGTGGAGGAAAACATTTTTTTTGTCCTTCTCTCATTTTTTGGGACATAAAAAGCTTTCTTTTTTTTTTTTTTTGGATTTTTGGTCTTTTTTGGAAAATATAAATCATTTTTGGCTTGTTTAGAATTTTTCTGACTTTTTCTGACTTTTTTTGGCTTTTTTGGGAAAATATGAGATACTTTGATTTTTTATTTTATTTTCTAGAAAATAAATTATTTTTTGATTATTTTTATTTTTATTTATTAAATCTTATTTTTATTAGGGTTAATACCCTGAAAAACCTCAAACTAGTACATATGTGACAAATTTACCCCAAACTATTTTTTTGACCACCAAAAACCCCAAACTAGTATACTTTAGACAAATTTACCCAAAATTGGTACACTTGTAACAAATTTACTCTATGTTAGTTTTCGTTAAATTTTATTGTCAAATTATTAAGTTAAATGACATGTGACAATTGATTGATATACCAATTTGGGATTTTATACTCTATTTTTCACAATTTACAATTTTTGTGATTTTTTGTGGTATTAATCAAATTTAGCAGAGGGTATATTTGTTACAAATTTACTAGTTTTGGGTTTTTTTTACAGTTGAATAAATTAGTTTGGGATAAATTTGTCATAAATGTACAAGTTTAAGATTTTTTAGTCATTTGGAGTAAATTTGTCACAATTATACCGTTTGGGGTTTTTCATGGTAAAAAAAAAAATATAGTTTTAGGTAAATTTGTTATAAGTGTACCAATTTAAGGTTTTTCAGGGTATTAACCCTTTTTATTATTATAATATATTAATATATTTAAAAAATGACCCAGGTCAGATCCTTGGGTTGGGTTCGACCCGGTTCGCTAGCTCTTGGCCCGAATGGCCAACATTTGGCTCAAATGGGCCTAAAGTGTGGGCCCGAACCAAAATTTTTCAATTAAAGCCCCGCACGAAAAGACAAAAGGGTCATTTGTTTTCGAGCCCACGTGAGATCGGCCCACATGCGACTGGGCCCAATTGACCCGGATCGACCGAGAAACCCTACCTAGTTACTACCCAAGCACCCAGCCGGGACTTTGGCCGCCAACCCAACTTACAGATGCGACTTGGTTCGCGAAACCCTACCTGACAACAACGACCCGGGTTCAATTCGACTCTGCTTCCTACGAGGAACCCTACCCAGACACTAACCTGTGCCCGACCCGGTTCCAATGGCCGCAGTCGCCTCCCTATGATGCAAAAGCTACGACAGATGGCGTCGTGTGTCCATGCCCAGCCATCAGGCTTCGCCGACGTGACGGCTGCTGACCTAGGGCCAACGACATAACTCCTGTCCAACTAGCCACTGTCTTTGACCCTCCTTGTCGGCAGCTAAATCTTCGATCTCGCTAGGTCCGTCCTCTCTCTCTCTCTCTAGTTTGCTCGCCTCGCCACGATGAGGACTAACGCGAGCAACACCGTGGCACGGTTGAGGCATGCCTCGGCGTTGCTTCAGCCGCCCTGAGCCTAAGGCTCAACCTCCATCTCGTGGCCGCCACCACCCATAGACTAATAATAAGACCGACGACTTCTAAGGAACCTTGCAATAACAGTCAAGGTTCAGCTTCAAAACAGGGCAAGGGCATTGCGAGGCTTACATGTTTGGCTCGAAGGTGTCGTCAGTAGCAACTGGGCGACAACGACGGCATTAGAGGGGTTGGCAGTAGGTGACGTTGGTGGCCGAATGGCAGCGACGACCAATCTGGTGATGCGATGGGTGACAGCGACTCCCATATTTGATCCAGAGATCTAGCCCTTCTGTTGACCCTCTTCCTCGAAACTTCAGATCTGGACCTCGGATCTCGGCTCCACCCACAAGCTCCTTCAGTCTTCCTCCTCTTTCTAGCTTGCTCGCTTAGACACAAACCTTTCTTTCCGACCTTGACCTTCCTCTGACCAAATCTGGATCCAAGGTTTGGCCGGCTCTTAAACCTCCTTCGATGTCTCTCGAAGGAAGTGATCAGAGTTGGTTACCTTGGATCCTTGCTTGGTCATGGTTTGGCCTTCCCCCGATGCCCTATTTATATGTGGGGGAAGGCCGATTGATGGAGGTCCGCCGCTGGTCCTTCGCAGACCGAACAGCCTTTGTCGGCCGAATTGGCATCCCATCGTCAAGGCGGCTCTAGCTAGGCCGCCTCACATTGAAGGCGCGTCCCTTCTGCCTGCAGTGTCGTATGTCGCCGTCCTCTCCTCCTTTTCGGTGTCGCGCACGTCCGATCTCCGGTGTGTGCTACTCATCCGATCGGGGAAGAAGACAACAGAGGAAGAAGACCAGCAGGGAGGGCCGGGCTTTGGGGGAAAAAGGTCAAGCCCTGGGGGGCTCGTGCAAGGAAGAAGAATAGAGGGGGAGCTAGGCACGAAGGCCCAACCCCAATAGGCTGTCTCTTTTGTTTTTTTTTTTTTTTTTTTTTTGTTATTTTTTCATTGTTGTTGTTTTTTTATTATCTATTATTTATTATCTGAAAAAAGGAAAAATAAAAAATAAGGCCTAATTAAAAAAAACTTAATTAAAATTTAGGCATTTTTAATGTAGAGACTTTTACCTTTTGATAAAATCCTTCGGCTCCTATTCCCGTCACCCATCATTACAAGTTGTTGTGACCAAAATGTTGAGTGCACCACCTAAAATTAGGCTAATAGATTATTAAGTCTAACTTATCTAGGAAGCCCATACCAATTCGCGACTTAAATTCAAATATTTAGCATGCAAAAGGGAGTCGCCACTAATCGGTTTACGGTAGGTCGATTAAATACCTAAGTAAAATAACGGGAGAATTATTTTACTTCTACGAACCAGAGACTTTGGGTACGGTGACTTGGTTACGTTAGATTTCTCTAACGCCCTTTCGGTACCTTCTCTTTTATTTTTGAAAAATGTATGGCAAGCAGCTTGAATTGATTTTAATTCACTTTCCTAACATGTGAGATGATTATACGAGTGTGCAAACCACCAATTTAGCACTCAAGAAAGCAAATAAATAAAATGCAGGACTTACCTCATAGCAACGAAAATATCTGCAATGGTAGATCAGAATTCATGTCGACAATTCTAGATATGATTTCTAATTAACACGCAATTTTGTTTTCGCTCATTTAATGAAAATCATGCAATGCTTGCTACTAATTTAACATGGAATGATATGACCTAGCAATATGACCTACGCTATATGACATATGCAGTCTATTCTAAAGAAAATTATCTCAAACTATAACTAAGTAGAAAATAAAATTAAACATGCTACTCTAGTATGCAATGATGTGCAAAGAATGCCCTAACTCTAAGTTTTTTTTTTTCCCTTTTTCATGAAATTCAAAATTAAAGAAATGCAACAATCAAATATGCAATCTAAATTAACCAAATGACCTAATTCAAATGACGAGCAATTTCTAACTAAATGAATCTAACAACAATCACTAGATGACGGGCATTTCATGAACCTAAATCTAGATTACATGGGCATAACCTTTTTTTTTTTTTGTATTTTTATGAAAAGTCATAATTAAATCACTAAAAATAAAAACCTAACTAAAGTGAAATGTTAGATGCATCTTTAAAAAAAATCTAACTAAACCTATCATGCAATCAATTCTAATTTACATGGGATGCAAATGCAAATTTTTTTTTTTTTTTGTATTTTATGGATAAACAAAACAATTAAGAGATAAACATTAAATCATCCATGGTTATCAAAAATGTTATCCATCATTCGAATTGAAATCCAAACTTGATTATTTCGCTAATAAAATCGATAAATTGATCTTAATCCTTAAATACCAAGATATCAATTTTATTCTTGCGTGATTAATTATTTCATCTAAAGCCTTATAGATGGAATAAAAATTTGTATGTGGTTGTGAATCGAAGCGGTTCATCGGGAATTTCAACCATGATCGAGAAAATTTTAAATAAGAGACAAAATATCAAAAATCAAATCAAGATAAAATAAATCTACCTAAATTTGAATTTTCTTTCCAAAATCTGCTCGGTAGAATGGACCAACGATGGAGGCTCGACGCGGCTAGAGATGGTGGCTGTGATGGTGGGTCGCCGAGGTGCCCGTGGGTGGTGCTCGGCAAATTCTCCGGCTGCGGCCAAAAGCTGGAGATGTTCAACAATTCTCGTATTGGACTGGGCGCAGCAACAAGAGGACAAATTAATTTGCCCCCGAAAGAAACCTGCAAAAAGCTAAGTGGACTCATGCGAATTATTCTTGAGTTGTGTAATTAGATTGACGTGGGGGAGCAACTTTTGTGGGAGACAACACTTGTTGCTACTTGACGATGAGGCTCGTCGTCACTGGATCACACGGGGCTATAGCTTCTCGTGGGTGCATCGTTGAACGAGACTACAGAAGATCACGGCTCAATCGGGAGACGGAAGCGGCAATGGGGAGGAGCTCGGCACAGCTGGAACCTGGATCGCTGAAGGGAACAGTGAGCGCTTCGCGGAGGTAATTGGCAATTTGGCGTAAGAAAAAAACAAAACCAGCGTTCTTGGCTTGGACGAGCGTGCTTCTTTCTCTCCTTGTAAAATTGTCCGTCTCTTTCTCTCTAGTTGAAGCCGTCTCTCCAGTGTGTGCTGTGCTGTGGCCGTGTATTCCCAAATTGTGAAGGCCCCACTTTTCTCTCTTTGCGAAAGCTTCCGCTATCTCTCTCTCGGCTTGTACCAATCCAGACAAGGAACACCGCTTCAAAGTCTTCTTCTTCTTCTTTTTGTGTGCTTTTGGTTGCCCCCCTCTCTCTCTAGATTGTCTCTTGCAAATTGAAGGCACGCCAATCAAGAACGTTGATGAAGGCGCCCAGGCCAGCAATGTGAGATGCAACCCAATAACTTTAATAGCAGACTCCCCCTTTATTTTCTCCTCTCGCTTTCTTATGGCCGTGTATCTCGACCGTGTGCCCCCTCTACAAAGTGATAAAAGAGAACCCCCCTCACGTTTTTCTCTCAATGGCCGTATGTATCAATGTTTGGCCCCCTTAATGTGGCCTTGTATTCGATGTGTGGCCTCCTTTTTATCTGAGGTGTAGCAATGTATTTATAGGTGAGTGGACGAGTTTTAGATCAACATCCACGAGGATTTTTTCTAACGCAATATTCCTTCACTAATTTTATTCAAGATTGCAATAGAATTTTTCTCTAAATCCAAATCTTGTAAAGATAAATCGCAATATCTTCTTGTCACATATGCTCTATCCCAAAAAAAAAAAAAAAAAAAAAAAAAATTCATATTCCGGAAAAATTTCAAAATTTCTATTTTTCATGAAATAATTTTCAATCATTAAAAAAAAGGGCTTGGGCCAACTTACTCGCTTTGTGGGCTTAGTCTGGCCTACCAAGTTAAAGCTCAAACCACCAATTCGAACCTATTCATCATTGGTCCAAAAAAATAAATGCAAAACATGCAAACTAAAAATAAATGCTCCTAAATCTATATACTATGCAATAAATATTTTTTCAAGGATAAAATTAACCTCTAATTTTCTATGCAATAAATAAATGACCGAATTGCCAAAATTTAGGTGTCAACTCGAGTCAAACCCTTATCTTTTTATTTCTTCCAAGAAGCCCATTCGTCCTTCTTCCTCCCTCTTGTCCTCTCTCCTGTCATCCGGCTTAACCATCTCGTTGTCTCTTTCATTTTCTTTAGCCCAACATCCTAGCCTACCTTTTTCCTCCTGTCAACCCATCCAGCCTACTTTTGTTTCTTTTTCCCCTCAACTGCCCCTCTCCTTAAGCTGATTTCCTTTATTCCATCCTGTCTCCTCTCTAAACTGATTCCTCCCTCAACAGACACCGAAAAATCTTCTCTCCCCCTTTGTCCAACTTGTGCATTTCCATTTTAGCTCTCCACTCATCTTATGCAAACCGCGCCAAATTTAGAATTCTAAACCCAATAAATTTTTAACCTCTCTCTTTCCATGAAAAGACACCAACTTGTTATTCTAAGGCCATTCCTGATCAACGTTGACAAGCAATCATGGCGGATGAATTTATCACCTTGGTCACTAGCCTCACTTGGAATCTTGTACCACCGTATCATTCTAAGAAATTAATTGATTGTAAATAGGTTTTTAAGGTCAAGGAAAAATCCGATGAAATTATCAAACGCTTCAAATATTGCCTTGTTGCATAGGGATTTAAGCAGCAAGCTAGACTAGACTATGGAGAGACATTTAGTTTGGTCATTAAACCCACTACAATTTAGTTTGTTCTCTCTATTGTGATTTCTTCAGGTTGGGTCATATGCCAATTTTTTTTTTTTATTATTAAAAATCATTTCTTACACAGCATCCTTTGTCAGGAAGTTTATTGTACTAACCTTTCCATTTCTCTCATCCTAAGTTCCCTAATCAAGTGTGTTGTCTATGAAAAGCCATTTGTGGCTTAAAATAGGCTCCATGTGCATGGTTTCATCACTTCGGTAGCTTTTTATTATCTTTGGCCTTCACTAAAGTAAGGTTGATCATTTGCTATTTGTATATGCTTCCTCTTAGGGTGATCTATACATTTTATTGTATGCTAATGATATACTTGTTACTCTTAAGCTCCTAATTTATTATGGTCCTTGATAACTTGGCTCTCATAGGAATTTGTTATGAAGGATTTGGGACCACTACACTATTTCCTTGGTGAGGCTAATCACCGCTCTAATGGTACTTTTTTTTCTTTAACCTTAGGCCAAGTATGTCAATAGGTTTTTATGCAAATTTGACCTTGTTAAGGTTAAGCCTCATGTTTACACCCTTGGTTTTGAAGAATATATTATCAGCTAACTTTGGTGAGCTTCCTGCTTTTTTATTTTTATTTTTTATGTTGTATCAACAAATGGTTGGTGCATTGTAGTATGTATTTATGACTAAGCCTAATATTAGTTTTACTATGATCTTGGTTAGTCAATTCACAAATCAACACTAATTACCTCATCTTCTAGTTAGGGGTGTAAAAAATAACCGAACCGAACCCATCAAAACATACATTCTCTCATTCTAGAAATTGTGAATCCTCTATCAGTGCTACAAGTTTTCTTTGGGTATCTCCTTCCCTATTGTCATCTGCACCTCCATCACCAAGAACACAACTCTTGACTTCATCCTCGTTAGCCTCTTGATCATATTTCCATCTCCCTCTTTGTCTCGCCGCCGTTGCTCCAACCCTCGCACAATGTTGTTGCCCCACCGTGTCTCCCCTCTCTCGTCTCTATTTGGAGTAACCTTAAATGCGTCTCTCTATCTACTCGCATCCACTAGGCTTAGCATGACTAGAGCCTTCCCTCATAGACAAGGATAACTGGTGATGACGACAAGCTGAGATTTGATACTCACTCTAGTGGTGCTCGACCAAGCCCTAGAACTAGGGCTTGACTCACCTTCGAATTTGGGTTGATCCTACTTGATGGGTCGAATTAGTCCCAATCCGAGGTCAAGAGGGGAAGAGGAGACAGATATAGGCACAATCAAGTGGATCTAGGCGTTCGTTTTGGGTCGTTGAGCTCAGATGGGCCGTGAGGTTGCAAGGTCACTGGCAATAAAGCTCATCATCTCAACTAGAGCATGAAAAGAGGACAACTCATTGTCTTTTGTGAAGAAAAAGCAGAGGAAGGAGGTTAGTTTGAAAATATTCAATTTTTCTTCTTTGGTTCCAAAGAATGGGCAAAGGATGGGAGGAGAGAGTAATGGAGTTATAGAAAGTGGGCTTCATGCAACGAACTTAAAAACCAAACCAACCATCAAGTCTTGGTTTGGGTCAAAATACATGCACTTCCATATAATTCGGTTCAATTCAGATCTCGTGGAAACCCGACCGGAACTGCTAACACCCCTAATATAGGTATGCAACTAGTGTATCCACCCATGGTTTGCTTCTTTTGAGCGGTGTTCTCCCACTTCATTGACTACTTATGTGAACGAGGACTAGGCTAAGTGCTCTGATACTCGATGATCCACCTTGGGTTTTTGTGTCTTTCTCAATGCCAATCTTGTTCGATGAAGTGCCAAGAAGCTAGGTACCGAGAAGCAACCTAGCGTGGCCCTTTATAATTTAAAGGCTGAGTATTGCGCCATAGCTCACTATGTTGTTGAGACAATTTGGATATACCATTTACTTTGTGAGCTAGGGGTCATCCTTTCTTTTTTCCTTTCGCCGTATGTCGTGACAACCCATGACCTACCTTGCTCTCAACCCTGTGTTTCATGATCACACCAAGCACATCGAGTTGAATATTTACGTTGCTCGAGAGCTAGTTGCTTATGGCAATCTACATGTTCACTATGTGTCTATAGCAGATTAGCTGGAGAACATTTTCATCAAAGGACTACCTAGTATGTGACATGCACCATTGAGATCTGGTGTTTCGATTCTTAGGCATACTTTGAATTGAGGGGGGTTTTAATATGCAATTGATATGTTTCATAGGGTCTTTCTGTAATGTTTTTTCCATATGTAGTTTTCTAAAAGTAATCGTTCATGCAAATATATACCACGTAGCCCTAATTAAGGTCAAATCACTGTAGACATTTTTGTCATTATCTGATTCTAAAAATTAACACTTTTCAAGATATTTCGTCTAGCTCCGACACTTGTCCATATTGTATTTTTTTAAAAAAAATTGAGTAAAAAAAAGAGAGAATAGGATGCACATGTAATACGTATCCTTGGATAACGTGATTCACCAAAAACAATCAATCGAATAATAAATTCACAGAAATAACATGGCAAGATTTTGTTCCAAGGCGGATGCTCACTTTGGCCAAGAAGAGAGAAGTCTATATCGATTACAGATAGGAGTTGCTATGTATAATATCAATTCTAAGACAGTTCGATAGAGCCAAGTTTTGACGTTTCCTTTGGTAATATTTCTGTTGCAGATAACTCCGTGCATAATTATCTGAAAAAGGTCTTAATCATTCTCCCCCGACCACAAATATAATCTTTAAAAACAATGTGCCACATTGTCTATGGAATTCAAAGTCTTCAATGGCCGGGAACCTGAGAAAGTCAAACCCTAATATCGTGCCAACTTTCGTGCACGTCATCATGCAGGAGAAAACTCAGCTAATTTCGTCCATGTCGATTATCACCGATTGGAAGCGAAGTGTGGAATTCGACCATCGACGTTTCACCGTGTGTCCTTTCGCATGCACTATAAATAAGGCACGCTTAATAGAGTTGGCAATGCAAGCTCAAGAGATCAAAATAACAAAATGAAGATGGCAAACTTCACTTTGCACCATCACTGGGCATTTCTCCTTCTCTTTGCAGCTCCTTTGGTTGCTTTTGATATCAGCACTCCTGAAAATTTCCTCCAATGCCTCTCTCTTCACTCCAGAAACGCATCTGCAATCTCTAAACTCGTTTATACTCCAATCAACTCTTCGTACTCTTCTGTCTTGGACATTACCATACAGAACCTGCGCTTCTTGACTTCTTCTGCTCCGAAACCCTTATTCATCGTGACCCCGCTCAACATTTCTCATGTCCAAGCCACCATCATCTGCTCCCGACAGTACAAACTCCAAATGAGGACCCGAAGTGGCGGTCATGACTATGAAGGCCTTTCCGGCCGGTGGAGGCTCGGATCTATTTGTCCGAAGTCCCGTTTGTCATTGTCGACATGGCAAATTTTCGATCAATCTCTGTGGATGCGGAGGACAAAACTGCGTGGGTCCAGTCGGGTGCGACAGTTGGTGAGCTTTACTATAGGATCGCTGAGAAGAGCAACACCCTAGGCTTCCCGGCTGGGTAGATGTTGGGCGGCGTTTGCCCCACGGTTGGTGTTGGCGGGCACTTCAGCGGTGGAGGCTACGGCACGCTGCTGCGGAAATATGGCCTTGCTGCCGATAATGTAATCGATGTGCAGTTGGTCGACGCTCAGGGTCGGCTCCTAGATAGAGAATCAATGGGGGAAGATCTCTTCTGGGCGATTCGAGGTGGAGGAGGCGGCAGCTTCGGTGTAGTAGTGTCGGTGTAGTAGTGTCCTGGAAAGTCAAGCTAGTCCCGGTGCCGTCAACCGTGACCGTGTTCACGATCCTGAGGACGTTGGAGCAAAATGCGACGAAGCTCGTACATCAGTGGCAACTTGTCGCGAACAAGCTCCCCAACGACCTATTCATGCGGCTGATCTTGCAGAGCTACAACTCCGGCCCCAACGGGACGAGGACGATGCAAGCCATTTTCAAAACCCTTTACCTTGCTGGGGTCGACTCGCTCCTCGAGGTGACAAGAAGCCGCTTCCCGGAGCTCAACGTCACGAGACAGGACTGCACCGAGATGAGCTGGATTGAGTCCGTCCTCTACTTCGCAGAATTTCCGAGCGGAACACCCTCGGAAGTCTTGCTCAACAGGAGCTCCAACACCAAAGCGTTCTTCAAGAACAAATCGGATTATGTGAAGGAGCCAATCCCTGAGAGTGGCTTAGAGGGCATGTGGGAGAGGTTCTTTGAGGAAGATCAAGGGGTGCCTATAATGGAATGGAACCCCTATGGCGGGAAAATGGCAGAAATTTCTGAATCTGCCATTCCCTTCCCTCACAGAGCTGGGGTTTTGTACATGATCCAGCACATAACGGTCTGGACCACTGGAGGCAACGAGGTTGCGCCAAAGCATGTGAGTTGGATACGAAGCTTCTACAGTTATATGGGGCAGTATGTGTCGAAATCGCCTCGAGAGGCCTACATCAACTATAGGGATCTCGACATAGGAATGAACAATGTGATAGGCTACACGAGTTATAAGCAAGCCAGCATTTGGGGAAAGAAATACTTCAAGGACAATTTCGACAGGTTGGTGCATGTGAAGACGGCAGTTGATCCTGACAACTTTTTCCGGCATGAGCAAAGTATTCCTCCGTTTTCATCTTAAAAGAAAAGGAAGAACAGTCAATTTTAGATGTGTTCACTGCAATAACAAGATGATACTTTGTAATCAATGGAACATTTGACCATGTCGATGTTTGAGCTCTGTGAGGTCATTTTTTAAATAATTTTTAATTATTTGAAATTTTAGTTGTAAATTTTTATATATCGTATATTTAATTATAAAAAAAGGATTAAGAGTTATTAAAAAGGAAAAATGAGTAAAAAATAATTCACTTAATATAATATACGTAACATGACATATAGGCCATTAACTTCTTGGTTTTTGTTAATTAATGTGGTATCTAAGCAATGGGAAGAGTTATCTACATAGCAATTAATGGATTCCTCTATGAATTATTAGGTAAACCATTGCTCTTACCCATGCTTGGCATGGCTTTCTTTTCTTTTCTTTTTTCTTTTTTATAATTTCATCAATGTGAAGCATATTTTGCTTTTCATAATAATAATGAACCGGGTCCTTCAGTTATAGTGTTTCTAAAAAAAGCAGATTTATTTCCTAAAAACTTCCTTCAATTTGTTAATGACATAATGGGATGTACGAAAGGGGGAAAACCAACAACCAAAATACAAAACTAAAAGCTAAAGGATAAGCCTGGATACAGTTTATGATAACTTTCTTCAATTTTGTTGACGACACAATGCAATGTAAGGAGTAAGAAATGGACAGAAAAATTAAAAAGAAATTATTCTTTTATACAATATATTGTTTTCGTTAATCATGAACTTCATAGTTACTAATACTTCTTTAATTGTAGCTTTTTGCTGTTTTTGAAATAAGAGTACGATGGCACATGGTTTTTATAGAAATCTTTTCTTGGGAGGAATTCTGACCTCCTAATTCCAAAGAAGGTAGGACTGAAGTAAATAACTTTTTCCTGGTGCAAAGTATGACGTGAATAAGCAATAAAATCTACAACAATTTATTGTCATCTCATTGAGATCATATTTGAATATGAAAATTGATTATCTTATTGCTTCTTCGCTGAATACTAGAAAAATAGTATCGACCAATTATTCTTCATGTCTAATTTGGAGTAATCAATCTTAGAGAGAAGGAAAAGTACGCAATGTCGACTATAGAAGACCGATCAATGCTTGAATTTAAAAAGGCAATCATTGAACTACATTCTTTTTTTCTTTTTTTTTCTTTTTTTTTGTAAGTATTCAACTAAGCACTTGGGTGTCACTTTCTTTCTAGTTGCAAAACGCAAGAAAGCCAATCTTTGCAAGAAAAATATGAGGGTTTCTTGGCATGTAGAATATCACGTGTCATCATCAGAGGCAATGTTTAGGGAAGAGTACGGAAATAAAAAAGAAAAAAGAAAGCCCAGTCTTGCCACGTTTCAATTGACCAAGTCAATTAAATAACAATAATTGACCAAGTCAATTAAATAACAATAATTGACCAATGGCGCGTTTGGTAATATTTATATTTAAAAATTATTAGGAAAGAAATAAAAACAAGAAATAAAAACAAGTGTTTTTACATTCGGGGAACAATTTTGAACAAAAAAAATGCGTTTGGTAAACTTGTTCGGAAATAAAAAATTAACAGAAACACGTTTGTTAAATTTGTATAATTTTTTTATTTCTTTTATTTTTTAATATTTTTAGTTTATTTTTTCTATTTTCTTATTTATTTTCTTTTTTTTTTTTCTTTTTTTCTTTTTCTTTTTCCTTTTTTCTTTTTTCTTCTAAAGTAGATTTTTCATGAAGACTTCTCGGCCAAATTTGTTTTAGATAATTTTCTATAGTCGTCCGAAGCTTCTGGTCCTCATACCGAAACGTCCAATGTAGTCATCTCCGAAATACCGAGTTTTTACCCACTTATTCTTCTTCGTTTCCTCTGAAATTTGGATATGTTTTACTTCAAGAGGTCCCCTACAACTCTCATTAAGAGATCTAAGTCAAATTTCCAAAGAACAGTCACCATATGGGTCCATGAAGTCTCGGGTGTCCTGTACCACGTCTCCAGATTTACCGTCTTCAAGGGTAAGTCGATTCACTAGGTTATACTTGTTCATTTTACTTCAAATTTGAGTATGTTTGTATTTTAAGATGTTCTCTACAAGTTCCATGAAGAAGTCGAAGAGATATTTTTAGTAAAAATCAACATGCAACCACAAATCCACCGAAAGGTTAGTGAAATCGTTCCAGATCCGGTGTCTCCATAAGATGAGAGTTTGACCCCTTAAATCTCCATAATTTTTTACCAAATTTTAGTATGTTGTAGTTTAAGATGTTGGTTACAACTTTCATTAAGGAATCAAAGTCAAAATCGAACTCAAAACATGCACGCAAGCTCTCACAAAGTTCTGGCTCAAGCGGTTCATGCGAAAACAGCATGCAAGCTCAAGAACAAACCACATTAGCTTCACTCACATGCCTCCAAACATCCTAGATTCCGACCACACATGCAAGACATTGGTGCAAGAGTAGAAAGCGGATTCCCAACTTGCCTCTAGACTGAGCTAGAGACGAGCACACGGCGGCGAACGGGCAGCACACGGGCGGCGACGGGCGGACGGACGGCGAGCTCCTTCCTCCCTCTCGGTTCCTCTCCTCTCGGCCTCACTCTCCCTCTCTCGCAACTCACTATCTCTCTTTCTCACTTGGCCGAACAACCGGCCACCTCTCTCTCTCCTCTTCCTTTTATTCCCCCAAATTCCCATCATTGGCAATGATTACTTGCCACTCCAATTGGCCAATGCATGGAAGCTCTTCTTGCCACTTGGCAAGACCAATGCAATGGGCCGGCCATTCCTCTTCTTGGGCCTCCCTTGGGCCGGCGACAGCCCCCTCCGTGGGCCTCTATTGGGCCGGCCATTCGGCCCACCAAAAATCCCCCCTTTGGACCTAAGGCCCAAACCTAAATTAAATATATTTTCTTTTTATTCTTTCTTCTATAAATTTTAAATTTTAAATTCCACATGGCCAAAGTCTTGTAACATTTTATTTATAGGAATTTAGTTTATGAGGTGCATAGCCAAGCATAGATTATTCTCATTAATTTATCCTATAGTACTAATTTAAAAACTCATGAACACAAGCACGTAACACATAGCCTTAAGAGAAAACTAATGGCTAAAACATAAACCATAGGTAATTTCATTACCTAATTATGGGCTTTAATTTCTCTAGAGGATGTCTTGAATTTTTGGGATGCCACACGGCTGAAGTGGGTCCATCTGAAGGGGGAAGGAGAAGGAGGAGGAGAGGAGAGCTTGGGCTTGTTGACAATGTCGGAAGAACCGGAGGCGAAGTTGTACTGGTGCTGGTGCCGATGCTACTACTGGTGTCATTCCTTTTGCTGGTTCTGGTGCTGATGTTCTTCTTCAAGGAAGAAGACGATATGCATGCCCTCTCTCTCTCTCTCTCAATTTGGGCATTTAGGGTTTTGACTTGAAAGAAAAACGTCAAATAGCGTCGTTTTGCTATTTAGATGTTAAATGTACTCTCCAGCGAGCCACATTAGCATAAAAAATTAATAAAAAGTGTCACGTTGGATTTACGGTCAATCAGATTGGCGTTGGCACTAAAATGATCATTTTTCAAACTTTTTGGCACTTAAGTGATCCAAAATAAACTTTTGACACTAAAGTGAGTACCATACACAACTTTTGGCACTTTTAGTGTACGATGGTCATCAAAACGTCATTGATAGGCATCACACCTTGACTATGGTCACTCTTGACAGGCAAACATTGCGACCATCGTCAAGTGGCTCTCTCTGTCAGGGCGGTCTTATGCGACCACCGTGACGACATGAAGACAATCATTACGGCGGTTGCTGCAAATAGATGACCTCAACGGTTATGGTTGCCGTCGAGTGGGCAGGGGTCACTTGTTTTTGTGCATGTGCGCGCATGTGTTGGGGGGTGATCATACAACCACCAAGTGCCCCTGTTCACTTGTTTTTTTTTCTTTCTTTTTTGGGTTAATGCGTTGAAAAACCCTAAACTGATACATCTTTGATAAATTTACCATAAATTGGTACATCTTTGAAAAATTTATCCAAAACTGATATACTTGTAACAAATTTACCCTATGTTGTTTTTTTTTTTTTTTTTGGTAAAGTTAGTTTATGTTAAACTGTCAAATTATACCACCGCCCGCGGTGGCACAGCTGGTTTCAGGCTCTCTCCCCCTCACGAAGGGGAGGAGTTCGAATCCTAAAGGCGTTGCATTCACGCGACTCACCTGCGATTGGGTCTGTGGTGGTGGCTCACCTGCGGTTGGGTCTATGGTGGTGGCTTAGTCCGCCGCCAGTTGCCTGCTGTACGGTGGTTCCCAGGTCACAAAAAAAAAAAAAACTGTCAAATTATTAATTTAAATGACACGTTATAATTGACTGATGTACTGATTTGAGATTTTACTCTCAATTTATTATAGTTACATAATTTTTGTAATTTTTTGTGATATTAATCCAATTTAATGGGGGTATATTTGTCACAAATGTACCACTTTAGGATTTTTGGTGGTCGAATAAATTAATTTAGGTAAATTTGTCACAAGCATATACCAATTTGAAATTTTTTATGAAATTTGTCACAAGTGTACCGGTCTGAAGTATTTCGTGATTAAAAAAATAATTTATGATAAATTTGTTACACATTTACCAGTTTGTGATTTTTCAAGATATTAACCCTTCTTTTTTTAATGTAAGTTTGCATTGAATTTTTTGTGCTTATTTTTTTTTTGTTACACAATTTTTTCCATTTTTTTAGTATGATGACAAGATCAGCAACGACAATAAAAACATGACATATGTTCTCAGACTGCCACCTTAACTTTCCAATTGCCAACTCAGTTTCCTCCGTGACAACTAAATTTAACTGAAGAATTATGATGACAAAATCAGCAACAACAATAAAAACACGACATATGTTCTTAGACTACCACCTTGACTTTCCAATTTTCAACTCAGTTTCTGTGACGACTAAATTTAACCGAAGAATTATTCGTGACATTTTTAAAAATGTATAGGGATCATTTTGAAAAAAGAAGAAGAAGGAAAGAAATAGGGTTTCGGATTTTAGGCAAAAGTAAAGGGATAATTAATGCCTCTCACTTTTTTCATTTGTTGCTTATATTCTTTTCTAGCATATGCATCGTCAAACATTTTCGTCTTGAGAGGCACGCAAGGGGAAGAAGGTAGATAGTCATTTGGTCAATCATCTGTCCCTTGTTCCTAAATTTGAGAAACAAAATATAAAATTTGAGAAAAGAAGATGGAAAGGCAAAGCATTAATGAGCTGCTTTGCTAGATTTTATTGTATTCCTTCGAGCTTTTTCTCTGTGTATATATTTTTTGGCCATGTTTGGTTCCCATGGAAATAAGTTATTGGAATAATTGAAATCTAAGTTTAAGATTATCGTGTTTGAAAAGAATTTCAAATATGGAATTGAATTGCTCTTCAAATTAGATTCTTAAAGAAAAAAAAAGGATCAGATTATCTACTAACAGTCGGTCTTGGAAATTCCAATTCCACCTTAACAATTGTCAATCACCCTAAAACCATGGAACAGCCACCACCACCATCTCCTACTTGCACATGTTTTTCTCTCTTTGGTTCTCCGAAACTTGCTATAGACGGTAAGTTCACTCAATTCACCTCTCTCTCTCTCTCACACACACACACACACATCAGCAGAGGTTGCAACCTCCATGGGCCGGGTTGCAAGCTCCATCTGGAGAGAGAGAGAGAGAGAGAGAGAGAGAGGCGCAATGGACAACTTGAGCAGGCAAGGGATTGATGTCGTTGGTGGATGGAGAGGTGACACCAAGGGATTGTGATGGCAGTTCTGCTGTGTGTGATTGGGTGGGGAAGAACGTAGAAGACCAGAAAGGGAAAAAGACTAAAGAAAAGAAAAAAAAAAAAAGAATAAATCTCAGCCATTGAGTGTTCGATGAGTAAGATGTGTTTTCTTCTAAAGACCTAAATTTTCATGTCATCCCAACAATTGAAAAAGAACTCGATACTATAAAATGGAAATACTTGTTTTGAGCATCAACTTATGTATTGCTAAACTATGCTTGACCTCTTTTAGCTCCTTAAGCAGTAATGTGCTGCAGAGGCACTGAGAAAGGAATAGATAAAAAAAAAAAGGGAAAAGAAAAGAATCATTTAAGAATGATAAGTTGAGGATAGAAGAGACAAGAAAGAGTAAAGTGGAGCAAAGGACTCATTCTCTTGATTTTTTATATGTTTGATCCGTGCTTTTACCCTGGCGCTAACTTGCTACCCTCAGATCAGAACAATTCCAAATCCCTCCCATAATTGGTCATAAAATGACTCAAATTGCTGTAGTTAATGGAATCTGTAGCAAAAAATTCTAGTTGACGTTGATTCTTCACCAATGTTAGATTTCTGGCATCTGTGCTTTAATCTGAAGTATTATATTCCCTGCAGAAGCTGGTCTATTGATTATCACTCTTAAGACCTTTTTTCCTGTAAGGTTGTTCTGAGACCTTCATGACTCCATATTTACGTACTCTTCATGATCATTTTGGCCATTCAATGGCATTTTGCCCTTGTATTGGCATTATCAGTTATCGACCAATACAAATAGCCTTCTTTGCTAGAATATCTAACCAAACTAATTTGCCTTGAAATGGTATATAGGTAACTGACAAGTGGCGACACATTTTATGGAGTGTCTTTGGATTTCCCTTTCTGCAACTTTGCTTTTATGTATGACTTATGTCTTCAGCAAAATATATTTCAGGCTGGCCTCAAACCTGGTGGGCTTTTTGTCCTGAAGGAGAACATTGCTAGAAGTGGTACTTATTTCAACTTTCATACGCTACTCGCAGTGAAGATGGATTTTTCTTCTGTGTTGAAAGGACACATCTGTTTATGGATAGACCCAATAATAAGATGACAGTTTAATAAAGTTCATTCTTAATCTTCCTTGCCAACGGTTAACTCCGACATCCAGACCTTATCTTTCCAGAAAAAGAGGCAGCAATATAAGGACAGGAACCAGTACTAAAAAGGAAAACTTTAAACTATATGCTACTCTAGTAAGCTTACTTTTGTTTGTTCGTAGTTTGAATCATGGAGTTCGTGACAAAAATTACAGAAGTTAATATATGCATGCACTGAATCAGGCTCAGGATAGTTTCTTGCTGGAACTAATGCCATATTTGCATGTTGGGTCATTTATCCGAAAAGTATTTGTATCTTGGGTCATTAGAATTTTGTCATGAGCAGAGCTGATGTATAATATTCTGCATGTTATTAATTGATAATAATGACCCTTTCTAAATTTTGCAGACTTTCAGAGTCAGTTAACTTGATATTGCAGAAACAAGCTTAATTTGGCATTCATTATAATCTATGAAACGGTACATTTTGAATAATTTAAACGAGAATAAGGGGAAAAGGCTTATTAATGATAATGAAAAATCAAGTGTATAATTGAGGGTCATTAGTTCTGAACAAGGATCTGAAGTTCAAGCACGTTGAAAGAATTGTTAATGTATTACAATAAGTAGGCTAGAGAGTTATAAGTAGTTCAAGACAGCACATCAGACTGAGGTTTTTTAACTAACTTGCAAGCGCATAAATATCTGAATGTCTAAAATATTGTACTCAACAGATTATTTTGTATACCAGGCTATAACTCTTTCAAGTATCCACAAATGCCTTATTAGCATAGTGTCTAACAGTACTTCATCTGTATCATTCGATTTTGATGTGCGAGATTAATATATATATCAGTGAAAAAGTTGTTGATAGAGAAAGTCAATTCATATCTTATAGGTGTTCAAGAGAAGGTATGATTCCGTTAAGAGAAGGGCAATTCATATTATATGATTTTGTTTTAACACAACAAAAAAGAAGATGCAATTGCTTGCTATTTAGGGTTGGAGAAAAACAATGGCTTTGGCTATGCATTAAGGTTCATTCAAAGAGCATCTACAGATTCCCACAAAATAGAAAAGAAGGATTACTTGACGATTCTTTAAATAAATAGCCTGATGTTGGTTCACATTAAATTTTTTTCTACTTATTTGCCCAATGGTATTTGAGATTCATAGCCAGACTTTTCTGTATGCAGGATTTGCATTAGACGAAGAAGATTGAAGCATCACTAGGTCCGATACTTACTTTCAGGAGCTCTTTCACCAGTGTGGATTGCATATCTTCAAATCAAAGGTTTCAGCCCCCCTAATACATACCTAATGTATGTTTCCTTTTGATAAAATCTATACAGCAAGTATCTATGTCCCTTTCTCTTGTGAAGGATCTGGTCTCTAAACTAATTTTCCCTAAAGATTTTAGAGCAAATTTCTTAGTTTCATCAAGATGCAGTCACATAAGCTACGTAATGACAAAGATGACATGTACATAAACCATGGAAATTGATGACCAAGGGTAGAAATGCTTCTGTTGGCGAATTCAATAACGCATGAAAGTAGCAATAAAACCAATTACTGATTAATGACAAAAATGGCCTCCACAAGATCATAGGCGGAGAGAGAGAGAGTTGTAATACATGATCAGGTGAAAGACTAGAAAAGACTTTGTAACTTCCAGTAGAATGTTCCGCTCCAATATTTACCTGATGTCACTTGGTTCGGTGGATGTGGGAGACATTGACTCTGCATGTTCAATTGCTTCCCTGAGGGCAGTGGGTCCTAAATGCTTGAGAACCTAGCACAGAACAATTTTCAAACAACGCATCAAAAGAAGTTTTGCATTCAACATTGAATTATTGTATGTGGAAGACAAAAACCACAGTGCTTGTTTATAGAAGATGCCATGACAAACTGCAAAAGCCCAAAATGCTTCATAATCACTGAAACTAAACTGTCTTATCAGATTATTTTGATTGAATTTTCTCGAAACACTAGAGAAAAAAAAGCCAGGCTTTCTGGATTCACAACAGTGTCCGCTATGTGCCAACGATCTGAATGTCCAAGGTTTAAGACCCTGTAAGGAACAGAATTGACTCCTTCCATTGTGCAAAGATCAAAGCGTTTTATCAGTGACGACAAACCAAAAGCTATTTTACTGTGGTAATAGATAGCAAGTGACGTTTAACTAGATAACAGGAAATGCGAGGACTATGTTGCTTATGACCCAAGGTTCAGGATTCTAAGAGTTGCCTAGACTTTTGGAACATGCGTGCTCAACAGAACTGGCATTCAGTAAACTCTCGTTCTTCAACATGTGCTACTCTTTCTCCTGGTTAATTGATAAGGAAAAGATGAAACAGTAATAGTACTACAAAATTCACTTGTAGGCCTCGCCCCAAATATTTTGAGAGAGAGAGAGAGAGAGAGTAACCTCATTTGCATCCTTGAAACTACTGAAGTCATCCTTTTTTGGCCAATTTACCTTCCAACATCTACACATTCAATACAAAGGAGTAAGTTTTCAAGGTGAAAACAAGAACTGACAAAGTAGGTTAAAGAGGTGGTTTCCACAACCAAAACCTGCAAAATTCTGGTCACAAATGGATAACCTTATTCTTAAGCCCAAGCTTGCTCAAAGATGACACAATAACTAGTAACTACTATGTAACTAGAGATATTGCACGCTCTTGTTATTCACCAGATAACTGCTCCATTTCATGCTTTCTTCCTTTTAATAACATCGATAATTCAACAGAGTGCATTATATTTTTCAAACGTTGACGTCTTCTTAATAACATCGACAATTCGTCTTCCCTTACAATTTCAAGCATCTTCACCATTTAAATAGCCTCAAGAGTGTTGCACCGACACAAATAATGCCAATAAAATTCCACCTGCCAGATAAATATAATATGCAAACTAAGGTTGCAGGCCATGCCAAAAAAAGGACCAGGTTGACCATATGAATTACAAATAACTAAAGTAATCAGTCATACAAGTTTAACCTTTGTTTTCCAAGGTGCTTTGCAAGCTCCTCTGCCAAAGCTTGACCAGGTGGGTCGCCGTCAGTTGCCAGGATTATTCGAGAAGCCTAAGGTGTTTTAGAAAACAGAAAGAATTACATAAGGCAATCTTTTAGAATTGAAAATATGCATCAGTAAGCACACATGGAATTTACGCACCTTATCCAAGTAATCCTGGCAGTTCCATAAGTATTGATAAGCTGTGTCCTATCAACATTCGCATAAACGGCGGAATGAGTAACAAATAGTTAATTAATTATGAAAATCAAAATTTAACAGTGAAACGCACAATGGAAAGTTAGTAGCAATGCAGGATATAAAAGGGCAACGCTGTTGTTGGTGGTAGAAAATCATTTATTTTCTGATAGTGGCACCCTGACTTTTATCACCACATTCACACATACAACGACAGTTCTATGGCCTCCACCTATCAGAACTAATGCAGCTGGAAAAAGAAATCACCACTCCCAGATGCAATTATCTGATGCGACACAGCTGCAGTTGTTACACTCCATAAGGATTTTTTCATTCAATTGCTGAAGTTTCTGCCCATAAGGTCTTCCATATCCCTTATAAACCCACTGAAAGTTATGATTACAGTAATGGTTCTCTGCCTCCTCGAAAATACTGCTGCTGCAACTCTTCAGCGTATCAATCATTGCGAAACAAGAGAGATGTGATAGGTGACCACATTAACCTACTTCATATGAGCTTCACACTACCAAAGCTGACCCAGAAGTCTCACACTAACATGAGAGATATGTGATAGGTGACCTGGACACGTCAACATAGTCATTCCTGATCTAAGATGTTAAACCAGATTAACCTACTTCATATAAGCTTCGCACCACGAAAGCTCACTGACAAGGTCTCGGGCTATGGCAAGAGAGATGCGATAGGTGAGAGTGGCATTTCAACAGAGCCCATTGCCAAAGAGACTGTGCAGATGGTGTGGAGGAATCTCCCCCCATACCTGACAACCACCATTTTCATGATTTAGAATGGATTCACCAGACTGCGTCACTTAGTTACAACATTTAATGAACTAGTACTGCAACCAGGCAAGCACTCAAACAAGCACTGGTGGAAGCTAAATACTCCAGAAAGTTTTAAACCTAACACAAGCCGTCCCCACGCAAACCAGAAACAAAGCCGTCAGATGCAAAGATTTCTCATGGGTATCATGTCAGAAGTTGCCTTGTAGTATCCAATGTTCACATAATAAACAGTGGAATACAGAGAACAGACCTCTTGATGTAATGGGATGAAACCCAATGTCAAACACCACTTGGGATTGTGCTCATTAACTGAAGAAATGTGTTGACGATTTTAGCTTTGATCGCATGGCCAATACGAGAGAGATAGTTGAAAGGGTTACGGGTGAATGAAAGAATGAATGGAATTCCTATTTTTTTTACTATTTTTTAATAGGTAAAAGCAAATCAACTAAAGGACAGCATGGGGGTGCAAACGCATACACAAGAAGAGCTCAAAACCAGAAAAGAAATGAGCAACAAAGCAAAACATGTACTATGTCAATCAAAGCTCAGATCCATATGTATGTTATCACTATACGAAAAGATTATAACTATAACCCTTTAAGCCAATTTTCAAAAAATATAAAAATGGGAAGGCTCTGCTTCTTCAAAGGTTCTCTTACTCTGCTCTTTCTGTATCAACCAAATAAGGGAGAGAGTAATTGAAGAAATCTTTCTTTTCTTGTTGGTGGCAAGTGAATGCCCCAATGGCTTAGTGGAATGGTAATTTGCTCGCTTGATGTTATTATTCTCAGCATTGACCAGAGCATTGTCTTGTCCATTTGATGGGAGTTGTTCCTTCAAAATATTCACCAACTTCCATGTAGTAATTTTGTTGGTCAAAGTCTACATGCCAAATGGCATTGACTAAGTCTAATCAAACGCACCAAGGGAGTGCAAAACCCATATACAAAAGGAGCTTAGATACAAGACAGCATCTAAAACGTCAATTAAAGCATTTATGTCCACATGTAAGTTTCCACTATACCAAAAGAGCAAAATTTCCAACCCTTTCCAGAATTACCAAAAATAAGCATCTCCTCTCATTCAAGAGTTCTCTTGTTCCGCTCTTTCTACATCTACTGAAAAGCAGCAAGAGGCATCAAAGAATTCTTTTTCTAAACACGAGGCAAAACAGACCCTATCAATCCTATAATTCTTGTTCAGTAGAAAGTTAGAAACTCCTATAACGTGAGATAGTCCAATGCCATAAGAGGTCTGGGCTACCAACCAGCACGATCCCTCTTTTCCGCAAGTTGTCTAAGGTGAGAATATGGCACCAAGTTGCTTCCCACACAACAAACAAGACTCTAGTCAGTACTCTCATTTTCCAAAGCTTTCCCAGGAAAGGCCTCTTGGCCACTAACAATCTTCTTTCTGAAATAAGGAGGAAATTTTTTTTATAAAATCTATAAAACTACAGTAGTTTATATTTCTTTTTCATATTTCTAATTCTTGAAAGCAGATTAATTGGCAGACTTTCAAAGTAGCCAGGAAGAGACACAACAAGATGATGAAAACTTTCAGCTTCCCAAGTGTCTTTCTTAGCAGTAGTGAGGCAATAAATGAAACCTCCAGAATTGGAAAAAGCAGGTTGAAAAATTAAGAAAGATATGGAAACTTAAATCAAGAAAATCCAATATTCCTCAGGTTCAGAGAAAGCAATACAGTAGACAACTATCAGATTTTATGTTTTGGTAAAGGGATCTTGCTATACCATGACTTTCACACTCACGTCTGTGAAATCTTTGTTTACCATAAAAGCAATTGGCTCACCCGCATACAACCAATATTAGAAGATTTTCACTTGATAAGAGATGGCCTGTTGTCGAGCCTGGAAAGACCTAAGTTTCAGCATGTTGAAGTGTGAATTTCATACTGACATCAAAATAGGATATGCCTAAAACAAGTAACAAACCTTGTCCGGAGAAGGCAATCCTCTCTTGGAAAATTTTCCTGGGGCACCACTAGGAACACTTGCACAATTTATAAAGCCAGCTTCCTCCAGTGAAAGCTTATCAATTTCACCTTCAACCTATAACCGACATTATAATATGTGTGTGTGTGTGTGTGTGTGAGAGAGAGAGAGAGGGTAACAAAAAGTTACAATGACAATTTCATCTGCTTCTGATACGTCATCTAGTCCATATAACGTCTTCTTAGTACCCTTCTCCTGAAAGTTCATAGCATAAACAAAACTAGTAAGAAACTTTCAGAAATCTCTTAAATTGAGATAATGAAGCATGACCAGAAGAAAACTGATATGTGGTATCGACAGAAAGGTGATTATTGAAACATGAAGAACATTTTCTCAATGCAGATTAAAAGATCTGTCTAGTCTCTAGTAAAGGCCACATAGAGTTCTAAACATATAAAATACCATGTGATTCGGACTAGAAATCAGATTTCTGACACTAGTATGCATTCTAATTTCCGGCTTGTCCAGACCTTTACATCTAGAAACACGATTGAGCCGCTAAGTAAACTAAATATTGAACCAGTGCTTCTATATTAAAATAAAACAAGGCTTTCAGCACCAATAAAGGGAATATATACACATTAGAAATGCATAAGCTTCAGCATTTCACTAAAAATGTTTGATAGTTTCTACTAAACCGTTAAACCATAAATAATTTCAATGAGAAGCGGTACTAAATAAACTGAAGAGATGGTATAAGTGGGTACTGAGTTGAATTGTTAACTATGGATCCAACATTTATAGCACATCCATGTCATGTCACCTTGACAAATACACAAAAAACCCCAGGTTTCAACGCACACTGGATAATTAACAGAACACGCCTCTTGGAGGTACCCAAATAAATCATTTTCTAGGTTCTTTAACAAATGCAGGCAAAGACAATCTATGTCAGCTCTGGCTAACCAGATTTGGAGCTGTAATAACTTGATTAGAAAATTTATAAAAGTTAAATGACTTGATTGGAAAACCTATGGAACCAAGGACTAGATTTTGCTCACAGCCTGTAAAGATTTACTTTATCCACATAAAATATGCGGCATCAAATCTCACAAATGCTGTTGATATCAATGATTTTCCATTTCACTCTTCAATTATTTGCTTCTCGGTTTTCAGAAGACCTAAACTAGCATCCATAAGCAATCCCACTTCTTCAGTTCAACATACCAAAATTTATTTAAGATGCATGCTGGAATTTTATTGCTCTTAACCAAAATGTTTCTACAACACCAAGGCAAGAGAATCTACCTGCCAAAATTTCTTGTCCAAGGTCCGATACTTGCAACCAACAAGTTGTCCTTTCCTTTTGTAAGGAAAGGAAATTGCACTCTGAAGAGAAGAAAGTTTCAAAGGCCTTAGTCTGATCTGATACTCATTTACGATAAGAAATAAACATTATAACTGTCATTTCTAGTTTCTTAAAGAATATATTACCAGTACTGGCTACAAAAAGTGTGAACAAGACCATGGGAGATTACCATACCATAAAGACACCGATACAACATCTCAATCTTAAGTCCATTGTTCCAGCATCATAAGTGGGAGGTAAACTCCACAAGTTGCATGTTCTATCAAGTACAGCATCCATTCTATCCTAATTAATCAAGTACATAAGTAAGAACATAAAAAATGCTTAAACACATAAGCAAGGGCTGCAAAAGCGAAAAAAAGAAAAAGCAAGAACAAAGGAAAAGCTGGGAAAATGTTTATGATGCATGCTAGCAATTGGTAAGGACTTTGAGCTAGCTACGAAAGTCAAATTTTTGGTAAGAACAATAAGGAAGCACCATGCAAACACAATGTGTCAAAATCTCACAAGACAATGAGGAAAGTAAATCAAGTTATCGGTATTTAAACCATGCTCACCTCTATTGAAAAAGAATCCATAAATATGCATTGACCATGTCATTAAATTAAAACAACAACACAATTTGACCCAAAAATTAGCAGTACAATGTAACCTATAGACGCAGGCACTCTTCAGTTCATGAGAAAGCTTATGATTGGTTATTCTAGAGGCCTCCAATGCAATGGAGCGAGTCCTACTTTAGGACAAGTTCAAAATGTGACATTTCCTTGAACAACTGGTGTAAAAGTTTCAACAAAAGCATCATTGATGCAAGGGACAAGCCTATCATCACAATACTTGAAACTATAAGAGCATAGCTCATGGAGAGAATTCATAAGCATAGGGAGGAGATGACCAAATACACTAGTGTGATCTGTCCTAATATCCAAAAGATATTAGATTTTCAAAAACAGTTTTCGGCATAATGGATTCCAACCTGGAATGGAGAGGGTGAATTTGAATTAAGTGGCCATATAGAGGCAAGAGAATTGTTAATATTAGACATAGATCTTGTAGCTATAGAAGATGGGACATCAGTGGGATTCCTTGTTGTCATGATGTGGTGGTTCTAATATACATAAGGGAAGAACCTTAAAAATGGGTTCACACAAGTTTTAGTAAGGAAACATTCATGCAAATATATAGTCATGTTGTGCATGTTGTAGATTCTAAAGACACATGGCCTACTAGAGAGCCATTATTCCCACCAGATGTGCCCAAGCAAGTTGGTAGAAAGAAGAAACAAAGAAGAAAATCAATGAATGAAACAATTGATAGAAATTTGAAGACAAGAAAGAAAAAAGTTGTGCAAGAGCCGATGGGAACAAAGTTGAAGAGACAAAATACCACAATTACTTGTGGAAAATGTGGTGGTTTAGAGGCCATAACAGGTATCACTGCAAGGATTTACCAGTAGCATCAATAGCAACAGCATCAACCCTGGTAGATTTTTTGGTTGCCTCATGTTCACAAGATATGGTAGAAAGCACTCTCTTAGACCTAACATGTTAACCTGAGACCATGGAATTGCTTGCATCAATTTTTGGCAAAATTTGAAGCTTAATATCATCTACGGGAAGAGAGAAGGTAAATGTAGTTATTTATGCTTGACTTGGTCATAAAACTATTCTTACTTATACTTGACTTTATTTTTACTAATGATTTATTGTGTGTTTCAATCGTAGGTAAAGAGGAGGATGTAAGGCCTCAACTTACAAGTGGTCAAAGATGAGCAGCATTTTTAGAGATATGCAAGAGCAACAAGACCAATAAACACAAACTCTTTTTGTTTTATCGTTGGTTGATATGGAGATCTATTTTGGAAGCATCTTAAAATATGTGTAGATAAATTTTGTTGAAAAGTTTTCTCGTGTTGAGATGTCTCAATTCAAGTTTATCTAGTGCTATTTACTTTGCTATGGAATGTCCCGGCACTTCATTGTAATATGGTGGTACTCACAACAAATTTAAATGAGCTTATCAATTCAATGAGAAAAAAATAATATATAAAACAATAGCATAAAAAAAATGACCTACGAAGAGCAACAAACACAACAGTCCAACAACACACCTATTTAAAATGCACTGTAGTATAGGTCAAAGAAAAATATAGAATGTCAATGGGCTCTGTCAAAGCTTGAGCTCTGTACACAACAAAATATAGAATATCCGACTTAAATGAAACCGAATACAACTTGTAGTACCAAAAAGCATCATCATTAATTCATCATTGAACACTTGAATTAATTGAACTTCAATATTTCCATTACAAAAAGAGATGACAAAATATGAGTTTACAACTTTAATATGTGTACATATAACGCGCACAATGCTACAAGAAAGAGAAGAAACAATTGAATTTACAAAGCAAACTCCCACTAATCATATGCAGTTATCACATCCCATCCTCCACTGCAACCAATCTAAAGCACCCAATAAAAGTTGAAAGACTCCACTACTGAGCTAATGAATTGATGTGATTATAGTTCTTTGGGTTCCATCTCTTTGGTCAAAGATGGCTATTCTACTCATGACATAATAGGATGTTGTGCCATCGAGTCCACTGGTTGGTTTCGTCAAGGAAGAGAATCTCCAGGCAGGTGACAAGCTTCAGGCAAATGCTAACTCTTCTCTTTTGACCATCACTTAGTCCTTTGGTCCCTCAACCTCATATTCTTATGTCCATGGCATTTGCAGTCCCTATGGCACCCCTCGACGGCCCCCGAACTGTCACGCCCCGAACCTCGAGCGCGCCAACATCCCACCTTGGTCATGCAATTGCGACATTCCCGGGTAGTGTCGCTGACCCCATTCATTTATTATTGCGCAAGCAGAACGTATTATAAAACCCCTGACCATTAAATACGAGATAGAAAAGCAGGAAGCAAAACCACAACATAACACTTTCATAATTCAACAGAATTACAAACAGAAGCCTATAGCCAAAAGTCTACAAAAGACCGGCTCTTAAAAAGGAACTGTCCTACGACCTACAAGTCGGACACGTTCTCCAATCCTTATGACTTCACCTCTGCAACTCCTGAATGCCAACCAAAGCTATCTAGCTGCTCCATCCACCAGGGACCTGAAATGGTTATTCAATAACCACTGAGACAACGTCTCAGCAAGTTCAACCCCCTAAACCCCTATTAGAAAGAAAATACACCCCGGGTGGCCTAGCCACATTCACACAGATAACTTACCTCGCATTCTTGCCTTCCTGCAGGTTAGTACAATTCATATCACTCAAGCACCAGTAATGATAAGAATGTAAGCCATCGGCACACAATCAATTTCACTTAATTTCACAATTACAGCAAGCATTCCATGCCATCATTATCCTTGCCACACAAGGGCACAACCTACTCGCAGGTCGGCTATCTACTAACATTACGGTATTTCTAGAAGAATAAAGGTCGGTCGGTCTCGCCACTCTTTTGCGACCAAGCCACGTCGTTCTAACGACAGCATTTCTAGAAGAATAAAGGTCCGGTCGGTCTCGCCACTTTTGCGACCAAGCCACGTCGTTCTATCGACAGCATTTCTAGAAGAATAAAGGTCCGGTCGGTCTCGCCACTCTTTGCGACCAAGCCACGTCGTTCTAACGACAGCATTTCTAGAAGAATAAAGGTCCCGGTCGGTCTCGCCACTCACCGCGACCAAGCCACGTCGTTCTATCGACAGCATTTCTAGAAGAATAAAGGTCCAGTCGGTCTCGCCACTACTGCGACCTGAGCCACGTCACTCTCTTGACGGCATTTCTAGCGAGAATAAGGATCCGGTCGGCTTAGCCACTCTTGCGACCCGAGCCTTTCAACTAGCACACGACAATTCGATACCGATCCTTGGATACTTTACATTTCACTCACATAATCCAATTACGATATTAGCCATTAACAATCCAATTTCAATGCCAAACTCGACACTTGGGATTTTATGAATAAAATCAATATTTATCACAATCCACACTCAATTTGCCACAATTAATCATCAAATTCAAATTCTAAATACACAACAGCGATCGGCACGAAATTCTGAGAGTTTAGGGTCCCGACGAAATTTTCGAATTTTAATAAATAATAAAATTTATTCCGAAAATTAATATAATAATAATATCCCTATTTTTCACAATCCACTCTCAATTCATACTATCCAATCATCAATTTCGAAATCCGATTGCACAGCAGCGATCGGCACGACATTCGAGCAATCGTGGTCAAAAATAATTTTTCCTTTTTTTTTTTAAAAATAAATAAATAATATTTTAATAATTCCGGATTATAATATAATATTATAATTTCCAGAATTCGAAATCATTTAAATAATTCAAAAAGAAAACCCCATTATGTCACATCAAGGCTTTATATTAAATAAACTCTCTTAACCTTTAATTTAATCACACTTTAAGCTAATTAAACACATTAATATAATCCACACTTAAATTAATTAAACTAACCACATAATCACAATTAACATAAACTAAGCACACCTAAAGCGTAATTAACCCTCTAAGCGAGGTTTAGTGAGTTAAACTCACCGGATTAGCGAGCCGAGCGGCTCAAAACGACGGGGACGACGCGAGGATCAACTTTCCTCAAAGCGGGCCGAGCATCCGGGCTCGGGAAGGCGGCCAAAACGGCCCACGAAGGGGCTGCCATACCCATTTTCTGCAACTTCCGGTGGCTGCTGGTTGGGGGCGGATCCGGCGGCGATTCGGCGGAGGAACGGCAGAGGAGGGCCGACGGTTGCTTGGGCGGTGAGGCGGCGACGAACGGCGGTGCACGGCGGCGACGAACGAGCTCCAGTAGCTCTTGCGCGGGAACAGCAGCTCGGGACGACGAGCCCAGGCGAAGCGGGTGGAGCGCGCGCGGGCGCGGGCCGCGCGGACGACGGCGGCGACGACGACCGCGGTGGCTCGGCGGCGAGCGGGCGGCGACGGCAACGGCGGCGGCTGGCCGGGTTGCCGCTTCGGCGCCCTACCAGATCTGGAAATTTTCGAGCAGCAAATGGAGGGAGAGAAGAGAGCGACGGTGGCACGGCGAGCGACGGCGGGCGGAGGAGCAGCCGGCGACGAGCGGCGAGCGGGTGGCCGATTTAGCGAGCGAGCAGGCCGGCGAGTTGCTTTGGCGGCGTCCAAGGAAGAAGAAGAAAACATCCATGGAGGAATCGCACGGGGAGAGGGAGAAGAGAGGGAGGAGAGAGAAGAAGGAGAGAGAGAGGGGGCCCTTTTCTTTTTCTTTTTCCCATTTCTTTTATCCAACAATTGGCCCACCATGACATCATCAAGATGTCATGCTCCACTAACTTCAAATCCCTCTCACAACAATATTCAATGGGTCCACTTTTATTTTCCGCCGGGGTCCAATTCTTGCACACTAATTTATCCAATTCCATTCAATTCTCTTCCAATTGAGTCCAATTGAAGTTCATAAAATTAATCCAATGTCACCACACTTAAATTTACATATTCACTTGTCTATAAAATCAACTTAAGTTCCAAAAGTACGACCAAAAGCGGGCTTACTAATTTCTCGGGCCAAATTAGCCATTTTTTAATTTAATTGCTGAAAAACTCTGATTGCATGAAAAATCTTCCAAAGATAAGTCAATGATCCTAAAATGATTTGTGACACACCCAGACTTCCAATTTCTGAATTCTATCTCGATTTCACGGTTGATTTCAATCTGGTGCGATTCCAGCACGTCCTAACCTATCGAGTAGCTTTGGGAAATTTTCTTGCATCCGACCGAGGGTGATCGAGTCCCCAAGTTTGACGCGTTAAAATCCCTTAATTGCTTCGTCTAATAGGCTAGTCCTCTCATGAGTGGCCAACTCAGAGAGACATACTCTATGCACAGATGAAATGCCCGACTCAATCAGCTGAAAATAGAACTAGAAAAATCGGGATGTCACAACTCTTCCCCTCTTATAAAAATTTCGTCCTCGAAATTTAAACCTTTACCAATTCTTAAACAAAAAGGCGGGGGTATAGTCTTCTCATATAATCTTCTCTTTCTCAAGTTGCTCCTTCTGAACCAATACTGCAAGATCATTGCTATCTTGCCCAAACCACTTCGGATTCAAAATACTAAACACTTGCCCACTTAAAATCCCAAATGTCTTCAACACAAGATCCGCGAAACTAAACTGGCGATTCTGAGCAATCTCCAAACTGTCTCTGATAATTGCGACTGAATCACTGATTTCTGAACCAGTTCTAGACCTGCGATTTTCTAATCTCTGATCTCATCTCAACCGATTGAAATCCTGTACACTCTGCTCTGCACTTGACTAAAAAGAAACTATCTCGGCGATCTCGCTGAAACCGGGAACCTCTGGTCAAGATCGATATAACTCGACACCGATCTTGGCAACCGCAATCAGCGACCACTTTGAGCAGGACTATGGCTGTGATCTTTCTTTCCCTGACTTCATCTCAGCGATTGAAATTCTGCACTCTCTGCTATACATTGCTTAAGAAAGAACCATTTGAAAGCTCTGCCAACTTGGAACATCTGATCTAGATTTGAAATACAATTCATCCCCGGCACTCCATGCTGGTGAATTATCTGATGCACACACACTTCGGTATACCCACTTTATGACAAGATAGAATCTTCAATTTCTGAAATCGAACTTAGATTGGCGGTTAATTTCACTCCGACACGCTTTTAGTGTGACCTAGATTACTGGGTAGCCTTTGGAGCCTTTTAGGACAAATGACCCGTGGTCGATTTTCTTCGAGCCACGATGAACTCTCTTGACACATTGGCGACTCTCGAGGGTCGTGAAAATCTCAATGATTCAAATACGGACACATGGTATCAAAACGACAATAAAATCAAATTAGTGTCAGTCGATGAGAGTTTTCCAATTTAGTGGAGTCACCCACGATCGGTCATTCATCTCAGTCGAACCGACCTATCTCTGATCTTAATTCGATTTTTAACTGTGCCGTAATGATCTCTAAAGATGAGTACGGTCGAGAAGTCGATTCTTGGTCGAATTATCAAGTCTATTTGCCTTAAAGTCCTTAATAACTCTTTTAGCTAGTCTAGTTATCTCGTAAGTGGCCAACTCAGAGGAAAAAAAGCACTGTAATCGCGTCGATGAAATGCCCAATTTAACCAATCGAAATCAGAGTTTGAAAATTAGGATGTCACACGCTAAAAACAAGATCTATTCATACTGTACCAAAGTGGACCAACTCCATCTATCGATCGGCTACTATCCTCAAATGGTATCAGTAATCCCCTGAATCCTTAGTAGGCTCGTCACAATGTTCCATTGTGATATACTTTCATTCTCACTTAGGACTCTCAGGTGATGGTAAAAGTCCTCTGGTTTACATCACTTTGAACTTCCACTTCCGACATCTCGATACTTGCACTTGTTCAACGATATCTATCTTCATACCGATCTACCAATCTCGATGATGTAGATTCTGACTCATCTTCGCACTGTCTAGACGACTCTAAAATTGCTATGATGAACTTCCCAAAAGATCTCTTCTTAAATCTTTGTATCGACAATTACATACAATCGTCCTCAGAACCTTAGCGTTCTGCCTTTGGAAATCTGAAAATCAATCTCTCTCTCATCTGTATTCTCTTATAGAATCTTTCGAATTTCTGAATCTGTCCCTTTGAAGCGATTTGATTATGATCTAAACTCTCGGCTCAATTCGAGAGTGGTCATAAGATTCAAAATGTGGCCTATCTTAGATTTGAAAACCGAACTTCAAACTTTCTCAAATAAGATCCAATCCTTGAGTACCAACTGTGCAACTAAGGACTCTCGATTCAGTGCATCTGTAACTTTGCTCACCTTTCCAGAGTAACGCAAAGTATCATAGTCATAATCCTTAATGAGTTCCATCGAGCGACGCTGTCTCATATTCAACTCCTAAGGTCTCATCTGAAGGGACGCATTTGCAACAACCCTATCATGCTGTATCAAGTGCGAGATGCTAACTTCCAATTGTCTTTCTTCCTGATTCTCAAGCGATGATACCTCGATCTCTAGTCGATCTTGAAGGATATCGACATACAAACACAACGAACCAACTTTCTTTTTCATGAATAGAACAAGTGCTCCCCAAGGTGATGCACTGGAACGTATGAATCCCCTATTCAACACTTCCTGCATCTGCACCTTTAGTTCTTTTAATTCGAGTAACACCATCCGGTAAGGAGCCTTAGGGACTGGCTCTGTTCCAGAGGCTAATTCAATCACGAACTCTATTTTTCTTTCTGACAGCATGCTTGGCAATTCTTTAGAAAATACCTTAAAAAATGATGTACCACGATTATGATCTCCATATTCGGCTCTTCAACCGACACATCCATCACAGTTGCCAAGTAAATTCGATAACCAATAACCAAAACCAGGTCATCTTCAGCGACAAATAACAAGGATTGAAGTTCCTCTTCAACTTTCAGTGATTTAAAACTTCCACACACTAACTGAACAAACTGAATTATGTTACTACCATGATTCAAAACAACAAAAAGCTCATTGGGCCAAACCCTTTCATAAATGACTTCCAAGTCATACTTAAGCAAACTCTTCGAGTGCAACTATAGTCAGAAATTCACATTTATATTACCTCATTACCTCAACGAAAACCCTACAACCTTCACTGAAAATTCTGCTGCATTACTCTGCATAAAACATCTCATAAACATTCTTCTTCTGATTGATGCATGGTCGATCCCTTCATGCTCCTCTAGCCATCCTAGTAGCGTCCTATATGCAATAACGGTGCTTACACTCTCCTGAACTTACACGGACAATTCCTGACCCGATGGCTATGCTGGCCACATTCAAAGCATGCTCTCTTTTTACCCTGACATTGGGCTGACTCAAGCCTCTTTCCACAAACTCGACCCATAATCGGTGAGTCCTCTACCTCCTATCAAGGAATATCCAGCACCCTTCCTTGCACTGGGGTCCATTCAAGTACCCCCATCGAACATCCCGAAGCATGCTTCCTCTTATCTGTCTTATCAACGGCGGTGACAAAAAAGCTGTGATTCCATCTGTCTATACAGGCAATCTTGTAACAAATCCTTTCTCTCTTACAGCACGGAACAAATCCCTTTCTTTTCTTATAGACACGACACACATTGATGAAGATGAGCACTGACTTTTCAATTTTACTCTTCCGGTTAGGTGAAATAGGGCACATTTCTTCTGACATCGGCCTTTCTCCCCAATCGATTTCCGTCTCTGTCTAAACTGAACATTGACTCAGATACTGAGGCTTGATCCTCGATCACAACTCCAGATTGGGCCTCAACAGGCGCGGCAACAACAACGGTCACCATACTGGTAGCGGTAGAAACGACGGCAACAGCAACAACTCGGTCCTGAACTCACTGACCCAACAAGCTTCCAAGGAATACTAGCGCCGGAACGATCCCATCGAACCTAGGATCATTCGATGCTGCTACACTCTAAGTACCGACTTGCGACGGTACTCTCACACACACGCTAGACTAAGCCTACGCTCTACCTCGGGTACCAACTCTTGTCAGCATCCTATCCTGAGGTACAGGTCCTATCGACCTTCTCCAAGGAGTTCACCACTCCTGGCCACTCATCCTACAGGCTCTTTATCGATGCCTGTTTTCGATTCCAACATTAGGTTAGAATTTGAGTGACCCCACAAACAAACTACCAATCAGCTATCATTCACATGCATTAGCATATTAAAAGCCATTCCTACTAACTATCCCATGACTCATCGCACCTTATCACTCCATACACAGACCATGCTCTGATACCACTTAAGCGGAGATGTCACGCCCCGAACCTCGAGCGCGCCAACATCCCACCTTGGTCATGCAATTGCGACATTCCCGGGTAGTGTCGCTGACCCCATTCATTTATTATTGCGCAAGCGGAACGTATTATAAAACCCCTGACCATTAAATACGAGATAGAAAAGCAGGAAGCAAAACCACAACATAACACTTTCATAATTCAACGGAATTACAAACGAAGCCTATAGCCAAAAGTCTACAAAAGACCGGCTCTTAAAAAGGAACTGTCCTACGACCTACAAGTCGGACACGTTCTCCAATCCTTATGACTTCACCTCTCGCAACTCCCGAATGCCAACCAAAGCTATCTAGCTGCTCCATCCACGGGGACCTGAAATGGTTATTCAATAACCCTTTGAGACAACGTCTCGGCAAGTTCAACCCCCTAAACCCCTATTAGAAAGAAAATACACCGGGTGGCCTAGCCACATTCACACGAGATAACTTACCTCGCATTCTTGCCTTCCGCAGTTAGTACAATTCATATCACTCAAGCACCCGTAATGATAAGAATGTAAGCCATCGGCACACAATCAATTTCACTTAATTTCACAATTACAGCAAGCATTCCATGCCATCATTATCCACTGCCACACAAGGGCACAACCTACTCGCAGGTCGGCTATCTACTAACATTACAGTATTTCTAGAAGAATAAAGGTCCAGTCGGTCTCGCCACTACTGCGACCAAGCCACGTCGTTCTAACGACAGCATTTCTAGAAGAATAAAGGTCCAGTCGGTCTCGCCACTCTTTGCGACCAAGCCACGTCGTTCTATCGACAAGCATTTCTAGAAGAATAAAGGTCCGGTCGGTCTCGCCACTCTTTGCGACCAAGCCACGTCGTTCTAACGACAGCATTTCTAGAAGAATAAAGGTCCAGTCGGTCTCGCCACTACTGCGACCAAGCCACGTCGTTCTATCGACAGCATTTCTAGAAGAATAAAGGTCCAGTCGGTCTCGCCACTACTGCGACCTGAGCCACGTCACTCTCTTGACGGCATTTCTAGCGAGAATAAGGATCCAGTCGGCTTAGCCCTCTGCGACCCGAGCCTTTCAACTAGCACACGACAATTCGATACCGATCCTTGGATACTTTACATTTCACTCACATAATCCAATTACGATATTAGCCATTAACAATCCAATTTCAATGCCAAACTCGACACTTGGGATTTTATGAATAAAATCAATATTTATCACAATCCACACTCAATTTGCCACAATCAATCATCAAATTCAAATTCTAAATACACAACAGCGATCGGCACGAAATTCTCGAGAGTTTAGGGTCCCGACGAAATTTTCGAATTTTAATAAATAATAAAATTTATTCCGAAAATTAATATAATAATAATATCCCTATTTTTCACAATCCACTCTCAATTCATACTATCCAATCATCAATTTCGAAATCCGATTGCACAGCAGCGATCGGCACGACATTCGAGCAATCGTGGTCAAAAATAATTTTTCCTTTTTTTTTTTTAAAAATAAATAAATAATATTTTAATAATTCCGGATTATAATATAATATTATAATTTCCAGAATTCGAAATCATTTAAATAATTCAAAAAGAAAACCCCATTATGTCACATCAAGGCTTTATATTAAATAAACTCTCTTAACCTTTAATTTAATCACACTTTAAGCTAATTAAACACATTAATATAATCCACACTTAAATTAATTAAACTAACCACATAATCACAATTAACATAAACTAAGCACACCTAAAGCGTAATTAACCCTCTAAGCGAGGTTTAGTGAGTTAAACTCACCGGATTAGCGAGCCGAGCGGCTCAAAACGACGGGGACGACGCGAGGATCAACTTTCCTCAAAGCGGGCCGAGCATCCGGGCTCGGGAAGGCGGCCAAAACGGCCGAAGGGGCTGCCATACCCATTTTCTGCAACTTCCGGTGGCTGCTGGTTGGGGGCGGATCCGGCGGCGTCGGCGGAGGAACGGCGAGGAGGGCCGACGGTTGCTTGGGCGGTGAGGCGGCGACGAACGGCGGTGCACGGCGGCGACGAACGAGCTCCGTAGCTCTTGCGCGGGCTGAACAGCGGCTCGGGACGACGAGCCGGGCGAAGCGGGTGGAGCGGCGCGCGGGCGCGGGCCCGCGCGGACGACGGCGACGACGACGACCGCGGTGGCTCCGGCGGCGAGCTGGCGGCGACGGGCAACGGCGGCGGCTGGCTGGCTTTCTTTGCGCCGGCGTCCTACCGAGATCTGGAAATTTTCGAGCAGCAAATGGAGGGAGAGAAGAGAGCGACGGTGGCACGGTGAGCGACGGCGAGCGGGCGGAGGAGCAGCCGGCGACGAGCGGCCGAGCGGGTGGCCGGTTGAGCGAGCGAGCAGGCCGGCGAGCTGCTGGCGGCGCCCAAGGAAGAAGAAGAAAACATCCATGGAGGAATCGCACGGGAGAGGGGAGAAGAGAGGGAGGAGAGAGAAGAAGAGAGAGAGAGAGGGGGCCCTTTTCTTTTTCTTTTTCCCATTTCTTTTATCCAACAATTGGCCCACCATGACATCATCAAGATGTCATGCTCCACTAACTTCAAATCCCTCTCCACAACAATATTCAATGGGTCCACTTTTATTTTCCGCCGGGGTCCAATTCTTGCACACTAATTTATCCAATTCCATTCAATTCTCTTCCAATTGAGTCCAATTGAAGTTCATAAAATTAATCCAATGTCACCACACTTAAATTTACATATTCACTTGTCTATAAAATCAACTTAAGTTCCAAAAGTACGACCAAAAGCGGGCTTACTAATTTCTCGGGCCAAATTAGCCATTTTTAATTTAATTGCTGAAAAACTCGATTGCATGAAAAATCTTCCAAAGATAAGTCAATGATCCTAAAATGATTTGTGACACACCCGGACTTCCAATTTCTGAATTCTATCTCGATTTCACGGTTGATTTCAATCTGGGTGCGATTCCGGCACGTCCTAACCTATCGAGTAGCTTTCGGGGGAAATTTTCTTGCATCCGACCCGAGGGTGATCGGTCCCCAAGTTTGACGCGTTAAAATCCCTTAATTGCTTCGTCTAATAGGCTAGTCCTCTCATGAGTGGCCAACTCAGAGAGACATACTCTATGCACAGATGAAATGCCCGACTCAATCAGCTGAAAATAGAACTAGAAAAATCGGGATGTCACACGAACTATTAGGGTCGCCACAGTTCGATTACCATTCTCTTACTTGACCTGAAGGTCTATCAATCCTGGGGGTTTACATCTTTTAGATCGGTCCCTGTGCAATTTATATGGCGGAAGCACATCCATCAACTCCCTTCCTTATATTCAAAAAACGATGTACACCAACTAAACATTTATAGGTAAAAGCCGAACACTTTTATTTACTTAAACTAGATGGACATCATTCATCGATACATCAAAATGCCATAGTCTTCTATACTCGGCTATAATTCAAAAGATGACCGACATCTCCTTCAACAGTCATATACTTAAAGTCCATTGATCAGTGTCGCGTCCAAAAGTTCATTCCTTTGCTATCCTCCTCCTCGCGGTCATATCCAATCACTTGATCCATCTACTGGTGGCAGTGGCAGCAGAGGTATCTTATTTAGTCTAAAATGTTAGTCCCCAAACAGGGTGAGTACAACCACTCAGCAATAAAGATCCACCAAACTACACAATGCGTCAAACAAAACAATCAAGGTATCATGAATAAACACATATCATTCAGTTCAACATACCAAAATGTGATGAGAAAGCTTATGATTGGTTATTCTAGAATAACCAATCAAATTGTGTTGTAGAACTACACAATGCGTCAAACAAAACAATCAAGGTATCATGAATAAACATATAGCATTCATGCATTCAAGCATACCTCACCTTGCAGCCATGCATATATTACCATACAGCGTACATATATCACCATGCACTTGTACCTATATCATCAAGCAGCCATGCATATATCATCATGCAATGTGCACATATCACCATGCACTCCAGGCTTGCATTCCAATGAGGTTCATCCCATGCCATAAGCACACATCCATGCGCATGATTCAATTCTCGATCTTTATCTTTCAATTAGATCACATCATTTTTTCTTTTTAGGGACCAATGTTTGCATCCCTCAATTTATCACTCGCATCCAACCTGGCATCGCGAGGAGCCTCCGGCACACACCTCCGGGCATTCGGCACACACACTCCGGGCATCTCGTACCCCAATTAGCATCACGAGGTATCCCCCCGGCACACACCTCCGAGGCTTCCGGCACATACCTCCGGGCATCTCGAAACTCCCAAGGCATCATCGGCTCACACCTCCGACGGTCTTGTTATTATCTCAATTTATATTTACACATTTATCTCAATTTCAACATGGCATTTGATGCAACAATATCAAAGGTCTCAACCAGCCTTTGATATCATATAACATGTCATATGTCACTACATATACAGCATAATCAACCACTCAAGACATTATATCACATTGAGCAATTTCATTTATTTTTGAAAATGCAGCAAATTTCCGGATAAAAACAGATTGCACTCCTTTGGTCATAATTCTTGAAAACTTAGTAAACAGCCCTAATAAATTCTGAAAATTCGACATGTTATGTACAAGATCTAGAGGAAAATATTCCGTGAAGGACACCATATCAAAAGAACATCATACAATTCGGTACAGTCCACACATCACAGTCTTTATAATTTTGGAATATTGCCATACACAGTTTCATTCACAAATTTGGTAAAAATCATAAATCAGCTCCAAAAATTCTGAAATTTTTATATGTTATATAAAAAATCTAGAAGTAAATATTTCATGAAGAACTCGAAATCAGATTTGTGATAGATTAAAAACTATAATAACCATAACCGTCCATAACCCTCAGAACCGATTTCCAGTTCTAACCGTTTTGAATATAAATTGGTTCTCCAACCTAAACTCATCCATTTCCTCTAAATTTTGATATGTTACTTTCCAAGAAGTTCTCTACAACTTTCATCAAGAAGTCGAAGCCAAATTCCCACTAGAACATTGCATGCAACTCAAGAAATCGACAAAGGTTGGACTGTTTTTCCAGATCAGAATACTAGGCTAGAATACAACACATATAGCTTCGAATTTTCACACTTCATCCACATCCAAAATTTCACCATTCATCACACACGAACATAGCAAGCAAATGTAGATTAATGGACTCTATTTGCCTCTAATCCAAGCAAAACACAGCACACACGAATGGCGGGGCAAGGCGGACTCGACGGTGGCAGCTCGGCCGATGCACGGCGGCGAGCCTTCTTCCTCTTCTCTCGGCTTCACTCTCTCGCTCACACGACACACACACACACACACACACACACACTCTCTCTCTCTCTCTCTCTCTCTCTCTCTCTCTCTCTCTCTCTCTCTCTCTCTCTCGGTTTCAATCCCTCTAGCAATCTGCCCCTCTCTCCTTCTCTCTCTTAGTCTCTTGGTTAGCTTGCCATCATTGGTTTTTGCATGTAGAAACACTTGGCTCCATGGGAAGGACATTTGGCAAGCTCCTCTTGCCACTTGTGGATTTTCATGCAAAGAAGATGGGCCTCATTTGGCTGGGCTTGGGCCAGCCTTGGTCGACTACTTCATGGGCTCCTTGGCCCGAGCCTCTTGGCCCACTTTGGGTCCAACACTTTTGGGTCTAAAGTCCAACTTTTAAATGGCCCAAAATAATACTAAATAAGCCCATGATTGCTCTTAACAATTTACTTTAATCCCCACTTAATTTCATAATCTCAAATACTCACATGGCCATAAAATTTTGTAATATAAATCAATAGAAATCCAACTTATAAAGTACATGGCCAAGAATAAAAAATTTCCTATCAATTTATCCTTTAATACAAATCCTTAATCACTCATGGACATAGGATATATTTCCAACCAAATAATTGTCCATTAAAATGCTCAGCCTTAATCTATTATAATTCATCGGTCTAATGGCTATATTATAATCCGATGGTGCTTCCATCACCTATTCATGGTTCATCGGTCATGAAATTTTGGGATGCCACAGTCCCATTGCCCTTATTGCTGTTTTTGTCTTTCCCTCTTCTCAGATATTGGTATGGAGTTTGGCAATTGTAGCTAAGCTATGTAGTAAACATTTTCTCTCGCAGTAGCATTGAGATCAATCCATCGTCTTGCATCACAAAAGCCTGAATTAATAAAAATAGAGAACCTTGATAAGTGATGAGAAGATAGTTGCTTATCATTTACCAATGAATATTAGATCACCTCAAAATATGGGACAGTTGAATTAGGTTCAACTTTTTTTTTTAATGTGAAGTCACAAATTATTTCATAAAAACAAGAGTTTGAGGGATTTGGTTCATCAGTATGATAAGTTTCAAGGTCAATGTAAAAACTTTGTTTTGATAGTTTTGAGTGGCGCTTTAGAGTTTACAGAGACGAAATTTTGAAAAGCAAGCCATATCAAGTAACCATCTCCAAATAGGACAATGCATTATCCACATAACATCCTCAAAACAAATAGAAACCTATCAAAGGAAAATTAAATTCCTTGTGCACAAGAGTTAGTCCTTTAGTAGTTTGCTTCAAACTTGGATGAATGTGAATCTCCACACAACCTTCAAGAGATGGAGCATGTCTCACCATATTTAACAAGAAATCAGCCAATACTTGTTGAATTCGTAACTAATCACCGCAGACAACCGGAGTTTTGATGTCACCTACAATATCACGAATCAATTGCAAACCCCGATGTCTTAGCAATATCATTACTTGGCTAACAACAACATTATAGCACTTCCAAGAAATAATTTGGCCTTCTCAAGCTCCAATGAACTAGCAATCTTTGTATTGCTAATAGAAGTCAAATTTACCATAATACAAGGAAGAATATCCCTCCCCACCACGCATTAAAGCATTGAATGCTCTCAAGAACTCCAAAATTCCAAAAACAAAAAAGCACACCATCTGATTAAATAAAGCATCTGTAGCAGAGTTTGACGAGTAGAATGCGACTAAAATTTAGTAACCTTACCTGGTCGCCGACCATTGCTACAAACGGAGGTGCCTCCCAAAGAGACAACCCCTCATCATTGTAGTCGCCCAAGTGCTTGAATGATGAATTTGAAGCTTGTCGACACCGAAACCCTAGAAAGAAGAGACGATGGTGAACAATAGACCGATACTTGCAAGGGGCAGGTGAGAAGCAACAAGAATTGAGCAAAGCAAAGCAATGAGCAACAAGAATCGAATTGCAACGATGACCGGGCAGCGATTTGGTTAGGGAGCAGTGAGGGAGAAGAAAGAAGAAAACATAAGCATCTAAATGAATAACCTAAACTTAATTAATTTATAATTTTCCCTTTTTTCCAATCACAAATTTCTGACAAAATTGCCCCCATTTTAATCGCCGGAAAATGTCTGTCGATGAGCTAAGGTCCTCCATTGAGATTAAGTTGATTATTCCAAGTCCTTATTTGTCCTCCATAGAGATTAAGTTGATTATTCCGAGTCCTTATTTGACACAAAATTTAGTTCGAGCCCTTATTCGAGACAATAAGTCCACTTCGAGTCTTTATCTGACACAAAGTTCAGATTATGTCATTATTTAAGAAAATAGATTCACTTTGTGTTTTGGAATTTTCCTATGATCCTAAGCATGCAATGACCAAATGACATGTAAGGGATGACCTAATTCTAAATGACACGCATGATATTTTTTTTATGTTTTATTTTCTTTTTAATCAAAATTTGAAATTGAAATCACCCAAAAATTAAACATGCAATTTAATTAAGGAAAATAAACCTAACATCCTAAATCCTAAAGTAATGTTTTTTTTTTTTCAAAAAATCGGAAATAGTAAAATACCTAATATAAAAATGCAACCTATCCTAAAACAGGCAATATTCTAGCATGAATCCAAATCCAAACTCAAATCTATTTTTTGGGTTTTTTTATATGCAACCTATCCTAAAATAGGCAATATTCTTGCATGAATCCAAATCCAAACTCAAATATATTTTTTGGGTTTTCTTTTATGAAAGCAAAATCATGCATAAAAAACCACTGCAAGATATCATCAATATCCATATAATAAATTGATAAATCATATCTCGAGCATAAGATCGAATTGGTCGTCTTTTAACAAAATCGCAAATCATATCTTGAGCGCGAAATTTTTTCGTGTGATTGCAAGTCATATTTCAGAAATCGAATTGCCAATTGTATCCATGTTGTGAAATTAGGGATTATTCACTAATTTGAAAGGCTACTCAAGAAACATGGGACAAGATAACATCGTTTGGGAGTTTAATCAAGAATGGAACACCTCAAATGAGCATACGAAATATTTGAGAATTAATTTAGATGTGAACTTTACCTACCTTAGTTATTGTTTCCTAGTTTGGATAGGTAATCACGGTCAACTTTGCTTCACGGCAGCTGGCTCACGATAGCGTCTTGGGTATTGCTCGCGGCACTCGATGGTGGAGGGGGCTCTCGGCTCAGTGAGGGCTGTGTCGATGTTGTCGGACACAACCGAAAGTCTTCAAGTGGGACTTTCCTCTTTGCCAGACATCTCCTCTTCGGATTGCCTCCAATTACTATATTTTGATATAACCTTCACTAGAGCTCCTTTGACCATCGTTTGGAGTTCTCCTCTTATCCTGCAGAGGCACAAAAAAATTATTGCGAAGAGCGCCAAGAGGCGTTCAGTGTGACGCAAGACCAGTAACATCGTCGATCGTAGGATGGAGCAGCTACAATTTTCCGGTGCAAGGTCACGAGCAGCTTAGTTGGCACAACGTGAGTCTCCTCCAATCGATGCGAACAGCGAGGACGTCACAGGTCAGAGATTATAGCGGAACAGGGCAGTAGGGACAGCAGCGGCGTAACTCGAGCAGTCGGGGTAGAAGCGGATCTACAGCGTTGTCAGTGGCAGTCGAGTACAATGTATCGCGGACGATGAAAGCACCGCGGCAGAAGCGTCGGCGAGGGTCTTGGCCAAGACTTGGCCAAGAAGACTCACGCTCTTTCCTCTCTCACGTGTCTCTCTCTCGTATTAAGAATTCCCCCCCTTTTGTCCATTGTGAGCCTTCTTTTATAGTGTCCGTCCCGCACCCCAAAACAGGAAATATGAATATATCAAAGAAAGCCACCTACCGACTTCCCGCTTTGGTAAGGTTCTGTCCTTTCTTCTTTCCTTTGTATGCATTGCGGATCCATGTGTCCTCATCGAAACATATTTTTTTAAAACATTCCTTCCCATCCACTAATCCTTTCTTGCCTTTTTTTTTATTTCTTTGTCCGCACATTTACATTCACAGGATCAGCAAAAAATTCTTTTCCATTGGATCATCCAACAACCCAAAGATTGATCAAATATTGCCAAAAGTTCTTGATCGTAATAGAATTTTTCAAGATTCCGAATCTTGCAAAGATGAGCTCGTAATATCTCATTTCCATGCTTGTCCTTATTAAGAATATATGAATGGATTGCATGAATATACAAAAAATCCACTGCCATATCATCGAAAATATCAAATCGCCATTCCTCATAAGTTAATTTGCGGTTATCAAAAAATAACAGGGTTGGACTAATTCCCTCTCTTCATGGGCTTAGTCCAACTCATCAAATTGAAACTCAGAAGTATTAGTTTAAACCCATCTATCACCGGTCCAATTCAAAATAAATGCTCCTAAAACCACATGCTATGTGATTAATATTTCTGTTTAGGTCTTACAAATTAATCCTTAATTTTCAATATAATAAACAATTAATCGGGTTGCCAAAATTTATGTGTCAATATTAATATATAGATATTATCCTCAAGAAGTTGTTACTGCACATTTCTCTAGCCTATTAAGTGTACGCATGACAACATTTTGTTTCCTCAAAATTTCTGTTCTTTGGTTCCAGGAACAAAAAAAACAGAAGTTTAACGCCAAGTTGTTTTTCTATTCCCGGGAATAAAAACCTAGCCCAGAAATAGTTTTGGAAGAGAAATGAGAAACAAAAAAAAAAAAAATTGCTTCTCTTCCCGGGAATTAAAACAAGGAACGATTTTTCTTAACCTAATTTCTCTTTTCCCTTCTCAACTCACGCCCCTTCTCAGCTCACCTCTCCCTTCGTCCGCTTGCCTCTCTCTCCGATCTCATCACCTCCCGTCACGACCGGTCCCGTTGTCGCCGTCCCGTCGCCGCCCGGTCCGTCGTCGCCCGGTCCGGTCACCGCCCGGTCCCGTCATCGCCGATCCTGTTGTCACCGGTCTCGTGGCCTCCGTTCCGTAGCTTGCAGTGCCGTCGCCTCCTCTTCCCAGCTCGTCGCCAAGTCCCTCTCCGCCGCCCCAAACGGCAGCAACAGAACAACCTCCTCCTCCTCCTCCGCTCTCACACCCGCCCAGAAGTCCCGCATTGAGCTCAACAAGCTCCTCACCAAGTCTCGCCGCAACCTCAAAATCTGCTCCGACCGGATCTCCCGCTCCAAAGGTGCGAAACTCCCTTTCCAGAGTTTGACTACTTTCTTCAATCAACGATTTATTTCGTGTGCGGGTTGTTCTTGGTTAGGTTTCGTCTCGCATTGTTTGAGCATCTACGTTTTTATCTGGTGTGGTTTAAAACTTTCTGTTTGAACTTTATGTTTTTATCTGGTGTGGTTTAACTTTCTCTCGATTGCTTGAGCATCTATGTTTTGCAAGATGTCATGAGTCATTAGTCTTCCATTCCGGAAGGAACGCATATTCGATAATGACTACATGTTTGCAGTAAAATTCTTTGATGCTCGTCCATCTAATTGGATGGAAAATCTTTCCAATCTTTTATATTGTTATCCATACGTTTTCCCACCAAATGTGTCATTCTTTCAAGTCTTTTGAATATGTAAACTAAAACGATATCCATGTGCAAATCCTACAATGAATGGTGCAATCGGTCTTGTTCATAGGTATTCCTAAGGCATTTTAAATATACGAAAAGAGATATTCGAAGTATCAATTGGGCATATCATGAAAAAATCATTGGAAATTGCAATATTTGCCAAAATTTTTGATTGCATAACAATTCCTCGGGGCTACTTTTTAACAAGGTATACAAATATCCAATATATCAAGATATTATCCTCAAATGAAGTTGTTACTGAACTAGTTGCATTGCTTTCAGCACCGAAGTCTTTTGTTTAGATTTGTTGATGAAGGGGACTAAAGTTGTCGCTCATTTGGCAGAGATTATCCAGAGCATCCTTACATATAATTGCAAATAAGTAGGATATCAAAGGTGCTCCTACACCAGCAGAAATTGCCAAGGTGAAAGCCCTGTGCTTGCAACGTTTAATGGTGTCTATATTAGTCGAGTTTGTCTGTGTAGAAGTACAAACATCCTAGATCCTGGGACATTTTGTCTGCGGGTTGTTTATGGGACCCGCTCACATTGCGTCGCCCGAACTATTTATATCTACCGTGTAACCTGTTTCTAAGGTTTGTTCTTAAGGCAATTTCGTTAAGTGCTTCTAAAAAAATTTGTCAGCTTTCGGGGAATGTGCTTGAAAACGTTCAACTTGACTTACTCTTCTCTTTGTTTGGAAGTAACCTGTTTAGTCCGCGTCGCATTTGATGCTTAAACATGCGAGTGTAACGTTAAAGTTGGATTTTTTTACAAGATGAAGCTGTTGGTTTTCAAGTAAATGTCTGATCTTTAGAAAATGTGGGGAAAAAATTTGCAGCTGAAGGCGTGGGTTATGTGAAGCTGGAGGAGCTATTCTAGTGGTGATTCTCACTTTTTCTGAAGTTGAATTCGCCGCCAGCAGTGCCGTCGCCTCCGATCGCCTCTGTTTGATCCCATCGCCTCTAGTCCTGTCACCTCTGGTCACCTTTCTCCGGTCGCATCACCTCTGGTCGCATCGCCTCGTGGTCGTCTTGCCCTAAATCAGGTTTGTTGCTTTGATTCCTTTTGATTGTACTTGTTCTAGTGGTGATTTTTCTGAAGTTGAATCGTGTTGCCTCCGTCGCGTTGCCTTTGTTTGTGCTCGCCTCTCTCATGTTGCTTCCCTCGTGCTTGTGTCGCCCTTGATTGTCACATGTATCAGCTAAGCTGAGTAAAACAAACCAGATATGATATGATGAACAGCACCAAAATTCTGGTGCAACTGTCATTTTGATGTTATTTGGGACTAAAGTGGTCGCTCATTTTGTCTAGTGTGTCTTGGTGGCATGGCTGGAAGTTCGTTACTCGTCGATGCAATTGGATTGCAAAATTGCATCAAGGTTTTAGCCAATCCAGGGGTTGTATATGTGTGCACGTGTGCGTGTGCGGGAGTAGTTGAAGCTGTTGAGGCTCTGTTTAGCGATAGGCTGTGATAAAGGATCTGTTTTAGCCAATCCAGGGGTTGTGTATGTGTGTGACAATGCTCTGTTTTAGCCAATCCAGGGGTTGTATATGTGTGCATGTGTGCGTGAGTACTTGAAGCTGTTGATGCTCTAAATAGCTATCCAAGGTTTAGAGATAATATCATCCTATAACTGGATTTGTTACTTGTGTCTTTCTTTACTCTCAAAAATGGTGATGAGAAAAGAATGAAGCAGCATGTTACACTCTCTTTTTAATTGTCTTGAACTCATATGATACTCAAAATGATCAAAGGTTACATGGCATCCCAAAAAGAGACATTCACCGCAAAGTGGTGAGCCTCTAACCAACTTGTACGTCAGTGTGTTGGTTGAAGAGGTAAAAAAAGGAAATCGCACCTCTTGTACTTTCAACAAAGCAGGCTGGAAGAACATATGGACACAATTCAATAAACGAGCAGAACTTCAATATACTCAAGTACAGTTGAAGAACACGGTGAACAAATTGAAAAAGTCGTATGCTAGTTTCAAGAAGCTGCTTTCACAATCTGGATTTGGCTAGGATAATGTGAACAAAACGGTTGTTGTTGATGATCCTAGCATATGGGAATCTCACGTGAAGGTATGATTTAACCTTTGATCATTTTGAGATCACTATAGATGTACATGACAAGATGTTTAATTGTATTGCTGATATATGTTGTCATTGTGAAAATTGCAGGATAATATTGAATGGGCAAAATTCAAGAAGGATGGGTTTCCTCAATATCCTGACTTGTGTACTGTTTTTGGAGATACATATGCTCTTTGGGGAGTATGCGGTAGGAAATGCTGAAGATTTGGTGATGTCGGATGAACTTGGCATTGGTGGTGATGATGCAGATGATGGACCAGCGAACTTTAATGAACATCATATTGATGAGGAAGTTTTTATGTCTGACATAACTCCCTCTCCAGTTCATGACAAACATAGGATGAATAAAACTCCAAATAGTAAGAGGAGAAGGAGGAGTAAATCATTTGGTCTTGATAGCACCTGCAAAGCCTTACAGGAGATGATCAAAAGTAGGGCTAATCAATCTGTGAGTGATTCTGTCAACTCACAAGTCACATCACCACCTATGGACCCATTCTCCGTATCTATTGTGATTGATATCCTACTTGCCATGCCTACGTTGGAGCCGGCTCTTTACAACAAAGCTGTGGAACGAGCTTGCGTTAATGCCACGTGGAGGGAGGCTTTTATCAAAACCCCAAGTGAAATGAGACATGGACTTCTCCGATGTCTTTAGTGGATGTTATGGAATGTATCGTGGATTGCATGGAGTTTTATTAGACTATGTTTTTTTTTTTATGTTGGTTGTTATTTTGTTGTTGAAGATATTTATGTTGAGACTTTTGCATTTGTGTTGTGGTTTGAATATGATGGATTGTGTTGAACTTTTATATTTGGTTTGCTTTCACTCTATTACTTACGTATCTATTACTTACGTCATTGGTTTCTTTTTTTTCTTTTTTCTTTTTTATCTTTTTTGTACATATATCTATATTGATTTTATTGTATTTGTGTGGGCATAGGTACTATGGAAGATGAATCAAATAGTGTGTCTAATGGAGGTAGCAGCGGTTGGATGGTATTTGGATGAGACTGATATTGACATAATAATAGCATGGTTAACTTTCGTTATTTCGAACATGTCTTTGCATACAAAAGAGCCTATTAGGGACAGTAAATTATCAGGAGCTGAATGGGTTAGGGAAATTGTTTATGGACATTCAGATAGGATCTATGAAGCATTCAGGGTAGAGAGACATGTTTTTCTTAACCTATGTGATCTAATGAAGGCAAGAGGCTAGCTGAAAGATACTCGATATGTAAGGGTAGATGAACAGGTTGGGATTTTCTTATTTATGGTTGGTCACAAAAGCTCTAATAGAGATTTGTGTGAGAGATTTCAACGTTCGGGACAAACAATCAGTAAGTTTTTTACTCTAGTATTAAAAGCACTTCTCGAATTATCAAAAGAGATGATCAAGCCGCCTTCTTTTGATATTATTCCAGAAGAGATTCTTATCGATCCTAACCACGTACGTTACTTCAAGGTATAATTTTATATCAATTTTACATTATTAAAATATATATAGCTGATAATATTGTCTAACGCTATACTTTAATAAAATCACAGGGTTGCATTGGTGCTATTGATGGCACCCACGTTAATGCATCCGTCCCTCTAGCGAAACAGATCCCATTTAGAGGCAGGAAAGGGACTACCACTCAAAATGTGTTGTGTGCTTGTTCGTTCGACATGAAATTTACTTTCGTATATGTTGGGTGGGAAGGATCTGCCAATGATTGTCGGGTTCTTTCGGCAGCACTTGAGACTCCTCAATTGCAATTTCCTCGACCACCACAAGGTATTTGTTTTGTCTATATCAAGTGATTTTCTTTATGATTGTATAGGCATATCATAACAAATTTATATATATTTTTGTAGGAAAATACTATGTAGTGGATTCTGGTTATGCTGCACTTCCAGGATTTTTGACTCCATTTAAAGGTGAACGGTATCATTTGAATGATTATAGGGGTAGAATTAGACGGCCCAGAACAGCAAAAGAACTGTTCAACTATAAGCATTCTTCATTGAGAAATGTTATCGAGAGGTCATTTGGGGCATTAAAAAACCGCTTCTCCATTTTGAGACACATGCCTCCATTTTCAATTCGAAAGCAAGCATATATTGTAATCGCATGTTGTACTCTCCATAATTATGTTCGCGACCAAGACAAGATGGACAGGAACTTTGCCCTATATGGAGATCCGGAGTATCCATTTGGACCTACACAAGACGAGGTTGTAGATGATACACCAGGTGATGAGGCGGTTGAGATAAACATGATCAGGAAAAATATTGCAAATATGATGGCAAGGGATCACAATATGCAGGAGATTCCATGACTTTTTATTTCCGACTTTTTGATGTGTTTTTGTTTTTGGTGAAAACTTTTGCAATGTGTTTGTAAACTATTATGAATACATTTCTATTAATTGTATTAAGCTCATCAAATTCTATCTCTGTGAGCACAAATTCCATTGAATGTATCATAAATGTGGACAAACAGAAGAGAAGCAAATTGTAAGCTATTGTATAGTTGACGCTTCAAGACCTACAAACCACCGTCTGAAGCTTGCATCCTAGTCAAGAAAGAAAAAAAAGCAAAAGAGGAGAGAAACACCTCCCTTCATCAAAATTAGCTAAAACCTTATAAGCTTACGTGAAACACAAAAATGAAATAGTTTGTAATTCAGAAGAAACAAGGTAAAAAGTAGCATCACGATGGGATGCATTGACGGCTAAAAATGCAAGAGACCGATGTCTTTACTAAGTGTTTTAGGAGCATACTATGAACTAAATGCATAATGATAGCAAAGCCACGCCATGCATGCACCATTCCAATAGTTGGAAATTTCCAACCCCAACCCGACATCCATGTCAAGATTAGAAGACTAAAATCCCCAAGCCACGTATGCACTAGAATTACAATTTTTTTTTTTTAAAGACTAAAAACTTAGTCCCAAGGAAATCACTACAAATTAATTTGGCTGCCAATATCCCTTGTGCTTTTTCCGCAATATTTGTTATACCAAACATTAAAATTTGCAAAAAGAAAATATATTATTGAGAATTATAGTTCAAAACGCTACCTAAATTCAATATAAACTACATGAGTAAAGATCCTCACACACGAGATATAAGATAATAGCTCACGTTCCATATGTTACGGGTTCATCTTCGACTAGAATTCTTATTTCTAAGCAAATGTATTATTAATCTAATAATATTTTGATTTTGTCAATTTTATGTAATATCTAATCTATTCATTTTTTCTTATTTTTAATTTTTTTAAAAAATAAAAATATGGAATAAAATTTTGTGCAGTCAAACGGGTTTCTGTTCTTTTTTTGTTAGAAATAGAAATTTTGTGCAGTTATCAAACAGGTTTTTTTGCTCAGAAATTGTTCCCGGAACAGAAATAGAAAAGAACTATTTCTGAAAAAAAAACTCTTCCCCAGCCAAGAAACGTTGTCATGCGCAGCCTAAGTCTCCATTGAACTTATATAAAATGAACTAAATCATAAAGCACCATGATACTTTCACATATGTCATGCCAATTGCAAGAATATCAACCGAATACATATAATTATTGAAAAAGAGTCAAAATGGAAGTGTAGAAGAAACAAATCAATAGGGAAAAAATCAGAATGTTTGCATTGCAGAATTTTCTACAACAAGTATGAAAATAACAAACTAAGCGAGTATCAAAGATTTGATCATTTAGACATATTTTCTGATTTGTCTTTTTATTCAATTTCCTTGTAAATAAAATTATTATCTTTTATCTTCTAATTTTCATCATAATTATATGTGGTGATATATTTATATATTGTACAACATATCAATGAAAAGAACACTTCATCGACTCAATTTCTAAGTTTGTTCAAGAAGATCTATATTTTAATTGAGCCCTATCGTACCAGCAATTTCAGAATGGCTGAACCTTAACCATGAAATCAGGAGTGCAACTCAGTGAGCCTGATATATGGTCTTGAAAAAGGGGCTTTCTTTTCTTCAGAACATACTGACACCACAAATGAACAAGTACCTGATTGTGAAAAAGAGCTTCTTTTCTTGGGTGCAGCCACCAAGAACCATTATTGTTTCTTGCATAGATTCATACATGTCCCAAAATTGATTTCAAGCCTCGTGCGCATGAGCGGTTGGTGATTACTGATCAGGCATTACATGAATAAATTTCCTTGTGCGTTGAACATTCAAGTAAGTTGACTACTTGGCATGACCTGAATAAATGGAAGAGTTTATAATACCATACGGGATAATAGGGTCCACTTTTTCTTTTTCAAGGAGTACTAAGTTTTTTTTTTCCGTTTTACAAAATAATCTTTAGGTTGTGTAGAAGCAGTTATTTAAAGTAAAATATAGTAAGATATCGTAATATAAAAACCGCTTATATAAGGACTACCCCGATGGTGCACGAACAAGTCCAGTTTTAATGAGTTTGTAGGTTTTCATTTTTCATGGATTCCTATCATGAAAATACGTGTATTGCTCGTGGCCCTAGTCATTTCACAATATAGTACACTCATGTGATAATTTTCCAGAGTACTCCCTCGTATCATCCTTGCTACTGGCCATGTGCAAATGCTAAAAGAGCAAGCCAACCCCCTATCAGCTCATGCTTAACATACTTCTGGGATACGGACGAAGAGTCCATGCTCAAGTCCCAAGCCCTACAATCATCTAGGGTGGGCCTATTTCTCTTTTTTACCCATGCGTTGACTTTTCATATTCTTTTTGGAGCAATTTTCATCTTTCATGTTCAATCCAAAACTAGCTCGTATGCCCGATATAAATAGATGATGGAGATAATGGTGGAATGCAGTACAGCTAGAACTCGTCTTTTTACAAAATAGATCTCTATGCTTATGTGAAAAGGTAATAAATTCGATTTCGTTAAATGGTTACTGTGGTTGGATCGGCCGATAATAATTATTTTCATTTTCATAATTACTAATAAAAAAATCTTAATATATATCGATGGCAATCTGCCGGCACAAATATTATATACTTGGAGCCATCCATCACAGGAACTTTAGCGATGCTATAGTAATCAATCGAAAGACAAGTAAAACATAAGAACCTTCTCAAGATGAAAACATATTTAGCATTTTCCTTAATTAGCTTATATTAATTCACTTATTGGAAGTTGATGGCAACATACTGACACAAACGTAATTTACTTGGAGCGATATTATACTAATCGATTGAAGGAAAACTGAAACATAAGAGCCTCCTTAAGATTTTTTTTTTTTTTTTAAAAAAAACTTTAGTATCGTGAGTCATGAAGTTCGGACAACTTGTCATGTCACTTCATGCTCATGACAAATATGTAAAGATTACCATTTGGGGAAAGAGGACTAGTGGCATCATATCATCCTTAACGATACAGCTGTGAATCCTTGAAATATGTGTCGAAAGGGGTGTTTTATATCGGTATTTGTTACCATCTATTTTAGGAATTTTTTTTTATTACGAACAATAAGAGTATATGGATATTTAAATAGTGCATTGGGTGTTAGGTAACAAGTAACTTTCTTATGAATCTTAACTTATATTTTAATAATGCTGTGAGCTTATTGAAATAACTTAATTCTTCATATTTTTCTTGGTTTTCAATTCCTTTTCTTTCAAGGATTAATGAGAAGTGAAAGTTCTCCAAACTAACTCATCTTATGGTTTCGGTTTGATTTCTTACTCATTGGTATCATCACACTCGCATCTCGTCATGGCATCTTTTTGCCACCCATGGATGTCACGTTTATCACAGTCATTCAAATAAACAAGTTTTGCATCATGCTTATAATCCTAGTTATAAGTCAGTATCTTGTGAGTTTTGTCTACTTGGCAAATCTCATTGATTGCCTTTTGAATCTGTTAGTCATTGTGCATGTTTTCTTTTAGTTGTAATTCATTATGACGTCAAGACTAGTCCAATTTTATCTAATTATAGTTTTAAATACTGTGTTATTCATTTATGACAACTCTCAGAATGCTTGGGACTTTTCCAAGAAAAATAATTTCAAGGTGCCAACACACCTTCATCACTTTTGTTGTTTTATAAAAAATCTACGTAATGTCCCAAAAATAATTTTTTACAATCTGATGACAGGGGTGAATACACTAGTGATTCGTTCTATGTATTTCTTGTACAAACACCCCATCTCAAAAAGGTTTTGCAAAATGCATAATCAAACACTTAATTGAAATGTCTTGGATCTTATTGACACATGCTCGTATGCCTCTTTTACGTTAGGGTGATGCTTTTCTTACTTGATGTTTACAACTCTTGTCCTCCTTGATATTCTCCTTTCCACTGTCTATTTGGGTTCTTGTTTGATTACTCGTTCCTTTGTGTTTTTGGGTGTGTTTGTTATCCTTTTCATTTGTCTCGTGCCCTACCATGAGTTCGCACCTCATTCTGTTCCATGGGTATTTCTTTGGAACAGGTCAAATCGCAAAGGCTATCATTGTTTGAATTGGTCAAGTGGTCATATGATTATTAGTCATCAAGCTCCATTTGATGTAGAGAGTTTTACCTTTTGATAAAATCCTTCGGCTCTCAGTCCCGTCACCTATTATCACAAGTCAAACCCTTATCTTTTTCTTTTCTCCAAGAAGCCCAGTCGTCCTTCTTCCTCCCTCTTGCCCTCTCTGCTATCATCCGGCTTAACCATCTCGTTGTCTCTCATTTTCTTTAGCCCAATATCCTAGCTTGCCTTTTTCCTCCTCTCAACCCACCCGGCCTACTTATGTTTCTTTTTCCCCATCAACTGGCCCTCTCCTTGAGCTGATTTCCTTTATTCCAACTTGTCTCCTCTCTGAACTGATTCCTCCCTCAACAAACACCGAATAATCTTCTCTCCCTCTTTGTCCAACTTGTGCATTTCCGTTTTAGCTCTCCACTCATCTTATGTAGACCACACCAAATTTAGAATTCTAAACCCAGCAAATTTTTAATCTCTTGCTTTCCACTGAGAGACACCAGCTTGCTATTCTAAGGCCATTCCTGATCAACATTGACAAGCAATCATGGCGGATGAATTTATCACCTTGGTCACTAGCCTCACTTGGGATCTTGTACCACCTTATCATTCTAAGAAATTAGTTTATTGTAAATAGGTTTTTAAGGTCAAGGAAAAATCAGACGAAATTATCAAACGCTTTAAATATTGCCTTGTTGCATAGGGATTTAATCAACAAGCTAGACTAGACTCTGTGGAGACATTTAGCTTGGTCATTAAACCCACTACAATTTAGTTTGTTCTCTCTATTGTGATTTCATCGGGATGGGTCATATGCCAATTTTTATTAAAAAATATTTCTTACATGGCATCCTTTGTGAGGAAGTTTATTTCGTTAACCTTTCAATTTCTCTCATCCTAAGTTCCCTTATCAAGTGTCTTGTCTATGAAAAGCCATTTGTGGCTTAAAATAGGCTCCATGTGCATGGCTTCATCACTTCAGTAGCTTTTTGTTATCTTTGGCCTTCACTACAAGTAAGGTTGATCATTTGCTATTTGTCTATGCTTCCTCTTAGAGTGATCTATACCTTTAATTGTACGTTGATGATATACTTGTTACCCTTAAGCTCCTAATTTATTATGGTCCTTGATAACTTGGCTCTCATAGGAATTTGTTACGAAGGATTTGGGACCACTATACTATTTCCTTGGTGAGGCTAATCACCACTCTAATGGTACTTTTTCTTTTTCTTTTTTACCTTAGGCCAAGTATATTGATAGGTTTTTATGCAAATTTGACCCTGCTAAAGTTAAGCCCCATGTTTACTCCCTTGGTTTTGAAGAATTTATTGTCACCTAACTTTGGTGAGCTTCCTGCTTGTTTTATGTTGTATCAACAAATGGTTGGTGCATTGTAGTATGTATTTATGACTAAGCCCGATATTAGTTTTGCTGTGATCTTGGTTAGTCAATTCACAAATCAACACTAATTACCTCATTTTATAGTTAAGGGTGTAAAAAATAACTGAACCGAACACATCAAAACATACATTCTCTCATTCTAGAAATTGTGAATCCCCTGTTAGTGCTACAAGTTTTCTCTGGGTATCTCCTTCCCTGTTGTCATATGCACCTCCATTGCCAAGAACACAACTCTTGACTGTTCCTTGTTAGCCTCTTGATCATATTTCCATCTCCCTCTTTGTCTCGCTGCCACTGCTCCAACCCTCGCACAACGTTGTTGCCCCACCGTGTCTCCCCTCGCTCATCTCTATTTGCAATAACCTTAAATGCGTCTCTCTATCTACTCGCACCCACTAGGCTTAGCATGACTAGAGCCTTCCCTCGTAGACAAGGATAACAGGTGACGTCAACAAGCTGAGATTTGACGCTCACTCTAGTGGTGCTCGACCAAGCCCTAGAACTAGGGCTTGACTCACCTTCGAATTTGGGTTGATCCTATTCGATGGGTCGAATCAGTCCCAATCTGAGGTCAAGAGGGGAAGAGGAGATAGATATAGGCACAATCAGGTGGATCTAGGCGTTCAGTTTGTGTCGTTGAGCTTAGACAGGCCATGAGGTTGCGAGGTCACCAGCAATAAAGCTCATCGTCTCAACTGGAGCATGAAAAGAGGACAATTCATTGTCTGTTGTGAAGAAAAAGCAGGGGAAGGAGGTCAGTTTGAAAATATTCAATTTTTCTTCTTTGGTTCCAAAGAATGGGTAAAGGATGGGAGGAGAGAGTAATGGAGTTACACAAAGTGGGCTTCATGCGGCGAACTTAAAAACCAAACCAACTGTCAAGTCTTGGTTGGGGTCAAAATACATGCACTTCCATATAATTCGGTTCAATTTGGATATCGTGCAAACCCGACCTAAACTATTAACACCCCTAATATAGGTATGCAGCTACTAGTGTATCCACCCATGATTTGCTTCTTAGTGAGCGGCATTCTCCCACTTCATTGACTGCTTATGCGAATGAGGACTAGGCTAAATGCTCTGATACTCAATGATCCACCTTGGGTTTTTGTGTCTTTCTCAGCAGCAATCTTGTTCCATGGAGTGCCAAGAAGCTAGGTGCCAAAAAGCAAGCAAGCGTGGCCCTTTATAATTTAAAGGTTGAGTATCGCGCCATAGCTCACTATGTTGTTGAGACAATATGGATTTACTATTTACTTCGTGAACTAGGGGCCATCCTTTTTTTTTTCCTTTCATCGTATGTCGTGACAACCCACGACCTATTTTGCTCTCAACCCTGTGTTTCATGCTCACACCAAGCACATCGAGTTGAATATTTACTTTGCTCGAGAGCTAGTTGCTTATGGTAATCTACATGTTCGCTATGTGTCTATAGCAGATTAGCTGGAGAACATTTTCATCAAAGGACTATCTAGTATGTGACATGCACTATTGAGATCCAGTGTTTCAATTCTTAGGCATACTTTGAATTGAGGAGGGTTTTAATATGTAATCGATATGTTTCATAGGGTCTTTCTGTAATGATTTTTCCATATGTAGTTTTCTAAAAGTAATTATTCATACAAATATATACTACGTAGCCCTAATTAAGGTCAAATCACTATAGACATTTTGTCATTATCTGATTCTAAAAATTAACACTTTTCAAGATATCTCATCTCAGTCTGACACTTATATTGTATAAAAAAAAAATAATTGAGGAAAAGAAGAGATAGAATAGGATGCACATGTAATACGTATCCTTGGATAACGTGATTCACCAAAGCAATCAATCGAATAATAAATTCACAGAAATAACTTGGGAAGATTTTGTTCCAAGGCGGATGCTCACTTTGGCCAAGAAGAGAGAAGTGTATTTTAAAGACATTACCTTCCGGTTTATATTTTTATTACAATCAATTGAATAATAAATTCACAGAAATAACTTGGCAAGATTTTGTTCCAAGGCGGATGCTAACGTAATATCATGCCAACTTTCATGCACATAATTATGTAGGAACAAAATTCAACTGATTTTGTAAAGCTTATATTTACGTTTTTTCGATAATTTACTATTGACTATATAATTCAGTGTATCTACGCGTTCATTCCAAGGGTTGCTGAAAGAAGTTGAGAGAAAAGTATTCTTCATCACATATCTGTGGTTAGTAGAAAATTGACGTGGATCATTTTATTTTAAGCCAAAAAAATAAGAGTAAAGAAACGAAAGACCACGCAACCATGCATCATGCTCAGGGACATAATGAAAAAGGTTCAATATGAATCCTTGGTGATATACTTTGCAAAAATAATTTAGTTATTAGGGTCAAATATATACAAAATCTTCTAGGTGTTTGAATTTTCGGAAGTAATAATTGAACAAAATGTTGAATAGCAGCACATATTGAATATAGACGACGTACCCTCAAAGAAAAGTCAAAACAATGGAACAACGCCTGATTAATTGACTGGAAAAAGGTCAATAACTATATTTCTTTCAGAGTGAATTATGTATACTGGCCAAACCCAACCAAGCGGTCTGTATATATAATCACTATGGACTTTTCTGGAAAGCAGTTTATTGAATAATATCTTCATGTGATAACAGAAACAGCTTGGCAAGATTGAAATTGTCCAAATGTTGAATATTCCCATAAGTACGGTTGACAGGTTAGGCTCTAAGGCAGAGTCAAACTCTGACCAAGAAGAGAGATATCTATATCGATTACGATAGAAGTTGCTAAGACGGTTCCATAGAGCCAAGTTTTGACGTTTCCTTTGGTAATATTTCTGTTGCAGATAACTCCGTGCATCATTATCTGAAAAAGGTCTTAATCATTCTCCCCCGACCACAAATATAATCTTTAAAAACAATGTGCCACATTGTCTATGGAATTCAAAGTCTTCAATGGCCGGGAACATGAGAAAGTCAAACCCTAATATCGTGCCAACTTTCGTGCACGTCATCATACAGGAGAAAACTCAGCTAATTTCGTCCATGTCGATTATCACCGATTGGAAGCGAAGTGTGGAATTCGACCATCGACTTTTCACCGCGTGTCCTTTCGCATGCACTATAAATAAGGCACGCTTAATAGAGTTGGCAATGCAAGCTCAAGAGAACAAAATAACAAAATGAAGATGGAAAACTTCACTTTGCACCATCACTTGGCATTTCTCCTTCTCTTTGCAGCTCCTTTGGTAGCTTTTGATATCAGCACTCCTGAAAATTTCCTGCAATGCCTCTCTCTTCACTCCAGAAACGCATCTGCAATCTCTAAACTCGTTTTTACTCCAATCAACTCTTCGTACTCTTCTGTCTTGGACATTACCATACAGAACCTGCGCTTCTTGACTCCTGCTCCAAAACCCTCATTCATTGTGACACCGCTCGACGTCTCTCATGTCCAAGCCACCATCATCTGCTCCCGACAGTACAGACTCCAAATGAGGACCCGAAGTGGTGGTCATGATTATGAAGGCCTTTCGTATTTGTCCGAAGTCCCGTTCATCATTGTTGACATGGCGAATTTTCGATCAATCTCCGTGGATGTGGAGGACAAAACTGCGTGGGTCCAGTCGGGTGCGACAGTCGGCGAGCTTTACTATAGGATCGCAGAGAAGAGCAAAACCCTAGGCTTCCCAGCTGGCCTTTGCCCCACGGTTGGCGTCGGCGGGCACTTCAGCGGTGGAGGCTATGGCACACTGCTGCGGAAATATGGCCTTGCTGCCGATAATGTAATTGACGTGCAGTTGGTCGACGCTCAGGGTCGGCTCCTAGATAGAGAATCAATGGGGGAAGATCTCTTCTGGGCGATTCGAGGTGGTGGAGGCGGCAGCTTCGGTGTAGTAGTGTCCTGGAAAGTCAAGCTAGTCCCGGTGCCGTCAACTGTGACCGTGTTCACGATCCTGAGGACGTTGGAGCAAAATGCGACGAAGCTCGTACACCAGTGGCAACTTGTCGCGAACAAGCTCCCCAACGACCTATTCATACGGCTGATCTTGCAGAGCTACAACTCCGGCCCCAACGGGACGAGGACGATGCAAGCCATTTTCAACACCCTTTACCTTGGTGGGGTTGACTCGCTACTCGAGGTGACAAGGAGCCGCTTCCCGGAGCTCAACGTCACGAGACAGGACTGCACCGAGATGAGCTGGATTGAGTCCGTCCTCTACTTCGCGGGCTTTCCGAGCGGAACACCCTTGGATGTCTTGCTCAACAGGAGCTCCAACACCAAAACGTTCTTCAAGAACAAATCGGATTATGTGAAGGAGCCAATCCCTGAGAGTGGCTTAGAGGGCATGTGGGAGAGGTTCTTTGAGGAAGATCAAGGGGTGCCTATAATGATTTGGAACCCCTATGGCGGGAAAATGGCAGCAATTTCTGAATCTGCCATTCCCTTCCCTCACAGAGCTGGGGTTTTGTACAAGATCCAGCACATAACGGCCTGGACCACTGGAGGCAACGTGGTTGCGCCAAAGCATGTGAGTTGGATACGAAGCTTCTACAGTTATATGGCGCAGTATGTGTCGAAATCGCCTCGAGAGGCCTACATCAACTACAGGGATCTCGACATAGGAATGAACAATGTGATAGGCAACACGAGTTATAAGCAAGCCAGCATTTGGGGAAAGAAATACTTCAAGAACAATTTCGACAGGTTGGTGCGTGTGAAGACCGCGGTCGATCCTGACAACTTTTTCCGACTTGAGCAAAGTATTCCTCCCTTTTCATCTTAAAAGAAAAGGAAGAACGGTCGAGTTTCGATGTGTTCACCACAATAACAAGATGATACTTTGTAATCAATGGAACATTTGACCATGTCGATGTTTGAGCTTTGTGCGGGTCATCTGTTAAATAATATTTAATTATTTGAAATTTTATTTGTAAATTTTTATATATCTTATATTTAATTATAAAAAATGATTAAGAGTTATTAAAAAGTAAAACAAGTAAAAAAAATTCACTTAATATAATATACGTAATATGACATATAGGCCATTAACTTCTTGGTTTTTGTTAATTAATGTGGTATCTAAGCAATGTGAAGAGTTATGTACATAGCGATTAATGGATTCCTCTATGAATTATTAGGTAAACCATTGCTCTTACCCATGCTTGGCATGACTTTCTTTTTTTTCTTTCTCATAATTTCATCACTGTGAAGTATATTTTGCTTCTCATAATAATAATGAACCGGATCCTTCGGTTATAGTGTTTCTAAAAAGAAAAGCAGTTTATTTCCTAAAAACTTCCTTCAATTTGTCAATGACATGATGGGATGTACGAAAGGGGGAAAACCAACAACCAAAAAACAAACTAAAAACTAAAGGATAAGCCTGGATACAGTTTATGATAACCTTCTTCAATTTTGTTGACGACACAATGCAATGTAAGGAGTAAGAAATGGACAAAAAAACTAAAAAGAAATTATTCTTTTATACAATAAAGTGTTTTCGTTAATCATGAACTTCATAGTTACTTATACTTCTTTAATTGTAGCTTTTTACTGTTTTTGAAATAAAAGTACAATGACACATGGTTTTTATATAAATCTTTTCTTGGGAGGAATTCTGACCTCCTAATTCCAAAGAAGGTAGGAGTGAAGTAAATAACTTTTTCCTGGTGCAAAATATGACGTGAATAAGCAACAAGATCTACAACAATTTATTGCCATCTCATTGAGATCATATTTGAATATGAAAATTGATTATCTTATTGCTTCTTCGCCAATTACTAGAAAAGTAGTATTGACCAATTATTCTTCATGTCTAATTTGGAGTAATCAATCTTAGGGAGAAGGAAAAGTACGCCATGTCGAACTATAGAAGACTAATGATGTGCGCTCTATTTGGACTATTACAAAATGACATTGAACCATCGTAAATATTAGTTGATATTAACTTATCGAAAACATTTTTCATTGTGAAAATAATTACTATTTATAGTGGGCCTAAATGAAAAAGTTACTACATTCAAATGAATGCTTGAATTAAAAAAGGCAACCATTCAACTACATTTTTAGATAGCACTTAGGTGTCACATTTTTTTTTTTTTTTTTTTTTTTTTTGGAAAACGCAAGAAAGCCAATCTTTGCAAGAAAAATGAGGGTTTCTTGGCATTTAGAATATCACGTGTCATCATCAGAGGCAATGTTTAGCGAAGAGTACGGAAATAAAAAAGATAAAAGAAAGCGTAGTCTTGCCACGATTCAATTGACCAAGTCACTATCTTCCACCAACTCTATTCCAGGTGAGTCCTTCTCTATTACTTTATGCTCTTCTGATTTAAAAGGCCTTTCTGAAAATTGTTGGAACCATGCATGATAACAAGATGTGCCTGAATTAGAAAACTTTTCAGTGCAATATCAACCTACAAGAATGAAATTATTCCCCAGACATGAACCGTGCGATGCCTGAGAATAAATGATAAAAAGAGTTCCCTCATCCCAAAACAAATAACTACCACGAAAAAATTATGCATTCTTTTGATGTTTAATATAAATGTATACACTATGAAAAGATTTGAGAAGTCAAATATAATGAATTATAATAAAGGCAACTCATTAATTTGAAGAGATAGCAGCAAATATATATGTAGGTGAGTAGTAAGTATTAGGCCTGTCAATGGATAGGTTTAGTAAAAAATGGTCCGACCTAAATTGACTAATTTAACCCATTTTTTACATGTAATGCAAATTTAGTGACCTATGCTCATGCTCGACCCAACCTGATTAGGACCCAATTCTTAGTAAATTTTCTCTTTAAAATATTACCTCCAAGGAGTGAGCGATTCTGAGGATCGGCTTGTTGAGTCAATGAGACAACCCGGGAGCTTGAATTAAGTCATGGGCTAAGATTTTGTGTGGCATATGAGCAATATGGGTGCGCATCGAATTGATGAACAAGAACACATGCGTGGGTGGGTCCGGCGTCGGGTATAGATGGGGTCGTGAATGTAGCGGTGAAGTGAAGGTTGATGGATTGTTCAAGTGACGTATGATGCCCTCGCATTCCCGATCAGTTCACTTATATTTTTGTCCTCCCACAAATCTGCTCAACCTACATAAATTTCCTATCAGCTAAACATATTTCCAAATTCAAAAATCAAATAAAATCCTTTCACATTTAAATTTCCGGAATCACAGAAAAGTACACCCACGACATAATCTTTTGCTCTCCGATTTCAGACCCTTCCTAGTCCTCCCCAATCCAAGGCTAGCTCAAAGAAGAGGTCTCTTTCGTGTCTTCACCCCTAACAAAAGTCCAAACAAGAACATTCCCAAGAAGTTGGGAAATTTTTTGACGGAACTTGCGGGGCACGAAGAGCTCTAGAGCTGGAGGGTCGGTTTGGTTCGGGAAGCAGATGAGAGGTGACGCTAAAAGGGAGTTTCTTGTGGGAAATTGGGTTCGAAAGGACAATAGAGCTCGACATCTCTCTCTCTCTCTCTCACACTGATACCGACACTGGCAAGCGCAGACGATCACGGAATCGAGGACTGTGCGTGTGATGGAATTGAAGGGAGATGATTTGTTACTGTTTTAGTGAGGACGAAGACATGAGTAGATCGTGAGTGAATTCTAGCAGAAGCTGAAGAATCTGGGAGGGGAGTCTGGAGGTCTGATGCTGTAGAATGAGGATTTTGGAGTTTAGTTCGGTTGTGTGGAGGCTAGAACAAAAGGAAAATTACAATTGTTGCATGTGCCGCGTGCAAAGCATTGTGACCTGAAACCCAAGAAATCAAATAAAATTTTCTTCCTCCTCCTCTTTACAATCGGCGGCGGCGAAAACCGCCTTGAGAATGCCATGACCTCAAAAAGGTTGACCAAAGGTTAATAAAAAGTCAACTTTTAAAATACTTCTTTAGATTGTTGGTGAATCAATGTCTTAGTTTAGATAGGATACTATGGAAATTGAATTTTTTTCTTTTTGGAAAAACATCAACACGACTCTTTTTGCCAAGAAACAGGTCATGTCACGATCATGAGCCCCAATCTTGAATTTTAACTTTATATGACTTATCAGCTAAAAATGGCATGTCAATAATTATGAGCTATTTTCTAGTGAATTATAAAAGTAGAGATGATTTGCACTCAAATCAGAGGTTTGGCCCTTTTTTTTTTAAGTCCCCCATCATAAAAGTATTCGTTTTGTAAATCTTTGAGTGGGACATAACTTTATTTTGACCCATCGTTCATAACACAAAGAGAGTCCAAGAGTCAAGAGGATAAGTCCACAGAGACTGAAAAGTAAGTCAAGATTGTCCCGATTCCAAAAAATAAAAAGGAGACAATTGCTAAAACAATGGGGGGCCTTGGAGCACGATGATTCCTTCCAATTTGATCCAAGATTGTGAAATTGAATAGCTTTGCACTTACAATAACATAATCAGACTATTCGTATTATATTATGGGGATTTTGTTGGACATACTAGTGATATTTCTTGTTTGAGATACAATGGAATTTGTCCTGCCAATGACTTTGATTGGGAGCCATGCTCCTTGTTTTGAAAATTTTTTTATTTTATTTGATATGCATGACACGAGGCAAGTGTATCTAGTGTGAAACCTTTAGAATATAAATTACAAGTAGTAAAAAAGTTAAATGTTTTAGAAATCAATTAACTACCAAATGAGTGGTGACAAATCTGACTTGTGTAGTCAAAAAATTATATAGCTACCCACGGACTATGTAAATTGATTACACAAATCATCATTATTGCCATGGATATGATATAGTTACATGTTCAAAATAATACATTGAGAAGTACATTATCCATATGAGACGAGTCAATGGTCTCTGAGAAGTATCTTGTAAGTATAATCTTTCATTATTAGATTAAAATGTAATAAATCTAAGTTTCAACTTATCTCAGTATGGAAGGTTGTGATTTCTCAATTTTCAAGTTAATGGCGAAGGCCCGAGAAGCACAGTTGGAAACCGTAGACTCCTACTTGTGTAAGCAAAAAAAGTTTTATGGACCATATAGAATACAAAAGCATGTTATTGTGCCACCATACAAGTCACCGTCTGTTGAATTCGCGGAGGGGCGACATACGATCACGGAGCAGAGAGGCGACGATCGCGACAGCGGAATTGATGATGAGCGAGACCGTGAGGTGCGCGAAGGCCGGGGATGGCGGTGGCGGCGAAGGGGTTCATGGGAAGTTCCGTGCGCGCAGCGCTTGAAGCTTGAGGACAGAGAAAGTGGAGGAGAGAGAAATGGAGAAAGCGGGAACAAAATTCGTGAGGAGAAAGTGGGAATTTTTGCGGGGAGAGGGGGAACGGTAGCGCGCCCGGCAAGTTTGTGGTGATCCCCTTGAACGCACTTGATAAAAGAAATTTTTAACCATCTAGTATATATATTGAAGGCTTTATTATATTGGGCTTAAGGCCCTGTCCGCCCAAGTTGGGCCCAAAAAGCCCGGCCCACGGGAATAGGGCCCGTGGAAAGAGGGAGGTATAAAAGGGAGGAGAGAGAGAGAAAAACATACCGTTTGATTAAGAAAAGAACATACGCTGTTTTGCACTCTCTCTCTCTCTCCCGTTTTCTTCAAAGCACGAACAGTGAATCACTTGTAGGATTTTTGCTTCCTCGGATCAAATTGCTCAGTTTCTCTTCCTCCATCAACCTCGGTGTTTAATCTGTGGCTAAAAGGTACGCTTGAATCCGTGGTGTGCTTTAGGATCGGTGATGCGTGTTCGTTTTCCCGGGCTTCGCTTCCGCATTGATTTAGGGGTTCGATTTACGGTCGAATCCGCGTTTTCGGGGATCCGTCATCCCCAACAATGGTATCAGAGCCCGCTTTCATGTTTTCCCGATCTTTTTCGTGCTTTCTTATTGATTTTTCGCTAAAAGTTCCCTCGGCCGTAAGGATCGGGGCAGAAATCCTGACACCCTAGCGTTCTTCAGCCTTTTTTCCGAGATTGCGTAACTCGAAATCAAATTCTAATGGCATAGGAAGAAAGGTGACGTCGAGACGAGTCCGAGGACACCTCGAGCGCCGCCGGGAGATGCCGCACGCACCCACACGCGCGGCCGGAAGGCGTTGCGCGTGGGCGCGACGCACCCGGCAGCGTTGGATCGCCAGGCGCGTGCGGCACACGCTCCGGTCGGCGAACCTGCGCGTGCGCGCCGCCGTCCGGCGAACCGGCACGCGCTGGTCCGGTCCACGGACCGACGCGTGCATGACGTCACCCAATGGTCGGTAACTGCTCGGGTGACGTCATCGATGACGTCAGCACCGTGACGGTTGGCCGGGCGGCCACCGGCCGGCACCCGACCGGCAACCCGACCCGGACCGACCCGCGGACACTCGGCACGCGCGCGGCACGTGCCGGCTGACGTCTGCGTGACGTCAGCCCGCGCACGTGCGCGGCACGTGTCGACGGTTCGCCCGAACCGGCTCGAACGGCACGACCGGTCCGACTGGTCCGACGTCCGACGACTGACGACCCGCTGACCGTTGACCGTTGACCCGCTGACCGTTGACCGTTGACCTACTGACCGCTGACCGTTGACCGAAAAAAAAAATAATAAAATAAAATAAAAGGGGAAAAGAATGTGTTTCTTTTTCAATTAAGTCGATGTGGGTTATAAGTAATCCCTTATTTTTTATCTGCATTTGTTGCAGGAACAATGCCTCCCTTGAGGTTGCGCACACCTATTCGCGCAGTTACCGATGAACAAAAGGATAGGCTGTCTAAATTGATAGCTGAGCTGACTAATCATTGATGGGAGAGAGGTGACTTAATTGATCATGTCCTTGAAGTCAACGGGAAAATACAACAGGTCATATGGAATGGTCGTCCAATGTCACAGTCAGAGATGGTGCGATTTTTCATAAGCACTCTTCCACCTGAATGGCAAGATGTGTTGAATCGCATATGGGATGTCAACGGAGCTGCTTCCTATAAGAAAATTGTCATGGATTTTGTAAATGAATATTACCGTATTGTTTCAAGGGAAAATATCAAGAAATTGAACAAAAGAGGATTTTTCCCAGTTCGTGTGTTGACTTGGTGTTAGTTGTATTGGTTAATATTTGTTAAGTGTGCTTTGTGGACATATTATGTAATGTTGACTACCTGATTGTTGTTGATGTAACAACCGATATCTTGATTGTATAAATTGAAAGCATTATTGTTTTATTGGATGCCAATTATATGTTGCTTTCTATTACTGCTGGTTGCTATGGGTAATTAGCTGTGGGTAGTTATAGAAGTTTTTGTAACTTCATAGAATTGATTTTGCATATGATAATCATATTAATGATAGTTTTCAGTTAAGATTTTTGGAGGATGATTGGAAACATAGTGACCTTTTGATTCTGAAGCCTTACTTGAAATTATTCATTAATATGATGGGTCTATGTAAATAGGGATGCATAAAAGATAGGCATTAATAATTCGTGCATATTTGTCTGATGTGTTCAGATCAATGGCTTCATCCACAAAGAGCATAGTTGCCGAGCTGAACAAATGTGAAAAGCTCAATGGTGAAAACTATGAAATCTAGCAAATGAAAATCCAGTATGTGCTGGAAGAGCAAGAAGCACTTGAGGCTCTTAACCTGACCATGGTTGAACCTGAAGATGGAACCACTTTGCACAAAGCACAAAAGAGACAAAGAAGCTTTTTCTGCGTGGAAAAGAAAGAACTCTCTAGCTCGCATCACGTTGCTGAGCAGCATGGAAAATGACGGCATGTGAGAGTTTCGGCGTTTCGACAATGCTAAGGAAATGTGGGAGGCATTGGCAGCTAGATTTGGTCACACTTCGGTGACTAGACTGAGACAGCTCACTATCAGGTTTGACTCTTATAAGAAGCCTCATGGTCAGACCATGAAGCAACATCTTAGAAAGATGTCAAACATGATAACTGAGTTGAAAGATGCTGGCCATGTCCTCACAGATGAGCAACAAGTGCAAGCAGTGATTCGTTCCTTGTCTCAGAGTTGGGAGCATATGAAGGTGCACCTGACTCATAATGAAAATATCAAAACCTTCGAGGATGCGATGCGTCATCTTGAGCTGGAAGAGGACCGCCTCCTGGCGTCTAAGCCGGATGCTGAACTATATCATGCTAGTTCTAGCTCAAATGGAGCTTCGGGCTCCAAGCGCAAGCGCCCTAGCTGGTTTGATAAGGGGAAAGGCAAGGAAGAAGCTGGACCTTCAGGGAAGAAACCCAAGTTTAACCAACATGATAGAGGAAAGCGTCCTCGCATGAAGAAGCTTGCAAGGGTAAAATGCTACAACTGTGACAAGAAGGGTCACTATGCTCGAGACTGTCGTGAGCCAAAGAAGGTATGCACCCCTTGTACTAATCAGAACTTTACTCTTGTGTCGAGTTCTGTGTTTTTAACTGAGTCTAATCCTTTGTGGACTATGGACTCAGGAGCGACGGACCATGTAGCAAAGGATAGAGGATCCTTCGTGGAATTCCGACGAGTACCAACTGGAACTATGTGGATCTATGTGGGAAACAACTCCAGAGCTGAAGTGAAAGGAATTGGCACACGCCAACCGAACATGCGTGTGGACGCACTTTGTTCCTTCATGATGTGCTATATGCTCCGGAGATTCGTCGGAATTTAGTGTTTGTTTTAATGTTGGTTAGACTAGGTTTTAATGTGAACTTCTGTAATAGAGGTGTGAATTTGTTTTTGAGTACAAATTACTATGGTTGTGGTTATTTTCTTGATGGTTTTATTGTATTAGATATTGATTATGTTAATGCAAATGTTTATTATTCCCTTATCACATCTTCTAATACCTATGATAATGATGTGAATGTGTGGCATGCTAGGCTTGGTCACATTGGCCAACAACGTATGAATAGACTAGCCAAAGAGAGCTTGTTGGGCAACATTGAAAAAGTCGATTTGCCTATATGTAAGCATTGCCTAGAAGGGAAAACAACACGGAAACCATTTGGGAAAGGGAAAAGAGCTGAATTTCCTCTGCATTTAATCCATACCGATGTCTATGGTCCAATAAATGTGAGAGGAAGGCATGGGCTGTTTATTTCATCACATTTATTGATGATTATACTCGATTCGGATATGTCTATTTGATTTCTCACAAATCTGAAGCAATAAATTGTTTCAAAAGGTTTATGACCTTGGTAAAAAATCAATTAGATAAGAAAATAAAAGCATTGAGATCTGATCGAGGTCGAGAATATTTAACTGATGAGTTCAGAAAATTATGTGATGATAAAGGAATAGAAAGACAGTTGTCTATTCCATATACTCCTCAACAAAATGGTGTTGCAGAGAGAAGAAACAGAACCCTACTAGAAATGGTTAGGTCCATGATGGCGCATGCTAACTTACCTATCACCTTTTGGAGTGATGCGTTGTTAACTGCTGCCTATATACTTAACCGAATGCCTTCCAAATCAGTTGCTTCCACTCCATATGAGTTATGGACAGGTAGAAAATCGGACTTAAGTTTTCTTAAGCCATGGGGTTGTGCTGCCTATACACATGAGTCCTCTCACAAGTTTGGGAAATTGGGTCCCAGAAGAAAGAAGAGTATTTTTATAAGGTACTCGGAACACTCAAAAGGGTATGTGTTCATAGGTGAGCAAGAAAGTGGGAGTATAATTGAGTTTGAATCATGGGATGTCACATTCTTAGAGGATGAATTTCCTAAGAAGGGCGAAATAGGGGAAGATTGTTCCCTATTTGAGACCTTGGATCAGGATAATGATGTTAGTGGAGTTCATCCGAGTGGGAGTAATATGAGAAGTGATGAATTGAATTCAACTCATTCTCAATTGCAACCACATGATGAGACGACATCATCACTACCTAATCCAAGTGGGAGCATGATGGGGACTGATGTGCAAAGTGTACAATCTCCCATACGGCGAACAAGTCGCCAAAGTATTCCCCATCGACGTTTTGACATTGAAGGGGAAACTTTTATGGTTGCTCCACAAGATGAAGATGAGCCAAGAAATATTAATGAGGCTCTGAATTGCCCTAATAAGGAAAAATGGATTAATGCAATTGAAGAGGAAATGGAGTCAATGAAATCAAACCAAGTCTGGGAATTGGTTGATCTTCCAAAAGGACGCATAGCTATTGGGAATAAATGGGTTCTCAAGAAAAAGCGAAAGGCCGATGGCTCGATAGAAAAGCATAAGGCTCGCCTTGTGGCGAAGGGGTATAATCAACAGGAAGGAATTGATTATGAAGATACGTTTTCTCCTGTAGTGAAATTTACCTCAATTCGCATTATTCTAGCAATAGTGGCTAGTTTGGATCTTGAGTTACATCAAATGGATGTAAAGATTGCTTTCCTCAATGGAGAATTAGAGGAAGAAATATACATGGAACAACCTGCTGGTTTCATAGTGAAAGGCCAAGAAGAAAAGGTATGTTGACTTTTGAGGTCGATATATAGCCTTAAGCAGTCATCGAGACAATGGTATATACGTTTTTATAATGCCATAATGGCATATGATTTTACAATGATTGATGAGGATCATTGTGTATATATCAAAAGATCCAAGGATCAATTTGTGATCATATCATTATATGTTGATGATATACTGATTGCCGGAAGCAATATGGAGTTTGTAAATACCGTCAAGAGTTGGTTGTCTTCCAACTTCGAGATGAAGGATATGGGTGAAACCGCATACATTCTTGGAGTTAAGATTTCAAGAGATCGTTCGAAGAGATCATTGTCTCTTTCGTAAGAAACCTATGTAAATAAGGTTCTTGAGCGATTTCGTATGCAAGATTGTAAACCCATAGACACTCCTATTGCGAAGGGTGAATGATTGAGCCATAGACTGTGTCCAGGGACTCCACAAGAGAAGGAACAAATGAAACATGTTCCTTATGCTAGTGCTGTTGGGAGCTTGATGTACGCTATGATGTGTACAAGACCCGACATATGTTTTGCAGTTGGAATGGTGAGTAGATGCCAATCCAATCCAGTCCAAGACATTGGAAAGCCATTAAGAGAATACCGAGGTACTCGAAGGGAACTACTGATTTCAAGTTGAATTACCAAGAAAGGATTTGCGACTTGAAGGCTATTCGGATGCGATTGGGGAGGAGATTTGGATGAAAGGAAATCTACCTCTGGATTTGCATTCTTACTAAGCAATGGCGCCATATCATGGAGTAGTAAGAAGCAAACGTGCATAGCCTTATCCACGATGGAAGCTAAGTTCGTGGCATTATCAGCAGCAGTACAAGAAGGAGTTTGGCTTAAGAGATTCTTGGATCATTTAGGTGTTATTGAGAAAGCTGCAAATCAATTATTGGTTAACAGTGATAGCCAAGCAGCTATAGCGTATACCAAAGATCCAAAATATCATGGCAAGACCAAACATATAGATACCAAGTATAATTTTGTAAAAAATATGGTTGCACGAAAGGATGTGAACTTGCAGTACATATCTACGTATAGAATGGTAGCAGATCCTATGACAAAGCCAATACCTAGAGATGTGTTTTGTGGTCATGTAAAATCTCTAGGATTGCGTAGAGTCTGATGTACTGAATTGTAATTTCCCTGATTTGTTCACATTTATGAAATTTTGTTTTTCATCGATTAATGCCTATGAATCTTTATGCGATCTTTATGCATCTTAATGCTCAGTGCATTACTTTAAGTTAAGAGGAGTATGTCGGACAGATATAAGATTAGTCCACTCACACGGGTAATCGCCTCTGTTTACTATGTGATAAATAGAGATGAGACTGTTTTTAAGTTTATTATCTAGGTGATAATCGAGAGCTCAAACTTAAAACACGTATGTCGCCTTAACTGAGTGTTAAGATGAGGACATAATTCTTACGATATCCGAAAGTAAAATACCCCACATATTTTACTTTATTTGTCTAAGATGCCAGATGTGAGTTCTGATGAATTTTGTGAATGAGTAGATAGGTGAACTCAAGTTAGACATTGGGTATGTCTGAACTATCATATGTACGGTATTGAAAAGTGTAGACATACGCTCCATGGGAAATGAGTTAGTACCGTAATACGTATTTCATACTACGTATGCATGAGACGACCAAGAAGAGTGGCAAAAAGTTTGATCTCAACTTTTATGACGTGTGAGACTCTTGAGGGAAAGAGTTCCTCGAATTTTTAGTCCCCTCATGACTCTTACTTATTCTCAAGATTTCTATTTAGTGTTTGCTATCTTAGAATGTTGCCAATGGTCATGATTTTGATTCGATCTAATGGGACATTTCTAGAAAAGCAAGCTAAACTGAAATTGAGAGTTTGAAGGCAAGAGGAAGATCGATTTTTGGAGAATCATATTGTAGTTTTGTATTCACTGGTCGACCAATTATGATTGTCTTTGTGATAACTGTAATTGTGAATGCAATATATATCATTGTTTAAAAGAGATCAAGATAGATATAAATGTGATCAATCGATCTAGGGTACTGCATACTAAATCTACTCGAAGTGTGATGCCCATTATGAGCTGCTATATATTCCTAACAGATGTATAGCAATGAGCTCTCAAAGTATGCTGGTCGCACGGATTATTCACTAGTATGAATGTTGAAGAGAGGTAAAGAGAATCCTGTTCGGCCCACCTTGTGCGAGTGGGAGATGAAGGCTTTATTATATTGGGCTTAATGCCCTATCCGCCCAAGTTGGGCCCAAAATGCCCGGCCCACGGGAATAGGGCCCGTGGAAAGAGGGAGGTATAAAAGGGAGGAGAGAGAGAGAAAAACATACCGTTTGATTAAGAAAAGAACGTACGCTGTTTTGCGCTCTCTCTCTCTCTCCCATTTTCTTCAAAGCACGAACAGTGAATCACTCGTAGGATTTTTGCTTCCTCGGATCGAATTGCTCAGTTTCTCTTCCTCCATCAACCCCGGTGTTTAATCTGTGGCTAAAAGGTACGCTCGAATCCGTGGTGTGCTTTAGGATCGGTGATGCGTGTTCGTTTTCCCGGGCTTCGCTTCCGCATTGATTTAGGGGTTCGATTTAGGGTCGAATCCGCGTTTTCGGGGATCCGTCATTCCCATCATATATATATATATATATATATATATTAATATCATTTGATGTCTCTCATCCACCTACTATCCTGGTCTAGCTTTTGCATTCAGTATATTTATAAGAAAAATGTGAGGTAGTCATTGGATAATCGTGAATCTTTCAATCTTTAAACCTCATAGTGTTTTATATAAATATTAAACGAAAACACGTACAATTATGTGCTACGACCATTTCCAGTGGATTTTAGAAATAGAGCCACACTCATATGGTTGGTCCAGCCTAAATACTAGCCCAAGTCCCTCAGTCATAAAGGTATACCTCTTACAAAATTTCAAGTGGGACATGACTTTATTTTGTTCCATCATGTGTAACACAGTGATAATCCACGACTCATGGGGAAAAAGGCCTATGAAGACTGAAAAGCAAGTCAAGATTGGTTAGAAATAGAGAAAAGGAATCAATAGCTTAAAAAATTGTTATTACTTTAATAATTGAGTTCAATCAAATTATAAAATTAAATAGCTTTCTGCCAATAATGATATAATTAGACCATTTAAAGGGTGGAAATGAAAAGAAGGTGAAAAGGTGAATGTCTTCATGGTCAAGGTCCTCCACATTACTAGGACAAATTAATTGGAAAAGGTGAACGTCTTCATGGTCAAGGTCCTCGCACCAAGGGAAGATTAGGCCGACTTCTAATTGGAAAAAGGAATATGTGTGATTTGATCAAATCAAAAGTGCAACTCCCTTTCCTCAGTGTGACTTCATCATGAATCAGGAAATAAAATAAAAATAGCATAAAGCTTTTCATCGTTATCCCCCCTTTTGCCATCATAATCAACTCCTTTCTTAGTAGCAGAAATCTCTTCCATCTTCTCCTTTCCTGTTCTAGTTCACACAGCACTAGAATCACCAGCCCTAGTGGGATGAATGCTTTGAATAGGATTAACGAACATAAGTTTGAATGCCTCTTTACTTACAAACCCATACTTAGCCAGTAACCGAGAAATCACTTCCTCACTATCTCTTAAAGCCTTGAGAGTCGCAATAGTTGATCTTAACTAAGAAAGATCTGAGGAGGCTTTTGTATCTTCAACATTGGCAGAGGAGTCGAACAATTCGAAAAACTCAAGGCTTCCTCTGACTCTCGAATGTAATCCCACAATCTGGTTTGATCTCCTTGAACTAGAAGGTTTGGCCTTTGTCTTTGAAGCATATTTTGGAGCCATTGCTTTGAAATAGAGAGAAAGTTTCGATCTTTTACAGAGATGAAGAAGATTAGCCAAAGGTTTTTTACAGAGACACACTCAGAAGAACAAAGGAAGAAAAAGAAAAGTAACTTCCTTTTATTAGAGATGAAACAACGCATTTGAAAGGAAAAATAGAAATTTTTGGAAAAGAAAAATTGTAAAACGGTTTTTGAAAATTACAAAATTTCCAAAAATATTATTTACTTTGCAATAAATTAAATTTGACAATTCGAGATTTTCAAATAAGTCATATAATTTCCAACTTTACCTAATATGATTCCTAAAATATTCTTACCACAAAGAATTTGAAAGTTGATGTACTCAGTAGACTCTGATGAACCCTGTCCTTAATCACTTAAAATAAATGGGTTAATAATACCAAGTTTATTGCAAATAAAATCAAATGCTTTCTTGTCAAAAGGTTTTGTAAAGATATCAGCCAACTGATTTTGTGAATCGACAAATTAAATGTTCACTTTACCACTATTGACATGATCGCGCATGAAATAATGCTTGATTTCAATATGCTTGGCTTTGGAATGTAGAATCAGATTCTTCATCAGGTTAATGGCACTGGTATTGTTGCATTTGATGGTTGTATTTGAGTCATCTACTCCGTAATCCTTCAATTGTTTCATCCAGAGGATTTGTGTGCAACAACTTCCCAAAGTGACATACTCAGCTTCAGCAGTTGATAAGGCAACGATTGATTGCTTTTTGGAGACTAGGAAACATGCATCTTGCCTAATAACCGATAGGTTCCAGAAGTGATATTCCTATCAATCTTGCATCCTGCAAAATCAGCAAGAGAGTATCTAGATAACTCAAACTTTGATCCTTTAGAATACCAGAGTCCTAGAGAGGGATAAAAATTAATATATTTGATTATCCTTTTAATTGCAGAGAGGTGAGACTCTCTAGGGTTTGATTGAAATCTGGCACATATGCATACACTAAAAATGGGGATAAGTACACTAATGGTGCCATAAGTTGTGTACGGCGCTCACTTTGGTGCCAAAAGTTTCCTTCGGATCACTTAAGTGCCAAATTGGAGGAAAAACGCTCACTTTGGTGCCACGAAAGATTTCGGCCTCCGCGAAAGATTCCGGCCAAAATGATTTTTTTTTTTTTTTTTTTTTTTAAAAAAATCGATAAGCCTTTAAATGACGTCGTTTTCAGTCCTCCTTAAGAAAACGACGTCGTTTTGCCGTCCTATGTGGATGGCTTCATGGAAACGACGTTGTTTAGCTCACATGGGCAAGAAATTAGGGTTTTGACGGGGTCGAAGCCGTGGCCGTCGTCGGGGTTGTGGTCAAAGTCGGGGTCGGAGTCGGGGTCGAAGCTGCGGCCACCAAGTGGCCATCATCAAGGTCGGGGTCGGGGTCGGGGTCGGCTACGGCCGTCGAGTGGCCATCGTCGGGGGTCGTGGTCGGGGTTTGAGCCGCGGCCGTCGAGTGGCCATCGTTGCGGTCGGGGTCGAGGTCGGGGTCGGAGCTACGGCCGCCGAGTGGCCATCGTCGGGGTCGGGGTCGGGGTCGAGGTCGGAGCCGCTGCCGTTGAGTGGCCATCGTCGGGGTTGAGGTCGAGGTCGGGGTCGAAGCCGTGGTCACCGAGCGCAAGGACCGTCGAGGATGGCGACGGCCGGAGATTAGGGTTTTGAATTGGGGGAGACACCAAACGGCGTCGTTTTGGTGTTTGGATGCTGACTCAACTCTCCGACGAGCCACGTCGGCGTCAAAAATTAATAAAAAAAAGGCCACGTTGGATTTCCGGCTAATTTTGTCGGAGTTGGCACCAAAATGAGCGTTTTTCAAATTTTTTGGCACTTAAGTGATCCGACGGAAACTTTTGGCACCAAAGTGAGCGCCGTACACAACTTATGGCACCATTAGTGTACTTATCCCCTAAAAATGATATCAGGCCTTGAGGCTGTGAGATATAGCAAAGAGCCAATCATGCTTCTATATAACTTCTGATCAACTTTCTTGCCTTTCCCGTCCTTATCGAGCTTAGAAGAAGAAGAAATAGGAGTCTCTATTTTCTTTGAACTTTCCATCTGAAATTTATTCACTAGTTCTTTGGCATATTTTTCTTGTGTTTGCTTGATTTGCAATCCGAGGAAGAAATTTAGTTCCCCCATCATGCTCATATAAAACTCGTCCTACATCAACTTGGCAAAACTCTTGCAAAGATTTTCATTTGGTATCCAAATATAATCTCATCAACATAGATCTAAACTAATAAAATTTCCTTACATTCTTTTAGAATAAATATAGCATCAACATTACCTTTCTTAAAGCCATTTTGTATAAGGAAAGTTGTTAACCTTTCATACCAAGCACGATGAGCTTACTTAAAACTATATAAGGCCTTCTTCAGTTTGTATACATGATCAGGCTTTCTAGGTTCTTTAAAACCTGGTGGTTGTTCTACAAACACTTTCTCTTTGATGTATCCATTCAAGAAAAGGCTCTTCACATCCATTTGAAAAGGTATGAAACCATGGAAACACGTGTAAGCAAGTAGGAGTTTGATCACTTCTAACCTTGCTACTGGCGCATAAGTTTTGTTCTAGTCGATTCCTTCTTCCTACGAGTAGCCTTTAGTGACCAATCTAGCCTTGTTTCTTCTAACTTTTTCTTGTTCACTGAGCTTGTTTCTATACACCCATTTTGTGCCTATTACGAGATAATCCTTTGGTCTAGGAACTAATTCCCACACTTCATTTATGCAAAATTGTTAAAGTTCCTCCTATATTGCTTGGATCCAATTTTCATCTAATAACGCTTCTTCAGTACTTTTAGGTTCAATCTCTGAGATGAGCACTAAAGTGATGACTACTTCTTTGAGAGTTGATCTAGTTCTTATCTTGTCATTGATGTTTCTGATAATTAAATATTTCGGATGACTTGACTTGTGCTTTCAGTTTCTATTGAACCTATCATAAGAGGTTGTAGGTTTCTCGTTGACTTGCTTGTCAGTCTTTTCTGGTTGCCGAGGCTGTTCATTTGATTTTGATTGCTTGCTGTCTTGTTGCGCTTGAATTCCATCAGAAAACTGCTCTGCTTGATTAGAATATTCAAGAGTTTGAGAGTTCTCATCAAATCTCACATTAATAGACTCTTCCATTGTGTGAGATCTTTTGTTGTAGACTCTAAAAGCCTTACTCGTAGTTGAGTATCCCAAAATATACCTTCATCTAATTTTTCATCAAACTTACTTGGCCAATCATTAGCATTTCTCAAGATAAAACATCTACAACCAAAGATTCTGAAGTATGGAATGATTGGTTTTTTGCCTTTGAAAAGCTTATAAGGGGTCTTTTCTAAAGAGGGTCTAAGAAAAACTCGATTTATGATATAATAGGCTATTGAGATAGCTTATGTCCAAAAATGAGCCGCAACTTTACTTTCTATGAGAAGGGTTCTTGCCGTAGCTTGCAAAGACCTATTTTTCCTCTCTACAACACCATTCTGCTCAAGTGTGTAGGGAGTCGAAAACTGATGCTCAAAACCATTTTCTTCACAGAAGTTTTGAAAGCTCTGATTTTAAAACTCACCCCCATGATCAGTTTTAATGCAAGAAATGGAATATCCTTTTTCGTTTTGAATTTTTTTGGAAAATTTTGAAAGATAGGAAAAGGCTTCATGCTTGTGTGCAAGAAAGAAAACCCAAGTATACCTTGTGTAGTCATCAACCCATTATTACAAGCCAAACCCTTATCTTTTTCTTTCTTCCAAGAAGCCCATTCGTCCTTCCTCCCTCTTGCCCTCTCTCCTATCATTCAGCTTAACCATCCCATTGCCTCTTTCATTTTCTTTAGCACAACATCCTAGCCCACATTTTTCCTCCTCTCAATCCATCCAACCTACTTTAGTTTCTTTTTCCCCTCCACTGCCCTTCTCCTTGAGCCGATTTCCTCTATCCGACATGTCCCCTCTCTGAACTTGATCCTTTCTCAACAGACACCGAAAAATCTTCTCTCCCTCTTTGTCCAAATTGTGCATTTCCATTGCAGCCCTCCACTCATCTTATGCGGACTGCGCCAATTGTAGAATTCTAAACCCGACAAAATTTTTAATCTCTCTCTTTCCATGAAGTGACACCGACTTGCTACTCTAAGGCCATTCCTTGTCACCATTGAAAAGTAACAATTGCAGATGACTTTATCACCTTGGTCACTAGCCACACTTGGGATCTTGTACCACCTTATCCTTCTAAGAAATGAGTTGGTTGTAAAGAGGTTTTTAAGGTCAAGGAAAAATCCGATGGAATTATCAAATGCTTTGAATAATTGCCTTGTTGCATAGGGATTTAAGTGGCAAGCCGAACTAGATTATGACGAGACATTTAGCTTGGTTGTTAAACCCACTACAATTTAGTTTGTTCTCTCTATTGTGATTTCTTCAGGATGGGTCATATGCCAACTAGTTATTAAAAATTTCTTCTTACACAACATCCTTTGTGAGGAAGTGCATTGTGCTAACCTTCCAATTTCTCTCATCTTGAGTTCCCTAATCAAGGGTGCTGTCTATGGAAAGCCATTTGTGGCTTAAAATAGGCTCCATGTGCATGGTTTCATCACTTCATTAGCTTTTAATTATCTTTGGACTTCATTGCAAGTAAAGTTGATCGTTTGCTATTTGTCTATGCTTCCTCTTGGGGTGATCTATATCATTTATTGTATGTTGATGATATACTTGTGACCCTTGATGATCCTAATTTATTATGGTCCTTGACAACTTGGCTCTCATAGGAATTTGTTATGAAGGATTTGGGGCCACTACACTTTTTTCTTGGTGAAGCTAATCACCCCTCTAATGGTACTTTTTTTCTTCTAATATATAACTTAGGCCAAGTATGTCGATAGGTTTTGACGCAAGTTTGACCTCGTTAAAGTTAAGCCCCTTTTTTACTCCCTCGGTTTTGAAGAATTTGTTGTCAACTAACTTTGGTGAGCTTCTTGCTTTTTTGACGTTGTATCAACAAATGGTTGGTGCATTGTAGTGTGTATCTATGACTAAGCCCGATACTAGTTTTACTGTGATCTTGGTTAGTCAATTCACAAATCAACACTGATTACCTCGTCTTCTAGTTGTCAAATGTGTATACTAGTTAGGAGCGTAAAAAATAACCGAACCGAACACATCAAAATATACACTCTCTCACTCTAGAAGTTGTGAATCTCTTGTCAGTGCTACAAGTTTTCTCTGGGTATCTTCTTCCCCGTTGTCATCTGCACCTCCATCACCAAGAACATAACTCTCAATTCCATCCTCATTAGCAGCTTGATCATATTCCATCTCCATCTTTGTCTCGCCGTTGTTGCTCCAACCTCGCATGGCGTTGTTGCCCCACTGTGTCTCCCCTCGCTCATCTCTATTTGCAGCAACCTTAAATGCGTCTCTCTATCTACTCGCACCCACTGGGCTTAGCACAACTAGAGCCTTCCCTCGTTGACAATAATAGCAAGTGACGACAACAACTTGAGATTTGATGCTCACTCTAGGGGTGCTTGACCAAGCACCAGAACTAGGCCTTGACTCGCCTTCGAATTTGGGTTGATCCTATGTCACCAGGTCGGATTGGTCCCAATCTGAGGTTGAAAGGGGAAGAAGAGAGAGATATAGGCACGATCGGGTGGATCTAGGCATTCAGTTTGTGTCGTTGAGCTTAGAGGGCCTGTGAGGTTGCAAGGTCTCCAACAAGAAAGCTCGTCATCTCAATTGGAGCATGAAAAGAGGACAACTCATTGTCTTTTGTGAAGAAAAAGTAGACGAAGTAAGTCAATTTGAAAAGATTCAACCTTTCTTCTTTGGTTCCTAAGAATGGGTAAAAGATGGGAGGAGAGAGTAAAGGAGTTACACAAAGTGGGCTTCATGCAATGAACTGAGAACCGAACTAACTGTCGACTCTTGGTTCGGGTCAAAATACATGCACTTCCATATGGTTCAGTTCAATTCGAGTATTGTGCAAGCTTGACTTGAACTATTAACACCCCTAATACAGGTATGTAGCTAGTGCATCCACCCATGGTTTGCTTCTTAGTGAGCTGCATTCTCGCACTTCATTGATTGCTTATGCGAATGAGGACTAGGCTAAGTGCTTTGATACTTGATGATCCATCTTGGGTTTTTGTGTCTTTCTTAGCACCAATCTTGCTCCATGGAGTGCCAAGAAGCAACCTAGCATGGCCCTTTATAATTTAGAGGTTGAGTATGTTGGGATATAATATGCATAAACGACAGGATCTTGCAATTTACGTCAATGCAAAATCACTAGAGAAATAAATGAGAAAAATAAGGCACCAGAAATTTATGCGGTTCGGTCCGAGTATCGGTACCTACGTCCACGGGGAGAGTCAGCAGCAAATAATCCACTATAATCGGAGTATCAGAGTTTACAATCACTCACACGCTCGTGTTTCCCACACCTAGATTTAACCACAAACCTAAAGTGTTTATAAATAAACAACTCACGGCACAAAATTACTACCCGTTCAAGCTCAAAACCAAATGCCGAAAACAAGAACTCCTTTTCTTGATCGTGTGGGTGGCGTCACTTGACGTTGTGCGGTAGTGGCTCCACGTAGGGTTTCAACAGCAACTCTTCTACGTAGGGTTTCTTTTCCCTTTTATATGCGTGTGCCCAAAGAGGAAACCTTTATTTTATCTTTATTTCCTCTTTTGTAAATCTTTAAGAGTCCAGCGAAACTTTTATGTTACTTGAGAAATCTTTATCAATAAATTCGGTTTAATAAATCGTTATCCAAATTCAAACTCAAGACATTAATTTAACAGAGTCTCGTGCCATAACTCACTATATTGTGAGATAATTTGGATTCGCCATTTACTTTTTAGCTAAGGGTCATCCTTTTTTTTCCCTCTCATCGTATCTTGTGACAACACTACACCTACCTCGCTCACAACCCTGTGTTTCATGCTCGCACCAAACACATCAAGTTGAATATTCACTTTGCTTGAGAGCTAATTGCTTAGGGCAATCTATATGTTTTCTATGGGTCTATACCGGATCAGCTGGCAAACATTTTCACCAAAAGACTACCTAGTATGTGAACGCACTATTGAGATCCAGTCTTTCAATTGTTAGGCATCCAGTCTTTCAATTGTTAGGGGTTTTAATATGTAATTGATATGTTCCATAGGGTTTTTCGTAATGATTTTTCCATATGTAGTTTGCTAAAAGTAATCATTCATACAAATAAATAGCACGTAGCCCTAATTAGGGTCAAATCACCGTAGACATTTTGTCATTATTTGATTCTAAAAATTAACACTTTTCAAGATATCTTATCTCGCTCTGACATTTGTCCGTATTGTATATAAGGAAAAAATAATTGAGAAAAAAAAAGAAAAAAAAGAGAGAATAGGATGCACATGTAATACGTATCCGTGGATAACGTGATTCACGAAAGCAATCAATCGAATAATAAATTCACATAAATAACTTGGCAAGATTTTCTTCCAAGGCGGATGCTAACTTTGACCAAGAAGAGAGAACTGTATTTTAATGACATTATCTTCTGGTTTATATTTTTATTGCAATCAATCGAATAATAAATTCACACAAATAACTTGGCAAGATTTTCTTCCAAGGCGGATGCTAAGGTAACATCATGCCAACTTTCCTGCACATAATTATGTAGGAACAAAATTCAACCGGATTTTCCCATGAGTATTTTATACTAATCAAGGATGAGTACATCAAACTCATACTTCTCATATCAATTTGTAAAGCTTATATTTACTTTCTTTCGATAATTTGCTCTTGACTATATAATTCAGTGTTTCTACGCGTTCATTGCAAGGGTTGCTGAAACAAGTTTGAGAGAAAAATATTCTTCATCATGCTCAGGGACATAATGACGTGGATCATTTAATTTTAAGCCAAGAAAAGAAGAGTAAAGAAACGAAAGACCACGCAACCATGCATCATGCTCAGGGACATAATGAAAAAGGTTGAATATGAATCCTTGGTGATATACTTTCCAAAAAATAATTTAGTTATTAGGGTCAAATATATACAAAATCTTCTAGGTGTTTGAATTTTCGGAAGTAATAATTGAACAAGATATATTTTTTTGTCTGTGAACAAGATGTTGAACAGCAGCACCTATTGAATATAGACGACGTACCCCCAAAGAAAAGTCAAATCAATGGAACAACACCTGATTTTTTTTTTTTTTTTTGGTCAGGAAACAACACCTGTTTAATTGACCGGAAAAAGGTCAATAACTGTATTTCTTTCAGACTTATATATAACACTATAAACTTTTCAGGAAAGCAGTTTATTGAATAATATCTTCATGTGATAACAGAAACAGCTTGGCAAGACTGAAATTGTCCAAATGTTAAATATTCCCATAAGTACGGTCGACAGGTTTGACTCTGACCAAGAAGAGAGAATTCCATATCGATTACAGATAGAATTTGCTATATAAAATATCAATTTTAAGACAGCTCGATAGAACCAAGTTTGACGTTTCCTTTGGTTTATATTTCTATTGCAGATAACTCCGTGCATAATAATCCGATAAAGGTCTTAATCATTCTCCCACGACCGCAGATATAATCTTTAAAAACAATTTGCCAGATTGTCCATGGAATTCAAAGTCTTCAATGGCCGGGAACATGAGAAAGTCAGACCCTAATATCGTGCCAACTTTCGTGCACCTCATCATGCAGGAGAAAATTAATTTCGTCCATGTCGATTATCACCGATTGGACGCGAAGTGTGGAATTCGACTATCGACGTTTCGCCGCCTGTACCTTCCCATGCACTATAAATAAGGCACGCTTAATAGAGTCATGCAAGCTCGAGAAAACAAAATAACAAAATGAAGATGGCAAACTTCACTTTGCACCATCACTTGGCATTTCTCCTCCTCTTTGCAGCTCCTTTGGTAGCTTTTGATATCAGCACTCCTGAAAATTTCCTGCAATGCCTCTCTCTTCACTCCAGAAACGCATCTGCAATCTCTAAACTCGTTTATACTCCAATCAACTCTTCGTACTCTTCTGTCTTGGACATTACCATACAGAACTTGCGCTTCTTGACTCCTTCTGCTCCGAAACCCTCATTCATTGTGACGCCGCTTGACGTCTCTCATGTCCAAGCCACCATCATCTGCTCCCGACAGTACGGACTCCAAATCAGGACCCGAAGTGGTGGTCACGACTATGAAGGCCTTTCGTATCTGTCCGAAGTCCTGTTTGTCATTGTTGACATGGCACATTTCCGATCGATCTCTGTGGATGTGGAGGACAAAACTGCGTGGGTCCAGTCGGGTGCGACGGTTGGCGAGCTTTACTATAGGATCGCTGAGAAGAGCAAAACCCTAGGCTTCCCAGCCGGCATTTGCCCTACAGTTGGCGTCGGGGGGCACTTCAGCGGTGGAGGCTACGGCACGCTAATGCGCAAATATGGCCTTGCTGCCGATAATGTAATTGACGTGCAGTTGGTCAACGCCCAGGGTCGGCTCCTAGATAGAGTATCAATGGGGGAAGATCTCTTCTGGGCGATTCGAGGTGGAGGAGGCGGCAGCTTCGGCGTAGTAGTGTCCTGGAAAGTCAAGCTAGTACCGGTGCCGTCAACCGTGACCGTGTTCACGATCCTGAGGACGTTGGAACAAAATGCGACGAAGCTCGTACACCAGTGGCAACTTGTCGCGAACAAGCTCCCCAACGACCTGTTCGTACGGCTGATCTTGCAGAGCTACAACTCCGGCCCCAACGGGACGAGGACGATGCAAGCCATTTTCAACACCCTTTACCTTGGTGGGGTCGACTCGCTCCTCGAGGTGACAAGGAGCCGCTTCCCGGAGCTCAACGTCACGAGACAGGACTGCACCGAGATGAGCTGGATTGAGTCCGTCCTCTACTTCGAGGGGTTTCCGAGCGGAACACCCTTGGAAGTCTTGCTCAACAGGAGCTCCAACACCAAAACGTTCTTCAAGAACAAATCGGATTATGTGAAGGAGCCAATCCCTGAGAGTGGCTTAGAGGGCATGTGGGAGAGGTTCTTTGAGGAAGATCAAGGGGTGCCTCTAATGATTTGGAACCCCTATGGCGGGAAAATGGCAGAAATTTCTGAATCTGCCATTCCCTTCCCTCACAGAGCTGGGGTTTTGTACAAGATCCAGCACATAACGGCCTGGACCACTGGAGGCAACGAGGTTGCTCCAAAGCATGTGAGTTGGATACGAAGCTTCTACAGTTATATGGCGCAGTATGTGTCGAAATCGCCTCGAGAGGCCTACATCAACTACAGGGATCTCGACATAGGAATGAACAATGTGATAGGCGACACGAGTTATAAGCAAGCCAGCGTTTGGGGAAAGAAATACTTCAAGAACAATTTCGACAGGTTGGTGCGTGTGAAGACTGCCGTTGATCCTGACAACTTTTTCCAGCACGAGCAAAGTATTCCTCCATTTTCATCTTAAAAGAAAAGGAAGAACAGTCGAGTTTCGGTGTGTTCACTGCAATAACGAGATGAAACTTTGTAATCAATGGAACATTTGACCATGTCAATGTTTGAGCTTTAGGGCCATTTGTTAAAAAATATTTAACTATTTAAAATTTTATTTTAAAATTTATATATCGTATACTTACTTATAAAAATAGGATTAATAGTTATTAAAAAGTAAAACGAGAAAAAAAAATTCACTGAATATAATATACGTAATATGGCAAAGAGGCCATTGGTTATTGGTTATTGTTAATTAATGTGGTAACTAAGCAATGGGAAGAGTTATCTACGTAGCGATTAATGGATTCCTATATTAATAGTTAGGTAAACCCTTGCTCTTACCCATGCTTAGCATGGCTTTCTTTTTCTTTTCTTTTTTTCTTTTTTATAATTTAATCAATGTCAAGTATATTTTGCTTCATAACAATAATGAACCGGGTCCTTCAGTTATACTGTTTCTGAAAAAATAGCAGATTTATTTCCTAAAAACTTCCTTCAATTTGTTAATGACATAATGGGATGTACGAAGGGGGAAAACCAACAAACCAAAAACGAAACTAAAAACTAAAGGACAAGCCTGGATACAGTTTATTAATACTTTCTCCAATGCAATGGAAGGAGTAAGAAATGGACAAAAAAACTAAAAAGAAATTTTATTGTTTTATACAATATATTGTTTTCGTTAATCATGAACTTCATAGTTACTAATACTTCTTTAATTGTAGCTTTTTGCTGTTTTTGTAATAAGAGTACGATGACACATGGTTTGATAGAAATCTTTTTCTTGGGAGGAATTCTGACCTCCTAATTCCAAAGAAGGTAGGAGTGAAGTAAATAACTTTTTCCCGGTGCAAAATATGACGTGAATAAGCAACAAGATCTACAACGATTTATTGTCATCTCATTGAGATCATATTTAAGTATGAAATTTGATTATCTTATTGCTTCTTCGCCAATTGCTAGAAAAATAGTATTGACCAATTATTCTTCATGTCTAATTTAGAGTAATCAATCTTAGAGAGAAGGTTAAAATATGCAATGTCAAACTATAGAAGACCAATGATGTGCGCTTTATTTGGACTCTCACAAAAGGACATTGAACCATCATAAAGATTACTTGATATGAACTTGTCGGAAATATTTTTCATTATAAATTAATTACTATTTATAGTGGGCCTAAATGTAAAAGCTACTACCTTCAAATGAATACTTGAATTAAAAAAGGCCATCATTTAACTACATTCTTAGACAGCACTTAGGTGTCACTCTTTTTTGTGGAAAACGCGAGAAAGCCAATCTTTGCAATAAGAATGGGGTTTTCTTGGCATTTAGAATATCATGTGTCATCATCGGAGGCAATGTTTAGGGAAGAGTATGCAAATAAAAAAGAAAATAGAAAGCGCAGTCTTGCCACGTTTCAATTGACCAAGTCACTATCTTTCCAACAACTCTCGTCCAGGTGAGTCCTTTTCTATTACTTTATGCTATTCCGATTTAGAAGGCCTTTTTGAAAATTGTTGGAACCATGCATGATAGCAAGATGTGCCTGAAATAGAAAACTTTTCAGTGCAATATCAACCTACAAGAATGAAATTATTCCCCAGACGTGAACCGTGCGATGCTGGAGAATAAATGATGAAAAGAGTTCCCTTATCCCAAAACAAATAACTACCACGAAAAAATTATGCATTCTTTTGATGTTAAATATAAAAGCATACACTATAAAAAGATTTGGGAAGTCAAATATAATGAATTATTATAAAGGTAACTCATTATTTTGAAGAGATAATAACAAATATATATTCAGGTGAGTAGTAAATATTAGGCCCGCACGTAATGTAAATTTAGCGACATATACTCATACTCAACCCAACCACACCAGGACCCAATTGTTAGCAAATTTTATATCTAAAATATTACCTCTGAAGAATGAGCCATTCCATGGACCTGCTTGTTGAGTTAACGAGACAACTTAGGTGCTTGAATCGGGTCATGGGCTAAGACTTTGTGTGGAGTATGAGCAACATGGGTGAGCGTCACAGGCATTGACGAACAATACCACATGTGTGGGTGGGGCCGGCGCCGGCTACATATGGGGTCGTGAGTGTAGCGGTGAAGTGAAGGTTGATGGACCTTGATCAAGTGACGTATGATGCCCTCGCATTCCTGCTCAGTTCACTTATATTTTCGTCCTCCCAAAAATCTGTTCAACCTTCATAAATTTCCTATCAGCTAAACATATTTCAAAGTTCAAAAATCAAATAAAATCATTTCACATTTAAATTCCCGGAATCACAAAAAAGTACACATGCGATATAATCTTTTGCTCTCTGATTTCAGACCCTGCCTAGTCCTCCCCAATTGAAGATGAGCTCGAAGAAGAGGTCTTTTTCGTGTCTTTGTCCCTAATATGAGTCCGAACAGGAACTTTCCCAAGAAGTTGGGAAATTTTCAATGGAAGTCGTGGGCACGGAAAACTCTGGAGCTGGAGGGTCGGTTTGGTTTGGGAAGCAGATGAAAGTTGACACTAAAAGGGAGTTTCTTGTGGGAAATTGGGTTCGAAAGGACAATAGAGCTTGACATCTCTCTCTCTCTCTCTCTCTCTCTCTCACTGATACTGACACTGGCAAGCGCAGAGCAGAGGATCACGAAATCGAGGACCGTACGGGCAATGGAATTGAAGGGAGATGATTTGTTACTGTTTTAGTGAGGGCGGAGACATGAGTAGATCGCGAGTGAATTCTAGCAGAAGCTGAAGAATCTGGGAGGGGATTCTGGAGGTCTGATGCTGTGGAATGAGGATTTTGGAGTTTAGTTCGGTTGTGTGGAGGCAAGAACAAAAGGAAAATCACAATTGTTGCATGTGTCGTGTGCAAAGCATTGTGACCTGAATCTCAAGAAATCAAATAAAATTTTGTTCCTCCTCTTCTTTACAATCGGCGGTGGTGAGAACCGCCCCGAGAATGCCATGACTTCCATGACCTGGCTTGCAAGGAGGAACAAGTATGGAGCGGCGGTGGTGATGCCCTTTTTGTCGCCCACATAGATTCTCTCAAAATTGCAGGCGATGGAGAGGAGGAGGCCTGCGGCGGCAAAGAGGATGAAAAGGGGCAATACTCGGTTCCTAGGGATGAACATGGTGGGCACCTGGGAGGGGCCGAGGGAGGGGAAGCCAATGAAAGAGGTGACATAGAGAAAGACGTAGACGAGGGGGAGGAAGAGGAAGGAAGTCTTTTTTTTTTTTTTCGGTAAAAGAGGATTAGAAACAAAGAGGTAGGCCAGTCTTTAATGGGTTTCAAATGGATGTCAAATGAAAATAAAAGGGGTCTCGAATGGATTTGTTTTTAACCCATTTTGACCAATGTATAGTTGGCCATTTATTTCTTGGACCCATTTAAACTTGTTTGTAAAATATTAGCCCACTCATTTATGATATGGCCCATCAAACATGAGTTAATGAATAGGTTTGCCACCTGTAATAAATATATATTTTTTGTTCGGTCATAGTAGTAAATATATACTTAGATGGTGATTAAGGGAAGAAATTTATGTGAAGAATGCAACAAATTCTATGTTTACAATATGAAGGAGGCTTTTCTAGTCATCTAGATTCCAATCATGAGAGGTAATTTTTTTTTAAAAAAAGAAAGGATTAATAATAGAAAAATCCCAAATTGTACACTTGTGATAATTTTATCAAAAACTAATTTTTTAACCATAAAAAAATCCCAAATTGTTATACTTATGACATATTTATCCTCTATTAGTTTTCATTAAATTTAACCATCAAATTATTGAGTTGAATAATATTATATATTATTTTGGAGTTTTATCCTACATCTATCACAAGTACTAGTTTGTAGTTTTCCATGATATTTTAATTAATGGAGACTAATGGAGAGTAAATTTATTATAGATGTATCAAGTTGGGATTTTTGGTGATAATAAATTATTTGGGGTAAATTTGTCACAGTTTTATCAATTTGGGGTATTTTATGGTTAAAACATTAATTTGAGGTAAAATTATTGCAAATGTACCCATTTAAAGTTTTTCATGACATTAACCATTTTTTAAAATACTTCTTATCATCCAATCATGATGATCAGATTGAGTTGGAAACAAACATTACCTTTTGCTTCTGAAGGTGTGTTCTTGATCCTATTTTATCAACTCATACCTTGGAGGGCAAAAATATTCCAAGGCAGTTCTGCTCCGTATTGCACTGCCAATTTTGCAGTCATGATTTTCAGGCGTTGATCATCAAATTTGTGACCTGGTCCGAGTACGACATCTACGGGATTCTACCATGCAGAATTCCTGACATTCAATAGAAATATATATATATATATAAAGAAGGCATTTTCAAGAGTTTTGCATGAAAGGCCTAATGGACTTTTAAAGGAGAACAATCATTAAAATAATAGATAGGCCGAATGCAATCCTCACTTTTATTTTGGAAAAAAATGGGCCTCATGTCTTGTTGGATGAGGCTTATGGAAAATTCCCTTTGAATAAACGGACCAAATGTTGAGGCCGATTACAATATTAAAATATTGGGCCTCACCTAATGGGTCCGTTTATTCAATTAGGGACATGGGCAATTCAAGTTCATTATAAAAAGAAGAAGATATATATTTTTTTTCGATCAAAGGAGATATATATCTTGAAAAATATAAGAAATGAGGCTCTCGAATCATGGTACATAAATTCATTAGATTTGTTGATGCCAATGGAATCGGGCCACATTTTAAAATGGGAATAGGGTCAATTTAGTTGTGAAACTTGAGAAGTTAAAGCCCATTTAATGGGTCCGGGTCCGGTCCACTTGAGGGGGCCTTCATCTCGGCCTATGATACGGCTCTGGTGGCTGGCCACATGCCATCAAACAGAGCATGCTTCGGTCGACCACCCATAGAGATTTAGGATTGAAAAAATTGAACAATTGGAATTTAGAGGGATAAGAGAAAACTCGTAAAACCTCTTCCCCATGCCCTCGCCACTGCTGTCGGGAAAAAAAAATTGCCGAGCTGATAATAGCTGAACCAAAAGAGACTGACAAGGTGTGAAGGCCTCTCGCCGATAAGTGATAGCAACAGAGGTGAAATCTAGAGCTAGAACGGCTAAACTGAAGACGTTTCTAATCTCTATCTGACTTTTCTTCGAATGTATGACTACCACGTTGAGGGTGTAAGAATAGAGCAACCGTAGGATAGAGTTACGACCTCTATGATTGAAGAAGAGATTTAGACATTTCAATTAGAACAAATGACGACGAACATGCATCAACAAAGAAAATCCAGCGACCAAGTGTCAACATTATGATGAGATCATCACAACGCCATGTGCTGGGTCACAACTGAGGATCGCAGGATGACATGAGATTTCTGCTATTGCCATCACCTCAAACCTCTTGCAAGCTTCTTAGCCTCCTACTACCACCATGTCACCTTTGCGGAACTTGTTGAATCAGCCAATCTCATTTGGGAGCAGTATTTAACAACATATTCTAATGCTCAATATATTCATATATTTTCAATCCATCTAACAACTTAAGATTTTTGGTTGGATTTTTTTTATCATGGTATTAAAGTCAATGCTATCCCTTTTGTTAAATTCCACGTGCTGTGGTCAAAATTCCATGGGCCGTTGGGTTGTAAATGCTCTATATATTCATATAATATCATTCCATCTAATAGTTTATACTTTTGGATTGAACTTTTTAGCATTGTCTATACATGAGGAAAACTATTTGCTTTGTCGATTGCATGAATTCGCTAAACTGTTGAACGAAGATCAACGAACGACTCCGAGGATTTCGCGATGATGATGCTCGGCAACAATGAAATTGGAATCACTCGACAGAGACATTCAGAGGTCGGTCTGGGTCTTGGACGGGCTCACGCATGCACTGAAGCCCAATTGACGGGTGACTATTGAAGAAAATAGGCTTGATCTCTGGACATTATGGGCTCAAGTGATGAGCAGATTGGACTTGAAAATATGGGCCGTACCCGATGTGTTTGGGTTTTGTTTATTACTTTCTTCTTCTTCTTCTTCTTCTTCTTCTTCTTCTTTTTTGTTATTTATTTGTAATTAATTCGTCCATTCATTTATGAAATAATTCTTAACAAGAAACCGAAGTGCATTCATTTTCTCAAATAAGAATATGAAGTGGATCTTATTTAAAAAAAATACCTAAAATGTCATTATTGTCTCAAATAAAGGCGTGAGGTAGATCTTATTTCAAATAAAAGCCTAAAATAGCTATATTTATTTTAAATAAGAGCTTGATTTTTTGGTTAACAATGACATTTTTGTCATTTACCTTTTATTTGATTTTTTTCCTTTTTCTTTCTTTTTCCCTTTCTTTTCCCAGGAGAGGTCTTTTTTTTTTTTTTTTTGTGTGGTGGTCAGGGAGGGGGGTTGCCCTCATTGGCGATAGGCAAGAGATGGCCCCATCTTGGGGAGCTCACACTCGTGACCACAGTGACGTTAGTCCTCGCCCAAGAGTTGCCTTGCCAGTGGCAGATGAGGGACGGCTCGCCTTGGGGGAGGTCATCCATGTCAACCTTAGGTAAGGTTGACCCTCGCTGAATCTTAGGTAAGGCGGCCCTCGCCAGATCCGGCAAGGGGTGGCCTCACCCATGGTTCAGAAAGGCTTATGGGCCATTGTCGACCCTTACCAATAGCTAGCAAGGGCTCGACCCTTGCCCACGGCCACTGGCCCTCATCGAAGGAAAACAAATAGAAAAATGAAAAGAATAAAAAAATAATTTAAAATTAAAATTGTATTTGAACGAAAATGCCCTTTGATCAGTTGGAATATTTAGCCGACCAGCGACCGGCGAAATTAGGCTCTTAGTTGAAATAACTATAACCACTTTAAGCCTTTATTTGAAACAACCATGGCCACTTCAGGTTTTATTTGAAATATAATCCATTTAGGCCCCTTATTTGAGAAAATGAAGACACTTTGAGCTATTATTTGAAACTTTTTTTTTTTCATTTATTACCTATCTATTGTTTTTTCAAGTGGGGTCAACATTGGCTCATGCGCCTTAAATCATTAGGCACCTGGCCTAGAGCCACAAAGGCCAAGTTCAAACATCGGTGTCTATGCCATGATGTTCAATGGCCATGCCATGGTACATGGCTCCTGTGTCCAAGTCATGGGCAGCGGGGCTTGGCTCCAATGCTTGCTTTCAAGTCCCTAGCGACCATGTCCTAATACCTGCTCTTGTGCCCAAGTCATTAAGACCTTCTTGGGTTCATTGAAGTCGGGCCCAAGCCCCTAGTGCTAGTGCTCGGGTTTGTCGAGGCCGGATCTCTGGCACCAATGCTTGGGTGCCTAGCTCTTGCGTCCAAGTCGCAGGCACTTAGATATGGGTCTATTGATGTCACGCCTCGATTCTTCGAGCGTGTGCCCATCCTTCGGTGGTCGATTAAATAGCGATATTTTAGGACACTTTGCCGACCCATCATTTTAATGCATATGCGAAAGCGAATTACTAATCTCCTGACAATAACAAATGTGTGATAGAAAAGTAGGACATCAAATTTCAAATCAACACATTAATAAAAACCACAAACTGGTTTACAAACAAAGGCCAAGCCTAAGGTCTAATTACAGGAGGTCTATCTCCAAAAGGAACTTCCGAGCTATCCATGCTCCTGATCCTTTTGCCTCAAGCTCCAAGTTCTTCACCCTAGGGACCTAAAAATGTTATCCCAAGATGGGGTGAGATGACGTTTCAGTAAGTTCACCCCCTAAGACCCAATTAAGAAGGAAATACGCCCCAAGGGTTGCCTAAGCACAAGCATAAGCACAAATCAGAGGACTTACCTTTGCCTCAATTCCTTCCTACAAATCAATATAATTTATAATTTCAACGAATCATTTCAGGACATTAAGGCATCAAATCAGATTGAACCATCGATCAATCGACTCAGTCGATTCCATGTCATTAAAACCATCACTTAGTCAATCCATTCCATATTATCTATAAAGTCCGATTATATCAAGGATTGCTCACTTTAAGCTGAAGATAGATAGTATAGCTCGCACTAAGCCGATAAAGTATACTGCTCGTGCTAAGTTGACATATCGAGGCTCTCAGACTGATATAGTATATTGACATTGCTCACTCTAAGCTGATAAATAATATAATTCACTTTAAACTGATAAGGTATACTACTCGCGCTAAGCTGACATATCAGAGCCCTCAGGCTGATATAATATACCAGTATACTGCTCGCGCTAAGCTGACATATCAACCCGTAGATTGATATAGCATACCATCTAGATCATATAACAATTTTACCATTTTTATCATACCTGATAAAAAGAATCGTGTGTGGATACATGTTCAGTCTTAACCAAAATATAATATTTTCCCGTTTAGAAAATCCCACCAATTTCAATGATCCATAAATACATTTTTAGTATTGTAAACCGACGCCCGGTATTTTCTAATTAAATACCGAAATTAATAAATTTTGGGATAAATACCCAAAATCACAAATTACACTTAAATTGCACAAAATATCACTCAATTAATTAAACAAGTCACACCGTTGCAATCAGCATAAAATTCCAGTCATCGCCTATCCCGGTCTAATTTTCGAAAAATAATAATTAATTAAATAATTATGGAAATTAATTAATAAATGCCAATAATTGCAACTTAGGCTGGAAAAGCCTAATTAAAAGCCAAGACAGGCCTAGAAAATTTCTGAACAACTCTAGATAAATATTAGAGCTTATCTAGGATTTAATTACACTACTCTAACTACTTAACATGTAATATTGAATGATTAAATTACTAATTTATTCTAACTATCAACATAATCCATATTTAACTTAAACTAATCAATCCTTAAGCATAATTAATTTCCTAAGCAGGGATTAGTGAGTAAACTCACTGGATTTACGAGCCGGTGAGCCCATGGTGACGGCGGCTAACAAACTCCAAAGCGAGGACACCGATGGGAGCCCGGATTAGGCCGAAATTGGCCACAAAGCCCACAGTGGGGCTATTTGGTTTGGGTTCGAAGGGGGGCTAGTCATGCAGCCGAACGGCAGGGCCGTTCTGCAGTGAGGTGGTGGCTGCGAAGAGAGCTCGGTGGAGACGCAGGCTGACGAGCGGACTGCTCGTGGCTGACTTCGGTAGAGTTTGGCTTCGAGAGAGAGAAGGACGCGGGCCGGACGTGCATGGGCTTCGGTGGTGTTGACGTTGCAGCGAGATGAAGAAATTGTTGACCATGGGCGGTGAAGCTGGCGACGTGTGGCAGTGGGTGAACGATCGGGCAGCTTTGGTGGAGATGGGGTAGAGATGGAGTAGCAGGTTCGGTGGGATGGGGGAGGAACATACAAGGAAAAATGAAAAAGAAAGAGAAGCAGAGGCAGCTAAAGGGGGGTCGACTTCGCTAGCATGTACAAGAGACAAACCGAAGAAGGGAGAGGGGATAAGGCAGTAGGGTTTGTCGGCTGTGAAGGAAAGAAACAAGTGAGAGAGAGAGAGAGAGACGTGCGAAATGGAGGGACCGAAAGAGAGGGAACCAGCTGGCGTTTGAGGAGCCGCGAATGGGAGGAAACGTGCGGAGAGTGAGACCGAAGGTGAGGGAGGGGAAAAATTCAAAGAGAAACATCCTACACTCAAGATTCTTAGTCCCACAAGCTTCCATGCAAATTCCTTTTGTCCCCTAGTACATTCTTGATCAATAAATCCACAAATAGCCAAGTTGATGTCCACAAGTCACAGCCTTCAAACCAGCCTCCGAATTTTACAATTAAAGCTTCAATTCCTTCATCAATTTCCTCGGTTTGATGGCTAATTTTACTACAAAGGAAGTCTGCCCACTTTCTACAATTCCCCTTTGCCACATAGCTCACTAAGGAGGCCAAACATTCACTCAATTTGGCCCATCCGAATTTCCCTTCATTTTCCGAATCGTCCAAATTGATTTTCTTTAAAAATCCCAAACTTGCCAAAAATTCTTCGAAGGATGAGTCAATGCTCCTAAAATAAATCGTGACATGACAGAACTTTCAATTTCTAAAATCGGGTTCAGATTTGCAGTTAATTTCAATCTAATGCAATTTTAACGTGACCTAACTTACCGAGTAGCTTTCTGGAATTTTTAGTGCAATTGACTCGTGATCGATTTGTTTCGAGTCACAACATACATCTTCGACTCATTGGTGACTCTCGGTTGTTGTGAAAATCTCAATGTTTCAATTACGGGCATAGGGTACCAAAAAAAATAGAAAATCGGTTTAGTACCAATTGACGAGAATTTTACAATTAGGTGGAATCACCCACACTTCGATCACACATCTCAGTCGAATCGACCTATCCCTAATCACTGATCGAATTTGACAATGCCGTAATGACCCTTGTAGACTAGCACGGTCGAGTAGTCAATTTCTGGTTGAATTCTCATGTCTATTGCGTTAAAATCCCTTAACGGCTTCATCGGATAGGCTAGTTATCTTGTGAGTGGTCATCTTAGAGAATAGCACTATAGGCGTGTTGATGAAAAGCCTAACTTATCCGATTGAAAGTAGAATTTGATAATCAAGATGTCACAATTGAGGTTGGCCTTGGCCCCACAGAGGCCAAGACATTGGATAAGGTGGTTCTAGAAAGCAATTTATTGAATAATATCTTCATCTAATAACAGAAAAATACTTGGCAAAATTTTCTTTGTTTGGCCAATAAAACTTGGCGAGATTGAAATTGTCTAATTGTTGAACATTCCCATAAGTTGGTCGACAGATTATTTTCTGCGGCGGATGCAAACTTTGAACAAGAAGAGAGAAATGTATTCCAATAGATGACTAATACAACTGAATCCCGTGGCTTTTGCAATGTGAAATATGTCTTAGACATTCTCGAACTTTGACGTTTTCTTTGGTTTACATTTCTATTGCAGATGGACCACTGGCATAATTTTCCAAAAAAGATTTAAATCATTTTCTCACGACATCAAAAATAATCTTTGTAGTAAATCTTTTGATACGTGATTCATTTCAGATAGCTAGGCCATTTGGTGAAAATATATACAAAAAGAAGATAATTATGAGACATGATAGGTCACCATAGATTGTGATATAAGCTCATAGATCGTGTCAATCATATTTTAAAGGTTTAATACCATTAAAAATCACAAATTATACTCCCATGACACATTTATTCCAAAATAATATTCTTATTACAAAAAATCTCAATCCAATACCCTTAGCCCAAATCTAGCCTATGTTTGTATTCCGTCCAATATTCCATCAAAATGCATATGTTAATTTTCCATGTTGGATCTGTCATTCTCTATGTTAGATTCGTCTTGTAGTCATCTACCATGTGTCTTGACACGTATACATTTTAAGGGAACATTAGACAAAATGCTAATGAAGGATAGGCTTGGATTAAGGATACCGGATTGGAATTCTTCAAGGGATGGAAACTAATTTGGAGTAAATGTCATTTGTTCTGTCTAACTATATCTTTAACTATAGTTTATTCGGTGGAAAAATATGTTTCCAAAAGCGGTGCTATTCATGCATGTTGGACGGATAAGGAAAATCAATATAGCGTCTTTTTAGTCTGTGTGCTAAAAGCCGTAGTTATGCTATGAAGAGTCCGACAGCCACAGCACCTTGATGTTGAATAGCAAATTTCTGAAAGATGATATGCACCTCGCTATAATTATGTAGGTGCCCATTATAAAAGCCGCAACATTTCATAGTTGAAGCAGCTTTCTAGAGCACTAGACCAGACAGTGCCCCAATGCATGATACATTTTTTTGACACGAAAAATTTGACAAGCTTATGGCTATTATTGATGCATACAAGCTCATTTCATAAGGGCAAAATTTTGTTAAAGTATGTGAACATGATAGTCAACAATTTGAAGGAAACCGATAACTCATTAATAAAGTCATCAACAACAAATAGTGCAATGACTATCGACATTTGCCTTCACCAATCGATAGCTTGAAGGAGATCGACAACTCACTGATAAATTCATGGACAACAAATAATTGCAAAATTCGCGGAGTGTTGACGCAGTGTTGTTAATGAACAAAACAAATGATTGTGAATACATCCGTCTATGACGAAGATGGCGCATTGACACGAACACGGGATTGCTAGCTAGTTATGCCTATGATCTCGAGATTTGTAACTTCTTATGGATAATCGTTGCTGATAAATATTTGTATTGTGTCTAATATTTGTAACTTCTTATAAACATCTGTCAAATAGTACTAAGAAGTTATTAGTGAATTTAAAATCTACCACCGCTTATATACAAGTGCTGATGGATGAATATAAAAGCTCACATTGTAATCATCGTAGAAAAACACAATAAATATCAAAACATCTGTTCTTCTACTTTTACTTTCATCTCTAATTTCCTGCGCATTTACTCTTCCAACACTTTAAATTCTCGCACCCATCACCTTTCTCACAGCCTCAGAATTCAAGCAACCTGCATTTCAATTCCTTTACATTGACGCCATCTACTTTCGTATCCAACATCAACGAAGGAGCCCTTTCCTCGACATTCGCCCTATCGATTCATTTGTTGAGATTTTTTTCCTTTTTGGTGAAACCCGTTGCTGAATGAATAGGAGAAACTTCTCACACCATTCGCGATCAAATGAATCAATTGTTTACTTTTCTGGAGATAGAAAGTCAAACCGCACACATTCGTATAAACTTCCACGCACGTCGTTATCTAGAACCAAAATCAACTAATTTCGTCCATACGTTTATCACCAATTGGAAGAGAAGTGTGAAACAAAAAGTCCACTTTCGACGTTCGTGCCATCGCATGCACTATAAATAAGACACCCTTCGTATAGGTGATAATGCAAGCCGAAAAGAACGAAACAACAAATTAAGATGCAAACCTTCACCATGCATCATCACTTGGCATGTTTCCTGCTCTTTTCAGCTCCTTTAGTAGCTTTTGTTATGAGCAGTCCTGAGAATTTCCTGCAATGCCTCTCTCTTCACTCCGAAAACGCAACGGCAATCTCTAAACTCGTTTATACTCCAATCAACTCCTCATATTCTTCCGTCTTGGACATTACCATACAGAACCTGCGCTTCTTGACTCCTTCCGCTCCGAAACCATTACTCATCGTGACACCGCTCCATGTCTCCCATGTCCAAGCCGCCATCACCTGCTCCCAGCGGTATGGACTGCAAATGAGGATCCGAAGTGGTGGTCACGACTATGAGGGTCTTTCGTACTTGTCCAAAGTCCTGTTTGTCATCATTGACATGGTGAATCTCCGGTCGATCGCTGTGGATGTGGAGGACAAAACAGCGTGGGTCCAATCGGGTGCAACGGTTGGCGAGCTCTACTATAGGATTGCCGAGAAGAGCAAAACCCTAGGCTTCCCGGCTGGTGTCTGCCCCACGGTCGGCGTCGGTGGGCACTTCAGCGGTGGAGGCTATGGCACGATGCTGCGCAAATACGGCCTTGCTGTTGATAACGTAATCGATGCCCAATTGGACAACGCACAAGGTCGGCTCCTGGATAGAGAATCCATGGGGGAAGATCTCTTTTGGGCTATCCGAGGTGGAGGCGGTGGCAGCTTCGGTGTCGTAGTGTCCTGGAAAGTCAAGCTGGTCCCGGTACCATCGACCGTGACCGTGTTCACGCTCTTGAGGACGTTGGAGCAGCATGCGACCAAGCTCGTGCACCAGTGGCAACTTATCGGGAACGAGCTCCCCAACGACCTATTCATGCGGGTGATCTTGCAGAGTTCCAACTCTGGCCCCAACGGGACGAGGACGATGGAAGCGTCGTTTAACACTCTTTACCTTGGTGGGGTCGACGCGCTCCTCGAGGTGACGAGGAGCAGCTTCCCGGAACTGAATGTCACGAGACAGGACTGCACCGAGATGAGCTGGATCGAGTCGATCCTCTACTTCGCGGGGTTTAGTGGAGAGCCCTTGGAAGTCTTGTTGAACAGGAGCTCCAACACCAAATTATACTTCAAGCACAAGTCGGATTATGTGAAGGAGCCGATCCCTAAGAGTGGCTTAGAGGGGATGTGGGAGAGGTTCTTTGAGGAAGATGTAGGGGTGGCTCAAATGATTTGGAACCACTACGGCGGGAGAATGAGCGAGATTTCAGAATCCGCCCTTCCCTTCCCTCACAGAGCTGGGGTTCTGTACAAGATCCAGCACTTAACGTCATGGACCGATGGAGGCGACGAGGTTGCTTCAAAGCACGTGAGTTGGATACGAAGCTTCTACAGTTATATGGCGCCGTATGTGTCGAAATCTCCTCGAGAGGCCTATATCAACTACAGGGATCTGGACATAGGAACGAACAACGTGAAAGGCGACACGGGTTATAAGCAAGCGAGCGCTTGGGGAAAGAAATACTTCAAGAACAATTTCGACAGGTTGGTGCGTGTGAAGACCGCGGTCGATCCGGGCAACTTTTTCCGACATGAGCAAAGTATTCCTCCGTTTTCATTTTAATTTCAGTGTATCCCTTGCAGTAACAAGATGATACTTTGTAATAAGTGGAACATTTGACAGTGTCCATGTTTGAACTTTGTGTGGATTTTCTTATGGTGCTTCACATGAGCATTATCGTGTTCGGGGCTATTTATTAAGGGTCTCATTAATAACTGTCTTTAGGACACTAGTTATGACAAATTCCATGCACATAATTTTTTTTTATAAATATTCACGTATTTTGAATTTGAAATTTCCAAAACATATTTAATGAGATCAACTAAACACGCACTCAAAGGGCACTAGTTAACATTTTCCATAAGATCTTGACCAAAAAAAAAAAAAAAAACATTTTCCATAAGATATTTTGACCAACGATTTTTCCATTGTCAATGTCCAAATGACTCCGCTCTCTAAGAATTTAAAAGGTCTCGATGCCCGTAACAGTACTTTTTTTGGGGTCTGAACCCGTAACAGTACTTAGATTTCTTGAAATTGCATGAAAATTTTAACGTCTCTTAACTATGGTAAATAATGAATCTTTTATGGCTTAAGATGGTTAGTACGATATTGATTTCATAGACCTAGGGGTGTGCAAAATACTCGGGAACCGCCCGGACCGCCTGGAACCGCACTAGAACCGCCCGGAACGGGCGGTTCTTGAGGGAACCAGTCCGATTCCCGGGTCCAATTGTTGAGAACCGGTGGGAACCGGTCCGGTTCCCGGTTCCGTGGGCAGATCCGCCCGCCCGCCCACCCGGACCGGACCGGTACCTATTTATACTTTAAAAAAATACTAAACAAAAGTCGCAAAGCCCTAATTCGCGTCTCTTCTCTCTCTGTTTCTTCCTCAACCTTCGATTCTCTCTGTTTCTTCCTCAATCTTCGATTCTCTCTGTTTCCTCCCTTCGTCTTCGATTCCTCCCCGAGTATCCATGCCGCCGCCGTTGCTCCTCCTCCGCCGCTGTCCATCCCCTCGCGCTGATCGCCACTCGCCACGGCCCCGCTGCTCCTTTGCCTCGTTGTCCGCCCCCTCACTTGCTATTCGGTGTCCACCCCCTCGATCAATCTCTTCGTCTTCGATTCCTCCCGAGCGTCGACGTCGCTGCCGCTCTGCTGCTGCTCCTCCGCCGCTGTCCGCCCCCTCGCGCCACCCGCCATAGCCGTTGGCCCGCTGCTCCTCCGCCTCTGCTGTCCGTCCCCTCTGCTATTGTGCCCTTCATCTTTGATTCTTCCCCGAGTGTCGACGCTGCCGCTGCTGCTCCTCCACCACTGCTGTCCACCCCCTCGCGCCGGTTGCCTCCCACCACAACTGCTGCTCCTCCGCCTCTGCAAGAACTCTCAACTGAGCCCCTTTTCCGTCACTCAACAAGGTACGAAGCCCTAATTCACGTCTCATCTCTTTCGATTTCTTCCTCAGTCTTTGATTCTCTCTCTATTTCTTCCTCAATCTCTTCTCCTCATCTTCGATTCCTCCCCAAGCATCCACGCCGCCGCCGCTGCTCCTCCTCCGCCACTGTCCGCCCCCTCGCGCCGGTCGCCACTCGCCGATTCTCTGGTAGAAAATGTGGCCCCCAAAGATGTTGCGACTTCTGTTGTTGCACCTCCGGAAGTCATGGAAATTGAGTCGACAATGGCATATGTTGGTGAAGATTACAAGGTAGATCCATGAGTCATCTTGAAGGTTTTTTCCCCCATCGCACTTAGTTTTTTTTATCATTCACGTGTAGTTGACTGTTATTTAATGTTGAGCATTCGTCTATTATTCGTCTATTAATTATTGTTTTAGTTTTTGGAGATTGGAATTTGGAATTTTAGAGCTCAAAACTTCTGGACCGGCGGTCCGGGAAACCAAAATTGTTTCGCGTCAAAATCGGTTCCATGGATCCACTCGGGAACTGGACTGGACCGGTGGTTCGGTTCCCGGGTGGATCCATGCAATAAACGGGTGGATCCCGGTTCCAATTTTTCGGAACCGGTCCTTAGCGGGCTGTTCCTGGTTCTAGGTCGGGAACCGCCCGCCCGGACCATGCACACCCCTACATAGACCCGAGTGTATTGCGCCGGTTCAGCCAAAATCTCGGATCCTTGATTTTTCAATTCAGTCCGTCAATATTGAATTCATGAAAACCTCTCATTACAAGTTTTATTATGTAAATGTCACGTATATGGAGTATTGGGTGCTCGAGATAGGGCCCCGAGAATATGATGTAAAAGCATCTTAAGAAGCATGCTCTTCAAGATGAGGAGCATGGTCCTTGCACAAGGGAAGTTGCATGGAAGAACATCAACTTTGTGGTGATGTCTAAGGGCAAAGAGATTGGAAAAATGGTTGAGAAATGCATATACGAGTTGGGAGTAGGAAAAAAAAATGCATCCATAATCATCGCAAATAATGCTAGTTTGAATAATATTACCTTTGATCAATTTAGTCTAATGCCCTTTTGGTACCTTTTATTTGAATTTTAAAAATATTTTGCAGGCAATGTTGATTAATTTTAACCTAAGCTACTAACATGCAAATGGTGGTCATGCTGGTGCACAATCGATAAAATAACGTTCAATAAAAAATGTTAATAAAAATGCATGCCCTAAACATGATTTCTAAATGACATGACACCTAATTTTCATTTTTCTTTTAAAAATGTTAATTATATGCAATCTTAATTTAACTTAATATGCATATGCTGCGTGATATGGGATGAATGACATGGTATTTCTACATGCATGCTCTTTTATGATTTTTTTTATTTTTTATGATGATTCATTTTTTAATGCATATATGCAACCTATGCTAAATAATGATGATATGAGATTAATTATGAATTAACCTATTAACTAACCAAGGAAATGATCTTTTTATTTATTTATAAATAACATAATGTTTTTTTATTGAAAAGAAAGTAACTTAATGGTTTAATGATCATCTTTTAGCATTTTCTTTTTTATTAAAAAAAAATTAAACTATAACTCATATGGCATGCATAACATTTTTTGTTCCTCTTTTTGTTTTACTAAATGAAAATTGACTTAATCTAAAAATATCTAGGTGTGTTGCTTTAATATGAAATGTGTCTGGACCTAAGTACCTAAGTTCTAGATATGACAATATTTTACTAATAAAAAAATTCTAATTAAACCTATTATGCAAATTAATTAATATGTACCTAATATTTTTGGATTCTTTTTTATTGAAATTCGGAATTTAAACAAATTAGACTAACTAAAGTGAATGATATTCTAATTTATTTTAGGAATCAATTTAACTTAAACTATATCTTATCTTAAAAGCTATATAAAGAAATCAAGACATGCCAACATTATTTAAAATTAGTCCTAACAAAAATCACCCATCTAAAATTATAATCCTATAAGTGCAATTCTAATTTACTAACCCTAAAAATATAGTCCTAATTTACTAAACCTAAATGCTCTAATGCAATATTTAGATTTTTATGTACTTTCTGATTTTTTTTATTTTTATTTTTTAGTCTTTCCAAACAAGTAATTATTTTAAAAGAATGAAGATAAGAATTAAAATAACCGAAAAAATAATCCGTTATCTTACAAATTAAATTAACAATTATTTTAACTCTATAATGATTTAGCAATTGAAATGGTATTAAAATTCCTAAAAATTAAAGTACTTAAAAAAATGACCCGACGTCTTACGGGTCAAATTAATAATTACCATAATTTGGGATAAAATACTTGCAGTTAATGCCTATGAGATTTATAAAAGAAAAGCACATCTCAATATTCTAATTTGAACAATAATAACAAAATAAATAAAATAAAGAAAAACAAACTACCTAATTTGCTTTTCTCTTTTTCTTTTGTTTTTTTTTTCTTTTCCCTTTGCTTCCAAAGAGAATCTCGGTAGCTCGTGTAGCTGGTCACCGAGGGGACTAATCGTTGGTCTGGCAAAGGGAACTCTGGCGAAGGCGGATCGGCAGGAACGGGGCGGCACCTGGGTAGCAGGGACAACCAGCGGAACAGGGGTGTCGCGGTGGAGGTTGCGGAGGTGAGGAGCTTCGGCGAGATCCGGCAATTCGGAGTTACTGTCGTCAAGTGCCGCGGCGTCGAGCACGGCGAGAACAGGGAGATCGGCGAGCGGAGTTGGACACGAGCACTGCAAGCGTTCGGGCTCGCGGGTCCCTGGAGGCAAGGCGCAGGCATCGGGTACGACGGGCTTCGGCCACCAAGCGAGCAGGAGGCGAGGTACTGCGGAGGCGAGCTGCTGAGACGGATGAAAGAAGATGGAGATCTGCAGATGAAGAGGACTAAAGAAGGAAGAGTTTTCTTTCTATTCACTTCAATAATAAATCTGTACAATTTTTGTTGTAAATATAATACAAGTTGTGTGAAAAATAAAGGAAATAAATGATCCTACGAATCAATCTATGCCTAGATCTAATATTAATTGATTATGTACACAATTCTAATCTTCCAATCAAATCAATAATCAATTCGGATCCTTGATTGTGCAATCCGGGATTCCGCATATCTTTCAACACTCCCCCTCAAGCTGGTGGTCTGTATATGTCTAAGACACCTAGCTTGCTCAATAGATATGCGTGCTGTCTCTGGCATAGAGGCTTGGTAAAGATATCTGCTGGCTGCTCCATTGTCCCAATTCCTCTTGTCTCAATCACGCCCTCTTGTATCTTTTCTCGAGTGAAATGACAATCAACTTCAATGTGCTTGGTTCTCTCATGTACTATAGGATTTGTTGCAAGTTTTAGAGTTGCATCGTTATCACAATAAAGCCTGGTTGGTCCTTGCACTTCTATCCCGAGATCCTTAAGTAAACCTTGCATCCACACTATTTGACATGTGGTCTTAGCCATAGCTTGATACTCTGCCTCAACTGAAGATAAAGACACAGTGGGTTGCTTCTTGGTCTTCCATGAAAGAAGTGACTCCCCAAATTTAATGCAATATCCTGTGACTGATCTTCGACTTATAGGACATGTTGCATAATCTGCATCATAGTATGCTGTCATCTTCATGTCACATTTCTTTGACAGAAGTATCCCAAGTCCCGGACATTTCTTTAAATATTTCACAATCTTCAAAGCTGCATCGAAATGGGACTGTTTTGGGCTATGCATGAACTGGCTCAATGTCTGTACTGCATAAGAGATGTCCGGCCTCGTCATTGTCAAATATATAAGTTTCCCAACAAGCCTTTGATATCTAGATGGATATTTGAGTATGGGGTCGTCATCTTTGGATATACCTTCATCATAAGCTGCAGAGGTCAATTTAGTGTTATGCTCGATGGGAATTGCTGCTGGTTTACATCCTGATAGCCCTACTTCTGATATAATCTCCAATATGAACTTTCGTTGACTGAGGGAGATTCCTAAATGGGATCGAGCAATTTCGATTCCAAGGAAATATTTAGGTGCTCCTAAGTCCTTAATGTGAAAGGTAGCATGCAAGTATTCCTTGAATTTTTCTATGGCAGCCTTATCATTTCCCATAAGAAGAATATCATCGACATATATCATCAAAAAAATAGATGACATACCTCTGTTCCTTGTGAAAAATGCATAGTCATGTTTTGATTGTTGGAAGCCTGCTTTTGTAAGGGCATTTGCAAATTTTGCATACCATTGTCTGGATGCTTGCTTCAACCCATAAAGGGATTTGCGGAGATGATACACTTTATTCTCCCCCTATCTCCGTAAACCCTGAGGAACATCCATATATATCTCTTCATCTAAATCGCCATGGAGGAAGGCATTATGCACGTCCATTTGATGTAGACTCCAATCATTGATGGCGGCGACGGTAAAAAAAGAGTGGACTATGACATCCTTGGCAACTAGGGAAAATGTCTCGTGGTAGTCAAAACCTTCTCGCTGAGTAAATCCCTTGGCTACCAAGCGTGCCTTGTACCGTTCAATTGATCCATCTGCACGGTATTTAATCTTGTAGACCCATTTGCACCCAATTGGTTTCCGATTAGGTGGCAATGAGACAAGATCCCATGTGTGGTTGTCATTCAGTGCCTTTAACTCTGCTGCCATGGCTTGCTGCCATCTAGGATCAACAACTGCCTTATCATAACTAGATGGTTCATGTTCTTCTGATAGGCGACTAATGCAACATCTATGTTCCTCTGATAGTCTATGAAAGGAAACATAGGAGGAGACATGATATTGAATACCTGGAGAGTTGTGAGTGGCACAGATATAGTCTTTGGTCCACGTCGGAGGTCGAGTGGCTCGACGAGAGCGTCTTGGATGATCTTCATCAGAAGTGGGAATTGTTTCATTGGAGGTGCATGGCGATACATCATGGCCGACTTCTTCCTCAAAATTGCTGGCATCTTCAACTTCCTCTTCTGTCAGGTTTGCTGATGATTGTGGATTCTCCACTGGAGATGATATCCCCCCTGGAATGATTGCAGGGGTGTAAGATGGATTCCTTGATTGAACCGGTGGTATGTAACCATGGTCTAGAGAGAGTGCGTCGTCATATGAGAGACGATGAGGATTAGAAGTGATGTCGAGATTCTCATTTGGTGAACCCCTGTTGGAAAAAGGGAATATGTCTTCATGGAAAGATACATCACGGCTTATAAGGAATTCCTTTGTTGATATATCAAGAACTCGATAGCCCTTCTGCAGATTAGGATAACCCATGAAAATGCACTTTCGAGCACGTGGGCTCAACTTGTCTTGAGAGCCCAATGTTGTAGCATAGCATAGACAACCGAAGATTTTGAGATGTTGTAAATCTGGTTTTCTTCCATAGAGTAGCTCGAATGGTGTTCGTCCATTGAGTATCTTGGTGGGCATACGGTTGATCAAATAAGCTGCTGTGATGACACCATTTCCCCAATAATCATCTGGTACTGAAGCTTGAAACTTCAAGGCACGTGCGACTTCCAAAAGGTGCCGACGCTTGCGCTCAACCACTCCATTCTGTTGTGGTGTATAAGTGCATGAACTCTCATGCTGGATGACATGAGATGAGAAAAGTATGGAGCAATTGTGATTGAAAAATTTTGCTCCATTATCAGTTCGAATTCTCTGGATTGATTTCCCAAACTGATTTTTGGATAAGGCAATAAATGTCTTTAAATAAGAATAAGCCTGATCCTTTGATTGCATTAAGAAAATCCATGTTGCACGAGAATAATCGTCTACTATTGTGAGGAAATAACGTGATCCATCATAATTAACCTTATGATAAGGTCCCCATATATCAACATGTATCAAGGAAATTTTTTTGCTAGCACTAGAATTACTAGATGGAAAAGGAGAACGAGACTTCTTTGTTAGTGGACAAATGGGACATTTAGGATAAGGAAAGGTAGCACTGTGGCCTAATCTCATATGCATAAGAGAATTTTTATCATTCAAGCTCAAATTACACAAGGAGGATTTATTCAATGGAAAGCTGGATAAATCAAAATTACTTGGGAGTCTTGACCAAAAAAATAGTCCTTCTGAAATACTACCCCAGCCCATTAGTCTGCCAGTCGAAAGGGCCTGAAATAAACATGTATCAACATTGAATATTACTCGACATGAATTCTCTTGGCAAATTTTTGACATGGAAATGAGATTGAACTGGAATTCTGGGACATAGAGGACATTTTTAAGAATAATTTGAGGACTGAGGTTAACCGTTCCTGTCACATAAATATGGCTAATATTTCCATTAGGCAATTGTACGGAAATGGGAAAATTCAATTCCTCATTTATTATTGAGAAAAGACTCTTGTCACATATAATATGATCACTTGCCCCTAAGTCAATAATCCATGCTTTTCTTGATATAGAGTTAATCAACTTACGTGTGATACCTGAAAAACTGCCTCCCTTGTCAGAAACATCCAATTTCTGCAGAGCTTGCATCAGTTGCTGATACTGTCCATAGGTAATGGTTTGATCAGAATTTGGGCCGGAAGATCCATTCAATTGGTATGCCGCCGAAATCCTTTTTCCTTTTTCCGCTGGTTTCCCGTGCAGCTTCCAACAACTGTCAATTGAGTGATTAGAACGCTTGCAATACTCACAAAATAATCTACCCTTCCCTTTAAAATTTTGCCCGAAATTTCTGGATGACGTGGCAAAAATCTGTCCGTCGGATCCTTTTGTCGCGAGTTCATCTGGGCCGTCCAATCCTTTTAAAAGATCGGTCCCCTATGGGCCGTCGGATGTGCGCGCTCGATCAGAGCCGTTCACCCCTTCTGTATTATAGGCTCTCGACCCCTCTCCGCGGAACCCTAGTACGTCGCGTCTCTTCTCTGCTAGGGTTTTGTGGTTTCCGTCTCTTCGCTCCCCGTGGACTGCAAGAGCGATACTCTCGCCACTCTTCGCGTTCTCTGGTGATGCGAATCGCTGGCTTTCCTCTTGTATTGCCAGTTGATAAATTCGCTCGATTGATGGCATGGGATCCATAGCCAAGATCTGCGAGCGAAAGGTAAGAAAGTTGTCGTTTAAAATGAGCAAAAAATGCGTTGCTTTCTCCCTGTCTTTGATGGATTTGTACTGTCGGGGTGTGGATTCGGGGCCCTCGAGTTTTTCTTCTGCTGCTTCGAGGCTGTTCCATAATGACAATAGCTTGTTGAAGCAAGCCGTGACCGTCGAATTCCCCTGTTTTAAATCATTGAGTTCCTGCATGAGGGTGAATATTTTCGCTTGATCCAACCTCCCGTACATCTCCTTGATGTTATCCCACATCCCTTTGGCGTCTTCTATCGGTGGGAGTCCGGCCGAGACCTCTGTGGAGAGGCAATTGCCGATCCAAGTTCGGATCAGGCGGTTGCTCTTCCTCCAGAGCCAAGCTAGATGCTCGTCGGGGGGAATTAGGATGGTTCCATCGAGAAATCCATCCTTGTCCTTTGTCGCTAGGGCATGCCGGAATTCTTGCGACCACTTGGGATAAGTCTCTGGCCCGGTCAGTTGTTGACTGATTAGTCGCAGCTCTAGCCCGTCGGCTATGGAAACAAACAAGGGATCGCCGGGTTCTGGCCATCCGGCGAAGGCCGCCGCTAGAAAGGGAAGAAAATGGGGCGTATGGTTCGGGTAGGGATTCGTCCCTTGACCCAATTCATTCGACCTGAATGAAAAATCCGCATTCAAAAAGCCCGGGTAGGGATTCGTACCCGTACTCGGTTCACTCGACCCATGCATCCGCTCCACTCCGTTGGTCGGGTTTGCCCCTTCCATGGTTGGTGGACCCTCGTTAGTTTGGACGTGGCTTTGGTGGCCCACGTACCCAGGTGATGAAGAGTTTGGGCTTCACCCAACATAAATTGGATATGGAATCCATTGGAAAGGCTGGCCCGTCATGGGCTGCCCCATAGTAAACTGAGCCTGTGTGGGCCGCCATTGCACGGGCTGAGTTGGAAATAACACTTGCTTCGTTGTTTGAGTTGTAACAGGTGAAGTCGATATCTGAGGAGTGATTCCAGCAGCGGGAATGATCTCTCTAGCAGATTGGTCCTAGTGATGGATGCTTCATCTTGCAGATTCGCCATGGTAAATAAAAATTTTCTGAGCGTGACATTATGCCTGAAAAAGAAACCATTCCTTGCAGGTCAGAACTGGATCAGAAAGTCACGGCAAGGAGAGAAAATTTTAGCGGAAGCGGAAGCTAGGTTCAGATACCATGAAAGAAGATGGAGATCTGCAGATGAAGAGGACTGAAGAATGAAGAGGAGGGTGGAGCGTCGGGGCTTCAGAGTGAGCGGCGCGGGTCCACCTGGCTTGCGACCTGGGTCGCTGATCGGAGGTCACAGCGGTCGGATGGGCGGCGGTGAAGGAGTCGGACACCAGGGATGTGTTGCTTAAGAAGATGAACAGGAACAATTTTCCTTCTTTTTTACTTTTTCCTTTTCTTCTCTCCTCTGCCTTCGTACTCTCTCTCTTTCTTTTCTTTTTACTTTTCACTTCTTTTTTCCCCCTTCAACGAAGAGAACCCTCGAAAAGCCAGCCCCATCGGTTCGGAAACCTCGCCTTCCTTTTTATAGAGGAAAGACTTGAAGTTGATTATTGAAAATCTAGCGATATTCACTCAACTTCTTCAACAAAAGACAGCTCCAAAATCTGACTGTTGAATTCTTTTGAATTCAAATTTCTTTTTTCAAAATTCCTCTAATCAAATATTATTTTCTATTTCTAAAAACTAAATCTAAATTAGGTGTCAAGACTAGAAAAAAAAAAGTTGAATTTTGTTGACAATTGTTATAGACTAATTTATAATGATAATGCAATTGTTGGATCCATGATAAGGTGAAGAATGGTTTAGAGCATTTGTACATATTTTATGAGCAATCTTTGTCTTGGTTTTAGTGATCAAAATTTAGGTGGTCAAAATGTGAGGTCTAGTTGTAGTGTACCTAGTGGATGCAATAACAATAGCAGTGGTGGTAACGACAAGGCTAATATTGATTTCATAAGCCCATTTGAAGGAACTTCTTCGAACTAGGAATCGAGTATAACATGGCCCTTAAAAAATAGACACATGTCCCGATATCACGAAGGAGGTAGACAAATGTTATATTGGAGCAATAGAGGATCTTCGTCTTTGATGCAGGATTTTTGATAGTTTAAGCTCCGTTCGTTTTACGAAAAATGTAACAAAAAATGTTTTCAAGAATCCAATTTCTAGAAAAATATAATTATTTTCGGGTCTTTAGTTGAAACTTGAAAATGAATTAGAAAATATTTTTCGTTATTCGGTTAAAAAAAAAAGACCTTTTTCTCTATGGACTTTTTTTTTCAATAATTTTTTTTATTATTTTATTTTTTAATATCAATTTTAATTATTTTTTAAAAAATCAATTTTTTTCTTCTTATTTTCTTTCTTTTCATCTTCTTCTTTGGCTGGTTGCCAGCCATAGTGATGGTTGATGACCAGCCAAAGGCAAACTCAAGCTTGCCATTGGCTTGCTGGCCTTAGGCCTCAAGCTAGAGGCTCGTGCTCACCGATCTCTAGTGAGCGGCAAGCTGGAGCTTGCCAAAGATCGGTGAGCCTCGAGCTTGCTAGCCTCAGGCCTCACCAGAGGCTCACTCTCGCCATTGGCTTGCTGATTTGGCAAGTGGTGAGCTTGAGCTTGTCGGCCTCAAGCCTCACCAAATTGGTGAGCTAGAGGTTCGCGCTCGTTGTTGGCTCATTGATCTAGTGAGCGGTGGTTGGCGGGTGGTGAGCTCAAGCTCGCCGGCCTTAGGCCTTGTCAAATTGGCGAGCTAAAGGCTTGCGCTTGCCACTAATTCGCCCGTTTGGTGAGGCCTGAGGCTGGCATCAACGAACTTGAGGCTAGCTTGTGGCCATTCACTAATTGTAGCTATGGTTGGCAACTAGTCAAAGAAGAAGGTGGAAAAAAAAATTTTGAAAAAAAAAGAGAAAAAAAAGAAAAAGAAAAAGAAAATAATAAAAATTTTGAATTCTCAATTATTTTCTTTTTCTTTTTTCCCTTTATTTCTTTTCCACCTTCGTCTTCGACCGGTCGCTAGCCACAAGCAGGTAGCTTGCTGGCCTTAGGCCTTGCCAGATCGGTGAGCCATAGCTGATATGAGATAAGAGAGAGTGAGTGAGAAAAATGTTTTCCACAATTAGTTCATTTTTCATGAAATGAATAATGAAAAATTTAGAAAATATTTTCCTTAAAGCCTAGTTCGTTCATATTCTCTTTTTGATATGATTAATTGATGTTGCAGAATTAAGTTAAAATAAATATAAGGTTAACTTTTCCTATAATTATGTTATTGATCGATGGGTTATATGTTACTATAGGACATCATTTACACCCAAACTTATCTAAAATTGAAATGCGAGTGATGTCTACAACTTTAACCTATCAACCAGAAAATTGATTAATATGTTTAAAAAGCACTGCCCTTCTCCTCGCGTGGAAAAAACCTCTCATCATGAAGAGCTCTCCTCTACCATCAATGGTAGTTTTCATTACAAACCCTAATGGTAGTATCCTACCTCACCATTCCCTCTTTACTTCTCTGCCAATTCCCTAACTTAATCGCCCTCCCAAGTCTTTCCGATTACTTCTTATTTATTGTTGTCTGGCCTGGTCCTATTTCTTTGCTCGCTCTGGGTATTTCCGCTTTGGTTATAGCGATGACTTCTCCTTCTGATGGAAGCCATACCTTGTTTTCCTCAATCAAATTGTCGTAAACACTAGTACAGCTCCTCCATCATCCAAATTGACCATCATCTGTTCTTATTCTTCACCAATTTTACTTTGCATGTCTCACTTTTGTGGCCTCACCTTCCGTGATTGCCTTCCCCTTACTATTTCTTCATTTCCTTTGGGGTTAATTTCATGGATACCCACGATCGAGATGAGGATTGGCGCCTGGCTGCTCCATGCAATCGGATGGGCTGCCTCTGGTCTGCACAAGATACCGATGTCTGGGACGAACAACCTTCGCTGGAACAAATCGAGGCATGCAAGAAATTGTTAGTTGGTACAATCCTTTCGAATCCCTCAATTAACTTTATAGCTTTTCAGAGTACTTTAAAGTACGCTTGGCGCATAAAGCATGTTGAAATTTCCCAACATGAAAATGGTATATATGTGGCAACATTCACTTCAGAAAGTGATAAACAGTGTGTATTAGAGGGTGGTCTGTGGTTGTTTTCTCATCATCTAGTAATATTCAAACCTTGGATACCCACTACCCCCTTAAATTGTTATGATTTCTTGACGTGTGCATTTTGGGTCCATGTTCTGGGACTTCCATTGGAATGGTGTACTTCTAATATGCTCTGCAAAGTGGTTAAATGTATAGGAAGGGTGTTGGAAGTCAAGATTGATAATAGGGAGGGTATAACACTTAGAGCTGGCAGAGTTAGGGTTGAAATCGACTTATAGCAACCACTCAAGATGGGACAGCTAATTCGTATCAACGGCAAGACCTTTTGGCTTGATTTTCGATATGAAAGACTCTTGCATTTTTGCTATTCCTGTGGTCGTTTGGGTCACTATGCTATGTACTATCCAGAAATCCCATTTACTGAAGCGAAAATGGAAGGGAAGGAAAATATGGCATTTGGCCAATGGCTTAAAGCAAAAGTTAAAGAGTTCAGTCCATATTGGCTAACCTTTTATGGGGATAAAGTTGACCCTATTGCGACTGCAGAAATTGTTCCTGAAACTCCTCCATTCATGCTGGCTGAGTTCCTTGCTTTACCACCAGCAGACATGACATTAGAGGGATTTCAACCCAGATTAGGTTTGCAACATCAGCCATATGTACATGATGTAGCTCCAAAAGAAGTTAGAATAGAGGACCCTGCAACTAGACCAGCCTTGCTGCACTTACACTTTAGTGAGCCATAATCATCACCTCTCCTACATCACCTTGTTAGCTCCAAGTCTGGCAATAATTTATTCAGCAGTGCTAACAATGGTGCAGCCAAGTGGAAAGGTAAACAGGTGGTACTACCTACTGATACCATAACGATTCTTAGCATGCTGCAATAAGACTCTATCCTCCTTCCCACTCATGAAGTAGTTATGCTTCTGCAATATAGCTGGGCAGTCCCGATGCTACAAAATTTGTCCACTACGGCTTTGACTATCTCTTCGATCAAACAGACAAGCTTCTCTGATCAGACTCAGGGGACAACTTCTCTGAAGAAGAAGAAACATTCCAAAGCATCAACTAAAGCAGGGATTGCAAAAAAACTTAAAAGGTACAACCCATACGATACCCATACCTCTGCAATTGATGATTTTGATGAAACATCACTCTTAGACACTCCTGTCCTTTTGGCTAAAACTGCTAAAAAGTGGGTCGATGTGGCTTATCCCAAAAAGCCACCGCATGAAAAATGAGGCTATTTTGTTGGAACTGTCAAGGACTGGGCTCTCCCCTGACAGTTCAAGCTCTCAAGGCCATTGTGGTCAAAGAGAAGCCCAACCTGGTATTTTTGATGGAAACGAAGAACAGAGAGGAGGTGGTCACAAAAATTCAGCGAAGATTAAAATACTCGCATTCCTATATCATCAATCCTTCCAGAATGGCTGGGGGTTTGGCCTTGTTTTGGCATTCTCATATTAATATAAATGTGGAATATGCTAATCAGAACATGATTGATATAGTATGTTCCGAGACTAGTAAAGGCATCCTGATGAAGCTAACCTGTGTATATGCGCCTGTCAACTTCCACTCTCGCCAACTTCTTTGGATAGCTCTACGTTAGCTCTCCACTATCAACTCCCTACCTTGGTTGTGTGTTGGCGATTTTAATGACATTCTATACCACTGGGAAAAAGTAGGCACCAGATCAGCCGATTTGCATCGTATGCACTATTTCAGAAAGATGATTCATGACTGTTCGCTAATGGATCTAGAGAGTAAAGGTTGTGCTTTTACCTGGATGAATAATTGCCAAGGTGGAGACTTAGTGAAAGAACGGTTGGACAGGGCTCTTTGTAATCTGGATTGGTGACTCACCTTCCCCAAAGCTGAGGTATTTGCTTTCCCTGCTGTCGGCTCTAATCATAGCCCTCTGTTACTATATACATAGGCTAAAAAGACACGACGAAGCAAACCTTTTGTCTTTGAAGCCTATTGGTTACAACACCCGGAATGCCGCAACATCGTCACAACAGCATGGGCCTCAGTTATGCGTGCTGGTAGAAATCTGCCACATAAACTAAGATTAGCCAGCGCCGTATTGCGTAGGTGGAGTTGAGCCCAGTTTTCCAATGCACAGTCACACATTTTAGTTTTGCAACAGCAATTATAGGCCCTGACAAACCAAAACCAAGCTTCCTATGACTAAAGGCAGAATTACAAATAGCATGACAGCAAGATGAGCAATACTGGGCAATGGGGTCTCAATTACATTGGCTAAAATGGGGAGACAAAAACACTCGTTTTTTTCATGCTACCACTATTCAGCGCAGACAGCGAAATAAAATCATCATCCTACAAGACAATCATTAGAATTGGGTAAATGATGAGCACACTCTCAAAGAAGTGACTACGGCCTTCTTTTCTAATCTTTATAGGACATCGGGATACCGGAATTATGGCCCAATTTTGGATCAATGTTCGAGCCTTGTTACACCGAGATGAATGCTTCATTAACTGCTAAACTCACCCTAGAGGAAGTCCATCGAGCCACTTTCCAGATGGGTAAAACAAAAGCCCCAGGCCTCGATGGGTTGAATGGTCTTTTCTACCAATCTCACTGAGATATTATTCACGAAAATCTTTTCCTTTCTATCCAAACCTTTTTCCAAACAGGAACCATGCCCACTGACCTCAATAGAACAATCCTATCCCTTATCCCAAAAGTCCTTAACCCCGAACACCTTGATTAGTTTCGACCTATTAGCCTATGCAACTACGCTTACAAAATCATATCCAAGATCCTTGCTAATAGACTCAAACCCTTCCTTCCCTCACTAATATCTTCAGAACAGAGAGCCTTTGTGGGTGGCCGCTAGATACAGGACAACATCCTAATCGTTCAGGAGGTGTTACATCAAGTTAAAACCATAATCAAAAAGAGGAAATTTCAAGAAATTTTAAAGATAGACATGCAAAAGGCCTACGACAGAGTTGAGTGGGATTTCCTAAAAGACTACCTTCTTAGGTTGGGCTTTCATTCTATTTGGGTAAGGTGGGTAATATAGTGCATCACGACTATTACTATCAATATCAAATTTAATGGAGACCAGCTCAACTATTTCCACCCCACTCGCGACCTACGTCAGGGTGATCCCCTTTCTTCCTATCTATTCATTCTACTGACAAATCTACGATCGACTCTCATACATCAAGCACTTGATATGGGACAACTCAAGGGCATCAAGTTGAACAGGTGGTGTCCCACTCTTTCCCACTTATTCTTTACAGATGATGCTATCTTTTTCTTAGATGGGACTATCCTAGAATGCCAGAATCTATCCAATATTCTAAATCAATACTCTTTTGCTACTGGTCAAGCTATCAATAGAAATAAATCCGATCTTTTTCTTAATAAAGACTATCCTAGTAGTCTAAATGAAAACTTGGCACAACAGTTTCGGATCCCTGTGCTCCAAAAGACTGGTAAGTATCTTGGAGTCCTGTCTGACTGGGGTCATTCCAAGCAAGATATGTTTGCGTGGATTCTAGGGAGAGTGAACTTGAAGTTAGATGGCTGGAAAGAAAGACTCATGTCGAAAGGTGGGAAAGAGATTTTAATAAAAAGTGTTGTTCAAGCTATTCCTCATTATGCAATGTCCATATTTAAGATTCCCGTGTCTTTATGCCGGTCTATCGAACAGAAGATTGCGAGATTTTGGTGGCAAAATGATAGTATAAAGCAGGCATACGTTGGAAGAGTTGGGACTTACTAAAGGAAAGGAAGGAAAACGGGGGTCTTGTATTTAGGGACCTTATTGCATCTAATAAAGCATTGCTAGGCAAACAGGCATGGCGACTACTTCAAAATCCTTTATCTTTATGGAGTTAGTTATTTAAAGAACTCTACTTTCATTCACAGAACAAATGGAATGAAGTTCTTCTTCATCACTTCTTTGATGAAGCAATCACAAAGGAAATACTCAACATCCTGGTGAGACCTAATTATACAGTAGATCGGCTAATTTGGATAGAGAACAGCAATGGCCAATACACAGTGAAGAGTGGCTACCGTTCCATCAAACAAGTAGACATACAACATAATGATAGCCGACCATCCTCATCCTTCCAACTACCTCAAATCCTATGGAAGAATATCTGGAAACTCAAAATCTCACCCAAAATCAAGTACTTTCTTTGGTCCATATGTCAGAATGCTATTCCCACTAAGGCGAATCTCTTTCATTGACACATTAGTGCAGACTCAGCATGCGGTGTGTGTGACAATCAAACACCAGAAACATTGGAGCACCTTTTTCTCTGTCCAGGGACATCAACCATATGGTCTCATCCTTAGGTTAGCATACCTATCCTACCTACTCAAATCAATTGCATGGAATCTTGGCTTGCCGACAAATTTGCAGAAAAACAAAACTCACCAGGTATGGATGTTGTTGCTGCTATCCTCTGGCAAGTTTGGAAAGCACAAAACCGCTTTATCTTCCATCGACAGAAACCAGATCCTCTCTTTGTTGTCAATGCGTCCTGTGCCTCCTCTAGCTTGGTGAAGCATTTGTCCTCCACCACGACAGGCTCAATCCAATCTTTGATCAGTTCTCTATGGCGGCCCCCGACCTTAGTGAACTGCAGATCAACATTGATGGAGCCTTTAAGATTGGTAGTACCTCAGGCTCAACCGCGTACATATGTTGAGATTATACCGGTAGTATGAAAGAAGGTTTTACCTGTGAAGCCGAAGCATCATCCGCATTGCAGATCGAGATCCAAGCTTTGAATATAGCTCTACTACATCTTCTACAGATCGAGAAGTCAGATGAACCCTTGATCATCTCTACGGACTGCCTCGCGGTGGTTGAAGCGATAGTTGACCCACAACAAACGCCTTGGGAAGGAAGAGTGCTGCTCGCTGAAACGGCCGCCTTGCTCCCCTGCTTCTCTCGTCTCCACATTAGGTTTTGCCAACATGAGGCAAATGAACCAGCGGACTGGGCTGCGAAGGCCCATTCTCATGGGTCTTTGTCTTCGCCTGTGGCTTTTCCCCCTCCCCCATTTTGTTTAACTTACTACTTTCTGATGCTTTAAAAGTGGGGTGTATCTCTACTATTACTTGAATGAAATTTCTCGTTCTGATAATAAAAAAAAAACCAGAAAATTGATTAGAGGATATCCTTCGATTAGAGCTCGAGGACAATATAACTCAACATTTTAACTCAAGCCTATCGCTTAAAATGGTATCACAAGTACAATTTTGATTGAATGAGGAAAGAAAAAATTAATGCCATTCCTGTCAGATGGAAAATAAAAGATCTAACATTTCCTCTGGTGTCATTTTCCTATCATTTGTATCAATTAAATGCGCACGTTGCTCTCAAATAATATTCCCAATTGTTGATTAAATTAGAATCATTGTTTAAAAAAAAAAAAATGGTTACTTACATTTAGAAGTGGCAAATGGATGGATTGGATTGAGTTTGGGTGGGACTTGAATGGATTCAACTTGAATCCACCTATTTATCTCATATTGACCCATTTATTTTGTAAACAATTTGGATGGCCATCACCCAACCCAACCCAATCTAGATCCAATCCAAATCCACCCACATAACCTAAAAACAAAGAAAAAGGCATTTAAAAAAATAAATAAACGAAAATAAAACAAATTTGCTAAATTAACATGATAATCTGACCCAAAAAAAAAAAAAAAAAATGTATACACACACACACACAATGGCCAATTGTTCATGTCATTGCCTATTACACTGCTGCTTCTCTCGTTGTCGCCACCCATTTCGCCGATCGCTGACATTGCTTGTCCTCGCTTTTTGCTTCAATCTGCGTCTTCTCTATGTGCGGTGTTTTTCCTTGATCGGAAGCTTCTTTGTCCGGCCTCCCAAAGGCGGTGTCGGTTGCTCCTCTCTTTTATTCTGTTTCAGCGTGGTTCTCTTCTTTGTTTTTTTGGCAATTAGAGGTGTTTCTAGATATGTGCGTGTGGATCTTGATTTCACATTGTAGAGTTATCGCCTTGCCGGTCTTGGTCTGAATCTGATTTGATCATCGGAGGTTGATTCCACGTTTTCTAGCTTATTTTACTAGGGTTTGTTCGTGTCGTCGGGATCCGTGTGAAAAGGCTAATTGACTTTTTTCTCTGGTGCTATTTGGAGGAATCTGTGGTTATAGAGGTTTCTTGGATCTAGATTCTACGATGTAGTCATTTAAATGGTCTTTAAATTTTAATTTAATGTGTAAAATGATTTTTGAACTTCAATTTAATATGTAATGTGATCCATAAATTTTCAATTTATTGAATGTGGTCCTTGGACTTTTGATGCATATTCAATTAAATCCTTAAATAATAAAAAAATTTCAATATTGTACTTCTATTAATTAAAGTTTAGAGACAATATTGAATATTTTTATATAATTTATGGATTAAGTTGAATATATAACATAAATTCATGGAGCACATTGAACAAATTAAAAGTTTATGAACCATGTTGCATATTGAGCTAAATTCACGAATCACATTGAATAAATCAAAAATTCATGGACCATGTTATATATTGAACTAAAATTTTTGGACCATTTGTGTCATTTTCACTTTTGGTTGAAAGACTTTGTAGATTACTAAGAAAGGACAATCTTCTTCTATTTTATTGGTCTTGAGAGAAGCTTGAAGGAAGGAAATGATGAAGACGCCCCATGTATTGCTTCGTGTGAATTCTCGTTGTGGCGGCAGAGGAAAACGAAGCCACTAGGAGGTGCGGGACAAGGAAGAGAGTTGATTAGGAGGAGGATGAAGATGGTTGCTGACGGCCACGGCGGGTGGCGGAGGCGCAATTGGCCATCGACGGAGGGGTGCCGTCGGTAGTGGTTCCCTCTCTTGTTCAACATCATAGTTCTCTGTTTCCTTCTCTTTTTATTTTCTTAATATTTCTTCAGCTAATAACATGTTTAAAGTTTATTGGGTTAGAAATGAGTATTATCTTTAGATCCACTAAGATTGATATATAGTTGGGCTTTGCCTTGGATATTATGATCCCACTTTTTATATTTTAAAATCTTCACACAACCCATATTCGACGCGGTCCATTGAATTTGAGTTAAAAAAATGGGTCCTGAACCAATTTTGCCAGCTCTACATATTAAATAACAATACATGACACTACACCATATTACTACTAGACGGCAAATATGCCTCTCAAATCTTAAAGACACAATCTGACATTACACTTTTTCTTTTCTTCTTCTTTCTTACCACACTCTCACATACATTTGATAAATTATTAAGTAAACTTTATACGTATAGTAAATCAAATTCAAACGGTTAAACTTGACGAAATTCAGTATTTATAATGGTGCACATTTTATTTCGTAAAATATATTAATCCCACGGATAATTCCTTTAACATCCAAAAGAATATCCTTATATACACATGCTCGCTTCTTCTTAGCACGAGAGACGAGTCCGCTTAGATGACTACACATAGTTTCTCAACCTCACGGGCCAGTAAACTCTTCTGCTTGTTGCACGCACATACGCACATTTTAGAGAGAATGCACATTTCACATAGTTTTTCATCCAAAAGATGCGTGAACCGACCTCCCCATTAATATATTTTAGGGTGCAATACCAATATGGCTAACTCGAACATGACACATTTATTAAATGTGTCAAATTGTCTCGACACAAATACGATACGCTTAAAAAAATGGGTCACATGACATAACTGACATGGCTAACACGATTATCAAGTGGTCACTGTGTTCTTGTATCAAGAGAACACAATATGTATAACCCATTTATAACTAGAAGTATGTTAAACACATTTATACATGAGAGTGCGTGTTAATACTTTTAGGAAATTTCAACAAGTCTCCCAATGATATGAGTACAATTTCACTTTATGTTATAGCTCAAGTGTACTATTTAATTTATCTGTTAATATTATGTTGCTTTTGTATGCACATTTCACATTGTTTCTCATTCAAAAGATGTGTGCACCAACCTCCCCATCAATATATTTTAGGCACTTTCTCTTTTTCACTATAAATCGGCCATCCTAAAGCACATCAACCTCCCACCAAGACACTTTAATTTCCCTCTTGTGCTTTGGCTATATCACCATGTCCTATGCTTCACAATCTTCACTCATCTCTTCTCTCCCTGTGACCAGTACTGCGAAAGGTTCGACCACCGATTCCAGCTTCATAATGCCTCGACCTAACCAGACGCAATCATCGAGCATTGACTAAGAGCAAACTCATCTGGTAAATCCATTGGTCTTAGCATTTTATTTTCACCTTTTCTTTCCTTTCTTATCTCGTGAGAAAAAAAGAAAAGAAAATCACATACGTAGTGTTTGCCTCACACGCATTATTTTGTAGGGCATGCGTGACACCTCTAATGAAAATTGGGATGTCTCCTGGGTCATCGGACACAAAGCTTTAGTTAATAGAGAATAAACATAAATTTTTACAAAATCTTTATACAAAATTTTACGTATATTATGGCTAGTAATTACGTAAGTTCTTTCTGATCACCTAGCTCCTGCTGTGGACCCAGTGGCCTCGTCTAGGGCTGGAAATTCGTGTCTTGTCATGTTAATTGTGTTATGTTGCATAGGGTGTAATATCAATATGGTTAATCCGAACATGACAGTTTATTGAAGGTGTCGAACTGCCTCAACACGAATACAATACACTTATAAAACACGACACAACTGACAAGGCTCACACGATTATCAGGCGGTCATTGTGTCCTTGTATCGACAAAACACAATACTATAGCTTGTTTACAACGAGAAGTATGTAAACCACATCTATGTACAAGAACACGTGCTAATACTTTTAGAACATTTCAACAAGTTTCCCGGTAATGTGAGTATAATTTCACTTTACATTATAGCTAAAATGTACTATTTAATTTATCTGTTAATATTATGTTTCTTTTGTACCTTCATATATGTTTTTGTTTTACCTTTTATTATTTTTGACATGTGGGTTATTTTAAATATTTTTTAAGGAAACAAAATTGTTTAGATGTGACAATGAAACATATCTAAATGCACTATTAAAAAATGACACATTAACACGTAAATTTAAATATGTCAATTCATATTTAAATGGTTTAACGGGTGCACTCTCTTAAGATACAATTTTTGCTTTGCCTTAAATGCATTGACCCAAAAAATGACATGAACCATTTATGTCAAAACCAAATTTATTTATAGTTATGTGTCATGTCATATGACTGGGTCGCGTCGAGAATTGCCAATTATATCGCAATGTCTTTGGATTTTTCATTGGCCTATAGGGGATAGAAAGGGAAGAAAATTAAAAAATAAAAATAGCATAACAATGAATCTACAATAAAAACCCAACTTATTAACTCCTGTTAGAACCACTGGGGGTTCACCCCGGTGGCCACCTTTCCAACTTGGAAGGGGGAGGTTGGGGGTTCAAATCCCCACATTCTCAGAGGGGATTGGGATGGAAACGATTTCATTTCAGGAGTGGGTTTCAACTCCCACGCCCTGCAAGGAGGCAAGGGTAAAAGTCTGAGAGTGAGTGTTAGAATAGGATTAGAGTATGACCGACCAAAAAAACTCCCTGTTAGAGTTGACCATTTGAAACAATTTCTACCTGGACCGGCTTGTAAGGTCATATATAATATGTACCTAGTACATATGAGCATAGTATTCGACCAAAAAAGAAAAATATGAGCATGGTAAGCTTTACTAGTATAAAATTGATATAAGAAAATCTTAATCATCTCATACTAAATTACCATATATGACTTCATGAAAAATTATCAATTAACTATTTCATTAATTGTGCTTTTTTTTTTATGCCGAGGATTCGGCCTAGCTCCCACTGCACCGACTTTATCTCGAGGGAGATTAGTCCAACAACCCACCAGCCGAAACTCCCCGCTTAAGTCACGGAATTGCTCTAAGAGTTGTGGTGAACTCTAGGAGTCGAACACCTGACTTGGCGGTCAGGAGCCCAGGCCTTAACCAACATAGCCATGCGTGGGTGGGTTTCATTAATTGTGCTTTTGTCTTTGCTCTTTGGAACTTTTGCTGATTATTTTTTTTTTTTGTATTTCAATAATATTCTAAAATTACATGAGAAAAAGTATCACCTATTTAGTTCAGTCCTACTTAAGTTGTTGTAGTTGTTGTTGTTTTTTTTTTTTTTTGCATTATGACATTGACCTCACTTGTAACGTTGGATTTCCATTTTGCAGGATGATTCCAAGATCGAACATGAAGAAAAAATAAAAGAGCATTATAGGTTTTCTGAAAAATGTGGTGAGCGAGCATGTAGAAAGTTTGATCATTGTCGACATACTTCAGCTGCTAGGAATCAAATCTCTATTCTAAGAAAAGATCAATGCCATTCTACGGAGGCAATGCACACATTTTAGCTCTCTGAATCATGGCAAAGATGATGTTCATGCGATCGCTTTCCAGTTTCGACTTCTTCGGCAAGAAGGTTATTATGTGCCTATAGGTTTGTTTCCCATGAGTTTCAAGTCGGTTGCAATGGTGACATAAAATGTTGTTGTCGATGCATAACAACAGAAGACACACACATATTGTTTTGACTAGTTAAGTGGAAATGCCATTTTTTTTTAAAATATTGTTAAGGATGAATATGATAAAAAATATAAGCTGAATTTTTTCGAATTTTTTTGTTGACTTAAGAATTGGAAATGTTATGACCTTCCGATGGGCATCTGTCAATGCATGTTACATGCGTGGACTTATGCCGCATATTAAGCAATGCATTAATGTTCTGGAGTTATTAAAACGTAAGGTAAGAACTTGGAGGGAGTCTTGTCTAATCGAATCATTCACATTACGAAAATCAAATTGAAAAAACACAGATTTTTTCCTTGATTTTCCCATTTCCTCCATTTGTTCTCCTTTTTAGTTTCATTGCATTTAAATTATGTAAAGTTTGAGTGTGTTCCATCTAAAGTAGACTTTATAATCTAGATTTAAGTCAGAACATATTCACACTTAGAGTTTGCATCTAAACATATTTAGCTTTAAAGTTTGGACATAATTTAAATAAGTTCAGTTTCAACATAAAGTCTATCTTCTAGTTCTTCCAAGTATAATTCATGATGATATCCTTTACACATTCTATCATTTGCATAGCGACTTGTGTATCTTTTGCCTAGTTACTCAATCATTAAATATATTAGTAGTCTTTGATTTATTTCGTCATCTTTAAAACATTATAAGGGATTTCCTTAATAGTGGAAAGAGTTGGGATTGGGAGAGGAGATGAAGTTTGCTAGAGACTAGCCACTAAAATGGTACATATGGTCCATGGCAATTCTCACATATCCAAATTTGTATGAGCTTAGGGATGAGCTCATTAATCTCATATACTCGTGTACATTATTGATGACATATATGATGTCTATGGCACGGTCAATGAGCTAATTCTCTTTAGAGAAGTCATTAGAAGATATACAGTTATAGATATTCCATTTTACCTATTATGTTGCGACTATTACATCAACACAAAAATGTACATTAGACATTTGTATCATGCTGCCAATTTAAATCTTTCTTTCTAAAATATATATATATTCAGATGGGACAATGTGTGTGCTGAGCAGCTTCTGGAGTACATGAAAATATGCTTCAAGGTTCTCAGTGATATCACAAATGATTTTGGCAACATAGAAGTTGGATACAACTCCACGAAATTCTTGAAACATATGATATTAGTATGAAATTATTATTGATAAGAACCTTTGTCCGCAACTATTGCTGACTCCTCTCTCAACTCTTATCTCAACTCTAAATGAGCATCACTTAATTTGATATTCACAATAATTAAACCAAAACTCAACCAGAGGCGCTGAAATTCCTCCATCTTCTATTCTCGAGCGTTACCTAAAAAGTACTTGTTGTTAAAGCTCTAAGGAAAGCGTTCCACATTGGGACTACGCCTTCCGAAAACGTTGTACCTCAGGCGGCCCTCCACCATGTATTCATGTTACCCTATAATTGATATACTGCTAGGACAACTCTTTCCTCCTCATGGCACCTCAGAAGTGCAAAGGCCTTCTCCAAGTCTTGAATCTAGAGCAAGGCATTCTTGGGATCTCCAATACCAGTGAACCTCGGCGGGTTCAACTTCAAGAACTGTTCCACCAACTTGTAAATCGTTCTCTCCCTCTCCACAACTATGTTCCTAGCTGTAATTTCGGTAAGTGCAGTAACGACAGCAACAGCAGTAGTAGCTGTAGTTGTAGCGGTAGCGATAGTGGCGGTGGCTTAATTCTGGGCCTGCTGCCCCATTAGTGCTCCCATCGCTTCAAGCGTCTGCATGATTCCTTTGATCCTAGGATCACCAAGAGCTGCTACCCTAGCATCAACAGGAGGCGGTGTTACACCACTAACGCTAGCTTGAGCTGGCGCTCAACCATGACCTCCTTGGGTACCGACCCTAGTCAGTGTCCTATCTTGAGTAACAAGTCCAATGGTGCGATTTCTAGGAGTCCTTTACTCCTAATCACTTATTTCGTAGGATCTTTAAAGAAAGCTAATTTCCAATTCCGCATAGAATTAGAAGCTAAGCGATCCCCGCAAGTAATTCTACCAAACAGCTAACACAGACATGCACCAGCAGGAAATAAAGGTCATTTATACTAACTATCCCAAAAACTTATCGCACCTTATCACTCCAACTATTGGCCAGCTCTAATACCACTTCGGGTGGGGATGTCACGCCCCGATCCTCGAGCGTGTGCCCATCCCTCGGTGTTCGATTAAATTGCCACGTCCTAGGACGCATCGCCAAACCTTTTATTTTAATGCGCATGCGGAAGCGAATAAACAAATCCCTAGACAACACAAATATGGGATAGAAAAGTAGAGCCAAAATTTTGAAAACCAAAACATACTTTTATACATAGCATACTAGGTTATATATAATAATAGTCTATATTTACAAGTCTACAAAAGACAGAAAGGCTACGAGTCCTCTAGGCGTTCGAACCCTCAATCGAAGACTCCGGGGTCTCTGGCTCTTGGGAATTTAGGTCTACCACTGCACCACCAAGAGAGTCAACCGTACCCTTGCCAAAAGCGATCTCTAGCACCGACATAGGTATATCAGATTCCGGTAGGGTCCTTCTCTGGGTCCATCTCGCCTGCGACGATACCACGATCTGTATTGATGGGGTAACATCTAAGATAGACCCGCATCAACCCAAATAATGGATCTCACGAGTTCGTAGACCCAAGCTCCTTGACCCCCAGGAAGAGGAATCAGAGACCTCTTCGGTGACCTTCTTTGGCTAACAAAAATATTTGGGAGGAACTACCATCTAAGGACCTGAAAATGTTAGCCCACAATGAGGTGAGACGATATCTCAGCAAGTTCACCCCCTAAATTCTGACTAGGAAGGAAATACACCTAAAGGATGCCTATGCACACACAAGATAGAGGACTTACCTCGCCTCAGTTCCTTCCAGCAAGTCAATACAGTCATGATCCCAATCAATCCACTCAAGTCAAATTAAACCATCGATCAATCAGTCAATCAGCTCAATTACATACCAATAGTATTATTTATCAATTCAATACCATATACCAATCCTTTGATACCACCACTACTCACACCATTTGCAATATATGGTCATAGCTCGCTCAAGCTGATAAATATAGAGATTGTGCTCGCACAAGTTGATAAAACTATCTTAGCTCACATAAGCTGATATATATATCTCACTTAGGCTGATAAAATGACCTTAGCTCACACACGCTGATAATGTATACTGCTTTCACAAGCTGACGTGCAAAGGGGCCCACACAAGCTGATAATTCACCACATTGAAAATACCCAATAAAATAATCGTGTGTTGGTACACAGTCGGCCTGAGCAAAAAACACAATATCTTTCTTTTCAAAAATCCCACTAATTATAATGGTCCACAAACACATTTTTGGCGTTAAAAACTGACGCTCGGTATTTTCCAATTAAATACCGAAATTACTCGATTTTAGGATAAATAGCTAAAGTTATAATTTCCACTCAATTTGCACAAATCAACACTCAATTAAATCAACCAAGCATACCATTGCAAAACACGAAATTCCGGTCACTAGCTATCCCGGTATAATTTCCAGAAAATAATAAATAATTAAATAAATACCAAATTTAATTAAATAAATACCAATAAATGCCAAAAATAGAAACTTAGGCCATAAAGGCCTAATTAACTACCGAAACGGGCTTGGAAAATTTCTGAACAAATCTAGATAAATAATAGAACCTATCTAATTGCCAATTAAGCCAATCTAACCACCTAACATGCAATAACGAGTAATTAAATCGCTAATCCGTTCTAACTAACCACCTAAATCATACTTAGCCTAAACTAATCAACCCTTAAGCATAATTAATTCTCTAAGCAAAGTTTAATGAGTAAACTCACTAGTTCTGAAATCTAATGAGTCCACGACGACGGGCAACAAACTCTGAAGCGGCGACACCCAACAAGGCTCGGAAGGGGTTTGAAATGGGCCTTGAAGCCCACGGAGGTTCGCTGGTCTTCGGTTCTGCTAGGTGGGCCGAGAGACTGCTCGAGTGGCCAAGAACGGCTAGGATGAACGGTGACGGTGCAAGGGGGCTAGGTGGTCAACAGCGAGGCTGTACAACAGCAGAGCCAAGCTGGACAGCGATCTAAGGGGCTCAATGGGCTCAAGGGACAGCTTGGGGTCGCGGCTCGAGTGAAATGAATGGTAGATAGGTGCGGGACAAGAGCGGCACGTGCGGGGCTTGCGGGGGGTGCAACAACAACGCGACGGCTTCGGGCGAACGGTTTGGCGGCTAGGGGGGCCGCTTGATTTTCTCTGCAACTTATGAGCTCTCTAAGGTCTGAAAATGGAGAAAGTAGCCTGTTGAAGAAGGAGGTAGTTGGAAGCTTGGAGGGGGCCACTTTGCTTTCAAAGTCTTCTTTCCTATCCCCTTTGTCCCTTGAAGAGGCCCCACTAGCCCTTGGCTGTCTTCCATGGCCATTTTGTAGCCACCAAGCTTCCCTAAGAAGCCATTGAAGTGGTCCAAAAGCCCCCCCATGGCCTACGAATTTGTAACATTTTCCCCCCAAATTTAGTCAAGTTCTTTTCCAATTGAGCCCGAATTGGAGTCCACAAATCTCACCAAGGTGTCCTTGACCAAATTGACATTTTCACTCACCAATAGAACCAACTTGCATCCCAAAAACGCGATAAAAACGGTCCTCTGAATTTTCCGGTCGAAATCAACTTTTTTGTGTTTTCGTCAAAAATCTCGATTTGCAAAAAAATCTTCGGAGGATGAGTTGACACTTCTAAAACGAATCGTGACATGAAAGAACTTTCAATTTCTGAAATCAGATTCAAATTTTTGGTTAATTTCAATCTAGCGCAATTTTAGAGTGACCTAGCATACTAGGTAGCTTTTAGAAATTTTTGGTGCAATCGACCCATGATCGATTTATTTCGAGTCACAATGTACATCTTTGACACATTGGTGACTCTCTATTGTCGTGAATATCTCAATATTTCAAATACGGGCACAGGGTACCAAAATGATAGAAAAATCGGTCTAGTGCCAATCGGCGAGAATTTTGCAATATGGTGGAATCACCCACACTGTGATCACACATCTCAGTCGAATCGTTCTATCTCTGATCTCTGATCGATTTTTAATTGTGCCGTAATGATTTCTATAGATGAGCACGGTCGAGTAGTCGATTCTTAGTCGAATTCTCAAGTTTATTGCGCTAAAATCCCTTAATGGCTTCCCCAGATAGACTAGTTGTTTCATGAGTGATCAGCTTAGAGAATAGAATTATAAGCGCACAATGAAAAGCCCGATTCATTCAATTGAAAACAAAGCCTAAAATTCAGGATGTCACACAGTGGGTATTTCGTCGATTTAAGGCATGGTTTCGTCGCGGGCCCAATGGTGTCTAGGAGGGCCCCTTGGATGGCTTTGACAGACCTGCCGTCAATGACGAGTATGTAGAGGTACTTGACCTTGTGCATGACGCCAATATCATAGTAGATATCGAGGTGCAATAGTTAGCTGAGGGTGAAGAGCCCGCAGCCACAATAGCTGACCCATTAGATGTTGACATCCCTAACGATGTCGTAGTAGACCCGGATCCCAAGTAAGTAGGGTTCGAGGTAGGGTCAGCCTGGTAGCATCTTTTTGGAGTAGGCTTTTGTTTAAAGACTAGTATTGTATATAAACCAGTTTGTTTATGAAAACGTGTTTTGTCAAATTTATTGTTCTGTTTTTCTATCTCATGCTGTTTGTTGTTTGGGGATTGTTTATTATACACTTCCGCATGTGCATAATTGAATGGGTCAGCGACATGTCCTGGGACGTTGCAATTTTATCAACAACCGAGGGATGTGTACGCACTCAAGGTTCGGGGCGTGACAACACGATACGCCGACACGTCATTTCTAAAAAAATAGAGAATTCTAACACGTTGGGACACGCTATATAATAAATAAATATTTTTATATATACATATGATTATTTCAAAAATAAAGAGTACAGTCAACTTGTTTAAATAAATTTATAATTTTTCATGGTGATCATAATTTATTATTATTCAACATTATTCATCTTTTTTTTTTCTTGAATCACCCACCACCCTCTTCCTCCAAAAAAGAAAAGAAGAAAAGACAAATCCCACCCAATTGGACGAGCACCCCATTTAAAACATTTTTTTTGCTCTTCATGGCACCATCATTTTTAATATTCTTTTTCCTACTCTTCCTTGAAAACCCAAACACTAGCTACCTACTATTCCTCCTAGGCGCCTCCTCCTTGCATGGCACCTCATTTTTAATTTTTTTTTCTGCCCTCTTTGGAAACCCAAACTTAGTTGCCTCCTCCTCCTTAGACTCCTCCTCCACGACACCACCCCCAATTTTTTTTTTCTGCCCTTCCTTGGAAACCTAAATCGTAGCCTTCTCCTCCACCTTCTATGCTCCTACTCCTTGCACAGCATCCCCATTCTTTATTTTTTAGAAACCCTTCTTCCTAAAACAAAAAGAGCAACCTTGAAAACTCTCGGAAAATGCCGACTACTCCCTCCTCCTTCATTGCACGATCCTCTTCCTCTCAATCTGTACTCTCTCTTGGTTGCCTCGTTGCAGTAGCTTGCTGCATTGCCTCTGGTCCTCCCTCTTTTGTGATTGTAGCCTTGTCTCCGATCCTTCGTCATAGCCATCTCAGTGCTCGGTTCTCTCTTCCTCCAACCCTTTCTCACCATCGCAGCCTCACTATCGCGGCCTCACCGCTGCGGCCTCGCCTCCACAGCCTTGCTTCCTCTCCCTCGCCCTTGTCTCCACCCTCCATCGCCTTCTACAACAATTCACTCTCCCTTCACGCTTGCAAACCCGCTCCAGAAACCCAGGCTCTTGTGATTCCGGACACGCTCCGACTCGCGTGTCAAGAAGAGTTGACCACGTGTCGGAAAATCGGACACGTGTTGACCGCATGTCCAAGCGTGTCCGAGCATGTCTGAGCGTGTCAGACATGTGGGCACGTGTCCAACATGACACGAAAGGTTCCCGAACGTGTCCGTGCTTCATAGAGTATGGCTTGGAGTTGGTGATGTATTCTCAAGCTATGACTTACTCTAACACCTATTATCTCTAGCCAAACATTTTGTTGCAAAGAGACATACAAGGAATTTAGATAGGAAGGACTGACTATGGATTGATATCAATTAATTTCTTGGATTAGTTTCTAGATATTTGAAGGCAACTGACAACTGTTCAAAATTTATATTCCTGAAATAAAAATGCATTTGGTATGACCCTCAAATTTTCTATGACTTAGAATTTCTTTTAATATTTAAATAATTTTTTTTTCTTTTTTTCTTTTCTTTTTTCTTTTTCTTCTTCTTCTTCTTCTTCCTTTAGCCAATTGCTGGGAAGAAAAGGAAAAATAGAAAAGAAAAAGAAGAAAAGAAAAGAGAAAAAAAGAAGAAAAAAAGAAGAAGAAGATGGTTTGGACTTAATTTTGAAGTTGTTCTTGGGAATAAAGAAGCAACTTTTTTATTTTTTATTTCTTGATTTTGTTTCAAATCTATACCCGGAAACAAAATAGTTACTAAACACACACACACACACATATATATATATATATATATATATATTAGGGAACAAAAGTATAAAGTCATATATTGTTTGTAGGGCTGAGCACGGTTCCCAGGTTACCCGGGAACCGGAACCGGAGGGTCCGGTTCGGTTCCCGGTTCCTAGGGGACCGGTTCCGGTTCCGGTTCCTTTTTTCTAGGAACCGGAACCGAACCGAACCGAACCGCACCGGAACCGGTCCCGAACCGGAACCGAACCGGTTTCGGAACCGAACCGAACCGGTTACTTAGGGCAGAAAAAGCTCGACCTTGGATGTTCTAGTGACTTGTATGTGATGTTCTAGTTGAATTTTGGCTTTGGCCTCTAAATGAAAGTTGTAAAGGATTTCTTGAAGTATAACATACTCAAATTTGGGACAAAAAAAACAAGTATAAGTGGGTGAAATCGTTATTCTTTGGAAAGACTGGATCTGGAGATTTTGGGACCGACCCTTGATGAATGCATGGACTGTAAGGCAACCTTTTGTCGAAATTTCACTTCGGTTTCTTAACAAAAGTTGTAAAGGACATCCTGAGGTACCACATATCAAAAATTTAGAGAAAACAAACAAGAATAGGTAGGTGAAATCGTGGTCCTTTGGAGATGGTTAGATCTGGAATTACGGTACTACGAACAGGGATTTTAACCGTCCATATTTAATTATCTAGGACGAATTTGACTTCAATGTTTTCATGAAGTATCTACCTTATGGTCTTGGCTATCACATAGTCCAATTTCATAATTTTTGAAGGTCATTTGGGTATTTAATCGGAAATGTTTCTAAAACTGTGCAATCTGATGTGTTCGGATCTTGTAAGTTGCAATGCGTGGACTATATCATTTTGTATGAGGTTCTTTTGGAAATGTGTTCTGCATGAAGTATCTCTCTTCATGTCTTCCCTACAACATATTTAAATTTCGTAATTTTTGTAGTTCATTTGCCTATTTAACCAAAAAATTTCAAAAACTGTGCAAGTAGAGAATAAGAAAAGTAAATTGATTTTATCTTTTAATCCAAAACGAATTGGACTACGATTTATTCATGAAACTTGTACCTCTAGATCTTAAATACAACGTGTCCAAATTTCAGAATTTTCTGAGTTCATTTAAGGGTTTAATCGAAATTGTTTTCAAAACTTGTACCTCTAGATATTCTTGTTCTAGTGGTGTTTTATTTCTACTTTTTAGTTTGCTATTTGTTTTGAAATTTCTAATTATATTCTATTATTGTTGTGCAGTGCGAAGTTAATGTATCAAGATAACATGTCAATGAGAAGTTACCGTATAGTATACACGTACATTATAGTTTTTTTTTTTTGGTAACGTGCGCATACGTTATATTTTTTTTTAGTAACGTGCGTGCACGTTATAGTTTTTTTTGGTAACGTGCGCATACGTTATATTTTTTTTGTAACGTGCGCATATGTTATAGTTTTTTTTTTTTTTGGTAACGTGCGTGTACGTTATAGTTTTTTGGTAACGTGCGCGTACGTTATAGTTTTTTTGGTAACGTGCGCATATGTTATAGTTCAAATCTAAAAATAACAAAAAAAAAAGATAAAAAAAAAAAAAGGAACCTGTTGGAACCTGGAACCGACCCTGGAACCTGTGACAGGGTAGGTTCCAGGTTCTCGGTTCCCACGGGTAGGTTCCAGGTTCCTCATTTTGAGGAACCTGTACCTGAGGGTAGGTTCCAGGTTCCAAACGGAACCGAACCGGAACCTGGAACCGCTCACCCCTAATTGTTTGATGTGTTATCAAACGGGCCCTAGATCTTATCCAATTTAGACAACTATGGTAATTGTAATTGATATTGTAAATAAGGATAGGATAGAAGTAAGGTATTCTTAATTTAGATAACCACTTTTACAATCTACAAATATATTTTGTATTCTTCATTATCATTAAGCACCTGTACAATCTACAAATATCTCTTGTAGAGTAAACCCGGGGGCTACGTAAGCGGGAGGACCCACCATACAAATCGGGATCTCTTGCATGGTAATTGCATTGTTTATTATTGAATATATAGAACTTACTCAATTCTATCTTGACATATTTCTTCTCGGTAGCAAAGCTAATTTTGTTTGAAGAAGAGTCTTTTCCTCCCCCGTAGTGGCAGCAACGTCAACCAAGTCGATGTCAAGTCACTCTACAAAATCCACCGCCTGTTGGCGTTGTATCACCACTTTCTATTGCTCATTTTGAAAAATCGCCATCAATTTTCCTACATCTTTGGCCGGTGGAAGTTTCTTCCAGTCATGGGCACCACCCATATGCAAGCTTAACTAAATATCTAGCAGAATGTCTATATCTTTGACCCATTGATGGGCCCACTGATTGATGGAAAACATGGCCAGTCCAAACAATGTCTAGCTTACAAGTGTTAGGGCCTAAACAATGTTTAGGAAGATATTATGATCAACACAATCCGATATTTTCTGAGTGATATGGGTTACATAGTGTTAGGGAAATCCCTTATGATGTTTTGAAGATGACAAAATAAATCAAAGGCTACTAATATGTTTGATGGTTGAGTAATAGACCATGCAGATGATAAAACATATAAATGATATTGTCAAAGTGCGAAGACGACCAAAAGACTGAACGCAACATATGTTCAAAGCATATTATGAAGATTTCCAGACTTCTGTATCAAAGTCTGAAGACTACCAGACTCAAGACTCAAAGTCTGAAGACTGCCAGACTTTAGTGTCAAAGTCTGTTCTACATCAGAAGTCTGCTCACTCTGACAAATTCCAGACTGAACTTGAATGATGAACCAGAAGACAGACTATGCTGAAGCTGAACCAGAAGACAGACTCTATGCTGAAGCTGAACTGGGTACAGACCTTAAAGCTAAATCTGTTCAGAAGCAGATATGTTCAGACCCAGATTGTAAAGTCTACAGACCCAGATTGTAAAGTCTACAGACTCAGACTTTACATCCAGATTCGATGAATCGTAACTCAAGCCCAATCATATAACGGCTAGTGATCTGGTTTGGATTCCACATCAAGATTGATTTGATTGATTCAATCTAATTGATTGATGATTGGATCTTGAAGACAAGAACTTTCTACACGAAGAAGCTTTACTTATGGAAACCAAGATTTCGTTTGTATGGGCGATCGGAATCAATTTGGGATTTTACCTTTGTCACTCAACGGCTACCAAATCTTCTAGATACAGAGCTATCCAATGGGTATATTGGAAGACGATTCTCCGGGATACTGTCCAACGGGTAGTTTGGAAGTGGAGGAGTATTTAAGGAGATCATGGACCGATGAGCAAGTAAGAGACGGAGCGTAGAATTTATAATTCCAAAGTCTGAGTGACTTTTGATGATATACTTGTCTCTTGAGAGCTTAAACGTTTGTAATCGTGAGAGAAATACCAAGAGAGTGACTTAGTGAGATAGTGTGATCTACTACTAAGTGTTTGCACTCAGTTGTAATCTCTTGTTGATTGCATAGTGGAATCCAGCCAAGAAGGCTGTTATCGTGGGAGAGTGGACGTAGGCTTGGATTAAGCCGAACCACTATAAATATTGTGTTCTTATTCTCTTCCCTAACTCCTTTATTTTGTTCATACTAGCACTCTCACATAGGACGCTTCTACGTCGCAGACCCGTCGACATTCCATCGCATGAATATGTTCGCCGCTTGGAAGCTTGCAAGAGACTCTGGCATGGAGTGTGGTCCGGCTTATTTGGCTGTCACTACGAATTAGGGACCGCGTCCCATTTGTTGATTTTTGCTTCCTTTTTTGCCTATATTTAACATTGTAATAACATGTGCGCTGAGAAATAATATGAGAAGAGGTATTCTTACCTCACATCATTATGAATTGAACATTGCCAGGTGGATGTTAAGAATCTATTTATTCTACTCAATCATGAGATTATGCATTCCTCTAAATATCTAATACAATTGTCACTTCATTTCCTCTTGTGAAATTATCACTTCAGTCCCAAATTTATTATATGGATGGCAATTCAGTCATATATCTCGCAATTTTGTTAATTTAGTCCTAAACCATGCTGAATTGAGCATTTTCCTTGCCCTAAATTAGAAAATTTGGTTTTTTCTTGTCTTTTTTTGTTGTAATGACCAAGTATCTAATTTACATGTTTTTAAACCTTCCTCCCCAGTCCCATTTTTTTCTTCTCTGAAATTTGAAGACAAATGCTGACTGGGATTCGAGGAAGATGAAAGAAATATGTCGTGTGTACTCATGGTTTTGAAATTTATTCCTCTAAAAATCTCACCACAAGATTTTTTCTTTTGAACACCCCTCTTTTGAATCCAATTCCCGAACACCACCAAGTCGCAATCACCAAAATGGATGTCTGGATATCACGTCACTTTGAACACTCACGGTGCATATCGACACGGCTTCCATTTGAGCCCCCTGACTTCTGAACATACAAGTCATGTTAAACAAACCTAGAGAAGATTAATCGAGTCAAGATACGAAACAAAGTGGACGTAGGACTTTTCTATTTTTGTTTACCTACTCGAATTCGTAAAAGAAAGTGGCCGTATTTGGCTTTGCTCAAATTTGGACATCCAAAAAAGGAACCAACTTACAATTCATTTCTGATTAATTTTTATTCACGAGCTCAAATTCGAGTCATATTATAATACTCGGAACCATTACAACGTTTCCACCTGAACAAATGTAAAAATTAGTGACAAATGAGTTATATCTATATGCACATGTCAGAAGCATATTTCAGTCTAGCTGTGGTGCGCACACATGTACGTAACATAAATGTGGCTGCGTTTGGATTGGTTTGGGAAATGGACCTTGGGGAAATGCAAAGACCTTTAGCGTAAAAGGTTTTGATGAAATGCAAATTGCATTTAGCAAACAATCCTTTATAAAGCAACTTTGGATTAAGTAGTATTTGGTTTTTAAAATAAAAAAAAAAATTGCAAAGGGCTTTAGCTACAGTTTTTTTTTTTTTTTTTTTTTTTTAAAAGAAAAGAAATCAAACATTTTGCCTGCTCAAGTGAAGGGCTCAAGCTGCCAGTAAGCCAAATCTAGTGTCGACAACCATCGACCAAGGTCGCCAAACCCAAGTGAGGGCCGCCTAGGTCACAAGACCCCATGCAATGTGTGCAACCCAACCGGCCCTCACCAAGGTCGTAAAACCCAAGGCAACAGGGCATGAGGTTGTGCGACCATAGCTTGGGTTGTTGCTCAACATCAAGTGATGGTTGCATGGGTCACATGACCTCGTTGACCCCTCCCTGATCAGATTTGGCCTCATTGGCCTTCACCGGCTACCCTCGGGCAAAGAAGATAAACAATAGCAATGAGGGGCAAAATCGAGAAGCTAAAGAATTGGTGAGGATAGTTTTGGCAAAAAAATCATTTAATCCTTGTTTTAGCATTTCTAAAAATGCTAAAAGCATATGTTGGGTCCCCACCTACCTTGGACTTTTAGCCTTCCTATTGCTAGCACTTGGCTTAAAGTTCATTGGGAATGATTGCTGGATACCTCAAATTTTTCTCAAGGGGCTTTCAAAATGTTGAACCAAATGCATCCCAGCATTTGCAAGGGGCTTTGAGTCCAATGCAAATGCTGAAAGCCCAATGCTAGTTGGAGAAATGCAATTGTGTTTGGTAAAAAAATTTGCAAATGGACTTTGAGTTGAATGTGCATTTGGTAAAAAAAAACTTTCACAATGCTGAAAGTCCAATGCTACTTGGGGAAATGCAATTGTGTTTGGTAAAATAATTTTGCAAATGGACTTTGAGTTGAATGTGCATTTGGTAAAAAAAACTTTCACAATGCTGAAAGTCCAATGCTACTTGGGGAAATGCAATTGTGTTTGGTAAAATAATTTTGCAAATGGACTTTGAGTTGAATGTGCATTTGGTAAAAAAAACTTTCACAATGCTGAAAGTCCAATGCTACTTGGGGAAATGCAATTGTGTTTGGTAAAATAATTTTGCAAATGGACTTTGAGTTGAATGTGCATTTGGTAAAAAAAACTTTCACAATGTTGAAAGCCCAATGCTACTTGGGGAAATGCAATTGTGTTTGGTAAAAAAAATTTGCAAATGGACTTTGAGTTGAATGTGCATTTGGTAAAAAAGTGTGTGTGTGTGTGTGTGTCTGTGTCTTTTTAAAAAAAAATTGAAATAAACCCTTCGTCGGATCGGCAAAGGGCTACGATCGTCGGAGAGCCAGATTTGACACCGGCGGCCGTCGGCTAAGGTCGCCCGAGGTCGGGGGACCCTCGTGAGACCTAGGCAAGGGCCGCCTGCGGCCATGAGACCCAAGCGGCAGTTGCCTGGGTCACACAACCCCTAGGTCAAGCGACCCTCGCCAAGGGTCCCCGACCTCGGGCGACCTCAGCCAATGGCCGCCGGTGCTAGATCTGGCTCGCTGATAATCGTAGCCCTTCATCGGTTCGACAAAAGGCTGCCTCCTCTTTCAACTAAAAAAATAAAATAATGAGGGGCAAAATAAAAAATATGAAGAATTACTGAGGGTAATTTTGGAAATGAAAAAATAATTTCGGCCTTCAACGGAATTCCGAAAGCCCAAAGCTAGTGCCTACTAGCTTTAGGCTTTCAGCAATTTGAAGACAAGTTGAAAGCTGAAAGCTGGTTAAAAAATTGAACCAAACGCATCTACCTCAAATTTTCCTCAACGGGCTTTCAAAATGCTGAACCAAATGCATCCTACATCCCTTTGAAGTAATTTGAACATTTTGTATTGCCTATAAATAGGACATAATGAATAAATGGAATCACCATGAACTAATAGGTGACCACCTCGCATTCTCTCTCATCCCTCTTTTTTGTAGGTCTCTTTCTATACTCATCCATAATGGCCTTGTCAAGAACAACTTTTCTTTCTTACAAGGTCCATTCGCTTCAAAAGGAACTTCTCAAACAGACAAGATTAAGCATCTGCAAAATGCAAATTCTCTCTCCTCAACGAACAAAAAATGGAGTAATTCCTTAGATCAGACATTGGTTTCTATTCCGTTTAAGGATTATATTCACCCAACCGGGAAGAGAAACTTTGTCATCGAGGTCTGTTTTTCCCTTCTTCTCATGAAACTCTTTTAGTTTTGCGCACTGACTATTTAAAAAAAGTTTCGCTCGTTTGTTATCATTTAATCATTAGAATCAACGAAAAACACTTTAATAGGTTCATCTTATATTCAAATCTTGAAAGGACAAAAAAGGGCATGAAATCCTTATTTTTGTGTTTCAGGGTGATATTCGAAGGCGGCATGAGGGAAGCATAGAAGAAGTGAAGCAACTATTCAAGCAAGTAAGGGGAGATTCGCTTGAAAGCTTGGTAATGGTGGATGCTCTCCAACGTCTTGCCGTTGACTACCATTTTGAGGATGAGATTGAGGCACTCTTGGAAAGGCATTTTTTGATCTCCACCTCTCAATCTCATTCTCAAAACATTGATGCTGATAATCTGCATGAAGCAGCACTTCGTTTTCGGCTCTTGAGGCAAGGAGGCTATCCTGTTCCTTCAGGTTAATGAAATCTCCTTCACTTGATATGTTATACAGTTCCTACTCGATGTAATGACTGTTGGGGGAATTCAAAAGAAATTCAGGCAAGGCGTATCAAAGTCGATCTCTCTGTTCTTTCCTTTTACTTTTTCTTACCATTTGACGCAGATGATAAGAGGGTGGGGACACCGTTTCTTTTACCGAGTACTAACAATTTTTTGGCTTTTCCACATTTGACCATTTTTTTTTTTTTTTGGGACGCAACAGATGTGTTTCAACGTTTTCTACACAAAATGAATCGTGGTACTGAGAAAATAAAGCCAAAGGACAATGACATTTTAGGGTCGACAAGTTTATTCGAAGCTTCCTGCCTTGGCACCGAAGGTGAAGATTTTCTTGATCAACTAGGAGAGGTAATTAGTCAACGCTTACACGCATCGTTGACAGACCTTCACCATCGTCAGGCTAGATTCGTGAGAAATTCACTTGGCAATCCGTTCCATAAGAGCTTGGCCAGGTTCACGGCTAATGATTATTTGAGGAATTTCTTGGGTCATTCTTATAGCTGGACCAAGAATTTAGGGGAACTTGCCCATCTGGACATGAACATTGTAAGATCCGTGCATAAACGGGAATTCCTCCAAATCTCAAAGTAAGTACACATGATCCAAACTTTCTATCTAGAGTTTGTTAAGAGAATTTGAATGGGAAGATGCTCACAACTCACTACTTAAGGAAGAGAAGAGATGAACAGGCTTTTTCTTTTCTTTTCATTTCACCTTCAAATTCTCCTATGCTTACAACTCATACTACTCAAGGAAGAGAAGGAGAATAATAGATTTTTTCTTTTGTTTGGTTTTCAACTTCATATTATCCTATCAGAGTTTTGGCTATAACTAGTTTGAAAATCAGGTGGCCTCCCATCAGATCTCTCTTAGATTTCTCAGTCGGTGACTAGCTTATTTATACTTCTCATGTGTTAATCAGCTGGTGGAAAGACATGGGCTTGGCAAAGAAGTTGAAATACGCAAGGGACCAGCCATTGAAATGGTACATGTGGTCATTGGCCATCCTCACCGACACAGGCTTGTCCCAGGAGAGAGTGCTCACCACCAAAGCCATCTCATTCATCTACATCATCGACGATATTTTTGACGTTTATGGCACGATGGATGAACTCAGCTCGTTCATGGATGTGGTCAACAGGTACATAATTTGGACTTTTACAACATAAAGCATCCAGAAAGTCTTTTTCTTTTGCACATACGCTATAATGTTCCTAAACGCTTGTTTATGTTCACAATAGGTGACTAATCAAAAGTTCACATATCATGGTCTCGAACCTATATGTAAAAAGAATATATCTTATATGATTTTGGGATACGGTATACTGCGGGGTACGGACTTTTTCTTACGTAAGTGGTCCCAAAGCGTGTGGACACATGCATGAAATTTCATAACCCCACTTGTACAAAAATAACAATACTTACACTTCCCAGGTCTACTTGATAAATCCATGTTATCATGCATTAAATAGTTCTATTTTTGTTGTTCTTTTGCTGATTTGATATTCTTGATCTCTCAGATGGGAATGTACTGAAAAGGATAATATACCAGACTACATGAGGATGTGCTTTCATGCTGTCGATGATGTTACCAATGAAGTCAGTTTTGTGGTGTACAAAAATCATGGGTGGAACCCATTACACTCCTTAAGGAAAACGGTACAACTCCATAATCCACAAACTTTGCTTTTGTTGATAAAAAAAAAAAAAAATCCTCGAACTTTTAGAACATACAAATATCGACATGTATCGATTTTAATAAATACTAAATTTAAATGATATTTTAAAATTTTACAAAATACAAATACTGGCACGTATTATAAATGGTGTGTCCTCATTTTTTGTTTGTCTCCAATTCGTGGCCAGTGGGCGAGTCTGATAAATGCCTTCTTGGTGGAGGCAAGATGGCTCGCGAGTGGTCACTACCCCGCAACACAAGACTACCTGGACAACGCAATGGTCAGCTCCGGAGTGCCCGCCTTGTTGGTCCACCTATTCTTCCTCTTGGGGGAGGGAATCAACCCCCAAAGTGTCCAACATTTGGAAAATATACCTGAAATTGTATCTTCCACGGCTTCTATTCTTCGTCTTTGGGACGACTTGGGAAGTGCCAAGGTGAGTGATAATGTCATCACAAGACAAAAAGACAGAAAGAAAGAAAGAATCTCTTTTTTTCCTTTTGGGTTTAATTTTTCGGAAGTAGTGGTTAATTCTAAATGAAAATCGATAATTCGAGTTGTGAATAAGACAAAGCATATCAATTCTTTCGATGAAAGTTTATAATGTCTCGCTGGCGTGTCGATGGCACACGGTCTTCCTTTTCTTTTCTTTTTTTAATATGTTAGACCTTTGGGACTTATTTAAAGGATACACACTTGTAGGGTGCTAGTGAGCAATTACCCTTTTCTAACTTTTTTTCAAGTTTATGAGACATGTTTTGACGATCTTGTCTTGTTGGTTCGTTCACGAATTAACTGAACATTTCTTGTATTGTCCTTTTTTAACAAAGCTTCGCTCTTGTAGGGGGAATTCATTAATTGTAACTGTACTCCGGCCGATGGTATTTGCAATTGGGTTATTGATTTCCTGTTGCCATGTCTCCGTATATGATTGCACTCTCATGTTTTTGCAATTGATGCGCTATGATCGTTTAACCAAGTAAAGGCACGATCTTTGTAAATGCTTTCTCTTCTTTCTTTATCTTCTTCTTGAACTTTCTTTTTTCCCCTATTTTCGAGGATTATTCCACTAATATAGGAGCGATGACACCCTTGACAGGACGAGTTCCAAGATGGCCGAGATGGGTCTTATGTGGAATGCTACAAGCAAGAATTCAAAGGTTCTTCAGATGAAGTGGCAAGAAGCCATGTGAAGAAGATGATCTCAGAGGCATGGAAGAGACTCAACAAGGCATGCCTTTATCCTCACCCATTCACCAAGACCTTCACCAAAGCCTCCCTCAACACGGCCCGGATGGTCCCACTAATGTACAATTATGATGACAACCATTCACTGCCTCTCCTTGAGCACCACACCATGTCATTGCTCTTTGGAGGTCCTTCCTTTTAGAGGCTTTGCGTTTTTGTTCACAAATTCGAATACCGGTATGGTTATTGCTTCTTGTTTTCCCTAGTGCCGGACCGATCTAGTCACCGCCTAACCGGCAGAATGCCCATTCACAGGATGATTTTCTCAATGCATCAAATGGAAGAAATCGTATGCATGTGTTTGTAATGAAAATGATGCGCCGGTGTAATAAGTGACTCTGGGAGATTTTTGTCTCTATATCCAAATATATGATTGATTTTTACACGATGAGGGCTATGAATGGCATGGACTTATCAATGGTCAAATCGATAAGTATATGCCGGTGTAATAAGTGGCTCTGGGAGATTTTGGTCTCTATATCCAAATATATGATTGATTTTTACACGATGAGGACTATGAATGGCATGGACTTATCAATGGTCCAATCGATAAGTATATCTACATCATTACCATGTGGCATGTTCAACCTGATGAATATGTCAAGCAACTTATTATAAGACACATGCAACATATATTGAGCAAAATTCTTTTTTATTTTTTATTTTTGGATAAAAAGAAAGTTTCATTACTCAGATCAAATGCAAAAGCTTAGGGCCATCCTCCCGCTTTACAAACAGAACTAATAAAGCGAGGAAATTGAGATTGGAAGTCTTCACATGGGAAAAAATACAACATTTATCTAGGATGGTTGGTAGAGTGAAACTCTACCTCTTATGACTTTATGCATCATAATAAAAATAATGTGGATATCAATTGATTTATTTTGAAGATGCCTATTGTTGCGCTTTATCAAAATGCAATATATTGACGCTAAGAAAGATACCTTGAGGAGCCTCACCACCGTCTTTCCCTTGAGTAGCCATGAGCATCCATTAAAGTTCATCAGTCCAACATCCTAAAGAACACCAAATGCCATGTTGTGCAAGGATACTACGTCATGTACTTTTAGTCCAATTGCATTGAAAGAACAAATGGGTTCTGCTTCTACACCAGTCAAACATAGATTATACTGAATATCAACTGAAGGCATCCATCTTGATATGGTTTTTGCTCTCAGTATTCTATCCCTAAAACCACTTAGCTGATAAAATTGTGCTTGCTAATGCCACTGGTCCAAATTATGTTTGAGCTTGTCATATATCCCTTTGCAATAGTTACATGAGCTAGAGATGACTAAAGGTAAAGCCAATCTCTACTTAAGAAGACCTTGCCAACTCCAAGCCATATTGCCCTTAATGTCGAGTTGCATAATTGAGTGCCTCTACCTTTAGTGCTATCAACCCAACTATTCCATAGGGAAGAGAATGGATAATTGATGAGGTTCCTAGCAATACTTTGTTCCATAAATTTAAATTGAGCATTGATATCCTCATTTTGACCCCAATCTAAGGAATAGAATTACGATGGTAATCGACAAATCATTGAAAAGCAAGGGATAGTCACCTTAGGATAAAAATTCAATTTTTCATCGCTGGACCATGAATTTTCGATAAAGTGAAAATGGGCCGCAAACGAGGAGTCACTAGGGCCCAAGTCGTGGACAACTCCAATGGGCCTCACGCCCATCATGGGTAGCCCAAGTGGGCCCATCAATGCCAACTAAACCCACACTTGGTCTTATGGAAGCTTGTACATTAATTACCCATATGCATGAATAGTGTTTTATACTATAGTTTGATTAAATCCCCAAATTACCCCTTCTAGAATCTTGTTGGCTTAATGATACAAGGATTGTTATCTTCCAAGGGAGGGGTAGGCGCCCATTTGATGAAAGGAAAAAGAAGAGATCAACTTAGTTAGCTTCCTTAGTTCATTTCCCCGAAAAAAAAGAGCACATGCTTGAAATCTAGCATTAAATGAAAAGTGGTAGGAAGATTTCAAGAGCTTTTGGTGGCCATTCAAAGGACTTGGCCAAGAGTAATTTAGGGGATTTTGTACTAAGCTTAGTAAGGCTTTAAGGAAAACTTGGAAGAGAAGCTCCTTTCTCTCCCTCATTCTCTCACTCTCGGTCTCTCTCTCTCTCTCTCTCTCTCTCTCTCTCTCTCTCTCTTTGCCGCCACGCTGTAATGCTACTGTCGCCACCCAAGGATGAGCCCTCTCATTGCCATGCGTTTGACTGCCTTCTCACGTCACCTCTTTGCCACGCTACACACCACTACCACTGTTCACCACTATGAGACGCCGTTCACCGTCAAAGCTTAAAAGCTAGTCTCGGGAGTGACTTCTTAAACCTTGATTAAGACGGTAGTTACACTTGGGTTTAGGGTTAGGATTAATATTAATGATAGTTAGATTAAGAGATAGATGATTAAGTGATAGCTTATCTTAAAAAGTGATAAGTAATTGTAATAGCTTATCTTGAAAAGTGATAGGTACTTGTGATAGCTTATCTTGAAAATTGATACGTACTTGTGACAACTTATCTTAAGAAGTGAAGTATTTGTAATAGCTTATCTTGAAAAGTGATAAGTGCTTGTGATGCCTTATCTTGAAAAGTGATAAATGCTTGTGATAGCTTATCTAGAAAAGTAATAAGTACTAGTGATAGCCTATCTTGAAAATTGATAAGTACTTATGATATTTTATTTTGAAAAGTGATAAGTTATGTTGAAAAGTAAACCCATGGTGTGATATTGTATGGACTTCAAGGGTGATTGCCATGAGAATAAAATTTAGTAATCTTTCTTCTAAAGTATTGTTTGAAAAGAAGACTTAGAAAGGCATGATAGGGTTGATTCCTGCAATACCGCGGTGAGATATCAAGTTTTATATGTTTGCATTGATAAAAGGGAAATGAGGTTATCATATAATTATTTTAGTGGATTAATAATTAATGGGTGATCACGTGGGATTATTGTATTGTCACGTCCCGAACCCCGGGCATGCGCACATCCCTCGGCGGTCGATTAAAAAAGCAACGTCCTAGGACGTGTTGCCGACTTTTTCTTTTTATCTTTCAATTAAGCACATGCGAAAGCGAATTATATAAACACTCAGCCAACAATCAAACACAGGGATAGTAAAAACATACAACCATTTTTCACAAACTACACTTTATAAACATACCAAGTTAACCCTAGGAGTTTATATACACAAGTCTGTCCCAAACAAAAACTACTAGAAGACCTACACTTCGGATCCCTTCGACTCGGGCTTGAGATCCTCCACGACACCATCCGGTATATCGATGTCCATGGGGTGACCTACCTCCCCATCCTTCGTCCCGACAGGCAATCCATCAAAAACCCTGAAGGGGACCCTCCCAAGCACCGTTGCGCTCGTTAATGAACCACGCTTTGAAGCAATAAGGTACCAAATGAAAGAGACCCTCATTGACCCAAATCGTGGTCACCACTAACTCGCAGTCCATTTTCTATGGCATCCCAAAATGAACGGGACGTATCTCCATACTAAGGGCTTGAAAAAGGGTTAACCATGATGGGATGAGATAAATCTCAGTGAATCAAAACTCTAAACCCCGATTATGATGCAAATTCGCCTCGAAGGCCGTCCTAAACACGCACCATACAAAACTCACCTCGCCTCGGCACGTCCCTGTATATTAGCACATCACTTATGCCATTATAAATATCACAAGCGTAATTAATAACCGGAACACATTTTCATCCTTCAAACATTCACATGGGTCTCGATTATAAGGTAAAACCATTATAACACGTCCCATACCGTGCCACACAATTTTGCCTCATAATTAGGTGCAACTATCACAACCATTCAAGCGTGTCCCAATTATTACGACCCATTGGCCATGGTCAACTCAATAGTTGGCGGTCATCCGGCATAATCGGGCATCATCCTACTTCGTCGGGCATGGCAACGTCTAACACTACACGCCTAGACGGCATTCCATAAAAGAGCATCAGCCCGGCTTCCACTGCGACTCGATATCCGTTGACGTGGGGCATCCAAACTTAATCATACATCGCCCCCCCCAGCGACTCTCATCAAGTGATAGGTTACGATAGGGACCATACAAGAACATACTTAGCTAAGAACACCGTGCTTTGCATTCAAATACCTCGTTTTTAAACAATGAACTTGGCCACTTTTTCTTCATATAAAAAATTCCCGGTAAAATAACTGTGGCACCCCTCGACGGCCCCCGATCCGTTGGGGTCACCACAGTTCGCTTACCTTTCTCTTACTTGACCTGAAGGTCTATCAATCCTGGGGGTGTATATCATTTAGGTCGGTCCCTGCGCAATTTATATGGCGGAAGCATATCCAACAACTCCCTTCCCTATATTCAGAAAACAGTGCACACCAACTAAACATTTTATATAAGTTAAAGCCGAACACTTTTATTTACATAACTTTATGGACATCATTAGTCGGTACATCAAAATGCCAAGGTCTTCTATACTCGGCTATACTTCAAAAGATGACCGACATCTTTTCCAACAGTCGTATACTTAAAATCCATCGATCAGTGTCAGCATCCAAAAGTTCCTTCCTTTGCTGTCCTCCTCATCGCAGTCATATCCAACCACTCGATCTATCTACCGGTGGCAGTGACAGCAGAGATATCTTGTTTAGTCTGAAATGTTAGTCCCCAAACAGGGTGAGTACAACCACTCAGCAGTAAAAGATTCATCAAGCTATATCAAGCATTAATATTTATATCCAGATTCAAGTATGGTAGACAAAATAGGCAATCCATGAATGAGTATGTATCCAAACCATATAACTCTTCAATGCAATGACCAGTGCATTTCCGACTAATAAGATGAATCGTGTCCAGTCACACAAGTCCCATTGATGGGGCCAAACTATAATGACACGTCCAATTCCATGCCATACAATTTAGTCCCATAACCATACCACACTCACACTTAATATAATCATCCGTTTTATCATTCAAAGGGTTTCATCCCCCAGAGGACCAATGTTTTCATCCTTCTGGGATTCCGCACCCAATCCTAGCGTCACGAAGTCCTCCGGCAACCACCTCTGGGCATCCGGCACACACCTCCAGGCATCTCGCATCCCAACTAGCATCACGAGGAATCTCCGGGGGCTCGCCATGAAAATGGTTACCCTTGCCTTCTGGAATTAGGTACGGAAATACCGCCAGGCATCCCTTGGAATTACGTACTGATATACCACAGGGCATCCCGAAACTCCTGGGAAAAAACCTCCGGCATTCAGCCACTTCGGGCCACCGGGCATCCACAAGGCATCGACTCACTCGATCCTTTGGGCATCCCGACTCCCGAGGCATCGTTGACCCGAGGGTCCAATGGCAATAATTTAACATTTTAAATTTACAAGAATCATTTCCAATGTCAAGAACAATCCATTTCATGCATTCACTATCCAATCCTAATATTGCAAAAATATCCACAACCAGTACCATCATATCACATAACCATTACAAAACACATTCACTTTAGGACATTTTTGTGATAATTCGAAAATAGAGCAACTTGATTTTACCATGCACAGTTCTGGTAAATATTTCGAAATAAATACTAAATAAGCTTGAAAAATTGTGAAATTTTAACATGTTGTTAATGTGACTTTAAGGAAAATGTTTCGTGAAGAACACCAGGTCAAATTCCTTACATATCAAGAGTAAAAATTCCGGTATTCCTTATTGACGTTCTGTAAAATTTCCGAATTTAACATTTTCGTATAAAAAATCAATTTGTCGACCAAATCTTGTCCATTTATGCTAGATTTTTGATATGTTACTCCTACAGATATGCTCTCCAATTTTAATTCAGGACTCAAAGTCAAATTTTAGCTAGAAAATTACAGAAAAATCAAAAAGTCACCGAGGGTCACACTACCCTTCCCAAAACAGTCCACTGATCTAACTAGAATTTTTCCTACTCCTTGAATTTCAACCTCCAACATCCACAATTAAATATATACAAGTGTATTACACTATAACACAGCTTTATCACTTCCAAAAATCCTCCATGGTCAGATCTTTAAATTCTTGTTCCATCTCAAAATTCGAAATCCACAATGCATGCCCTGTTTTTCCTAGTTTTCTTGATCTAGCTTCATCTTACATGTCCAAAATCCAACATGCAACTCTAAAATTTCACCTTTCTCACATCTACCAACTATTAGCTAGATAAAACAACAAGCAAAATATAGATTGAAGAACTTCTACTTGCCTTAAACCTCTCTACTCGATTGCTGGCTAAAAATAGGGGTTCGGGAGGGCCTCGGCTTGGCTCAATGGCGATGGGGATCAACGGCGTTAACGGCGGCAGCTTGGACATGGCGGAAGATGGCCTTCCTCTTCCCCCTCGCGGCTCACGCCCATACGCCCGCTCACCCTCTCTTTCGGTCTCTCGCTCGACCCTCTCTCCCTCTCTCAATGGCTTGGTTCACTCCCTTTCTCTCTCTTCCTTCAATTCCGAAACCCCCTCCCTTTTTGTTCTTTGATTAATAGTTAATTACCTAGGACCTAAGCATGTCCTTAAACTGCTTCACCCTGAATCGGGCATCCCAGGGTGCCTAGTTAGCCCCATTTATAGAGGTTTAACTGGGATTACGGGATAAAGTCCCCATTGGGCTTCCCGCCGATCCCTCCAAGGGAGGGGAACCCACCTCGGATCCCCGTGAAGCCCTTCTCCTAGCATACTAGGCTGGGTTCAGGGAAATGAAGAGGCCTGGCCAACCCCCCACCGTGAGCGGGTTGGCCAGGGTGGCGGCGGCCTTTTTTTGCATGCAGTTGACAAGTGTTCTCATAGAAAGGACAAGTGGAAGGTAAGCATGGACAAGTGTTGGATGGCATCCCCTTCTCGCAAGCCCTCTCTCTCTGTCCGAATTCTTTTCTCTCTGGTTAGTACAAGTGAGCTGATTCGTCGCTGGTTTCTCACAAAAACCAGTCAACTAAGAGAACATTTTTCCATGGTTTGGCTGCATGAAGGGCAGCTAGATCCGTATGTATCCAGCATGCTTCTCTTCCTTCGACACCTTGCTCCTCTCTTGCAACGTGTCTTCAGCCATTTAACTAATTCTTTTCTTAATCCCAATTTGCTGGCCAACCGCGAGAAAGCAACGTGGCATCAATGGTCATAAATTTTCCTCTCATAGTTGACTAGGGTGTCGACCAAATGGAGAGAGGCTGGGGCAGCTTTGGGCGCGGACGATTCCTCCTTTTCCGCATGGGTGTGCATGTCCCTCATGCACGCCTGAATTCTATTTCTTCGACTCAGAATTTTAATTAATAGAAGTCCAAAATTTCCCTCTCATTTCATATACATTTTGGTGGTACAATTGTGTAGCGTCATCAAAGCAATTTGCACAACTCAATAAGGTTGAACGTAGTACTAACGATGACGAATTCTAATAGTAGCTTCGTCAATCCATGACGTTTCATCATCATCATTTTTTTTTCTAAGATCGGCAAAATATGGGTGAGATTGGTCTCACTAATAACCTTATGCAAAGAGGCTTTTGACAATACTCTAGTCTATCCCACAATCTAACTATTTTCTAAACGTGAGGTATCGGTCCATTAATGAAGTAAAACGGTGTTCACACATGATGCCAACGACACCATTCAACTGTACTTCCATAATCAGTCACGGTCATCGCATATCCGAGGGTTGTCGAAATTCTCGAATGCCACAATAATTGTGCGTGGTCACGTATTTAAATCGTACCATTAACCATAATACGCTCCCATTTTAAAACTCCACAATTTTATATAATACATCAAAATTTGGCGTCTAAAACTGATACCTAATATATTTCTATTTAAAGGCCCATAAAATCAAGTTTTGCACAATCAATAACTACCACCAACCAATCAATTGCACATCATAGCACATATAAGCCACCAAATGCATGTTAGGCAAATAGTTAGTATAGTTAGCGAGTAAATAGACAATAGTATTTATTGAACGAACGTCGGAAATTTTCCGGGTTTGTTTCGGTGTCCAATTAGGCATTACGGGCCTAAATTGGATTTTTGACATTTATTTATTATTTTTCATAATTATTTAATTATTTTTTATTTTCCAAAAATTATACCGGGGTAGCTAATGACCGAAATTTTATGCTGATTATTATGGTGTAGTTTGTTTATTTAATTGAGCATTAATTTGTGCTGAATTGATTTATTGGTGATTTTAGGATTATTTTTATAAATTAATTAATGTTGATAATTAATTGGAAAAATAACTAGGCATCGGTTGATGGAAATGTTGGATGATTGGGATGGTATACCATATCAGCCTATGGACGATATGTCAACTTAGCAGAGAGTAGTATACCGGTATACTATATCAACCTACAAGCTCTGATATGGCAGCTTAGCAAAGATTAATATACCTTATTATTTTAGATTGAGTACGTCAGTATACTATATCAACCTATAGGCTCTGATATGGCAGCTTAGCAAAGAGTAGTATACCTTATCAGCTTAGATTGAGCAATATCGGTATATTATATCAGCCTAAGGGCGATATGGCAGCTTAATAGAGAGCTGTATACCCGAGCATCTTAGAAGCGAGCTATACTATCTATTTATCAGCTTAGCAACAAGCAATCCTAATATGAACGGACTTTATAGATAGTATGAGATGAGCTGATCAAGAAAAGGTCGTGGTGACATGTAATTGACTAGGTTGATTGATCAATGATATATCTAATGTTATGAATTGATTGGTTGATGTGTTATGAGGCATCTGTAAATGATATTGACTTGCAGAGTGGAACTGAGGCCAAGGTAAGTCCTCTGACTCATGATGTACATAGGCAGCCCTTATGGCGTATTGGCTTTCTAATCGAGTCTTAGGGGGTAGAACTCGCTGAGACATTATTTCACTAGTTATTGTATAACCATTTTCAAGTCCTTAAGTGATATTGGTGAAAGACCGGAAGCCCCGAAGTTTAAGAGGTAAACCCAAAGAATCGGCGATCTTATCCGGCTAGTTAGTCATAAGACAATTCTCTTTTGTTGGGAGCCGATCCTTTTTGTAAACCTTGATGTATAGACCCGTGTGTTTATAAAAAGTATTTTGAGAAAATTGTCCTAATTTTCCATCCCATTGTTTTATTGTCTAGGGATTTATTTATATGATTCCGCTTGCGTATTAAAATGAAAGGGTCAGCAATGTGTCATGGGATGTCACTATTAATCGACCAGGTGAGGGATGGGCGCATGCTCGAGGATTGGGGCGTGATAGGTGGTGTCTCGATGGGGTCAGTAAGGGGGCTGCTCCATGTCAAGCTTGCTGGTCGTGGGTACGGCACTCTGTTCAGCCTACAAAAACAACTTAAAGTCAAAGCACCATGGTCAAGCCTGTCGGAGCAGGGCTGGACTTGCAGACAAGCTTCTTGATTGGCGACCACGAGCTCGACTGGAAGCATTGACAATAGCAACATTGTCGATGGAGGGAAACAGTGCAAGCAATAGCAAGCCTGAGATCATTGGAAGCAATTAGTACAATGGCTTCATCGTCTTGCGGTGGTGCAGCAACTCGATGCAGTAGGTAGGATGGTGCAATAGCTTATTGTCGTCACAGTGGAGGCATGGCTCTTCAGCTTCGTCAAGAATTGCGACAGGCTTGCAATGGCTGGGCTCATCAGAGCTTGACGACACGGATTAGAACAGTAATGGCGAGGGGGCAGCAAATCATCTCATGGCTTCTCGATTAACTAGAGGAGTATAGCGGAGCCACGATTGGCTGTGCTATGTCCCGAGGCTGCTGGCGATGATGAACGATGGTGGTACTAGTGGAAAGACTTAGCCGCTAGGGGTTCAGCTAGGGGCTCTCCTCGCTCCCTCTCTCTCTTTTTCTAAGTGCTTTCTCTCTATGTATGTTCTAGAATTCTAATTGCTGACCTCGATTAATAAAAGACCAAATATGTTTATATAGTGGAAACATAGGTCATATTTCCATTCTTACAGGCTTACTTTATGCCTTATTAAGATAATACACTTTAATAACCTAAAGCCTAAGCTCTAACGGGCTAAATTGCAATTAATCAAGCTCAATTAGGCCGTCCCTACAGGAGAAATTCAACCAGCCGTAGTGGGTATCGGCTTTGCTGAATTTTACTTGTCATGGGCTCCTTTAAGAATAGGCTTGATCCCTTAAGGGCTTTATTTTGATTAAATTTAAGACTTTAAACTTTGACGGGCTAAACCCAGCTTGATTAATGCTTAGAACCTTGTAATTTTTTGCCATCTCTCCCCAAGGCCTAGCCGAATTTGCCCGCAGTGCGGGCCTAGCCCACGTGACTGATCCCGGTCCAATCACCACCACTAGTTCGATTGAAATGCAATAAATGAATTAATCTATATGATAAAAATTCCTAAATTATATGCAATTTTAATTCATACTTTTTAAAGGGCCAGGATTATCCCTAATTTTTATGCAATTAATTTCTAAATGATTAGTTAAAATTTAGGTATAAATAACTACTCCTTGAAGGTAAACTTGAAGAGGTTGCATTCAAAGATAAGATGATGATTGAATTTTGACCTTATTTATACGATGAATGTTATTTTTGTTGAGATTACGAGACTCATTTTTAATTGCAATATGTTATGATGCATGCTAGTGCAAATGATAAATACATACTTGGAATCACTTACCTTGTGGGTGTGGTAAAGTTATTTGGAATCAAACTCCGAATCACTTGACAATTATTTGGATTTTGCCCCAAATACTGTTTGATGATTACTTAAAAGACTTTAGTGACCTGAAACTCAATCCAAACACTCGAAGGAGTTCCTTAACAAATTGCCTAGATATCGTATGAGCAAAGAGGAACAAATCAATAAATGCCTAGATATCGTCTAAGGCATCTAAAGATCGAAAACGGAAGCTGTTTAGAATATTTGGATATCGTCTTAGATATTCAAAACGAATTGACTGATAAACGCCTAGATTTCATTTGAGGCGTCTAACGATGGAATTAACAAATGGAAGTTATTCCAACTTTTAACCAAATACTTGGATACTGTCTAAGGTATTCGGAAAAATTAACCAATAAATACCTAGATATTGTCTGAGGTGCTCAACAAAGGAATTTTCCAAATTGTATGAAGATTGCTTAATGAAATACCTAGTTATCGTATGAGGTATTTGAAAAGGCTTGATCGGTGAACATCTAAATATCATTTGAGATACTTAACCATTGAATTAACAAAGGGGATTAACCTACATGTTTATAATTTCCTTAACGAAGTACCTGGATATTGGCTAAAGTACTTCAAAAAAGTTGATCGATAAACGCTTAGATATAGTTTGAGATGTCTAACGATTAAATCAAAAAGGGAATCAACTCAAATGTTTCCAAGTTTGAAAAGAAGCTTGTGAAATGCCATGCTTTGAGTTTTCCAGAATTTGAAGTATAGAGACAAACCTGAGGCTTGAATGGGCAATCAAGGCTATCCTAGAGTGCAATTTCAAGATCCATTCATCTTTCAAACTTAATTGGGATATTCATGCATGATAGTTTTATTATAGTTGCATTACCAAATTTCTACTGGGGAAAATCATTATCAAGACGATCCAAACTCATAATGTAGATGAAGCTACTATATAAGAGACTTTTTGTCTGAAAGTATTTTTCCTCACTCTAATGCGGGAAGGCTACTTTGTCCCAACTATTGTCACGGGCATATGAGACTCACTTAACCTCACCATTGTAATCATGTTGATAAAGGTCTAAGTATTCTCGCAAATGATATGACCTAACTAATTTGAAAGGTCCTAATCAGGACCATAATGCAAGCTTGGTCAATGTTTTTCAAAGGGATATTTCAAGGCTATGAAAGAGATATTTGACAATCATCATTTCTATGGGGTTTACAAATTAAAAACTCTGCAAAATGAGATATAAACGAACTTACCCACACTTCTCTCTCCCAATGCCTGGCCGAATTTCCCTGTAGTATAGGCCAGTCCAATTCAGGTCCAATCACCATTGCTGGTTATTAAATTGCAATGAATAAATTAATCTATATGATGAATATTCACAAACTATATGCGATTTTAATTAATATGTTTGTTTAAGGGCCAAGGCCCTAATCTTTATCCAATTATTTATTCATAATATAAGTGTTGACAAGCCCACATAAATTGCATTTTGACTGGATTGGTGCAAGGAGACTTTTTTTTTGGGTCGAAAGTAGATAGTTCATTTGATCATCAAACGTAACAAATCTTACAACATAACAAGTCTTACAAAACATTGATGGAGAAAATTCCGAACATAAAATTTCCAAAAGAGGTAAAGGAGGGGTGGTCAACCAATTTAGAGGAAGTTTGTTAGCACGGTGAGTCCTTACCAGCCAGTCCACTACTCTATTTGCTTCTCGAGGACAATAAACCAGCGTAACATTGTGCTTAATTAAATCAGCCAAACTAAAACCATCAGAAAGTGAAAATTGGAACAAGCCGATCCATGGTCGAAATATACATTTTATTTGCACGTGTTGTGTTGGTAATTTGTTTATAAAACAAATGAAGAGGTGCCTTGTCCCACATCAAAAAGATGTGAGTGCGCACGTGGACGAGATTTGGCACTAACCGACAATCGTTAATTTTATTTATTGAAAATTTGGATTTATTTGTTATGTCTTTTCAACGTAACATTTGAGACGTACTTGTTCACGAAAGGTTGTCTTTGTTCTTTTGTAACATTTTGAAGGGTTGCCTCTATTCGAAAGACATATATAAGTACATTTGTTTTGAGATTAAAAAAAAAAAATCTTCTTTCATTTTTTTGTTTTCTTTCAAAAGAAACTACAGCCATTCTTTCTACTTGTTTCCCATGAGAGATCCTGGAGAAATACTAGAATTGCTATCAAGTATTCTCACTTGAGACTTTGTTGTATCCTGGAGGAAATTTGCCGGTGACCATTAGCAACGTAGTGGGGCAAATAAATCCTTAAAGAAAGTGATATCACGCCTCAAAGTCCGACTTGAGTACTCTAACGATCCGACTTCATTGTTTAACCCAATTCGAAGCATATTTTCCCAACATGTTGTACTTCAAATTGGGAGATTTTGGTTGATTAAAGCAAATTTGGGGGGGATTAAGCTTTGTATTGTCAAATTTTGATATAAAGAAAGGGAATACCCTAATTTCCTAGTAAGAAAGACCATATGACCTGAGATTAGAAATGGAGACATCCTTTGCTCTTGAAAGAATGACCTAGATCAGGCCTATAAAAGGACTTGTTCTCATCAAATTGAGAAGGGAGTTTTCACAATTGAGTTCGGACATTAGAAAGGGTGGAGAATATAGAGAGGCTCACATATACACGAAAAAAGCAAAAGAGAACGTTCAGGTCGAGGAGGCACTCTCCCGCGGCCGCTGTTTGCTCGCCTGTCACCGATCCTTGCTTCTGTCGATGCTGTCGTGCCTTGCACTCCCTTCAGCGCTACCCGCATTTCAAGTGTCCCTGCAGTCTTCCCACCGTGCCTCGTTAGTATCCGAGTCGCTGCAATTCAGTCCTCCGTCGCGCTTGAATCTGTTTTTGCAAGACTCTTGACGTGCACAACAATTCCTTTGGCAAATTCCAGTAGCAACCACGCCTCGCCGCCGCACTCTCGCCCAGCAAGTTTTCCAGCGAGTCTCCATCGTCTTTGCCACCTTGCCGTAACGCAGCTATGCTCAGCCGCTTCACTGGCGCTACCTGACCGTGGTGTCCCATCCCCTCTTGGCTAGTCGTCGTGATTCCTGAGTCACCGCAATCGAAGTTGAGACGAATTAGGTAATTAAATGATGCATAACAGATTACTTTCTTAATTTAGGGTGCATGATATTCAATTAGATAGTTTTAGATACCCCTAGCATGTTTTAGGTAAACTAGAGTATATATTTGCCTAATTTATTTTAATTGTCAAGTAATATTTAATTGGGGATATTGAATCTTTAAGCAGTAAGATTGGGCCCTCGATTAAATACTTCCTTTCTTTGTTCGGGTTAGACTAACTAGGAAATCAAATATTTGAGACTGTAGATTGAACACCTAATTAAATTTATCCCGTTTTATGTACGTACGATGAAGTGATATTTAATATTCTAAGTTTGGCCATTGTAATATTTAATATCGCTTAAATAATTTCATTGTCAGTTTCATTAATCATGTAGAACTTTAGGATATGCATGTCATTAAATTATATGCATCACGTTATAATTACAAAAAGATTGCATTGCATTTAACTTAAACTGCATTCATGCATATTTTCTAATTTTTGAAATAAATATCTGAGGTGCATTGGGATCGTTTAATAACCTAAGAAAAAATGTAATTTAGACTAGGATTTACTATAAATTATTTTCCAGTTTAATGTAAGTCATCATATAGTTGGGGTAGTTTCTTATTTTAATTCATAAGAAAAATCTCAAAAAAATAAAATAAAAATAAATTACATACATATTGCGTGTAGAATTAGTCAGTTCTATAATATGCATGTCACCTATTGCATGTTATTTAGTGAGTCACTTAACGTATTATTAGTGTCATGATAGAAATCACATCACATAAATAGATCTAATTAATAATCTCATCTCATATATTATATATGGTGTAGTTTTCATTAAAAAAAAAAAAACACAAAAGAAGTAATAGACATTGCACTGGAAATTTTGTTTAGGTCATGCATGCATAGTTTTGTCATTAATCAATTTTTTGCAAGATATTTCCATTGGATGATGATACAAGAAGATACTACACTAGAAGTCCTAAAATTTGTAACGAATGAACAATTAAGTTCTCAAACTTATAAAAAGTACAATCAAATCTCAAATTGATGTAATTAAGTCTTTCCTTTAACTTTATTCGATTTGGCTAATGAAAATGTTGATGTCACCTTTTTTCAAAAATTATTTTCTTTCTCCCGCATGGCCTTGACATGATTAGAATATGAAAGATAAGGCTAAAATGACGTTGTCTTTTTAACTAAATATTAATAAAAAAAAATTAAAAAAAAAGGAAGGGATGCAAAACAATAAGGGCCTACAGAGAGCCCTTGTCGATGCTACCCCACTGTTGCTAGAAATGGTTTGTACTGCTGGTTTCAACGACGGGGATCAACGACCAATGAGCTATGTAGCACGGACACTCTCCGGAAGCCTCCGTGTCGTATCCGACACTCCGACACGTGTCCGACACGCTCCGACACGTCCCGAAAAATCCAACACCTTGTCAACTCTCTCTAACACGCTCCGACACGTGAGTCCATAATTCCGACACGCGATTCCGACACACACGGGGTCAATTTTAAAAATTTTAATACTTGAGAGGTCAAAATATAAATATAAACAAAAGAAGTAATAAAAGAAGTAATAAAAATGCTATAAATATAAACACACGGGGTCAATTTTTTTTTTCAGTTTTGATTTTTTAGAATTGTTTTAGTTTTTTTAAAGTCTTTTACTATGAAAGAAGTAATAAAAAAATGCTATATATGATAAATAAATAAATTTAAAATTATCATTTCAGCATTTTTCTTTAAACAATGTTTTTTTCCTCTAAGTTTTGTGTATTATTGTAACAAAAATAAAATAATGAATGATATTATTTAATATTTTTCATGTAAATTAATTCTAGGCTATTTTTATTATTATTTATTTTTGTATTTATAAATAAAAATATATTTACTATATAACGTGTCGGAACGTGTCGAAATTCTCTATTTTTAAGAAATGACGTGTCGGCGTGTCGTGTCGTGTCGTGCCGTGTCGTGTCGCGTGTTCGTGTCGGTACTACATAGGTTAATTGGACCATTGGACTGCCACTTCGAGTCGGTTGGCTACACTTAGCTTAACGTTGCGCCAAGGGTCCTTCGTTGCTAGGTCAAGCTTCGAGATTGGTTGGGCCATGGACTCACATATGTTGGCTACATGGAAATTGTGTATTGGGCTTCAAGATGCAGCGTGTTGGGCCCTCATGGAAATGCGCTAAGCTGATGGATGGGCGTCCTAGGCCATGCGCGCTTTTTCAGGCCCACCTCCTTCTATCTCACATGTGCTACTCACATGGACAATGGATTTGGGCTTCCTAGGGCCTTTTTGATAACAATTTTGTTCTCGATAACAATTTATGTTCATAAATAATTTTTTCTGATTTTGTTCCTTAAATGAGTTTATGAGCATTTGAAAGCGTTTGGTGATTGCATAAAAATTTTACTCATAGAATAGAAATACATTTAGTACAACCCTCATTTTTTGTGATGTAGAATTTCTTTTAGTTTTTTTAATAATTTTATGAGATTTTTCTTTTTTTTGCTTTTTTTTCCTTCTCTTTTTTCATTTTCTTTTCTAACCGGTCATCAGCGTTAGCTATGGCTAGCGACCAACTAGACAAAAGCCAACGACCTTACCGACCTTGAGGAAGCTTTGCCGTGGCTAGGCAAGCTAGTCCTCACCTAACCACCAATGAGGTTTGACCTCGCCCAGCCGTCACAAGATCAAGCCTCCTCAAGGGCCAATGAGGTTCGTCTTTGGGCAGTCGTCGGCCTTCGCCAAGCCTGATGATCAACTATAGGAGGAAGAAGAAGAAAAGAAAGAAAAATAGAATAAAATGACTTGATTTAGAATTGTCTCCATGAACAAAAATGTAACTTTTTTCTATGTTTTCATTCTGTTTCAAATCTACTTTCGAGAATAAATCTATTCTCCAAAATAAATAAAACTAGTTGATGTTACTAAATAGATTTCTATTCTTTTTTTTGTTCTAGAAACAAAAGAATAGAAATAGCCAAAAATTAACTTGTTACCAAAGAGACCCTTACAAAGGTCGCAGTGCCCTGTTGACGCTGGAACTTACTAGGTGGCAGCCAACCATTGGGCGCATTGCCAAAGTCTAAGAGGGCACTACGTGGCTCTGTCAGTGCTAAAGTGCAACATGTAAGTTTTTCAAATTTCCAAAAATAAATTTTTTTAAATTGTATCTAGCTTAAATTTTCAATTCGACGTTCCATCGAAGACACTCATGGCCTATATGTTCTAAAAAATGTCAGGATCATAGATTTCAAGAATTGGGCCAAACAGTTGTTTATGGCGACATATTATGATATTTTCTTTGTTAATTCAATTAACATGACTTTCATAGTCTCAAAAACCTATGATTTGAACTTTAAGATCAAATTAGTTTGATTGGGTAGATACCTAAATTTTTAAAAGGAGATTTCGAGTGAAAATTCTAGGCACTTTACGATTAGAAGTGCAAATACATAATTTTTTCTACTGAGATTCGAGACCAATTTTGACCGGAAGCAGCCTCATCAAGGTCTCCATGGAAGGGTATAATTGGGTTGCTCTTTATGATATCCTTCCAACGATACCCAATTTACTTGAATCAGATAGCTAGATCACTAGATATCACGATTTTAAACCATGTTCGTCTAATATCGATGGGGAAGGAATCATGATTTTCTCGTCAAGAAAGCTTAAGACACGAGTTGGTGGTTAGAACTGGACCAAAAGTTAAAAGTTATATTTATGTGAGAAAAACAAAAAGGGCTTTTGGCAGTTTCCAAGTGGGCCGGCCTGCGGTTAACGCATAGCAACAGAGGTGCCGGACGGAGGTAACGAAGACGCGCCTGTGGCTGAGGCGAAGCAGAGGGGTCAGGGGGAGATGGATAGGAGATCAGTCTAGGGTTCGAGTTTAGGTTGGGCTAAATTCCACCCGAAGCTGAGGGTGGTCCTGCCTTCTTCGGTTATCAGCACATGGTGCAATGTAGCTTCCATGATTTTGGGTACAAACTGAGTTGACCGGTTCCTGGTCGTCTTGCGTTCAAAAGTTTAACATGTGTGCATAAGACATTCATTTTTTATTATCATTAGTTTGTGCATATAAGAGACCCTAGATAGGACATTTTAAAGCTGTATAGTAGACACACGTATTGTCTACGAAAGGTACCACCTCAAATCCCCACCACCGATCTAGAAATATCGCGTTTCATCTCCTTTTTAAATCCATGGACACTGGCAATCGGAAACTGGGCAAAAAGACAGCAATGACACAAAAATTATTCAACTGTACCTAATAAGAGGTACTTTCGAAAAGGATGATAAGAGAAAACAAAACAACAAAAACACGGAATGTCATCCGTACAAAAATTATTCAACTGACTTGGTACACATAAAAAAATTGAATTGATCTCGTAATGATTGATGCATGCATTTCCATATCAAACTATCTAGATTCAGTTTTAGTGCCAACCACCATATAATTGGAATGATTTGCCAATTCATACGGGTCAACGGAGAAAGAAGCAATACACTGGTCCATGTGAAACACTTAACAGATTAGCATTCACTCAAACCGATCTTAGTTGTTGGTTCTCTGTGTCCTCGTTCCTCTGTCTCTTTTTTGGTATGAGATTTGTTCAAATTGGCATGGAATATGGATCTCTAGGTCGATGTCTAAAAAATGCACTAAAGACAAGCCATATTTACCAAGCATGGGATCGTTTCAATGTGGATGGATCACGGAGAAGTGATATCAAATGAGAAACAGAAACTAGAACATAAAGAATAATAGGAGACGAATAATGTTCTGAGCACATAGCAGAAATCCGAAAAAGTTCATTTGGGAGATCACCAAGAGGGAAGCCCAAGGTCCGAGCCCATCAACATATCGAATTAGACTCACTTTCACTCAAAAATTTAAATTAATAAGTTATTGATCAATTATGATATATTATATACTTTAAACCAATTATTTCTTCAACATGAGATTTTTTCTAACACAACACATAAGTGCATGTCAACAATCTCCTCATCATGTGCAAGCTCAGTGTTAGGTCTACTATTCATTAATTCACATATCCTTCTGTACCTACATGTCTCAACTTAACATATTTCGATTGAATCTCCAGTTTGTTGCACATGTTGACAATAACAACAATAACAACACCTACCTTCATCCCTAATCTCTTTCTCCGAATTGAACCACGAAGGCTCTAGACCACATCATCAAGTTGCCTAAAAAATGGCATTGGTCACAAATCAACCAATGGCACAACAAAAGTCTTAACATATTCACAGAAAGATCTCCAAAAGGGAACTCAAGTCCAATCCTGTTAATATATTTAGTTGAACGTACATTCATTCAAAAAGCTTGAGTCAATGAATTTTGGGTCAATTACAATATATTAACTACGTCATATCACAAATCCTCCGAGATGGAACTTTGTCTAAGGTAACTTAAACTCACATCTCAACAAATAACACCAAGACCTATCACTTTGTTTGCCTTCGCAGCATCAAAATTTTCCAGCTACATCATTGGCACTGTTTGGCGGGAAATTGCTCTCAAAATGATCGTCTATTTTGTTGCCTCTCATGTAAGTTTACTTCTTTTCTATGTCTCTCTTTAATTTCCCATCGCTCTTCTTAATCATTTATAGATTTATTAGGAAAAAAATTGTACTTGAAAGCTATAACCCTCTTGGCTCCTAATATAATCCTGTCGTTTCGTTTATCACTTTGAGGTGGTGGCTAATAATAGAAAAGGAAGGACTGTTGGGATAAAACTTAGGTATCTCCTATCGTGCTTGTGAAGTTACAAAAATCTCAAATTATTCCTTTTAGTATATGATGAAGTGTTGTTGAGGCTATTCATGGACATGGACTGGGATTTTCACAAGACTTTATTCCCCCCTTTCCAACCATGGACCCCCAGATGTTATCGTTGAACTTCAGGGACTTCAATAGACAAAGGACGATAAAGCTTATCATAACATTCACACGAACGACAAAAGAAAAGGATGATAGAAGTTATTTGAAACTTCAAATTTGAACAAGGTGGGGGCGAAAATTCCAGGAACTTGTCACAAAGCGGCATCCATCTAGATGTTCTTTGTTGGGGATGAATTCTAAGGGAGATCAGATGATGTCTGTACCTTCTGATCTAAGGAGAAAGGACATCGGTGTCTTGTCCCCAATAGCCGGCCCCACTAAAATACATCTTTTTTTTTTTTCATTTATCAAAATCATGTTGTCTTCATTGTTCTGATCTTGTCATGAAGGTTGTCAATTTTCGATGGGTACTGCAAATTTCTTGCTGCCTGAGCTGAGCTGAGATGTAGTAGAGATGCTGCGTTAAGTTCTAGCGTTGCTTAGTAAATGATAAGAAAGTATCCACAATTGTTTTTCGCTAGATGATAAGAAAAAATTAATCCCCTCATCATTTTATTATTAACTAACGGAGGCTTGTAAACACGACTCGGAGATAAAGATTAATAAGTACTCTTGCGAAGCTGTTAAGCCTATACTTCAAGGAATAAGATATATCTTTAGGACATCCACAATTGTTCCTCCCACAGTGGATCTGCCGTTGGGAATTGAGGTTATATGAGAAACAGAAGCTAGAACTTCAAGGATAATATGAGATGAACAATCCTTTAGATTGACGTAATTGATTGGAGTGTTAGGAGAATTCGATTGTATATTCAAATTTGATCCGGTGCATGAAAACTATTAGGACTTGCCACACAATCATAGAGAAATTAAAGAGTAAAAACGAGAAAAAGAATTCGAGACATGGGATTTTATTTTGATTTCAACTTAAATTAGAGTCACGTTTAGCTGAAAATTTCACTATAATTATCACATTACACTTCCCCATTACATCCATTTATTATAAGAAAGAAAGAATATATGTATATATTATCTAGTAACTATTTATTGACCCAAGTCAAAACTACCAATAAAGTATAGGCTCAAATTATGAAAGTCGTCGTCCCCTACAACCCTCGCTTGGGTATCTCCCAAACCCCTCCCTACTTACCGGGTAGCAAGACTCCTATACTATCATGTCGATGGGGAGTATGAATCACATCTTAACACAAATAGCTCACTAGCATAGCTACTTGCATGGGCCACAATCTAAATTTAACCAATTCATAGGGCTTGCAAGGTATTTTATGAGATTCAATACTCGTGCATATGGATTATTAAGAAAAAAAGTATGAGACAAATTACATTTGAGGAGATAAAGTATAAGTAGTTTAAAGAAAAAGTTGCTCCTTTATGTCTCATTAATACCTACTTTTTTCAAGTTCCGACTTCGAGTAATAATCCTAAAACAGGAAGTGCTCTACACTGCTTGTTGCCGCCATATTATGGATGTGGTACACCCCCTTCAAATGTGATCAATGTAAAAATTGGTTAATCACCGTGGTGAATGTGATCAAAATCCCCACAGTTATTGATTTATCACGTGATCTTATGATTGATTTACAAAATAATGGGAGCATACTTATCATGTTTAAGAAGGAACTATGAACCAAGCCACAATGTTTTATGAATAACAGGAAAAAGATGAAGAAGAACCGCATCGTGGTATAAATCACGGCCCATCTATGAACTTTCTAGAGATCGATTCTCTATTGTATCTTATCATATCCAAATTCGTTTGGTCGTAGTTCCTATAGGCTATCTTACCAAAAATACTTCGAGAATATCCAAATAAATATTTATTTATGTGTTACGTCACTTAAGACACTTCGACAAAATGAATTGGGATACGATAGGGAACTAATCCTCGAGAGAGCGTTGAAACTCATATAAAACTAAGCGAAAGTTAGAGATGAGCGAATATCTCGTGCAAGTTTTAAATGCTGGTGCGAACTATACCAAGGTTTTGACCTCAAAAGTTGTAAGGATAAGAGCTCCAGAAGCGCATGTCATCGCGCAAGTTCTTATTTAACAACTGAAATTGAATTAAGCAAAGCCAGTTTCTCCACGAACGAGATCACAATAATCATCAACAAAGAACGTTGACCCTCTTACTTTTCGTAAGTTGACATTTTCAAATTTTGACCTTGAAATTGTAAGGATAAGAGCCCCAGAAGTAATGTCCATGCGCAAGTATATTTATAAAGTAACTGAAACGAATTAAGAAAAGCCAGTCTTCTCCATTATTAAGATCACTGGAATCGTTAACTAAGAATGTCCCCTCTTATTTATTCTAAGTTGGTTGTTTTTTTCATTTTTCAAGATTTGTACTTGGGAATTTTCCAGTCAAGATTGGAGGTGGCTTGTGAGATCTTCTCATTTCGATTATCATTGACTTTCTCCTTTTTTTTTTTTTTTTCTAAATTCTTATCCGGCCCCATTTCCTATAAAAGACCGACATGCACAACTCAATATCTCACCCAGCAAACACATTGGAACTAAACCCTAAAATGGGAACTTCATTTCCAAACTCCAAGACTCTCTACCTCTTCTTCCTCATAGTGTTGTTCATAGGTTCATTTTCTTCACCTTCTAAAGCCTTTGCAAACGAAAGCCTAACCCAATGCCTCATAAACCATTCCCAACCCTCGCACCCAATAACCTCAGCCATATACACACCCAATAAATCTTCTTACTCAAACGTTCTTCAATCTTACATACGAAACCTGCGCTTCAACACCTCCGACACACCAAAACCCATTCTCATCCTCACCGCACTCCATGAATCCCATGTGCAAGCCGCCATCGTTTGCGCCCAGAAGCTCTCGGTCCAGATGAAGATCCGAAGCGGAGGCCACGACTATGAGGGCATATCCTATGTCTCCATCTCCTCGCCTTTCTTCATCCTCGACATGTTCAATCTCTGTTCTGTCGATGTCGACATTGAGGCTGAGACGGCATGGGTCCAGGCAGGGGCCACCCTCGGTGAGGTCTACTATGGGATAGCGGCAAAGAGCAAGGTCCATGGCTTTCCGGCTGGGGTTTGCCCCACGGTGGGTGTCGGTGGCCACTTCAGTGGTGGCGGCTATGGCAACATGATGAGGAAGTACGGGCTCTCCGTCGACAACATAGTCGATGCGCGCATAATCAACGTCAATGGGGAAATACTGGATAGGGAATCCATGGGAGAAGACCTCTTTTGGGCCATAAGAGGTGGAGGTGGTGCGAGCTTTGGCGTCGTCCTCGCTTACAAGATCAACCTTGTCCGAGTCCCCCAGACAGTGACCGTCTTCAGTGTCCCTAGGACGTGGGAACAAAACGCGACCGAGGTCGTGTACAAGTGGGAACAAGTGGCGCCCCAACTGCATGAGGATCTCTTCATAAGGCTGACAATGGACGTGGTCAATGGAACAAAGGCCGGAGAGAAAACAATAAGAGCCACGTTTATCGCGCTTTTCCTTGGAGATGCTCAAAGGCTTCTTTCCTTGATGAGCAATAGTTTTCCCGAGCTAGGCTTGCGGAGCTCAGATTGCATCGAAATGAGTTGGGTCGAGTCCACGCTTTTCTGGACCAATTTCCCGATCGGGACTCCAGCCGATGCTTTGCTTTCGCGCACACCACAAGTCTTGACACATTTGAAGAGAAAGTCCGACTACGTAAAGCAAATCATACCGAAGGACGGATTGGAGCTCATTTGGAGGAGGATGATCGAGCTCGAAAGGCCGATGTTGACCTTCAATCCTTATGGAGGCAAGATGGGCGAGATTCCCGCGACCAACACCCCATTTCCACATAGGGCCGGGAACCTATGGAAGGTACAGTATGCGACAAATTGGGATGAGGACGGGGACGAAGCGGCACGACACTACATCGAGCTGACGAGGAAGCTCTATCGTTACATGACGCCCTTCGTGTCGAAGAACCCGAGAGAAGCGTTCTTGAATTATAGGGACCTTGATTTGGGAATTAACCACAATGGAGACGAGAGCTATGAGGAAGGGAGAGTGTATGGGGTCAAGTACTTTAAGGGCAATTTCAACAGGTTGGTGGAGATTAAGACCAAGGTCGATCCTGGTAATTTCTTCAGAAATGAACAGAGCATTCCGGTTCTCCCCCAGTAAAAAGAAAGTGAAGTGCCCAACAAATAAGATCTGCTGATCCTTAACAATGGACACTTCATTAGTTCAGAGGATTTCAAGTTTGTATGGTGAATAAATCAGAATTTGTGAATAAAAAATAAAGAGAGTGACGATGGGTCTTCATTCTTCTTTCTTGGGCTTTCTTGCACTTGTTATTTGCTAGTAGTTATGTATACAATCAATTTAAAGCAAATTCTACACAAACAGCCGCTTACAACATTAATTTGAAAGAGTGTACGGTTATATTCCTTAAATCAAGGTTGGGTGAGGCTGCTTCTTTAAAAAAAAAATTGGGCAAAGAGTGTATCCTCTATCTTCTCTTTATTTTCGTAACAAAATTCTTCTTGCACAAATCAACCATCCATGTGCAAATTATTTTTCACACTGGTGGTAAACTGCTATTTGACGGGCTTGGGCTGAGTGCACGTCTGGCCCAAACAATTGCGAGTCCTATTAACGCCCAAACTTGTGGCTCTGGGCAAGTGCCCAATCGTAAAGATGAGCTAGCTGGGCCCGCCCATCCAGCCACCTTTTTCTTATTTTTTATTATTTGAAATTTCAAATAGAATACGAGATCAATGAGAAAAAGGTGAATAAATTAATTTTCAGTTATTTTATTATTTTTTATCACTTTACTTATGTGTTTTATAATATTTCTCAACATTTAAAATTTGAGCTTATTTCTGTCGTGTTTATGTTTATAAATTTTAAATATCAAGATTGGATTATTAATAAAACATAATTGTATGTTAATAAATATAGGGCCAGGCCGGCGGTCAAGGCCCTACACGCCCTTCTGCTCACTGGTCGAGCCTGGATATCATGTCATGCCCGCCTAGTGAGTATAAAAAATCCAACCAAGCCTGCTTAACGCCACCTGCTCGCCGATCAAGTTTACTTACAATGAACTTAATAAAGTTCCAAAGTATAATTTGACAAGCAGGGTTAAAGTACTAGCATAAATACAGCTTTTGATTTAGGTTTCCGTAGAGGACAAGACTATCTGCTTTCGTAGTACAATAAATTGGGAAACTTTATCACAATTTGCGTAGCAGTTGATGTCCATTTTAGTTTAATTTTTCTTTTGTAAAGACTGTTTATGCATAAAAAGAAATTGAAAGGGCTTAACTTGTAGGTGAACTCAATTACGAATTTGGGGTATAAGACCCAATTTTCAGGAAAACAACTTTAGTTGAAAAATTATTGTCCTCTGAACAAATATTAGATTTGGAAATGCTATCATATAAAGTATATCTCCGTAAGATACGTGTCCAAATAATTGCATCAAGGTGGAGAAAATGATTGAAAAAAAGAAGAAAAAAGCAGACCTTATTATCCTCGCATTTCATCTTGATTCTGTCATGGAATTGAATGCCCTCCTATTTTTGCTGGCAATTAAGAAAATGTTGATTCGAAGTGAAGATTGGTGTGGTTATGACTCATGAGTTGTGAAAGTTAAAGTCTAAGATGCAAACTTCACCTTAAAAAAAAAAAAAATCCCCAACTCGTTAAACAAACAGAATGTAACCCCTCGAAAATGTTTTAAGATAAGCTAAGGCTGCGCATGACAACGCTTCTGTTCTCGGGAAGAGTTTTTTTTTTTCAGAAATAATTCTTTTCTATTTCTGCTCCGGGGAACAATTTCTAAGTAAAGAACCCCGTTTGATAACGACACAAAATTTCTACTCTTGAAATAGAAAAAAAATAGAAATGCGTTTGGTAACGCAACAATTTCTTTTTGTATTTATTCATTTTTATTTTTTGCGTCTGCCGCCGCCGCGATGGCGCGACCGGCGGCGGCGACCGCAGCGGCGGCGGCGGGCGCGACCGGCGGCGGCGGCGGCGGCGGCAGCGGTGGGCGGTGGCTTTGGGCAGTTGACGGTGGTTGCGGCAAGAAAATAAAATTAAAAAAGAAAATCAGCTTACTTCTAGAAATTGTTCCCGGGAACAAGAAGCAACTTTTTTTTGCTTCTCAAAACTGTTCCCGGGAACAAAACGGGAACAAAAAATTGAGAAATTGTTCCCGGGAACAAATGTTTTACCAAACAGGTTTTTGTTCTTTTTTTGTTCTAGGGAACAAAAGAACAGAAATTGGGATAAATAGAAGCGTTACCATGCGCTATCTAAATGTCCAAACCTGTCATCCACTCTTTTTCTTCTTAAAAATCCAATTCTTTATATAATGGTATCAAATTAATGTTTTATGATAATTTCTTATATCTTCAACTAATCAAAACATTAATAGTGTTAGCAATATTAGGATATTTCAACATCTCTTAGAGATATTTAGGATATTTTCTCTTATTTCAATATATATTTTGATTATGCATACCTATGTTGATTTCCTTTGATATTCTCTATCTAAACTTATAAATAGGCTTTCAATGTATTATTTTCAATACATTGAAATATATTGAAATCTCCCAATTCTCTCTTCCGCATTTTATTTCTAACTTGGTATGAGAGCCAGTCAATCTTGAAGTGTACTGGGTGCACTGCACACCCAAGTGCATTTTTGAAGCTAATATTGTTTCTTGTCATTTCTTTTCCAATAAGTCCTAACGACCTTATTATAATGATCTCTAACAAATAGGAAAGGTAGCTTATCAAACAACATCCATGGGTTTGATTAAACTATCCCTACTTATCTACGAGTTGCAGATCATGTCACAAAGCCTCTTCCAAATAGCAGTGCAAGATAGGCACGTGAATGTACTAGGACTGTGTAGAATGTGAATGTTGTTCTATTTTAAGTTGTGATACATAATATACTCTTTTGGAGTAAATGAAAGACATGAGTTCGCTTCTATTTTGAATGTGCTTAGTGTTTTTAAGATGAATTGTATTCATCTATGAAGTGAATGCTGATACGCGTAGACATATAAAATGTGAATAATAGAAATGTCAGACTAGTTTTAGATTTGCTTTCTCACACGGATATTTTCCTTTAGAACTAGTGGTGGCATGCATAGAGATGAGACTCGAGAGCTCAAAAAGATCATAGGCAGACATCGTGCTTAACAATAATTATCTCCAACAAATAGGAAAGGTAGCTTATCAAACAACATCCATGGGTTTTGATTAAACTATCCCTACTTATCTACAAGTAGCAAATCATGTGACGAAACCTCTTCCAAATAGAAGTGCAAGATAGGCACGTGAATGCATTGGGACTGTGTAGAATGTGAATGTTGTTCCATTTACATTGTGATACATAATATACTCTTTTGGAGTAAATGAAAACATGAGTTCGCTTCTGTTTTGAATGTGCTTAATGTTCTTAAGATGAACTGTATTCATCTATGAAGTGAATGCTGATACACGTAGACATATAAAATGTGAATAATAGAAATGTCAAACTGGTTTTAGATTTGCTTTCTCGCACGGTTATTTTCCTTTAGAACTAGTGGTGGCATGCATAGAGATGAGATTCAAGAGCTCAAAAAGATCATAGGGAGACATCAAGCTTAACAATAATTATGAGACACTTAGATATAAGAATGAGATGAGGTGAATGGATGTGATATAAATTTTAAGGAACAACAATTGAAAATGTCTCTATTAGAATTTGGGTTTGTCAAATGATGATGACTAGCTGAGGTTTTCATAGTGTTTATATATGCATTACAACTAACACTAACACTAACTTACGCCCCAAGGATAGAATGAAATCATATAGCACGTGATTCATACCGCATGTGTTGACCAATTGGATAGTGGGAGGGAAAATTGTCATAACTGAAATTAATGCGTACACTCCACCGTGTGAAATCTTGAAGACTATAGGAAAGCTACGTTTAGTGCAGCAATTTCAAAGAGATTTGGATCTTTGGAGGCCTTAGAGACAAAGTTTCAGTGTTTGGTAACACAATCTCGGAGGCCTTTAGTGCGAAGTTGAGTTTTGAAAATGCTCAAAAGCCATGATTACTTGAGAATAGTTTTGGGTTGTTAGCATTCTGTAAGTGTTACTTTGGGGATTTAGTGATGCGGGAGCATCCAATGTAGCTCCACCGACCAACTCAGAACCATCGATACTTATCCAAGCCAATAAAGAAATTGGGTATTATGTGCTTAGATTGATCATTTTGATTGAATAATGTTAATTACTTTTCGGTACTTTGTGGTATATCGATAATTATCAATGGGAGGCCATTTTATATGTTTTGTATGGCCAATTGATGAAGTTTCAGGAGTATTATTTCCTGGTCAAGAGAGAAGCACGAATTTTAGGAAGGCTAAAGGTTCACGAATGCGGTTCAATAATATGGAAAGCCAAAGGTTCAAGAATACGATTCAAGAATATGAAAAGCTAAAGGTTCAAGAATGTGGAAGGCCGAAGATTAAAGGCATTTAGTTCCCCTGTTAATAAAGGTTTTTCTTAAGTTCCTAGGTGTTTTTATTTTAATGTAGCTAAAGAGTCGAAGGTTTAAGTTCCTAGGTCATTAAAGTTTATTTTTAATATTTCCTAAGGCTAAAATCCTCATATATATAGGGGAAAACTATCCAATGTATGGGAGATATGAATTTTATGAATGAAAATGGTGAGATTTCCTCTACTTGAGTGAACTCCTTCGGAGAGTGGATAACTCATTTCGGTTTCTTTATCCTTGGAGTGTTGTAGATCACTCATTGGTGGTGAGCCAAGAAGCCCTTTATCCTTGGCTAGTGGAATCTTTAGGCCTTGGTGATGAGCTTCTCCTATCCCGAAGTCATTTATCCTTGGTGGTGGAAGCTTTAGGCCTTGGTGGTGAACTTCGTAGATCTTGATCATATTCCTTGGTTGGTGGCATTGCCTTTATACCTTGGAAGGAGATCGCTCCATCTTTTCTTATCCCTTTTCGTTTCTTCCCCGTATACACTACTCCATACACTTAACCACAAAAATCCCCTCTAAAAAATTTCCGTTCTTGAATCACTCACCCCATCACGCATCAAAAGATTGGTATCAGAGCTCAAAGTTCAACTCATTTGAGTGATTCCTTTCTTTCTTCTATTACAAATTCCCTATGGATGATCAAGTTCTAAGAGGCTTGACTCTGGAGCAAGCACACAACGAAAGGCGAGATCGTGCAATCCAAAATCTTCAACAACAAATGGAGCGAATTCTCAATCTTCTAGAGAATCCGGTGAGACAAGGACAACCAGCAAGGTGTCCTAACGAATGGCATCAGAGTGACGATTCTGAATCTCGTCAAAATTCTGATGGTGATTACGAGTCCACTGGAGACAACCGAACGATTCTACACTCTAGTCATTCTGAATCTCAAATTCGAAGACGAAGACGAAGAGGGAGGCATAAGGAGAATGAAAGAGACATTAAAGTAGAGGTCCCTGAGTTTGACAGTAATCTCAATCCCGATGACTTTGTGGATTGGCTACACACAATCGAACGAATTTTTGACTTCAAGTCCTATTCGGATGAGAAGAAATGTAAGGTTGATGTCCTAAAGCTGACAAAATATGCTTCTCTATGGTGGGATAATCTAAAGCATCAACGAGCAAGGGAAGGAAAATGCCGAATCAAGTCTTCGGGAAAACTCAAGAAGTTGATGAAGAAGATGTTCTTGCTCTACAACTGAATTCCCTAAGACAACAAGGGATGAGTGTTGAAGAATACATTTGTGAGTTTGAACAACTCAAAATGAGGAGTGAAGTTCCAGAAGGTTCCTGAGCAAACCATCACTCGTTTCCTTGGCGGCATGAATCAAGAAATTGCTGATATGGTTGAACTTCAACCGTATTGGTCCTTTAAAGACGTATGCAAGTTAGCCATAAAAGTTGAAAAACAATTGAAGAGCAAGAGGTTTTCCTCCAAAACCTCAACAAAGGCAACATCCTATTTTAAGGGTGCTTCCTCAAGTAAGAGTGACAGTACGTCGACAAAAGACAAAGGCAAGGGAAAAATTGCAGAGCCTTCCAAAGAAGTCCAAAAGAAGTTTGAAGGCGATGCAATGAAATGCTTTAAGTGCCATGGTTTTGGGCATTTACAAGCAAATTGTCCAAATCAGAGAGTTATGACTCTTCAAGAAATTGAGGAGATCAATTCGGTGCTTCAAGAGGCTGAGGGCAATCAAGACCAAAATATTTTTGAATCTGATCGGGAAGAAGAAGTTGTGGAGAAAGCCGATGATGGCGAGCTATTGATCATCCGAATAGCATTACATGTTGAAGTTTCTCCTGATAAAGAGCAAAGGGAGAATATATTTCACACTTGTTGCACTATTAACAGAAAGGTGTGTTCGATGATCATCGATGGTGGGAGCTGCACCAATGTTGCTTTGACAACTCTTGTCGACAAGCTGAAGCTTCCAACAATGAAACATCCTCAACCATACAAACTCCAATGGCTCAATCAAGGGAATGAACTCAAGGTAACCAAACGCGTTCTTATATCATTTTCGATTGGGAAAAACTATCAAGATCAGGTTGTATGTGATGTGATACCTATGGAGGCATGCGACTTATTATTGGGTAGATCGTGGCAATTTGATTTAAAGGCTATGCATGATGGTCGGAAAAACACATACTCTTTTCATAAGGAATAAAAATACATTACTCTTTTACCCTTGAATCCTCCTTCATACATAATATGACGGCAAGACAGAAGGAGAAGCGGCGAAGGATCGAGGGCTGCAGATCTTCGAAACCTCCCACTGAGAGACTTTAGAAGGGGGGGCTGAGGACGAGCAGGCCGAGATCTGAGAGCTCGCGGCCGGAGAGGGAGAGGGTCGAGTCTGAGCGAGAAGGCCAGAGAAGGTCATTCCGATGCTAGATTTGGGAAATCGGAGGGCGGAAGGCTAGATCCAAGGGGAGAAGACTCGTCGTCACCGATGCAACCACCGCTCCGCCCCTGTTTCGAAGCCGTTCCAATTGCTACTGCGGTTCCCGCCTGAGCTGTGCCGCATTGCTGCACTGTCACCGCCACCATTCGCTGCCTTGTCATAGACAGGTAACAATAGCCAGTCGCCGTTGTCGGTCGCGTCGTCGTTGTCACATTCCCCTCCTCAAACCGTGCCGCCATTGACCACATCAGCACAGCCCCGTTGTCACTCGTTCTCGCCGTCCTCGTGACCGGTTTGTAGCCACTGTCGTCGCCATCGTCGCCGTCTAGCCCGTCGTCGCTACCGTTGCGACCGCCATTGCTGCCGTCATCGCCGGTGACGCCTTAGTCCCCCTCACCAGCACCGCGAGCGAGCAAAATGGAGAAGAAGAAGAAGGGAACCAGGTCGATTAGCTGGTCCGACTCGGTTTCCCTATTTCTGAGTAGGGTTCCGCTTGGGTCGGGTTGTGTGCGTGGGCCGGTTTGCTATTGGGTTGGAAATTTTTATGGAAGTGATCCAAAATGGGTTTGGGCTTTTAAGTTTTTTTTTTTTTTTTTTAAATCCGGACCGGGCCCGCGTTGCGGGCCCGGCCGGGTCTTAGGTCAGCAACCCGGGTCGGACCCAACATGAGGATCCAACTTGAGTAGCCTTTATAATATAATGTAATATTTTTAAAATAAAAATAAAAAATAAAAAAATCCATATTTTCCCAAAAAGTCAGAAAAAAAAAGCCAAAAAAGACTTATCTTTTCCAAAAAGATCAAAAATCCAAAAAAAATGCTTTTTATATCCAAAAAAATGACAAAAATACCCAAAAACATGGAAAATCCCTCAAATATCCAAAAAGCCTTAGGGTTTAAACAAGATTAGGTAATAAAAGGGCATTAGTGATTAACTAGTGTAATCAAGTCCCAAATCCTAATTTCTCTGGTTGCACAGGAGCGAGTATTTCTTCCGGTATTTCGCTTGGGTTTCTAATTGACCCACCCCAAACTAATTAGTGGCGACTCCGTTTTAAAATTGACTTACAGGTTAAAAACTTGAACTATTAAGTCGTGAATTGGTAGACTTGGGAGAATCCGGGCTAAAAGACCTAGCCAAACCATTAGCCTCCGCAAGGCGCCTACTCCTGATTGGGTGCCGAAAAAAAGAGGTTACGACAGCTTGGCGACTTCGCTGGGGACAATTCAAGGACTTAGGCCGTTTTATCTTGGTTAAGCACTTTACTGACTTGTTTTGTTTTTTTCTTTATGCAGGTCAGTAACTTAGAGGTTTATTTTAATTTTGGTTAAAATAAAATGTCTTGTGATTATAAATTGCTCTACATGCTTTACTATTTTAGCACTACACATGGCACACACAACCCGGCTATCAGACCTGGGCCGCCATAGGATATTTAGGATGGTGTTAAGAAAGATACGGCTTCGAACGCGAGACTGCATTATGAGCTTGCCTTTCTTTTCCCCGAATTTCTCTAGCCAAGGTTAAGAAGGTACGCTGCTAACGCGAGACTGCGACGGGCGGATACCTTTTTAATTTCAACAAACCTTCTCAGTTAGAAATCGAGCCGCACATCCCATGCCATGTCCTTGTGTTTGCCATTTTCTATAAAAGCAAAGTAATTTCTTTACTTTTACTCAGTCTTTTTTATTGGCCCATGGCAATTTAGGGTAGGTTTTTCGAGCCCCGGTTTATATGCGATGGGGGAAGACAATATCTAGTTTATTCTCGCTCCCAAAACGGAGCTCTTCCGATGGTGGGGTCAATTGGACCAGTTTGCCCAAGAGCACGTGAAAGTCAAAGTCGGTCACCTCTTATCATTGTTCCAAACCTCTGTTCATCTTGAAGTCCTGTAGGCCATGGCACATTTTTGGTGCCCGAGGACATCCACTTTTATGTGCGATGGGTTCGAGCTAACCCCAACTCTAGAGGAATACAGCATCATCACTGGAAAGTCTCTTGAGAATCGGCTTGTTAGGCCACCAACAAGCATTGACTCGTTGCGTGGGTTAGCACGACTTCTAAGAACTGAAGTCCGTATTGTGAGGCAAACTTTTAAAAACAATCATAATACCTGCCCAGTAGCATTTTTTATTGCTTGTTTTGAAAATTAACCCATGGACCCAAAAAAGTGAAATTTTCCTTCTAGCTTTTTTCGAGTTCATCATTTTTCCTCATCAAAGAAACGCCATAAATCCCTCAATGGCATGGGTAGTTGATCATGTCTCAAGAGGGCAAAATTGCATCAACATGATTTTAGCCAAAACATTCTTATCTCTTAATCGTTTAAAAAAAAAAACGAAAAAATCATTCGAGTTTCCCTGGAAATTTTGCAAGTCTGGTTCTTTTCTCACCTAATCGAATTTTGATGTTTCATGCAATCGTCTGAAACAAATGATTTCAAAAATCCATTACAGAAATTTGTGATCCTAGGGTCATATATTCCCAACCAAAGCTGTTTTAACTGGATAAATTTCTTAAGAGACCCTGCTCTTGAGACATTCCAATGGTGTGCTGGTTGGTTTCATGAAAAGAGAGTTCGCTTTGCTTACAGACATAGCCATCCAATTTCGTTGCTCGGTCTCACCGGCAGCACCCCTTATTACCCATATAGGGTGGCCCGACAGTATGGCGCCCTTCAGGAGATCCCACCGCTTTCTAGGAGGAAAATACATCCACTCTGTTTTACCCATCAAAGCCGTGACTACGCATTCGAGATTGCCATTATCGAGGAAACTTGGAGCAAGTGCCATCACAAAAGAATCGTGGTTCCTAAAAGGCTTGAGGGACAGGAAAAAGTTCACCATACCTCTGAGTCTTACATCAACAACCATCGTATCCCGACAAAGTTGAAGCCATTAGTCCCTCACCCAATTAGTGAGATTAGTCAGCACGAATAAACAGAGCTTATGGAGAGGGATTTGGGAATGAGCTGAATACATCACTCAGAGCCGGTCCAAGAAAGCAAGTATCTGCGCACAAAAACAAGGCTCCTTGTCGCATATAAAATAGCAATCAAGCCCCCTCATGTTAATATCGTGAAAGTTTTGTCCCATTATTTAGGGACTTTTGTTTAATATCTAGTATTTCCTTCTGTCATTTTCGAGTTTTAGATGTTAGAAGTTGACAGTCTATAAAATCCTCTTTTGATAAATAAAAAACAGTTAGATCATAGCTATGGGTCAATCTTTGTTTACTTTCGTGCTCATTCATTATTTTTGCAACGACAGGTAACTATGAATTGCCAACTATCAGCCACCCACAAATGGCCTCACATGATAGGGTCTTATCAGAATGATGTACAAAATCGCCTCGCCAACATTGAAGACGACATAGGACAGATGTCCATTGTCCTTCGACAACTCTCAAGGCAAATGGAATCCACTCAAGCCAAGCCCAACTCCGTAGCTACTTTAAACATCATCATGACACTCGCAAATTTGCTAGAGGATAACCAACAAGATAGATAGCTTGAAAAGATCATGAAAAAACTAAGCCAGCTGCAAGAGCAGGATCCCATGGACTTGTCTAATTACGCTAGCATTAAGATCCTTGAAGAGCTCAAGGTACCTGAATGCGAAAGGTATGCTGATAACTCTCACCCAGAGACCTACTTGTAAGCCTACCTGGTTCGAAGGATGATTCAATCGTACCAATCAAACCTGACTGGCCCTCATCTTGCGGTGGTATATTGTAAGGAAGATTAATCTCCTTAAAACCTGGGAGGAACTAATTGATATTTTTCGTCAAGAGTATAATGTTGACATCGGCCCCAACATCGCCTTGCCCTACGAAGAATTGATAGTTGAGCAGCACGAGGAGCCAATAGTCACAGAGATTGGAGAAGAAGATGTAAATAAAGCATTGCACGATAAATGGATGACTGAGCAGTATCTTATTACTGAGAAGCTTCCCACTAGGAAAGGCAAGGAGCTCGCAGATGAAGTCGACACTGCTCAGAGCCAAAGCATGATGGGACGGCTTCTCAAGCTTACCGCAAGAGCTAGGGTCCAAAGAATGCCGACCCCTATCAACCTAGGGAGCAAAGCTCCAACATCTCCCACTTCCCTTGACAAAGTCCAGCTAGCAAAACAAAGAGCTTTACTTAAAAAGTCCGGACCAGGAGTCAAGAAAAGAAAGCCTAAGCAACACAAGTCAACGCCTACCACTGAACGTAGGCAAAACCTAGTAATCAATGAGTCGCCACACCCACACTTCGAGCATCCCCTGAGGATCCTAAGCCCGTTAGAAGAGGGATCATTTGTCTTTGTCCGCCATGACTTGTCCCCCAATCAATTGCTAAGCTTGTCACATAGCCATAAGGATGACGTAAACACTTTATCCTCGTTTGGTAATTTTGACTTGGAATAAAGTAATGAGATGAACTTAGGAGAATCTAGTTTTCCCGAAGCAATAGAGTTTACCACCGCAAATAATATGTAATGGGAAAACAAGTGGCCTAACCAGGATACATCAAGCCTGTCTTGTACTCATAGGATCATGACCTTTGGAGAGATGTGGATACCTAATCTCCGCAAGTATAATGGCACGACTTGCCCCGTGGCTCATTTGCAATATCTCCACGCTGAAATGAGTCAATACTATAGCCCGATGTCATTCGCAACTAGGGCCTTCCAAGAAAGTCTTATAGGGCCTGCATTGCAATGGTTCATTATAACAGATATCTACCTCATGAGAGATTAGAATGAGCCGTCTTCCGCATTCCTGTATCAGTATCAAAACCAGATTGGAACTGAACTACCTTGTGAGAACTTGGTTCACTTTAGAAGAAGACCAATGGAGGATTCCCGAGCATATGCAAGGAGGTGGGAGGCTTTTATGATACAAACCTACCCTTAACTAGTTGAGCAAGAAATGATAAAGCTATTCATAGGGGCTTTACTTCGCAACCATTATTGTTGGTTGCATGGGTTGCAATTCCGTAACTTCAATAAAGTGGTCCTCTCATGCAAATACTTCGAGTCTACTAGAGGCAAGGAACTCAAAGGCGCTTGATTTCAAAACCAACACTATTAAAGTGCTCCTTTTCATAGGAGTTTTCATGGGTGTTGCTTGTTTTTATAATTTTATGTTTCTTATCTTGTCTAATGTGCTACTGTTGCATTTTCCATTCTAGTAATCTAATGTACAATTCTAATATTTTGTTTTGAAAAGCATGATGCGGTATTCCAAACCAGAGCGGTGATGCTATCCAACCATGAAAAGAAAATATCATCCAAAGAGAATACGGAGGGTTGAGTTTCCTCATGCTTTCTTCCCCCTAAAGATATATACTTTTGAAAACAGAAAATATTTCATTATTAAAAACTTTCATCAAAACAAGATGTTAAACTATGTTTGTTTTTCTGACTCACTCACTTTGTGTCTCAGAATATCATCCCCTTTGACTTAGTGTGACAGGGGGCATTTGAAGCGAGCGCATCGTGTGAACTCGCCAAATTCAAAGACACTTTTCTAAGAAGGCAATGGGGCAAACAGAAAAGATCATCCAACTTCAAAGAAGGTAAGTTTTATTCTCTGAATATAATTTTGGAAATGATGTCATCTCTTTTCTATTTATAGGAAACGGAAGATAGGATGTAATAGGTACAGGCATACGGTTGAAATCAAGCCGTTCCTAGGAGCCTGTGCACTCCACCTTGCTCCTGCCCAACTCCTTCTCAAGCTAGAGCAATATCTTTTCCTCACAATGTGCCTGAGCAACTAGATGATGTGGTTTCATTAACGAGACTTCCAGTTTCAACAAGCCCAGAAGCACAAGGAAAGTATCTGTTCTCTTTCTTTGAATTGGCTATTGTCGCTGTTGACACCCAAAATTTTCGTCGACATTTTAAATAAACATTTTGCAAAAATAAAAAAATAAAAAAATAAAAAATGATTGAAATGAAAAGAAAAGAAAAAAAAAGAAATAAGGAAAACTAAAAAAAAAGAAATAAAGGGAGAGAAATAAAGAAAAAGGAGAGAAAAGGAAAAAATAAAAGAAAAAAATAATAGAAAAGGAAGGAGGGGGGCATTCGAAGGGGGGGACTTTCTCTCTGGCGCGTATTCTCTCTCTCAGAGACGCTCTCTCTCTCCTTGGTTCCCGCTCTCTCGGCGAAATGACCGAACGGACTCGCACACTCCCTCTCTTTCGCCGTAACAACCTCCTCTCTCTCTCGATTTCTTCCCGATCTCGGAGGCCGACGAAGAACCCTCCGGCGCCGGCCATGGCTCCGCTCCCTCCCTCGACGATCGCCTCCAAGTCTCGGGGTGCTCCTCTTGAGAAGTAGGGCGCCGGATCCGGCATCCTCACGATCGGAGACTCTCTCTCTCCCGATCAACTCTAGAAGACGGAACAACTGTTGATCGAGGAACTCGTGGTGCGAGACTTGAAATCGCACCAAGCTGTCGGAGATATTAGTTTGATTCCGAGGGTAGGGATCCGAAGGCGGTGACATCAGCGGTCGGAGATCAATGCTTTCTCTCAGTTGGAGTTCGATCAATTAGGGTTTTCCTTTATTGGCGCGATCGGAGGTGCGGGAGCTCGCCGGATCGGACTCTCTCTCGATCATCCATTCTCTCTCTAGATCTGGGGTTCCGGTTCAACTCCAAGGATTGAGCTCCGAGACCGATTGACGACATCGGCGGTGACGGCAACAACGGTGACGATAGGACGTTTAACCATTTCTCTCTTGGCTCTGTCATTTGCTCGATGGTGAGCTCTTTTTCTCTCTCTCGATCCGCTGAGTTTTTGGCATCTGGTTTCTCTCTCCTGTTCACTTCCTCTGACTTGAACGCTTTCTCCCTCTCGATCGCTCTCTCGCGCACCCTATCTGACCCGCTGGAATGATCGGTCGAGGAGCTTGAATTTAGGGCTCAAACAACGTCGTCAACGGCAACAGCCAACGGCTTCCGAGCCTTCGCCTATTCATTCAAGGTAAGCTTCAGCCCTTTCATTTGTGGTAGGTACCACAGCCTTGTGATTAAAAAGGAGAGTTTTCTTGATGATGTTGTCTGGTTCATGCGAGTTTTGGCCTTGTCTATATGCATGCTACGATTGCGAGGTCTTGGGTGTTTATTGTTTTTGAATCCCTACTCAAGCTCAGTCTTGGTACTCCCTGTTTTTCTTGCGCCTATTTAGCGTTCGATGAAATGCCTAAGCTAAACGCACGTTCATAGTCTTTACTGTGCTCGAGGCTTGTTGTCCTTTTGTATTGTGCTCGAGGCTTGTTTCTTTCTTGATATTTTGTAATGGATGCCGTGAACTTTTGGATTTGGTCATCATTAACTAGATTCAACAATTGTTACAAACGGAGCTACAATTGGTAAATGATTAAGTGTTCTGTTTTAATGACCTGTGTTGTTTGCCATTTTCACATGATTTTTTGTGATTAGATTCTAAAGTTGATGTCTAAATGAAAGTTGTTCATTAGGTTCCAATCTATATCAAATAAAAATTTCGTGATAATTGAAGATCATTTACCCAGGTCGAGTATGTCTAGAATATCCCTGACCTTGTTTGAAAATTTTGCTGTTTTGATTGGTTCTCTGTTTCGGATGGCCTTTTGTGCAAATGACCTGATATGAGTTGGTTGCTGTGGTTTTCTGTGTTTGATGCCTTCATGAGAGTTGAAGATGGTTCAACTAAATTTCCAACAAGCTATAATACACCCTGATCCGATATCATTAGCCACATGAAATCTTTTTTAAAAGTTAGGAAGTAATTCTGGAAAATTGTTGTGTTCTTCTCTGATGTGGAAATTCGTATGCCTATTTTGACTGATATGCTTCGGTCCTCGAACTAAGATGGTAGATGATGTTATTAGGACTTAATTTCTTCTAGAGATTTGTAATAGACTTCTCAAGATTTCCATAGACATATTATATGTGCGATTTGGCCATCATTTGCCCTGCCTGATGCTTCTTGCAAAGAGCACTAATCTGCTGATGTGTTCTGCTTGTTATGATCTGATATGACCACTTATACAAATGGCTTTGCTTGAGCTAGAAAAAGACCTAAATTTCAATTGTCACCTAATAGGAATTCATAAAGGACACCTTGAGCTTTCTAACGATGCCTAGTTTGTCCAATTTGCCCATCATTTACCCTGCTTTTCTTTTTTTTTTTAGATCAAGTTTTGAAGTATGAATTTGTCTTGATCTGCAGTGCTGTCTTGTCTCTATGAATCTGACTGTCTACCAATTTTGTGTGATCTTATACATAATGATCTTGAGGATAAATTCTCAATGAAAGCTGTCCATAATATCCATATCCATCCCATGCTAAAATTTGAGAATTTTTAAGGTCAAGTAACCTTAGAATTCAAGTTGACATGTAGCAATTTAAATTGTTATGCATTTTGCTCCTAATGACAAGTCACATATCAATGTTAATGGATTTGTGTGGCCTTTTGCACATGGATTTAGGGTTAAATGTCTAAATCAAACTTTTTCTTCACATTTAACCCTACGTCATGTTCAAATTTCATGATTTTCATGCATTGATTAGGTGGCTTAACAAATGAGTTATCATGCATCGTTCTCTGATTTGCTTATGATTGATTTGCATGCTTTAGCGATTTTTGCTTTTCGGTCATGAATTTGACTTTACTTGAACTTGATACGCCTCAGGAAATTCCATTCATGAAAGTTGCTCTTTATAAAGTGCTTGATTTCTGTGCTTTTTTCTTAGAGCCAATCATACATGGGTTCTACCCTAATTGTTTTGATCTTAGTTGTGATGATTGTTTCTTTCACTTGTATGCACCTAGTCATAAATTTCTTAGATTAGGTTTAGATTAGGACCTTGAAGATGGAGAAGGCGTGAAGATGGTGGAGGTTGATGTCCATTCCAACCATTTTCATGTAATACCCATTTTCCCGACGAGTTGCGAGTTTTTCTCTCTTTTTCCCATATTTTTCTCTTTTATACTTTCTTTTAGGTTTGCATGATAGATTTACTGCTTTTCTTGATTGTTTACTTCATGTCTTGCAATTTCAATTTCATTGATTGTTTTCTTTTCATTTTTTAGAAATAGAATATAATGAAAGTAATCCACCACGCATGATCATTTAGTATAGAATTGATGATCTCAAAAATATAAAAAGAAAGGCATGGACATGTTAGGAAAAACACAACATACTGTTTAGGTACCGAAAGGGCGCTAATAGCAATATTAGTGTAACTCAAGTCCCCGAACTTAGATATCTGATTGCGTAGGAATCGAGGGAATACTCCCGACCCTCGATTGGGTTTCTAGCCGACCCCCAAAAATGAGGCTAGTGGCGATTCTTGTATATTTTTAGGTTGTTATAAACAACTAGATTGCATAATAAACCTACTGTCACTCGGGGTATGAGCTTGGGAGGGCTCGCGATCTTGAGATCAAGTACTCCTAAACCCGACCTTTCCCCACCTTGGACTTCTCGAGGGGCAGCGAGATCGGGTCGTGACAGTCAATAGAGAGGTAATCTAGACAGTTGAGGCATTCTCTAGCCCCTTATTTCAGATGATGACTTAGGGCCTAGAAACCTCACTTCATGCTCTAGACACATGCTCTCCCAAGAAGTGATTGCCATTAGAGAATTGGAAGTTTGATTGTCCATCTCAGGTTCCATAGAAGCTTGAAGTACATGACTTTGCCCAATGCTGCTAATGGTCATATAGTCAAAGATAGAAGAAAATTCCATAGAAGGATGGCGTTGAAGATGAATCAACGACCATCAATCATGCAAACATGGCTACGAATGAGGAAGGCCAATTGAAAGAAATGTCGAATTGTGTCAAAACGAAGAGGCTGTCATCAACATACAAAGATCCTTAAGAATCAACAAATACAAACTTTGGGGAAGGGTAACTTGGTATCTTTTCCAATACCCCTACTATTTGAACTCGCTTTTGACATATTTTCCCTATTGACAAGAAGCATTGGAATTCAAGAACCAAGCTTAATGGTTAATTTGGGCAAATCAAGAGACCCATATCAATTTACCTAACTTGGTATCAAAGGACATGTCGTCTAGAAGTCGGTTTGGTTAAATGAAAAAGAAAATGCCCTACGGACACCACCGACGCCTTAGCCTAGTGGACTTCATATCCTCCTGATGCCTTAGGTCTATCCAATCAATTGCAAACCAATGAAGGGTAATGTTGTATCGTTCCCAATTGTTCAACTTCTAAGAGAATTCATGACTGACATGTTCTTTCCTATCTTTTGTAGGATCACTTGATTGTCAAAAACAAGGATAACAAATCAATGAGAGGCATGACAAACTCTCCTAAGCGAAATGGCATCTTGAGTAATCGCCAAAGCAAATGACGGAAAATCTTCAGGCCTCAACTTACATTTGATTTTGGCTAGACTAATTGATCTACTTGTACATCTTCTCTTCTACAAAGGCAAAAGCAGAGATGCCCAATCAGATTTTCAATCTCTGGTTGATCATTCATGTGTCATATCCCTAATCAATAGGGACAACCATCGACACCCATTTGTGAATAACTCTTTTGATATTCAAGATTTAACATATTTGGAAATACCATTTTGTTGACCCTTAAAGTTGCCAACAAGGTCTTTTTGAGCAAAAACCATTCATTTGTTTTGAGAGTACAAACTCTTATGTTTAAAATGTTGCATGCCTTTTCCAAATGGATTTTTGCATGATGATTTTGTCTATCTAGATCACTGATTCCTCTGAGGATTATTAGAATAGACAACTAAGTGAAAAATACAAGATTAATTGAGCATGCTGGATGAGGCACGTCAAAATGATGAAAGGCAAGCCATATCCTACACACAATCCCTCCTATCTATACACTTGTGAGATGAGTGCAGAAGATTCTATGACCGCGGGGTAAAGAGTTCTCTCGCGAATGGTACGATAAGCAAAATAGTGAGAGGCATTTCATTGCTTATCTCTTTGAGCTCCTTACACTGGTGAAGCTTCTCTCATACCCTCATCAACAACCACCCCACACTGGGTAGATCGGAGGCAAGCAGCCTCACAAGGTGAGAAAGGGGATAGAAATTTTCTTGCTCGCACTTACATCAATCTTCGGGTGTCTTTATTGCATGTGAATACTCCGTTAATTTAAGTGCCCTAGTATGACAAAGAGCAATTTTTTCTCTACGCACTTGTATTCATTGTACAGCCCAAGTGAGTCTGTAATTTTAGCCTCACATTGAGACAAAGCAGAAGTCATTACCATAGCCTAGAGCGCCGATTGAAGATGAAGACTCAAGAGTCTAATAACGGTGCTTTGATTGAACTTGCCTAGGCCAGTTCCTCCAACGACCAAAAAAATAAAAAAACAGCGGCATAAAAAAGCAATGTACCTGGTAAAAGGAAGGTTAATGCTCATAAATGAAGAATTGGAATAAAAATAGGGGCATGAAAAAGCAGTGTGCCTGGTAAAAGCAAGGTTAATGCCCCCCAATCAAAAATACAGTCAAGAAAAAGTTGTTGTTGTGGTCCATAGAACCTCCGTCTGATAGCGAGAAGAAAGACCGGTGACAAATGCCAAGGCAATCACCAACTCTCACCCTCTTACATGTGAGCCAAGTCTACATTACATTCCCAATGTAAAAGTCTCTTCAAACTAGGGCACTTCAATTAATGTAGGATTTCACATGTACATAAGCATCGCTCGAAAAAGTACGAGCAAGATTACTCCATCTCTTTTCGCAGGGTTCTTGACTTATAAACCCAAAGATGATCATGTAGCATTCCATTCATAAGCCTTGACCTTGATAGTCCCATTTGATGAGCCGTTGACCAAGTCTTCATCACAATTTCGACAAAGACCTCTCACATTGGTAAAGTCGTACCATTTGCGAGAATACTCGGACCCCTGCTAACATGATGACAGTGAGAAGTGTGGTTCTTATAAATCCTGCATCAATGGTCAGGATAGCATTTTCCATAAGAGTGAATGGAAAGTCTTTTTAGACTGAAAGTCTCTCATCTGGCATGCTTAAGACATCTACATTCTAAATGAAAGCTGTCTTTAAAAATTTTCCCTAGTGGAACTATGATGCAAAACTGACGAAATTGTCATGCATGAATGACATTTAAAATCATGAATTAACATCATATACAATCATGTGTGCATATTGTGCAAATGGCATACATACTCTCGGAATTTAGAGATATTGCCAGGTAAGCATATCCTATTTCCATTTGTCTTAAAGTACCTACTATTGTCTAGGTACTTTCTTATTGACACTCGACCTATTCGAGTTGTCCCTTGTGTTTGGATGCTTGCGACTATCCAAATATCCTCTTGTCTTCAAGTACCAGCCATCGTTCGAATACCTTTTTTTCATGACACTCAACCTGCCCGAGTTGTACCCAAATAATATTAGTAACTGTTCAAGCATTCCACTGCGTTGTGCACCTGCAGTTACCCATGTATGCTCTCTTATCATCATGACACTTGGACTTACCCGAGTGGTCCCAAATTGTATCATTAAATACTTGTGTTCATCCAAATATTCTAGTACTTTGTACACCTGCTGCTATCCAGGTGTTCCAGCCCTTTTGAGTGCCTGTGGCCATCCAAGTAAGTCTTGTGCTACATTTGAGTTTCTGTTGCCAGGAGGTGGGAGACCTTTACGAATATGCGAGGCACGCCCTCGATATTCCCAATTACCAGGAGGTGAAAGACCTTCACGAATATGCGAGACCCATCCTCGATATTTCCACATACCAAAACGTGAAAGACCTTCACGAATATCTCAGGTACGCCATTGATTCTTCCTTCAGATTTTTGTACTTGTGATCATCCAAGTACCCCTTCGATACTTGTGAACATCCAAGTATCCTCCAAGAGTTTGTATTTGTGATAATCCAAGTACCCCTTCAATACTTGTGATCATCCAGGTATCTTCCAAAGAGTGTGTACTTGTGATCATTCAAGTACCCCTTCGATACTTGTGATCATCTAGGTATCCTCCAAGAGTTTGTACTTGTGATCATCAAAGTACCCCTTCAATACTTGTGATCATCTAGGTATCCTCTAAGAGTTTGTACTTGTGATCATCCAAGTACCCCTTCGATACTTGTGATCATTCAGGTATCCTCCAAGAGTTTGTACTTGTGATCATCCAAGTACTATCTCCCAACAAACAAATGCCCTGAGAAAGGTCGACGCATCTCCCGTCAAGGCGACCGAAGAAAGGTTCGGGTCCTAGACAAACAACTTATTGCTCTAACAGGCGACCGAAGAAATGTTTGGGTCTTGGAAAAGCAATTCCCCGTCAAGGCAACCGAAGAAAGGTTTGGGTCCTAAACAAACCACTTATTGCTCCAATAGGTGACCGAAGAATGGTTCGGGTCCTGGAGAAGCAATCTCCTCATGTAGCAAGTAAGATGACGCCTTGATACTTGCCAAAACTTGGGGTTCACACCCTATCTCACTCACTCTTGGTAAGTAACTACATGCATTTTCTTATCTTTCTTAGTATGTGTAATGCTATATTGCTCATTTTCTGCATAGGACACTAGGTCCTAAATAAGATATAATCTATTGCATATGTATAGACAAAATTTAGGTATCAAGTTTGTCTTTGAATGCAACCTCTACGAACTCACCTTCAAAGAGGGGCAGCTGTTGACACCTAAATTTTGATTAGGTTATTAATTAGGCCTTAATTTCTTTTATTTTTCCTTTTTTCAAATAATAAATAATAAATGTGGCATCCTAAAAATTTCATAGTGATCTCTAGATGCATTATGACCCCTAAATAGGCATCGGACTATATTATAGTCATTAGACTAATGGATTACAATTAAACAAGGCCGAGCATTTAATGGACAATTGTTTTGTTGGAAATCTATCATATGTTCATGTGTGATTAAGGATTGTACTAAAGGATGAATTAATAAAGAATTTTCTATTCTTGGCCGTGTACTCTATAAGTTGGATTTCCATCGATTAATGTTGCAATATTATATGGCCATGTGAGAAATTGAGATTATGAAATTAAGTGGGGATTAAAGTGGAAAAATAGGAGCAAGTGTGGGCTGGACACCTAAGGCCAAACCAACCCAAAGCAGCCCACCCTTTCCCCCTATTCGGTCAACCAAGGCTGGCCCAAGCCCAGCCGATTGAGGCCCATCAACCTTTGCATGGAGATTGCCAAGTGGCGTGAGGGATTCTCCATGTGTCTCTAGCATGCAAAAGGCAATGATTACTAGCTAATCATGAGATTAAGGGAGAGAGGGGCGGAGTGAGCGAGGGAGTGCTCGCGAGAGAGAGAGAATCCGATAGAAAGAGAGAGTGATCGAGAAAGAGAGAGTGAGACTGAGAGAGTTCAGGCGGGTGAGCAAGTGAGAGAGGAGGGGAAGAAGGAGACCAGCCTTGCCGTGTCCTAGCTGCTGTTGTCGATGCCACCTAGTCCGCCGTCGCCGAGCCGCATCTGAGACCCCGAGTTCTCCGTTTTGCTGTGGTCGCATAGGGCTTAAGGCAAGTAGAAGTTCTTCAATCTATGTCTTGCTTGCTGTTTTATCTAGCTAAGAGTTGGTGGATGTGAGAAAGGTGAAATTTTAGAGTTGCATGTTGGATTTTGGACATGCAAGATGAAGCTAGATCAAGAAAACTAGGAAAAACAGGGCATGCATGGTGGATTTTGAATTTGAGATGGAAAAAGAATTTAAAAATCTGACTATGGAGGATTTTTGGAAGTGATAAGGCTGTGTTATAGTGTAATACACTTGTATCTATTTGATTGTGGATGTTGGAGGTCGAAATTCAAGGAGTAGGAGAAACTCTCATTAGGTTAATGGACTGTTTTGTGAAGAACAGTGTGACCCTCGGTGACTTTTTGATTTTTCTGTAATTTTCCAGCCACAATTTGACTTCAATTTCTTAATGAAAGTTGGATCGTACATCTATAGGTACAACATATAAAAAATTTAGGGTAAATGGACGAGATTTAATTGACGAAATGATTTTCATACGAAAATGCTAAATCTGGAAATTTTACAAAACTGTAGCAAGAAATACCGAAGTTTTTACTCTCGATATGTATGAAATTTGACTTGGTGTTCTTCATGAAATTTTTTCATTTAGGTCTCATTGATAATTTTTCAAAATTTCATAATTTTATGAGTCCATTTAGTATTTATTTCAAAATTTCTACCAGAACCGTACATTGTAAAAGTCGGGCTATTCTATTTTCGAATTTTCACAAAAGTATCTGAAAGTGAAGGTGTTTCGAATGGCTATGTGATGTGATGGTATTGGCTGTGGATATTTGTGCAATATTGAGATGTGATAGAGGGTCCATGAGACATCTTGTTTTAGCATTTGAAAATGTTTGTGAATTAAAATGCTAAGTTGTTACCGTTGAACCCTTGGGTCAACAATACCCCGGGAGTCAGGATGCCCAGAGGATCGAGTGAGTCAATGCCTTGTGGATACCCGGTGGCCTTAAATGGCTGAATGCCGGAGGTTATTCCCCGGGAGCTTCGGGATGCCCAGTGGTATGCTTGTCGGTACGTAATTATGGATGGTCAGGGTAACCATTTTCATGGGAGTCCCTCGAGGTTCCTCGTGATGCCAGGTGGGGGTACAAGATGCCTGAAGGCGTGATTCGCTCCAGATGCCCGGTGGCCTTAAATGGCTGAATGCTGGAGGCTTTCGCGATGTCTGGAGGGATGCGAATGCCGAAGGGACGCAAACATTGGTCCTCCGGGAATGAAACCTTTTGAAAAGTAAAATGAAAGATTCCATTATAAGTGTGTGTGGGTCTGGATATATGTCTGAGTGTATGGCATGGAATGGAATGTGATGTTTCAGTTTGACCCTATGATTGAGATTTGTCTCTCTTAGATATGTTGCACTTCACATTAGGACTACATTGTTATTACATTGATAGTTCTCATGATTTTGATACATCCCTATTGTTAAATTTCTTGTTTTGTCTACCATACTTGAATCTGGATATTAATAGTAATGCTTGATATAGCTTGAGGAATCTTTTACTGCTGAGTTGTTGTACTCACTTCTTTTGGAGGCTAACATTTCAGATTAAGATATTCCTCTGTCACCTGTCCCACGTGGTACTTTCTATGGCTTACCGTCTGATATTGAGGTTGAGTGCTCGGGGCACCCCTATGTTGGTGTTGGTGGACTGATGTTCATCCGTGTTCAAGTTTTAGTTATGTATGACGTGGGTCTACCTGATGGCCCCGCATCCAGGAGTTCCTGTCCGTGCATGTTCGTCGCGACGGGATCATGATGGGGATGTTGCCGCCACCACCGATCGATGCACCGGGTTGGGAGTGATTGTGCGTGTGACTGGTCGAGGATGACACTTTTTGGATAGCTGACACTGGATGATGGATCAATGTACATGACTAATGTAGGGGTCGGGTACTTTTGGGTTATAGCTGAGCTTAGTAAAACCTTGGCCTTTTGTTGTACCGACTCTTGATGTCTATCATAGTTATGTAAATAAAAAGTATTTTGGATCTAACAATATATATATGAAAGTTGTAGTTGGTGTGCATTGCATTGTATTATTTTTCGTTATATGAACTGCGCTGGGACTGATAGAAAATTTTTATAAACCCCCAGGATATATGGACCCACTATAATTAAATGGTATCAGAGTGACATGTTGTTAGGACAAGTGTAAGGTAAGCTAATTGTGGCGACCCTAACGGATCGGGGGCCGTTTTGGGGGTGCCACAATAAATAATAAAAACAACAAAAAAAACAACAAAAAACAAGAAAAACAAAAAAAGAAGCAGCGCATTGGGGCTGGGCCTTCGCACCTAGCCCCCTCTTCTTCTCTTCCGTGTGGGCCCTCAGGCCCATTCTCTTTCTTTTCCTTGGCCCGGCCCTCCCTACTTGTCTTCTTCCTCTGTTGTCTTTTTCCCTGATCTAATAAGTAGCACGCGTCGAAGGCCAGACGCGTGCGACGTCGGAAGGTGGGAGAGGATGGCGACGTGCGACGCTACAGGCGGAAGGGACGCATCTTCAATGCAAGGCGGCCTAGTTAAAGCTGCCTCGACGGATGGGATGCCGGTTTGGCCGAAGGAGGCGGTTCGGCTTGTGAAGATCGACGGTCGAAGTTCCGTCAACCGGCCACCCCCTCGCCTATAAATAGGCCTCTCCCGATGATGGCAAGGCAGACGGAGAAGCAGCGAAGGATCGAGGGCTGCAGATCTTCGAAATCTCGCACTAAGAGACTTTAGAAGGTGGGTCGAGGACGAGCAAGCCAAGATTTGAGAGCTTGCGGCCGGAGAGGGAGAGGGTCGGGTTTGAGCGAGAAGGCTAGAGAAGGAGGTCATTCCGATGCCAGATCTAGGAAATCGGAGGGTGGAAGGCCAGATTCGAGGGGAGAAGACTCCTCATTGCCGATGCAACCATCGCTCCACCCTCGTTCCAAAGCCGTTCCTCCTGCTGCTGCGGTTGCCACCCGAGCTGTGCTGCGTCGCTACGCTGTCACCGCCATCGTTCGCTGCCTCGTCACAAATAGGTAATAGTAGCCATTGGCGCCATCGATCGCGTTGTCGTCGTCGCATTCCCCTCCTCGAACCGTGCCGCCACTGACCACATCAACATAGCCCCGTTGTCACTCATTCTTGCCGTCCTCGTGAGTGGTTTGTAGCCGCTGTCGCCGCCATCGTTGCCATCTAGCCTGTCGTCGCCGCCATTGTGATCGTTTTGCTGCCATCGTCACCGGTGACGCCTCAATCCCCCTCACCAACGCCGCGAGCAAGCAAAGGGGAGAAGAAGAAGGGAATCAGGTCGATTTGTGGGTCCGACCCGGTTTCCCTGTTTCCGGGTAGGGTTCCGCCTGGGCCAAGTTGTGCGTGTGGGTTGGTTTGCTGTTGGGTTGGAAATTTTTACGGAAGTGAGCCAAAATGGATTTGGCTTTTAAGTTTTTTTTTTTTTAAAAAAATCCGGACCAAGCCCACATTGCGGGCCTGTCCGGGTCTCGGGTTGGCGACCCAGGTCGGACCCAACCTGGGGATCTAACCCGGGTAGCCTTTAAAATATAATATAATATTTTTTAAATAAAAATAATAAATAATTTATTTTCCAAAAAATAAAAAATAAAAAATATCCATATTTTCCCAAAAAAGCCAAAAAAAGTCATAAAAAAGCCAAAAAAGACTTATATTTTCCAAAAGGATAAAAAAAATCCAAAAAATGCTTTTTATGTCCAAAAAAATGAGAAAAATACCCAAAAAATGTTTTTCCTCCACAAAATGCATGGAAAATCCCTCAAACATCCAAAAAGCGTTAAGGTTTAAACAAGATTAGGTACCAAAAGGGCATTAGTGATTAACTAGTGTAATCAAGTCCCATATCCTAATTTCTCTAGTTGTGCAGGAGCAAGTATTTCTTCCGATATTTCGCTTGGGTTTCTAATCGACTCACCCTAAACCGATTAGTGGCAACTCCGTTTTAAAATTGACTTATAGGTTAAAAATTTGGACTATTAAGTCGTGAATTGGTGGACTTGGGAAAGTCCGGGCTAAAAGACCTAGCCGAACCATTAGCCTCCGCAAGGCGCCTGCCCCTGATTGGGCGCCGAAAAAAAGAGGTCACGACAAAGCTTAATTTGAGATATGCAAAATGGGTACAATCTTCAATTTTTTTCTTTTGTCTCAAAATATAAATCCGGGCACACTAATGTTGTAGCAGATGCTTTATCAAGAAGATATTCTATCCTTGTTGTTTTGGACTCTAGGATTCTCGTATTTCAATCAATGAAAGAACTTTATTATGAAGATGCAGAGTTCTCATCCATCAACAATTGCAAGTAGGGAGTTCAAAGTATATATTATTTGCAAGATGGGTTTCTTTTTAAAGGAAATCAATTATGTGTGCCGAAGAGTTCTTTTCACGAATTGCTGATTCGAGAAGCGCATGGTGGAGGATTGGCTGGTCATTTTGGTATTAACAAAACTCTTAAGGTTCTTCAAGAGCATTTCTATTGGCCAAAGATGAGTGGAGATGTGCATGCTATCATCTCAAGGTGTGCAACTTGTCAAAGATCAAAAAGCCATTTCCATCAAGGTTTGTATACTCCACTTTCGGTACCATTGCAGCCCTGGGAAGATGTTAGCATGGATTTCATTGTGGCTCTACCAAGAACTCAAAGAGGAAAAGATGCTATCATGGTAGTCGTCGATCGGTTCTCTAAAATGGCTCATTTCGTACCATGTCACAAGACCAATGATGCATCTCATATTGCTGAATTATATTTCAAAGAGATTATTCGCATTCATGGAGTACCAAAGACCATTGTGTCGGATCGTGATTCCAAGTTCTTAAGCTACTTTTGGAGGACTCTATGGAGAATGCTTAGTACAAGACTCTTATTCAGCACAGCTTGTCATCCCCAAACTGATGGCCAAACGGAGGTAACAAATCATACTCTCACCACTCTTCTTTGTGGTATGGTGAGTAGATCGTTAAAAGATTGGGATTTAAAGCTTGTGCATTCTGAATTTGCTTACAATCGATCACCAAGTTATACTATTGGTCGATCGCCATTTGAAGTTTTGTATGGAATTAATCCTCTCACACCCATTGATTTGATTCCAATTCCATCTAACTCTCAAGTAAGCTTTGATGGCAAGAAAAGAGTTGAATCAATGAAGAAGCTCCATGAGCAGATTCAATCCAAGATTGAAAAGGTCAATGAATCTTACAAGAAGAAAGCTAATCAACATCGCAAGAAGACTCGATTTCAACCGGGTGATCTTGTATTGGCTTCACTTGAGGAAGGAGAGATTTCCATTTCGATGAAAGGACAAGCTCATGCCTAGAGCTGATGGTCCCTTTAAAGTTATTGAGCGAATTGGTGACAATGCTTACAAGATTGACCTTCCTAGAGAGTTTGGAGATTTGGCAACATCCAACGTGGGAGACCTTTCTCCTTACTTGGAGGATGAAAACCTTCTAGATTTGAGGACAAATTTCAAACAACCCAGGGAGGATGATGTGGGAGCATCGAATGTAGCTCCATCGACCAACTCAGAACCATCGATGCTTATCTAAGCCAATAAAGAAATTGGGTGTTATGTGCTTCGATGGATCATTTTGAATGAATAATATTGATTATTTATTAGTACTTTGTGGTATATCGATAACTATCAATAGGAGGCCATTTTATATGTCTTGTATGACCAATTGATGAAGTTTCAGGAGGATTATTTTCTGGTCAAGGGAGGAGCACGAATTTTGGGAAGGCTAAAGGTTCACGAATGTGGTTCAAGAATATGGACAGCCAAAGGTTCAAGAATATAGTTCAAGAATATGGATAGCTAAAGGTTCAAGAATGCGGAAGGCTGAAAATTAAAGGTTTTTTAGTTCCCGTGTTAATAAAGGCTTTTCTTAAGTTCCTATGTGTTTTTATTTTTATGTAGCTCAAGAGCCGAAGGTTTAAGTTCCTAGGTTATTAAAGTTTGTTTTTAATATTTCCTAAGGATAAATCCTCATATATATAGAGGAAAACTATTCAATGTATGGGAGATACGAATTTTATGAATGAAAATGGTGAGATTTCCTCTACTTGAGTGAACTCCTTCGGAGAGTGGATAACTCCTTTTGGTTTCTTTATCCTTGGAGCATAGATCACTCCTTGGTGGTGAGCCAAGAAGCCCTTTATCCTTGGCTGGTGGAATTTTTAGGCCTTGGTAATGAGCTTCTCCTATCCCGAAGTCCTTTATCCTTGGCTGGTGGAAGCTTTAGGCCTTGGTGGTGAATTTCGTAAATCTCGATCCTCTTCTTTGGTTGGTGGCATTGCCTTTATACCTTGGAAGGAGATCGCTCAATCTTTTCTTATCCCTTTTTATTTCTTCCTCGTATACACTACTCCATACACTTAACCACGAAAATCCCCTCTGAAAAATTTCCATTCTTGAATCACTCACCCCTCACGCATCATTTAGTGAATTTATTTTTTCCATTCTTATCCTCACTAATGTTTTTATGTTCCTGTTTTACCCTTGCAGTTACTCAGACACATTCCTCATCGCCTCTCTCAAATAGAGATGATTATGCCACCATATCTAGCTTGTCGAGGATTGTGTGACGTTGGCAAGCTTCGTCAAGATTTGCTCGATGCCGACAAGCATTGCCTAGGTAAAATCCATCTCACCTTGGGCCGAGGATCACATGAGGGTTGTTGAGGACTGCGTGATAAGAATCACTGAGGGTTGCGTGAGAGGGGAGTTGAGGACATGACAGGATGGTGGCAAGGGACAAGAGGAAGTTGGGGTGGCGGGCTTCATGAGGCGAAAGTTGCTTTTTAAAGTGTATTACCAAAATATATTTGCATTAAGTAAAACTCACTGGAGGCAAAGTCATTTTGTCTAGATGCAATGTCATTCTCTGAAAGCTTTTTCAAATGCACCGATGTAATACCCTAAAATTTTTTGACTAAATTTCCTAATCTTGATCTAGTGATTGCTACCGAAGCTTGTTTTCTCTAGTCAAGAATGATGTGGCCTCTAGGAGATGTTAGGAAACAAGCTAAGTTCAAATGGAGAGATTCGAGTAGAAAAGGAAGACCAATTTATGTTTACATTGGAACATATATACACCAGTTAATTGGTACATGATTGAATCAAGCACGCTTTTTTTAAAGGGTTTAAAGGTGTTGAACCCATACAATAAATTATTTTTAGGATATAACGAGATCATTTACGAGATCATTTACTGTGACTAACCAGTGCATAATAAGCTGAATGCAGGTGCACTCATCGGTTGTATGATCAATATGCTTGTATGAATTGATCCATTGGGAAACTACTTGCAAATGATGGATAAATATGTATATGGGATATGAAATTCCGTCCAACAAACAATATGAGAGCGGGAAATGATAGGTTTTTTGGATTGAGTTGGGCCAACCATGATGGGTTGATTCAACCCAGCCCATTCTGTTTCAAAGCTCTCTAGGTGGAACACTTGAGAAGGAAGAGAAAATTTTCTCCTCCTTGTTTTATGGGCTTGCATGAGACTTTGGAATTTTTTTTTTTTTTTAAGTGAGTGAAGAAAAAGGCTTGTGTGCGTGGGTAGAAGACTGGTCTGAATAAACAAAAAGCAAGGGGAATATGAACAGTGATCTACAAGCAAGTTTTGTGTCGATCAAGGTCATATCTGGTTGTTAACATTAATAATGTAGAACTTTACATCACATAAAAAATGCAAAAACATTGCATTGCATTTAACTTAAATTGCACCGTATATATTTTCTAATTTTTTAAATAAATATCTTAGGTGCAATGCAAATCATGTAATAACCTAGGAAATCATGTAATTTAGACTAGGAATAAATATAAAATATTTTCTAGTTTAATTTAGGTCATCGTATAAATTCAAGCAATTTCCCATATTAATTTGTTAATTAGTGCAATGAAGTTCCCTTATTTATGAAATCTCTTATTCACAAAAGTAAAATGTTCTCTCGCATTTTGCTTGGATTTCCAATTAATCCATAAATAGATTACTAGAGACTTCTAATTGAATTAAAATGTATGATTAAATTAAAACTTCAAAGTTGTGATTGATATGAGCTTAGTAGAGTCCGTGCTATGTATTTGTTTAGTAATTTATTAGCTTTCCCTTGGTGATCGCCTTTGAAAAGGCCGCGACAGCTAGTTGATTGAACCATTGAACTACCACTTCAAGACGCTAGGCCTCACTTAGCTTAACTTTGCGTCAAGGGTCCTTCGTTGCTAAGTCAAGCTTTGAGACGTGGCTCTGCCAGCACTTGGGCACGTGCCCCAAAGCGCCATCATGTAATATTTTTTTACATCTGAAAAGATATTGCTTTATTAAAATTTTACATAGTTTGAGTTTTCATTCCACATTCAGTTGATCTGATTGTTGTGCCTACAAAAGCTCGTGGCCTAGGTGTTCTTAAATATGTCGAAGTTATCGATTTCGAGAATTGGGCCGGACGAATAACCGTGGCGACATATTATGATATCTTTTGCATTAATTTGATTGATTTGAGTTTCATGGTGTCCGAAACCTTATGATTTGACTTTTGCGATCAAATTAGTTGATTGGGTAGATACCTTAACTTTTAAAAGAAGATTTTGATTGAAAATTCCAGACACTTCACGATTAGAAGTGCAGATGCCTAATTTTTTTAAATTGAGATTTGGGCCAAACTTTGACCAAAAACTAGCCTAGTCAAGGTCTCCATGGAAGGGTATAATTGGGTTGTGCTTTGTGATGGCCTTCCAACTATACCCAATGTACTTGAATCATATAGCTGAATCACTAGACATCACGATTCTAAATCATGTTTGTCTAATATCGATGAGGATGAAATCATGATTTTCACGGTTGACTAATGAGATTATGTTAATTTAGTCATGAGCTTTCCAACGACTCAATAATCACTTTGATCATAATTTTCTCAAATGAAGCATCGAGACTTTTCATCTCAATTAATTATTTAGCCCGAGTTACAAAAGTATTCGATATTGACACAATTCTAAAAGTTGTACAACACTTCCAGAAAGTTTTAAGATGCGAGTGGATGGTTGGAAGTAAATCAAAAGTTAAAAGTTGCATATTTACACGAGAAAAAACAAAAAGGGTTTTCGGCAGTTTTCAAGTGGGCCGGCCCGCGGTTAACGCATGGCGGTCACGGGGCTCGTGGTGATGGGAACAGAGCAACAACAGAGGTGCCGGGCGAAGGCAACGACAACGCGCCTGTGGTTGTGGCGAAGCAGAGGGGTCAGGGGGAGACAGAGAGGAGATCAGTCTAGGGTTCGAGTTTAGGTTGGGGTAAATTCCACCAAAGCTGAGGGTGTTCTGGTCTTTTTGGCGTATCTGCACATGGTGCCATGTGGCTTTCCGGATTTTGGGCACAAATTGAGTCGACCGGTTCCTTGTCGTCTTGAGTTCGAAAGATTAAAATGTGTGCATAGGACATGGATTTTTATTATGATTAATTTGTGCATACAAGAGAAGCTTAGGTAGAAAATATCGCGTTTCATATCTTCTTTTTAAATTCATCGACACTGGCAATTGGAAGTTGGGCAAAAAGACAGCTCATTCAAAAATTATTCAACTGTCTGTTAAAAAAAAAAAATTATTCAACTGTGACTAATAAGCGGTACTTTAGAAAAGGACAGTAAGAGAAGAAAACAACACAACGAAAAACACGGAATGTCAATTGTACAAAAATTACTCAACTGATCTGATATACGTAAACTGAATTAGTGCCATAAAAAATGATGCGTATGCATTCTGTATGTGAACCCCGCCAAATCGAACTATCTAGATTTGATTTTAATGCAATGCACCAGATCTGTGGAATAATTTGCCAATGCATATGGTGGGTTAATGGAGAAAGAAGCAATATACTTGTCCATGTGAAACACTGATGGATTAGCATTCACTCACTCAATCTTAGTCGTTGGTTCCCTATGTCCTTGTTGCTCCATCTCTTTTTAAGTATGAGATTTGTTCAAATTGGCATGGAATGTGGATCTATAGGTTGATGTTCAAAAAATGCACTAAAGACAAGCCATATACCAAGTGTGGGATTGTTTTAAAGTGGATGGACCGTTGAGAAGTGATGTCAAATGAGAAATGAAAACTAAAACTTAAGGAATAATAGAGACGAATAATTTTTAGAGTACATAGCAGAAACCTGCAAAACTTCATTTGGGAGATCACCAATAGGGGAACCCAAGGTCCAAGCCTATCAACATATCAAATTAGACTCATTTTCACTCAAAAGTTAAATTAATGAGTTATGGATCAATTAGGGTACATTAAATGCTTCAAACCAATTAGCTCTTTGATGTGAGATTTTTTCTAGCACAACACATAAATGCATGTCAACAATCTCTTCATTATATATGAGCTTAGTGTTAGGTCTATTATCATGAATTCACGTATCCTTCTGCACCAACATGTCTCAACTTAACATATCTCAATTGAATCTCCATTTTGTTGCCCATGCTAATAGTGACAACAATATCAATGTCTACGTTCATCCCTAATCTATTTCTCCGGATTGAGCCAAGAAGGCTCCGGACCAAATCATCAAAGTTGCCTGAAAAACAGCATTGGTCACAAATCAACTATTGGCACAACAAAAGCCAGATATCTTCATGGAGAGATCGCTAAGAAGGAGCTTAAGTCCGATCTTGTTATCATATCTAGTTGAACATAAATTCACTCAAAAAGCTTAAGCCAATAGACTTTGGGCCAACTACGATATATTAACTAATCCATATCACAAATCCTGCAAGGTGGAACTTTTTCTAACATAACTTGCACTTACATCTCAACAAATAACACCAAGACCTACCACTTCATTTGCCTTTGCAACATCAAAACTTGTCCAGCTACATCATTGGCACTGTTTGGCGGGGGATTGCTCTCAACATGATCGCCTATTTTGTTGCCTCTCATGTAACTTTACCTCTTTTCTATGTCTCTCTTTAATTTTCCATCGCTCTTCTTAATCATTAATATAACTTTTTTGGCTCCTAAATAAACCTGTCATTTCGTTTATCACTTTGAGGAAGGAATTTATGGTGGCTAGAAATAGAAAAAGGAAGGAATGTTGGGATGGATTCTCTTAACATGCTTGTGAAATTTGATCACAAGGATCTTTTTCCCTTTTACGCCCAAAGGAACACAAAGATCTCAAATTCTTCCTTGTAGTATATGATGAAGTGTTGTTGAGGCTACTCATGGACATGGACTTGGGATCTTCACAAGACTTTATTCCACCCCCACCCCACCCCGCCGCAGCCCCCCACCCTCTCTTTTCCAATCATGGGCCCCCAGATGTTATCGTTGAACTTCAGGGACTTCAATAGACAAAAAGACGATAGAGCTTACCATAACAATTACATGACCGACAAAAGAAAAATATAATAGAAGTTATTTGCAACTTCAAATTTGGACAAGGTGGGGGCGAAATCTCCAGGAACTTGTCACAAAGCCGGATCCATGTGGACGTTCTTTGTCGGGGATGAATTCAAAAAAGAGCAGATAATGTCTGTACCTTCTAATGTAAGGAGAGGACATCAGTGTCTTGTATATAATAGCAGGCTCCACTAAAGCTCCATTCATTTTATGAAATATAACTTTCAAGAATACATTTGTTAGATTTTCTGATGTTCGTTTCACAGAAAATGAATTAATTACGGAAAACATTTTCCATGAAGGGAAAAGAGTGTTTTAAGATAGGGAAAAATGTTTTCCACTTTTGAGAAGTGGAAAACATTTTCCACACCTTCTTTCACCTCACTTTCTTTTATTAAATACATATTATTTTTATTTTTTTCGGTTATTTTTTTTAAATCTACTTCTTAATTATTTTTCTTTCTATTTCTTTTTTCCCCATCTTTCATTTTCTTTTTCTTCTTCATTGGCCAGCGACTAACCACAAGTGAGCTAGAGCCTCGCTATAGTTCGACGAGGCTTGAGTCCCGGCGAGGCTCGAGCCCTGACCAGTTCATCTGATCTAGTGGGGCTCGAGCTCACCGACGTCGAGCAACCTCAATCTTATCCTCACTAACCTGTGGTGAGGCTCCATCTTACCTATGACTAGTCATTGGTTATCGCCATAGCTACCAACCGACCAACGAAGAAGAAAAGGAAAAAGAAATAAAAAAATAAAAATAAAAATAAAAATAATAAATTATTAATTATAGATATACTAATAATAAATTTATCTACATTGGTGCATGAAGGAAAATATTTTCCCTATTGAACAGTGAAATGTATTTTCTAGCTCATTTTTAGATTTCAGCCTATCATCGAAAGATATGATGATTTTTTTTGGAAAATGATTTTCTGGAAAATATTTTTCAATAACGCTATATTTTCCACGAAATGACCGTAGCCTAAAATACATCTTTTTTCCATTTATAAAGATCATGTTGTATTCATTGTACTGATCTTGTCATGAAGGTTGTCAATTTTCGATGGGCACTAAAAACTTCTTGCTGCTTGAGCTCAGCTGAGCTGTAGTGGAGATGCTGCATTAAATTCTAGTGTTGCTTAGAAAATTATAAGAAAGTATCCACAATTGTTTTTCGCTGGATGATTGAAAAAATAATAATAATAATAATCCCCTCATCATTTTATTATAAACTAACAGAAGCTTGCAAACACGACTCTGAAAGAAGGATTAATAAGTACCCTTGCGAAGCTGCTGACCCTCTTTTGCAAATTGACCCTCTTTCGCAAGGATTAATAAGCCAATTTCTCCATTATCGAGATCACAATAATCATCAACTAAGAACGTTGACCCTCTTTCGTAAGTTAACTTTTTCAAGTTTTGACCTCGAAATTGAAAGGATAAGAGCCCCAGGAGTGCATGTACTCGCGCAAGTATTTATGAAGTAACTGAAACGAATTAAGAAAAGCCAGATTCTTCATTAATGAGATCAGTAGAATCATCAACTAATTGTCAACCCTCCTATTATTTCTAAGTTGGTTTTTTATTTTTCTCAAGATTTGTAATTGGGAATTTTCCTGTCAAGATTGTAGGTGGCTTGTAAGATCTTCTCATTCCGATTATCATTGACTCTCTGTTTTTTTATAAATTCCTAGCCGGCCACATTTCCTATAAAAGACCAACATGCAAAACTAAATATCTCACCCAGCAAACACATTTGAACCAAACCCTAAAATGGGAACTTCATTTCCAAACTCCAAAACCCTCTACCTCTTCTCACTCCTAGTGTTGTTCATAGGTTCATTTTCTTCACCTTCTAAAGCCTTTGCAAACGAAAGCCTAACCCAATGCCTCATAAACCATTCCCAACCTTCGCACCCAATAACCTCAGCCATATACACACCCAACAAATCTTCCTACTCAAACGTTCTTCAATCTTACATACGAAACCTGCGCTTCAACACCTCGGATACGCCGAAACCCGCTCTCATCCTCACCGCACTCCATGAGTCACATGTGCAAGCTGCCATCGTTTGCACCCAGAAGCTCTCGGTCCAGATGAAGATCCGAAGTGGAGGCCATGACTACGAGGGCATATCCTACGTCTCCATCTCCTCGCCTTTCTTCATCCTTGACATGTTCAATCTCCGTTCAGTTGATGTCGACATTGAGGCTGAGACGGCATGGGTCCAGGCGGGGGCCACCCTTGGTGAGGTCTACTATGGTATAGGTGCGAAGAGCAAGGTCCATGGCTTTCCTGCCGGGGTTTGCCCCACCCTAGGCGTCGGTGGCCACTTCACTGGTGGCGGCTATGGCAACATGATGAGGAAGTACGGGCTCTCCGTCGACAACATAGTCGATGCGCGCATAATCAACGTCAATGGGGAAATACTGGATAGGGAATCCATGGGAGAAGACCTCTTTTGGGCCATAAGAGGCGGAGGTGCTGCGAGCTTTGGTGTCGTCCTCGCTTACAAGATCAACCTTGTCCGAGTCCCTGAGACAGTGACCGTCTTCAGTGTCCCAAGGACGTGGGAGCGAAACGCAACCGAGGTCGTGTACAAGTGGGAGCAAGTGGCGCCCAAACTGCATGAGGATCTCTTCATAAGGTTGACAATGGACGTGGTCAATGGAACAAAGGCCGGAGAGAAAACAATAAGAGCCACGTTTATCGCGCTTTTCCTTGGAGATGCTCAAAGGCTTCTTTCCTTGATGAGCAATAGTTTTCCCGAGCTAGGCTTGCGGAGCTCAGATTGCATCGAAATGAGTTGGGTCGAGTCCATACTTTTCTGGACCAATTTCCCGATCGGGACTCCAGCCCATGCTTTGCTTTCGCGCACACCGCAAGTCTTGACACATTTGAAGAGAAAGTCCGACTACGTGAAGCAAATCATACCGAAGGACGGATTGGAGCTCATTTGGAGGAGGATGATCGAGCTCGAAAGGCCGATGTTGACCTTCAATCCTTATGGAGGAAAGATGGGCGAGATTCCAGCGACCAACACCCCGTTTCCGCATAGGGCCGGGAACCTATGGAAGATACAGTACGCGACAAATTGGGATGAGGACGGGGACGAAGCGGCACGACACTACATCAAGCTGACGAGGAAGCTCTATCGTTACATGACGCCCTTTGTGTCGAAGAACCCAAGAGAAGCGTTCTTGAATTATAGGGACCTTGATTTGGGAATTAACCACAATGGAGACGAGAGCTATGAGGAAGGGAGAGTGTATGGGGTCAAGTACTTCAAGGGCAATTTCAACAGGTTGGTGGAGATAAAGACCAAAGTCGATCCTGGTAATTTCTTCAGAAATGAACAGAGCATTCCGGTTCTCCCCCAGTAAAAAGAAAGTGAAGTGCCCAACAAATAAGATCTGCTGATCCTTCACTATGGACACTTCATTAGTTCAGAGGATTTTAAGTTTGTATGGTGAATAAATGAGAATTTGTTTATGAGAATGAAGAGAGTGACCATGGGTCTTCATTCTTCTTTCTTGGGCTTTCTTGCACTTGTTAATTGCTAGTAGTTATGTATACAATCAATTTAAAGCAAATTCTACACAAACAGCCGCATACAACATTAATTTGAAAGAGTGTACGGTTATATTCCTTAAATCAAGGTTGGATGAGGCTGCTTCTTTAAAATTTCTTTTGCACAAAGAGTGTATTCTCTATCTTTTCTTTATTTTCGTAACAAAATTCTTCTTGCACAAATCAACCATCCATGTGCAAATTATTTTTCACTCTGGTGGTAAACTGCTATTTGACGGGCTTGGGCTGAGTCCACTTCAGGCCCAAACATTAGGAGCCCTATTAACGCCCAAACTTGTGAATCTGGGCAAGTGCCCAATCGGAAACATGAGCTAGCAGGGTCCGCCCATCCAGCCACCTTTTTCTTATTTTTTATTACTTGAAATTTCAAATAGAATACGAGATAAATGAGAAAAAAAGTGAATAAATTAATTTTTAGTTATTTTATTATTTTTTATCACTTTACTTATGTGTTTTATAATATTTCTCTACATTAAGAATTTGAGCTTATTTTGTCGTTTTTATGTTTATAAATTTTAAATATCAAGATTGAATTATTAATAAAACATAATTGTATGTTAATAAATATAGGGCCCGGCCGGCGGTCAAGGCCCTACATGCCCTTCTGCTCACTGGTCGAGCCTGGATATCTTGTTATGCCCGCCTATTGAGTATAAAAAATCCAACCAAGCCTGCTTAACGCCACCTGCTCGCCGATCAAGTTTACTTATAATGGACCTAATAAAGTTCCAAAATATAATTTGACAAGCAGGGTTAAAGTACTAGCATAAATACAGCTTTTAATTTCGGTTTCCGTGGAGGACAAGAGTATCTGTTTTCGTAGTACAATTAATTGGGAAACTTTATCATAATTTGTGTAGCATCTTCCATTGACGTCCATTTTAGTTTAATTTTTCTTTTGCAAAGACTATTTATGCACAAAAAGAAATTGAAAGGGCTTAACTTGTACGTGAACTCAATTACGAATTTGGGGTATAAGACCCAATTTTCAAGAAAACAACTTTCGTTGAAAAATTATTGTCCTCTGAACAAATATTAGATTTGGAAATGCTATCATATAAAGTATATCTTCGTAAGATACGTGTCCAAATAATTGCATCAAGGTGGAGAAAATGATGAAAAAGAAAAAGGAGACATTATTATCCTCGCATTTCATCTTGATTCTGTCATGGAATTGAATGCCCTCCTATTTTTGCTGGCAATTAAAAAATTGTTGATTCGAAGTGAAGATTGGTGTGGTTATGACTTATGAGTTGTGAAAATTGAAGTCTAAGATGCAAACTTCACCTTAAAAAAAAAAAGAAAAAAATCCCCAACCCGTTAAACAAACAGAATGTAACCCCTCGAAAATGTTTTTAGATAAGCTAAATGTCGAAACCTGTCCTCCACCCTTTTTCTTCTTAAAAATCCAAATCTTTATATAAGGGTATCATATTAATGTTTTATGATAATTTCTTATATCTTCAACTAATCAAAACATCAATAATGTTAGCAATATTAGGATATTTAAATATCCCTTAGAGATATTTAGGATTTTTCCTCTTATTTCAATATATATTTTGATTATGCATATCTATGTTGATTTCCTTTGATTTTCTCTATCTGAACTTATAAATAGTTTTTCAATGTATTCTTTTCAATACATTGAAATATATTTAAATCTCTCAAATCTCTCTTCCACATTTTATTTCTAACTTGGTATGAGAGCTAGTCGATCTTGAAGTGTACTGGGTGCACTGCACACCCAAGTGCGTTTTTGAAGCTAATGTTGTTTCTTGTCATTTCTTTTACAATAAGTCCTAACGACCTTATTATAATTATCTCTAACAAATATGAAAGGTAGCTTATCAAACAACTCCATGGGTTTTGATTAAACTATCCCTACTTATCTATGAGTAGCAAATCATGTCACAAAGCCTCTTCCAAATAGAAGTGCAAGATAGGCATGTGAATGCATTAGGACTGCGTAAAATGTGAATGTTGTTCTATTTTACGTTGTGATACATAATATACTCTTTTAGAGTAAATGAAAGACATGAGTTCGCTTCTAGTTTGAATGTGCTTAATGTTCTTAAGATGAACTGTATTCATCTATGAAGTGAATGCTAATATGCATAGACATATAAAATGTGAATAATAGAAATGTCAGACTAGTTTTAGATTTGCATTCTCACACGGGTATTTTCCTTTAGAACTAGTGGTGGCATACATAGAGATGAGACTCTTGAGCTCAAAAAGATCATATGGAGACATCATGCTTAACAATGATTATGAGACACTTAGATATAAGAATGAGATGAGGTGAATGGATGTGATATAAAAATAAAGGAATAACAATTGAAAATGTCTCTCTATTAGAATTTGGGTTTGTCAAATGATGATGACTAGCTGAGGTTTTTGTAGTGTTTGTATATGCATTACAACTAACGGTAACTTACGCCCCAAGGATAGAGTGAAATACTATAGCACGTGATTCAAAGCGCATGTGTTGACCTATTGGATAGTGGGAGGGAAAATTGTAATAATTGAAATTAATGCGTACACTCCATTGTGTGAAATCTTGAAGGCTATAGGAAGTTACGTTTAGTGCAGCATTTTCAAAGAGATTTGGATCTCCGGAGGCCTTTAGAGACAAAGTTTTAGTGTTTGGTAACACAATCTCGGAGGCCTTTAATGTGAAGTTGAGTTTTGAAAATGCTCAAAAGTCATGATTACTGAATAGTTTTGGGTTGTGAGCATTCTGTAAGTGTTACTTTGGCGATTTAGTGAATTTCTTTTCTCATTTATCCTCACTAATTTTTTTATGTTCCTGTTTTACCCTTGTGGTTACTCTAGACACATTGCTCATCGTCTCTCTCAAATAGAGATGATTATGCCACCATATCTATCTTGTCAAGGGTTGCGTGATGTTGGCAAGCTTCGTCAAGGTTTGCTCGGTGCAGGCAAGATTTGCCCCGGTGAAATCGATCTCACCTTGGGTCGACGATCACATGAGGATTGTCGATGTCAAGGATTGCGTGATAAGAATCATTGAGGGTTGTGTGAGAGGGGAGTCGAGGACATGACAAGGTGGCGGCGAGGGACAAGAGGAAGTTGGGGTGGCGGGCTTAATGAGGCTAAAGTTGCTTTTTAAAGTGTATTACCAAAATATATTTGCATTAAGTAAAACTCACTGGATGCAAAGTCATTTTGTCTAGATGCAATGTCATTCTCTGAAAGCTTTCTTAAATGCACCGATATAATACCCTAAAAAAATTTGGCTAAATTTCCTGATCTGGATCTAGTGATTGCTACCGAAGCATGTTTTCTCTAGTCAAGAATGATGTGGCCTCTAGGAGACGTTAGGAAACAAGCTAAGGTCAAATGGAGAGATTTAAGTAGAAAAGGAAGACCAATTTATGTTTACATTGATACATATATACCCCAGTTAATTGGTACATGATTGAATCAATCACGCTTTTTTTAGAGGGTTTAGAGGTGTTGAACCGATGCAAAAAATTACTGTAGGATATAATGAGATCATTTACTGTGACTAACTAGTGCATAATAAGATGAATGCAGGTGCACTCATCGGTTGTATGACCAATATGCCTATGTGAATTGATCCATTGGGAAACTACTTGCAAATGATGGATAAATATGTATATGGGATATGAAATTCCATCCAACACACAATATGAGAGTGGGAAATGATAGGTTTTTTGGATTGAGTTGGGCCAACCATGATGGGTTGATCCAACCCTGCCCATTCTGTTTCAAAGCTCTCTGGGTGGAACACTTGAGAAGGAAGAGAAAATTTTCTCCTCCTTGTTTTATGGGCTTGCATGGGACTTGGAATTTTCTTTTTTTTAAGTGAGTGAAGAAAAGGGCTTGTGTACGTGGGTAGAAGACTGGTCTGAATAAACAAAAAGCAAGGGGGATATGTACAGTGATCTACAAGCAAGTTTTGTGACATCTTGGAATTTCAGTCTTATTTTCAATTTGATAAATCGGGCCTTTTGTCGACACATCTATTGAGCTATTCTCAAAGCTGATCCCTTGTGAAATAACTAGACTATCTGGGGAAGTCATTAGAGAATTTTATTGCAATAGACTTGAGGATTTGACTAAGAATCGACTATTTGACCGTGCTCATCTACAGAGATCATTACGACACAGTTAAAAATCGATTAGAGATCAAGGATAGGTCGGTTCAACTGAGATGTGTGGCTAAACATGGGTGATTCCACCAAATTGCAAAATTCTCGTCAATCGGCACTAGATTGATTTTTCTGTCATTTTGGTACCATGTGTCCGTATTTGAAATCTCCAGATTTTCACGACCAACGAGAGTCTCCAATGTGTCAAGGAGGTTTATTGTGGCTCAAAGAAAATCGACCATGGGTCATTTGCACAAAAAAATTATGAAAGCTACCTAGTAGCCTAAGTCACGCTAAAATCGCGCTAGATTGAAATTAACCGCGAATTTCCGATTTTAGAAATTGAAATTTTTGTCATGTCACAAATCATTTTAGGAACATTGACTTAATCTCCAAATATTTTTCTACAAACCGAGATTTTTGCGAAAAGTCGACATACGGCCATTTTCGACCGGAAAATATAGAGGACCATTTTTGGTTGCGAAATTGGGATGCAAGTAGGATCTATTGGTAAGAAAAAATGCCAATTTGATCGAGAACTTGATGGTTAAATTTATAGAGGCCATATTAAGTTGATCCAAGAGGCAATTGAAGTCCAATTTGAGGGAATTGCCTCCAAAATTCGTAGCTCTCCCTTAGACCCAACCTTTGGACCATCTCCAAAGCTTCTAGAGGAAGATTAAGGCTGGAAATTTTGTTGAGGAAGCCATCTTGCATGTGGGGCCAAGTCAAGGGGACTAAAGAGATAGAAGAAGACCATGTGGCCCCCTCATGAGCCAAAGCTATCCCCCCCTCTTTTCTCCCTCCTCTACCATTGACCCCCCTCCCATTTCCAACCGTGTGAAGCTTCCAACAAACCCAAAAAATCAACCAACATCTCCTCCTCCCCCCGTTGACACCGCTTGCCACCCATCAGACTGCCAGAATGCCACCGTCGCGGGTCTGCGCTCACCCGCGAGTCCCACGCAAGCTGCGCCCATTCCGCCATCCAAGTTGTGTCATTCTTGCCCATTCGCTGTCCAGCAGGCTGCCTGAGCCTGTGTGGAGGTCATCGGAGTTTGTTTTGATGCCAAGCAGTCGCCGTTTCCACCCGCCTAGCTATTGCAGCCCCTCCGCCAATTGCTGTCGCCGTATCCGCCTTAGCCAACCACAGATTCAGCCTTTCTCGGCCAAGAGCAGAATCGTAGCTAGTGGGTTTTCATCCCACTTTTTGGCCCGATTCGAGCCTTTCCCAACCCCGCTTTGGAGTTTATCGATCCTCTCCACGTCCCCGTCGTTGTAGTCCGAGCGGATCGTTAATCAAGTGAGTTTAACTCACTAATCATTGCTTAGTAAGTTAATGAAGCTTAAGGGTTGATTAGTTTAGCTAAGCTAGGATTAGGTGGTTAGTTAGAATGGATTAGTGATTTAATTATTCGTTATTGCATGTTAGGTGGTTAGGATCGCAAATTAGCAAGTGGATAAGCCGTAGTATTTATTTAGACAGGTTCGGAAATTTTCCAAACCCAAATCGGTATTTAATTAGGCTTTTCCGGCCTAAGTGTGCATTTTTGCTATTTATTGGTATTTATTAATTATTTTCCGGAAATTAGATCGAGATAGCCGGTAACTAGAATTTCGTGCCGATTGTAATGGTGTGCTTGATTTATTTATCTGGCTATTAATTTGTACAATTTGAGTGGGATTTGTGATTTTGGGTTTTTATCTCGAAATTTGTTATTTTCTATAATTAATTAGAAAATTACCGGCCGTCGGTTTACAATGCCAAAAATGTGTTCTTGGACTGGGAAATTAGTGGGATTTTCAAAAGTGGAAATATTGTATTTTGACTAAGACCGACCATGTACCCACACACGATTATTTTTATCGGGTAATGATAAAAATGGTAATTTTGTTATATGGTCAAAATGGTATATTATATCAACCTACAGGCTTTGATATGTTAGGTTAGAGCGAGCAGTATACCGATGTACTATATTAACTTGAGGGCCTCGATATGTCAGCTTAGAGTGAGTAGTACGCCTTAGTAGCTTATGGTGAACAATATTAGTATACTATATCCGCTTGCGGGTTAGATATATCATCTTAGAAGGAGCATTATATTATTTATCAGCTTAGTGCGAGCTATACTATCTATTATCAGCTTAAAGTTAGCAGTCCTGATATAATCGGACTTTATAGATAGTATTGAGTGGGCTAAACAAGGGAAGGTCATGATGACATGTAACCGACTGAGTCGATTGATCGATAGTTCGATCCAATTTGAGGTATTGAAATGTTGTAATGATTGGTTGAGTTTATGAATTAAACTGACTTGCAGGAAAATGGGAGGCAAAGGTAAGTCCTCTATTTCATGGTTGCGCTTAGGTGGCCCTTGGGGCGTATTTTCTTCCTAGTCAGGTCTTAGGGAGTTGAACTTGCTGACACGTCGTCTCATCCCATCGTGGGATAATATTTTCAGGTCCCTAGACGGTAGCTCCTCCCAAGCATTTTGGTCAGCCAAAGAAGGTCACTGAACAAAAGTGTTTCATTTCGCTTCATGGTGACCCAAGGGGTTGGGTATATGAGTTGGTGAAGTCCGTGGTCTGGGTTGATGCGAGTCTACTCAAAAAGGTGCCCCATCAATACAGATTATGGTATCACCAGGAGTAGAATAGACAAAGAGAGGGGCCCATACCGGAGTCCGAGATTCCTTTTTATGTGTTAAAGGTTGCTTTTGGAAAGGGCACTACAGATCCTCTAGGTGGTTCTATGGTAGACCATAATCTCTTAGATCTAAGGACCCTAGTGTATTCAGCTGAAGGCTCAAATGTGGATGAGGAGGAGGAAGAAGATCTGTAGTTTATGAAACCCCCCTATTTTGTAGACCTTGTTTTATAGACTAGTATTGTATATGACATGACTTGATATATGTATTTATAAGCGTGTTGTGGTTTGAAAATTTTGTGGCTCTGCTTTTCTATCCTATCTTGTTGTTGTCTGGGGAAATTATTTATTTGTTTCCGCATGTGCATTTAAAAAAAAAAAAAAAAAAAGACAATGGGTCGGCGATGCATCTTGGGACGTCACTATTTAATCGACAATGGAGGGATGGGCACGTGCTCGGAGGATCGGGTCATGACACCCAGTCTAAGTGATATTAGAGCATGGTTAGTGATTAGAGTGATAAGGTGCGATGGTTCATGGGATAGTTAGTAGGATTGGCCTTTATTTCATACTAGTGCATGTTTGTGATAGTTGAGTAGTAGAATTGTTTGTTTGTGTGAATCGCTCAATTTCTAATTCGGTGTGGAATTAGGAGGCAGGTTTCAGTAGAAAACCGAGCCATGAGTGATCAGGAGTAGAAGACTCCTAAGGACTATAGGGCCTATGACTTGGGGTAAAACGCCAATGAGGGTCAGTACCCGAGGAGGTCGTGGTAGAGCACAGGCTGAGGCTATCACTAGTGGAGTAGCACCACCTCTTGTTGATGCTGGGGTAGCAACCCCTGGTGTTCCTAGAATCAAAGGGATCATGCAGGTGCTTGAAGCTATAAGAGATCTAACAGGGCAACAAGCCCATAATCAAGCCGCTACCACTCAAGCTGCCATTACTGCTGCCGTTACCGTCACTACTACGGTCGCATCCGTTGCTGCACTTGCCGAAGTTCCAATTGGGAACATAGTGGTGGAAAGAAAGAGACCGAAGCTAAACCCGCCGAGGTTCACTGGTACTGGAGGTCTAGAGACTACCTCACTTTGGATCAAGATTTAGAGAAGGCCTTTGCACTGCTGATGTGCACTGAGGCTAAAAAAGGTTGTCCTAGCAATATATCAATTGTAGGGCAATGTGAATACTAGGTGGAGAGCCGCCAGAGATACAATATTCTCAGGAGGAGTAATCTCGTTGTGGGACGCTTTCTTTAGAGCTTTCAATGATAAGTACTTTTCAAGTAATGACCAAGAACAAAAAATGGAAGAATTCTAGTGTCTCCACCAAGGGACGATAACTGTTGACCAGTACGAGGTTAAGTTTGCGGAGCTTTCCTAGAATGCTCCGAGGTTGATAGAGGATCCCGAAGACAAGGCTTGAAGGTTCAAGAATGGCCTTCGACTAGAGCTAAAACAACCACTAGTACCGTTGGATCTGAAGGACTATCGTGAGGTTTACAACCAAGCTCAAATGATCGAAATAAGTCTGAATGAACAAGCCACCTCGTCTGGATCGAGGTTTAATTTAAATCGAGATGGGAATCAGTATGGGAAGAAACCCATGACTGGAGGAAGATTTCATATCTCGCCCAATAAAAAGGGTGGTGTTGGCAAGCCAGCTCCAAACCAGAATGGCGTGTGTCACTTGTGTGGAATGAGACACGGATCAGCCCCATGCCAATCTAGGCCGGGTACTTGTTTTGAGTATGGCCAGCTGGGTCACATAGCAAGGAACTGTCCTAGAAGACAGAGGAGATCACAGCAGTTACCGTCGCCACCACCGATGGGTCAGATTAGAGGGTACACACCGCAGGGTGGATAGATCAAACCCCCAGCTCAAGGGATAGTGTATGCCATCACCAGAGGTCAAGTTGAGGACGCACCTGATGTGATCACAGGTACGGTTTCGCTGAACAACCATGTTGCTTTTGCTTTATTCGACCCTGGAGTGACTCATTCTTTTATTGCTGAGCAATATGTTAAGCTGATAGGATTAAGTCCTGAGTTGCTGGAGTCAGTGGTTAACATATCTAAACCGTTAAAGGATAAGATGTTGTCTGCATTGGGTTGTTCTGGTTGCAAGTTAGCGATTGGTGAGCAAGAAAGGAGGATAGATTTATTAGTCCTAGCCATGTATAACTTTGATTTGATAATTGGCATGGACTGGCTCACCAAGCAACAAGCTAAGATGAACTGTTATCGTAAAGTAATTTAGTTTAACTCATTAGTGGGTGTGAGTTTCGAGTTTGTTGGAAGTCGAGGAGTTGTCAAAGTTACCTAGCAACTGTTGGGGATACGACAGTTGAGGAGCTGAAGATCAAAGATATCTTAGTGATGCAAGAATTTCCAGATCTATTCCCGAAGGAATTGCCAAGCTTGCCGCCAGAGAAAGAGATCGAGTTTGTAATTGAGTTAGCACCCGGGACAGAGCTAATCTTTGAGGCTCCTTACCGGATGGCGTTGTCTGAGTTGAAAGAACTGAAGATACTGATGCAAGAATTGTTGGATAAGGGATTCATACGTCCCAGTGCATCATGTTGGAAAGCACCAATTCTGTTCGTGAAGAAGAAAGATGGTTTGTTGCGCTTGTGCATTGACTATCGTCAACTCAATCAGATGACGATCAAGAATAAGTATCCACTCCCAACGATTGACAATTTGTTCGATCAGTTACAAGAAGCGTCAATATTTTCGAAAATTGACTTGAGGACAAGATATCATTAGCTGAGGATTAGGAATGAAGACATACCAAAGTCAGCATTTCGTACCCGATACGACCATTATGAGTTTACTGTAATGCCATTTGGTTTGACGAATGCTCCAGCTGCTTTCATGGATTTGATGAACCGAGTGTTCAAGGAATATCTGGATTAGTTTGTGATCGTGTTCATCGATGATATTTTGATATGTTCGAGGAGTGATGAAGAGCATGAGAGTCATCTGAGAATGGTACTACAGACCCTGAGGAATCATCAGTTGTACGCCAAGTTTAGCAAGTGCGAGTTTTGGTTAACTCGTGTTGCTTTCCTAGGTCACGTGATTTCAGGCGAAGGAATCTCTGTGGACCCAGCTAAGATTGAAGCAGTGATCAACTGGCCAAGACTGACTACAACGATAGAGATCATAAGTTTTCTAGGTTTGGTAGGGTATTACAGAAGATTCGTGGAAGGATTTTCAGCGTTAGCGTCGCCACTAACTCAATTCCTGAAGAAAGAAGGAAAGTTTGCGTAGATAGACAAGTGTGAGCGTAGTTTCTAAGAGCTTAAGCAGAAGCTAACTATCGCACATGTGCTAACTATTCCATCTGGTGTTGGAGGTTACAAGATCTATAGTGATGCATCATTTGGAGGACTAGGTTGCATGTTGATGCAACATGGTAGGGTTGTTACATACACCTCTCGCTAGTTGAGACCTCATGAACAGAATTACCCGACGCATGACTTAGAACTCGCCTCGATCATTTTTGCTTTGAAGATTTTGAGACATTACTTGTGAGCATTATTAGTATACTATATCTACCTGCAGGCTCGATATATCAACTTAGAGGGAGCAGTATGCTATTTATCAGCTTAGTGCGAGCTATACTATCTATTATCAACTTAGAGTGAGCAGTCCTGATATAATCGGACTTTATAAATAGTATTGAGTGGGCCGACCAAGGGAAGGTCGTGATGACATGTAATTGACTGAGTTGATTGATTGATGGTTCGATTCAATTTGAGGAATTGAAATATTGTAATGATTGGTTGAGTTTATGAATTAAACTGACTTGCAGGAAGAATGTGAGGCAAAGGTAAGTCCTCTATTTCATGGTTGCGCTTAGGTGGCCCTTAGGGCATATTTTCTTCCTGAGATGTCATCTCACCCCGTCGTGGGATAACATTTTCAGGTCCCTAAATGGCAACTCCTCTCGAGCATTTTGTTCAGCCAAAGAAGGTCATTGAACAGAAGTGTTTCATTCCGCTTCATGTTGACCCAAGGGGTTGGGTATATGAGTTGGTGAAGTCCGCGGTCTGGGTCGATGCGGGTCTACCCAAAAAAGTGCCCCATCAATAAAGATCATGGTATCGCCAGGTGTGCAATGGACAAAGAGAATGGCCCATACGAGAGTCCGAGATTCCTTTTTATGTGCTAGAGGTTGCTTTTGGAAAGGGCACTGCAAATCCTCCATGTGGTTCTATGGTAGACCTGGATCTCTCGGATCTAGGGACCCTAGTGTACTCAGCTGAAGGCTCCAATGTGGATGAGGAGGAGGAAGAAGATCTAAAGTTTATGAAACCCCCCTGTTTTGCAGACCTTGTTTTATAGACTAGTATTGTATATGACATGGCTTGATACATGTATATATAAGCGAGTTGTTGTTTGAAAAATTTGTGACCCTGCTTTTCTATCACATCTTGTTATTGTCTGGGAAATTATTTATTTGCTTCCGCATGCACATTTAAAAAAAAAAAAAAAAAAGTGGGTCGGCGATGCGTCCTGGAACGTCGCTATTTAATCGACCATGGAAAGATGGGCACGTGCTCGGAGGATCGGGTCGTGACAAGTTTTGTGTCAATCAAGGTCATATTTGGTTGTTAACATTAATCATGTAGAACTTTACATCACATAACAAATGCAAAAAGATTCCATTGCCTTTAACTTAAATTGCACCGTATATATTTTCTAATTTTTGAAATAAATATCTTAGGTGCAATGGAAATCATGTAATTTATACTAGGAATTAATATACATTATTTTATAGTTTAATTTAGGTCATCGTATAGATTCAAGCAATTTCCCATTTTAATTCGTTATTTAGTGCAATGAAGTTCCCTTATTTATGAAATCTCTGATTCACAAAAGTAAAATGTTCTCTTGCATTTTGCTTGGATTTCCAATTAATCCATAAACAGATTACTAGAGACTTCTAATTGAATTAAAATGCATGATTAAATTAAAACTTTAAAGTTGTGATTGATATGAGCTTGGTAAAGTCCGCGCTATGTATTTGTTTAGTAATTAATTATCTTTCCCTCAGCGGTCGTCTTTAGAAAGGTTGCGACAGCTAGTTGATTGGACCATTGGACTACCACTTCAGGACGGTTGGCCACACTTAGCTTAACTTTGCGCCAAGGGTCCTTCGTTGCTAAGTCAAGCTTTGAGACGTGGCTCTGCCAGCACTTGGGCATGTGCCCCAAAGCGCCATCATGTAATATTTTTTTTACATTTGAAAAAATAATGCTTTATTAATATTTTACCTAGTTTGAGTTTTCCATTCCACATTCAGTTGATCCGAGTATTGTGCCTACAAAAGCTCGTGGCATAGGTCTTCTTAAATATGTCGAGGTTGTAGATTTTGAGAATTGGGCCGGGCGATTAACCGTGGCGACATATTATGATATTTTTTGCATTAATTTGATTGACTTGAGTTTCACGGTGTCCGAAACCTTATGATTTGACTTTTGCGGTCAAATTAGTTGATTGGGTAGATACCTTAACTTTTAAAAGAAGATTTTGATTGAAAATTCCAGACACTTCACGATTCGAAGTGCAGATGCCTATTTTTTTTTTTTTTTTCTTACTGAGATTTGGGCCAAATTTTGATTGGAAACTAGCCCCGTCAAGGTCTCCATGGAAGGTTATAATTGGGTTGCGCTTTGTGGTAGCCTTCCAACGATACCCAATGTACTTGAATCATACGGCGGAATCACTAGACATCACAATCCTAAACCATGTTTGTCTAATATCGACAAGGATGAAATCATGATTTTCACAGTTGACTAAAGAGATTATATTTATTTAGTCATGAGCTTTCCAACGACTCAATAATCACTTTGATCGGAATTTTCTCAAATGAAGTATTGAGACTTTTCATCTCAACTAACTATTTAGCCTGAATTACAAAACTACGTGATCTTGACACAATTCTAAAAGTTGTACAGCACTCTCAGAAAGTTTTGAGACGCGAGTGGATGGTTGGAAATAAATCAAAAGTTGAAAGTTGCATATTTATAAGAGAAAAACAGAAAGGGTTTTCGGCAGTTTTCAAGTGGGCCGGCCTGCGGTTAACGCATGGCGGTCACGGGGCTCGTGGTGATGGGAACAGAGCAACAACAGAGGTGCCGGGCGAAGGCAACGACGACGCGCCTGTGGTTGTGGCGAAGCAGAGGGTTCAGGGGGAGACACAGAGGAGATCAGTCTAGGGTTCGAGTTTAGGTTGGGGTAAATTCCACCAAAGCTGAGGGTGTTCTGGTCTTTTTGGGGTATCTGCACATGGTGCCCTGTGGCTTTCCGGATTTTGGGCACAAATTGAGTCGACCGGTTCCTTGTCGTCTTGTGTTCGAAAGATTAACATGTGTGCATAGGACATTGATTTTTTATTATCATTAATTTGTGCATACAAGAGAAGCTTCGGTAGAACTATCGCGTTTCATCTCTTCTTTTTAAATTCATCGACGCTGGCAATTGAAACTTGGGCAAAAAGACAGCTCATTCAAAAATTATTCAACTGTGACTAATAAGAGGTACTTTAGAAAAGGACAGTAAGAGAAGAAAACAACACAACAAAAAACACGGAATGTCAATTGTACAAAAATTACTCAACTGACCTGATATACGTAAACTGAATTAGTGCCATAAAAAATTATGCGTATGCATTCTATATGTGAACCCCGTCAGATCGAACTATCTAGATTTGATTTTAATGCAATGCATCAGATCTGTGGAATAATTTGCCAATTTATATGGGTTAACGGAGAAAGAAGCAATATACTCGTCCATGTGAAACACTGATGGATTAGCATTCACTCACTCGATTCCCTATGTACTTGTTCCTCCATCACTTTTTTAATATGAGATTTGTTCAAATTGGCATGGAATGTGGATCTATAGGTTGATGTTCAACAAATGCACTAAAGACAAGCCATATACCAAGTGTGGGATCGTTTTAAAGGGGATGGACCTTTGAGAAGTGATGTCAAATGAGAAATGAAAACTAAAACTTAAAGAATAATAGAGACAAATAATGTTTAGAGTACATAGTAGAAACCTACAAAACTTCATTTGGGAGATCACCAACAGGGGAGCCTAAGGTCCGAGCCCATCAACATATCAAATTAGACTCATTTTTACTCGAAAGTTAAATTGATGAGTTATGGATCAAAGAGGATACATTAAATGCTTCAAACCAATTAGTTCTTTGACGTGAGAGTTTTTCTAGCACAACACATAAATGCATGTCAACAATCTCTTCATCATATACGAGCTCAGTGTTAGGTCTATTATCATGAATTCACGTATCCTTCTGCACCAACATGTCTCAACTTAACATATCTCAATTGAATCTCTCCACTTCGTCGCACATGCTAATCTATTTCTCTGCACTGAACCAAGAAGGCTCCAGACCAAATCTTCAAGGTTGCCTAAAAAAACAGCATTGGTCACAAATCAATTATTGGCACAACGAAAGCCATATATCTTCGCGGAGAGATCACCAAGAAGGAGCTTAAGTCCGATCCTGTTATCATATTTAGTTGAACATAAATTCACTCAAAAAGCTTAAGCCAATGGATTTTGGGCCAACTATGATATATTAACTACTTCATACCACAAATCCTGTGAGGTGGAACTTTTTCTAACATAACTTACACTTACATCCCAATAAATAACACCAAGACTTACCACTTCGTTTGCCTTCGCAACATCAAAACTTGTCCAGCTACATCATTGGCACTGTTTGGCGGGGGATTGCTCTCAACATGATCGCCTATTTTGTTGCCTCTCGTGTAAGTTTACTTCTTTTCTACGTCTCTCTTTAATTTCCCATCGCTCTTCTTAATCATTAATATAACCTTTTTGGCTCCTAAAATGATCCTGTCATTTCGTTTATCACTTTGAGGAAGGAATTTATGGTGGCTAGAAATAGAAAAAGGAAGGAATGTTGGGATAAAACTTAGGAGTCTCTTAACGCGCTTGTGAAGTTGGATCACAAGGATCTTCTTTTTCCCTTTTACGCCCAAAGGGACACAAAGATCTCAAATTCTTCCTTTTAGTATATGATGAAGTGTTGTTGAGGCTACTCATGGACATGGACTGGGATTTTCACAAGACTTTATTCCCCCCCTTTCCAAATCATGGGCCCCCAGATGTTACCGTTGAACTTCAGGGACTTCAATAGACAAAAAGACGATAGAGCTTACCATACCAATGACACGACCGACAAAAGAAAAATATAATAGAAGTTATTTGCAACTTCAAATTTGGACAAGGTGGGGGCGAAATCTCCAGGAACTTGTCACAAAGCCGGATCCATGTAGACGTTCTTCGTCGGGGATGAATTCAAAGGGAGAGCAGATAATTTTCCGTACCTTCTGATCTAAGGAGAGGACATCAGTGTCTTGTATATAATAGTAGGCTCTACTAAAGCTCCACTCATTTTACGGAAAATAACTTTCAAGAAAACATTTTTCGGATTTTATTATGTTCGTTTCACAGAAAATGAATTGATTGCGGAAAACATTTTCCATGAAATGAAAAACATTTTGAAAAGTGGAAAACATTTTGAAAATAGAGGAAAATGATTTCCACTTTTGAAAAGTGGAAAACATTTTCTACACCTTCTTTCACCTCACTTTCTTTTATTAAATGCCTTCTCTTTTTATTTTTCATTTATTTTTTAAAATCTACTTATTAATTATTTTTCTTTCTTTTTCTTTTTTTTTTTCTAGTCTTTCATTTTCTTTTTCTTCTTCATTGGCCGATCACTGCCCACGGTGGTGGCCGGTGACTGACCACAAGCGAGTTGGAGCCCGACGAGGCTTGAGCCTTGACCGGGTTGTCGGATCTAGGGGGGCTCGAGCTCGCCGACGTTGGGCAACCTCGGCCTTACCCCCACTAGCCTGTGGTGAGGCTCCATCTTGCTTGTGGCTAGTCACCGGTCATCGCTATAGCTGGCAACCAACCAACGAAGAAGAAAAGGAAAAAGAAATAAAAATTAAAAATGAAAATGAAAATGAAAAACAATAAAAAAATCAATTATAAATATAATTATAAAAAAATTTATCTACATTGGTGCATGACTACTGAATAGTGAAATGTATTTTCTAGCTCGTTTTTAGATTCAGCCTACCACTAAAAAATATGATATTTTTTTTGGAAAATGATTTCTTGGAAAACGTTTTTCAAAAACGCTATATTTTTCATGAAATGAACGGAGCCTAAAATACATCTTCTTTTTTTTCCATTTATAATGATCATGTTGTATTCATTGTACTGATCTTGTCATGAAGGTTGTCAATTTTCGATGGGTACTGCAAATTTCTTGCTGCTTGAGCTCAGCTGAGCCGTAGTGGAGATGCTGCATTAAATTCTAGTGTTGCTTAGAAAATGATAAGAAAGTATCCACATTTGTTTTTCGCTAGATGATGAAAATAATAATAATAATCCCCTCATCATTTAATTATACCTAACAGAAGCTTGCAAACACGACTCTGAAAGAAGGATTAATAAGTACCCTTGCGAAGCTTCTGACCCTCTTTCGTATATTCACCCTCTTTCGCAAGGATTAATAAGCCAATTTCTCCATCATCGAGATCACAATAATCATCAACTAAGAACGTTGACCCTCTTTCGTAAGTTGACTTTTTCAAGTTTTGACCTCGAAATTGTAAGGATAAGAGCCCCAGGAGTGCATGTACTCGCGCAAGTATTTATGAAGTAACTGAAGCGAATTAAGAAAAGCCAGATTCTTCATTAATGAGATCAGTAGAATCATCAACTAATTGTCAACCTCCCTATTATTTCTGTTGGAAGATACGCAATATCTTCTGGATACAATTAGGATCAATTAATATAGATCTGATTCATTTAGTTGCCTTTTCTTGTACATGACTTGTACTATAATATCACCCTTGTACATTGAGATGAATATACAAAAAGATAGAAAATTTCCCCAACGTTCTCCTTCTCCTTTTTCCTTGCCTTCGTCCTCTTTCTTTGTATCAGAGCACAGCCATGCTTATGTATTTCGTTTCTTCTCTCTCTCTCTCTCTCTCTCTCTCTCTCTCTCTCTCTCTCTCTCTCTCTCTCTCTCTCTCTCTGATTGCCTATCCGGAAAAACAAGCTAACCTGCAAAACAGTGTTAGCACTTCGGCGTAGGAATCGGTCACTTGAAATTTTCTTTAAACAAGCGAAGGAAGGAAATGAATCTTACCACCACCATGGCCAATGAGCAGATTCTTGCACAAACACCTACCTCGGAGGTGCAGGACCTCATGCGGAATACAGTCAATGGAGTCCAAAGTCAACCCATTACAGGGCCATTAATCGAGTGGCAACCCGCTTCGGGCTTTCCATACCAGTGGGGGCTGATGCCCATGTATTATGGGCCCAACTCAAGTTTTTCTTTTCTAGGAGCCCAGACACGGAGAGATGACAGCCCACCAGCCACAAGTGGGGTAGGCGCAACAGAAGGATCCGAGTCATCTTATGTGGGTACAGACCCCAATGGGCCAAGCGAATCAAATACAAGAGTGTTAGGCGGGTCACATCCGGGCCAAACTTTGAATCCCTACCCGGGAGTTCCACCCGGTTTCCTGCTGTTCCCCTTCATGGCCGCCATGGGTCGCCCAGAACCCGGCGACGCACTGTACATCTCCACTGTCGATGGACCGGAGTTATGGCTCATTAGTCACCTTCTCACGGGACAAGAAAATTACTCGAACTGGGCGCAGGATTTTTGGCGAGCCCTTGTCATAAAGGACAAGGACGGCTTCATCGATGGAAGCATCCCCATTCCAACCGACAAAAAATTGGCACATCAGTGGAAAAAATGTAACCAGTTAGTGAGAACTTGGGTAGGAAACTGTATAAGCCTCAAGATTGCTTCTGGTCTACCCCCCACATAAGAGTCAAAGACCATTTGCGAAAGCATTAAAGAAATGTACAGGAAATTAGACCGGGTGAAGATCTTCTCGCTGCACCAAGCCCTCATAGAACTGAAGCAAGGAAACATGACCATAACGGCATGCTTCAACAACCTTTCAGCTCTGTTGAATGAGCTGGAAGCGGTTAAGGAGAAGTTAGAAGGGCCGGAGGCAACGCTTCAATAGTATAAAGTCATGAAAGACTGAGAAAAGGCCACTTAGTTTCTCTTAATTTTGAACAATTCTTACCTCAATTTCAAGTCACAGATCTTAGCAATGGAGCCTGCACCTCCTCTTGGCTGAATCTTTCAGTTGGTAGTGTAGGAAGAAAGCCAACGCCTTACCTCGTCGGAAACAAAGGAGCCGAGAGTATAGCACTGGTGGCAAGAGGAGAAAGAGGGCCGAAAACCCTAGATAGAGAGGAAAGACGTGCGGCGCTAGGGTTTCCAGCGGATTAGCAAGCCTTTAAGGGCTCTGGGTTTGACGGCTAGGATCGTTTGCCATCATCTGACAGCTCCAAGAGCACCCGCGATCTTCAGACCTTGAATGGCAAAGATGGCTCCGCATCAAAGGGATCCAACGGTGGTTATTTTTCAAAGAATTATGGACATAATTCAAGAAATAAAGGGAAATTATACTGTGAATTTTGCAAGCGCCACCACAAAATCGAAAATTGTTGGAAATTACATGGTCTACCTAGAAAAAAAGAAAAAAGAGGAAAAGAAACATCAACAGCAGTTTCTTATCAAATTATTGGGTCAGCGGATGTAAATCAACCCATCAATTATGGGCAATATCAACAATTGCTGCAAGCCCTACAAAAGTTGGAGACTCCCAACAAAGGAAGCAGTTTCACAAGGTATTTCTCATAATACAATATCAAGAAATGCTTGGATTGTTGATTCGGCAACTAGCAATCATATTGCATGTGATAAAAAGTTTGTTTTCCATTATTCATGAAAAATTGGATAATCCCATCGTTGTCTAATTGCCAAATGGAAACATCACCCATGTCACCAAAGCAGGAACAGTCAATCTTAGCCCTGAGATTATCCTCACAAATGTTCTTTATGTCCCGAGTTTTCAATTTAATCTCATTTTCATGTCTAGAGCCTGTGAGGAAAATTCATGTCATGTTCTTTTCAATGCTGATACCTGTCTCTTTTAGGCCCATTCGATTGGCAAACTGATGGGCTGGGGTAATCTCTTTGAAGGTTTATTTTTTTGGAATAGTTCATCCAAGGAACTTAGTTTTTCTAATATTCCTCGTAATAAGAAATCATTGTGTAATTTGACTACCAATGATAAAAATTGTCTTTTGCATTCCAAAATGGGCCATAGTTCTTCATTTCCTTATCCTCAATGTCATTTTTGTCCACTTGCAAAGCAATCACGTGTTCCCTTTCCAATAAGCAAAAATCGTGCAAACAGTATTTTCTCATTACTTCATATTGATGTGTGGGGACCATATCATACTCCGAACCATGATGGGTCTCGGTTCTTCCTCACAATTGTGGACGATCATTCCAGAGCCACGTGGATTTTCCTCATGCAATCTAAGAGTCAAGTTTTATCGAACTTGAAAACTTTTCTTTCTCTGTCAAAGACTCAATTTGGAAGATCTGTGCAACGAATCCGGACAGACAATGGAAGAGAGTTTTTTAATCATGAATGTCCTGCACTATTATCTTCTCAAGGGATATTACATGAAAGTTCATGTACTTATACACCACAGCAGAATGGAGTGGTGGAACGGAAGCATCGCCACCTATTGGAAGTTGCACGGGCCTTGAAATTTCAAGCTTCCATTCTAGACAAATTTTGGGGTGATTGTGTATTGACTGCAGTTTACTTGATCAACCGCACGCCAACTAAGGTACTTAACATACGAACTCCTTTCGAGTTACTTTTTGGCAAGAAACCAAAGTTGAGCCATTTTAAGGTTTTTGGATGTTTATGCTACGCCACAATAGTAGGACCTAGAGATAAGATGGGTCATTGTGCTCGCCGCTGCATATTCATGGGATATCCTACTTTTCAAAAGGGATATCGAGTATTTGATCCATTCACAGAAGAGTTTTTTGTTAGCAGAGACGTTGTGTTCCAGGAAAATGTTTTCCCATTTGCTACACAAGAACCAACCGTGGATAAGGGGCATTCTTCTACTTCTCATACTGAGGAAGTCTTCAACTATCCCAAATATGCTTTCTTTCCTTCCTTAGAAAACACAAGTAATTCTCCGGGATTTAAGTCCACTGCGGAAGTGACTCCTCTTATGGAAGTGATAGATCAAGACTCTAATGATGGGGATACAAATGACTTATCTTAGTGAGAGACTCAAGAAGACCACTCACCTCCATAGAATGATCAACCGTGACATTTCGGATGAGCTACGCGCCCGCCGACTTGGACTTGGGATTACACATGTGGTGCATGGAACTCACTAGGTACTCGATTTCCAATTTCTTCCTATGTTTCTTTTGATCAATTATCTCCTGAACATAGATGTTGCATCACTCGCATATCTAAAGAGCGAGAACCATCCACCTATAATGAAGCCATTGATCCGCGATGGCAGAAAGCTATGGAGGCAGAACTCCAAGCTTTAGTGGATAACCAGACATGGGAAATTGTCTCATTACCGCCTCATCGCAAGGCAATTGGCTGCAAATGGGTATACAAAATTATGTATCCAGTGGATGGATCGGTAGAAAGATACAAAGCGTGATTGGTTGCAAAGGGTTTCACGCAACGAGAGGGCTTCGACTATCACGAAACCTTCTCCCGGTGGCCAAAGATGTTACAGTTCATTCTTTTCTTTCAATAGCGGCATTTCAGGACTGGCCCTTGCACCGAATGGCTGTCCACAATGCTTTTCTGCATGGAGACTTAAATGAAGAAATTTACATGGACATGCCACAGGGCTTACGGAGATAGGGGGAGAATAGGGTATGTCGTCTCCGCAAATCCCTATATGGCCTTAAACAAGCCTCCAGATAGTGGCACGCCAAGTTTGCAGACTCTCTGATAGCTGCTAGTTTTCATCAATCCAAATATGACTGTGTTGTTTTTACATGGACCAAAGGTATGTCGTTTATCTATTTGATGATATATGTAGACGATATACTTATTATGGGCAATGATGAAGTAGTTGTCAAAAACTTCAAGGAATATTTGCATTCTACCTTTCATATAAAGGATTTGGATTCACCCAAATATTTCATTGGAATTGAGATTACACGATCAGACCAGGGGATTTCTCTCAACCAAAGAAAATTTGCCTTGGAAATCATATCAGAAACAAGTTTATTAGGATGCAAGCCAGCTACTATCCTAATTGAGCAAAATGTCAAATTAACTACAGCAAATTATGATGCTGGAGAATCTCAAGAAGACAATCTCGTACTCAGAGATCCTTTGGGTTATCAGAAGCTCATTGGGAAACTCATATATCTGACTATGACCCGACCAGATATAAGTTAAGCAGTGCAGACGCTCAGTCAATTCATGCACAAGTCACAGCAGTCTCATATGAATGCAGCACTGAAGATAGTGAAATATTTGAAGAAGTGTCCTGGACTTGGGATTCTCCTTTCTAGAAAGTGTGATATGAGTATGATTGCATATTGTGATGCGGATTATGCGACCTGTCTAATGAGTAGAAGGCCTATTACCGGTTTCTGTATTAAATTAAGGGATTCTTTACTTTCGTGGAAGACAAAGAAGCAACCAACTGTCTCATTGTCTTCAGCAGAAGCAGAATATCGAGCCATGGCAAAGACCACATGTGAAATAGTTTGGTTGCAAGGCCTACTTCAAGACCTTGGGGTACAAATTAGAGGACCTACTAAATTATTCTGCAACAATGATGCAGCTCTCAAACTTGCGTCAAACCCCATTGTTCATGAGATGACAAAGCATATAGAAGTGGATTGTCATTTCGCTCGAGAGAAAATCCAACAAGGAGTGATTGAGACACAAGGAATTGAGATAGAAGAATAGCCAACAGATATCTTCACCAAACCCTTATGTCAGAGACAACATGCGTATCTTTTAAGCAAGCTAAGTGTCTTGCATATCTACAAGCCACTAGCTTGAGGGGGAGTGTTATAAGATACGCAATATCTTCTAGATACTATTAGGATCAATTAATATCATATCCGATTCATAGATTATTTAGTTGCAGTTTCTTGTACATGACTTGTACTATAATATCACCCTTGTACATTGAGATGAATATACAGAAAGATAGAAAATTTCCCCAACGTTCTCCTCTCATTTTTCCTTGCCTTTGTCCTCTTTCAATTTCTAAGTTCGCTTTTTGTTTTTCTCAAGATTTGTAATTGGGAATTTTCCTGTCAAGATTGTAGGTGGCTTGTAAGATCTTCTCATTTCAATTATCATTGACTCTCTCTGTTTTTTTATAAATTCCTAGCCTGGCACATTTCTTATAAAAGACCAACATGCAAAACTAAATATCTCACCCAGCAAACACATTTGAAACAAACCCTAAAATGGGAACTTCATTTCCAAACTCCAAAACCCTCTACCTCTTCTCACTCCTAGTGTTGTTCATATGTTCATTTTTTTCACCTTCTAAAGCCTTTGCAAACGAAAGCATAACCTAATGCCTCATAAACCATTCCCAACCTTCACATCCAATAACCTCAGCCATATACACACCCGCAAACTCTTCTTACTCGACCATTCTTCAATCTTACATACGAAACCTGCGGTTCAACACCTCGGATGCGCCGAAACCCGCTCTCATCCTCACCACACTCCATGAGTCACATGTGCAAGCCACCATAGTTTGTACCCAGAAGCTCTCGGTCCAGATGAAGATCCGAAGCGGAGGCCACAACTACAAGGGCATATCCTACGTCTCCATCTCCTCGCCTTTCTTCATCCTTGACATGTTCAATCTCCGTTCAGTCGATGTTGACATTGAGGCCGAGACGGCATGGGTCTAGGCGGGGGCCACCCTTGGTGAGGTCTACTATGGTATAGGTGCGAAGAGCAAGGTCCATGGTTTTCCTGCTGCGGTTTGCCCCACCCTAGGCGTCGGTGGCCACTTCAATGGTGGCGGCTATGGCAACATGATGAGGAAGTACGGGCTCTCCGTCGACAACATAGTCGATGGCACATAATCAACGTCAATGGGGAACTACTGGATAGGTTGCTGCATTTTCTGGCATAGCACATTTGTAGCATAGGCAATGTCTAGACGAGTTAATGTGAGATATTGGAGACCACCAACCAGACTTCGATATTCAGTTGGATTGGATAGAAGTATAGGATTAGTGATCAAAACATTTGGTCTCAATGAAAGAGGAGTTGAGATTGGTTTACACTCCAGCATATGAGCTCGAGTGAGAAGATCAATTGCATACTTTGTTTGGCAAAGAAACAGATATTCAGGAGTACGCTTAACTTCAATGCCCATAAAATAGTGAAGTGGACCCAGATCTTTCATATGGAACTGGAGACTTAGAGAATTAATGAGATTAGAGAGCATTTGAGATGAACTTCCAGTTAAAACAATATCATCAACATATAGCAATAGGAGGATTCTCTCTGTACCATTATGTAAGATGAATAATGATGGATCAATTGAGCTACAGAAAAAACCATACTCTAGTAAGAAATTGCTGAACTTATCAAACCAAGCTCGAGGAGCCTGTCGAAGTCCATAGAGGGATTTCTTGAGAAGACATACATGGTGAGGTCTTTGTAATTCTTGAAACCCAGGAGGCTATTCCATATAAACTGTTTCACTTAGTGTACCATGTAAGAAGGCATTTTTAACATCAAGTTGATGAATTTGCCATTGTCTCATCATTGCTACAGACAAGACTATTCGAATTGTAGCATGCTTCACCACAGGACTGAAGGTTTCTGTGAAATCAATCCCTTCTTCTTGGTGAAAACCCTTAGCTACAAGTCAAGCTTTCAGCCTATCAAGACTTCCATCAGGAGCAAGTTTTGTTTTAAACACCCATTTGCAGCCAATTACATTCATTTGATCAGTTCTAGGAACTAATTCCCAAGTTTTTTTTCTGGTACAGAGCATCCATTTCGGCTTGCATTGCTTGATACCATCCCTTGTCTGCCAAAGCAGATTTTACTAATTTTGGTTCAATAGGAACTTTGTATTCAGCTAGACATGCATATTTTGGATTTGGTTTAACAATTCCAGATCTTAGTCTAGTTTGCATAGGATGGATAGAGAGAGTACCTTGTGCATCTCAACAAGTTAACAACCCAAGTCTCGATTAAGACCTAATTCATCTCAAAACTAGCCTAAACATGCAGCATTACACATTCTTATCTCGCCCTGGCACACTCTTGCATAATATCAATTAACACAAGCCAATAGCAATGTAGCACATATAACTCATAATTAGAACACATCACATGACTCCATGCAAAATGCATCTACATGTGTTCCAATTACCATGACCCATCGAGCCACGGCTAACACAAGAGTTGGCAGTTTTCTAACATAACCGGGCATCGTCTCGCTACATCGAGTACCACATCGTCTCGCATACCCATACACATCAGGGCGGCATTTCGCTAGGAACATCGATCCTGCCTCAACCGCAACTTAGCATCCGGACCCCTACTAAGCATCCAATAAAATCGAGCATCATCTCACATATTCATACATATTAAAATAGAACCATTACCCCTTATATACATTAGGGCCATCATGTGATCACACGAGCACTCAATCACTTAAGTAAATTCTTATCTTTTTACTTAACTAATGCATATGTGGTTCGTGCTCACACAACAAACTACCACAAATTTCACACATAAAAATGTAGTAAAATAATCTCACGTGATCACGTGCACATAACTAATCCATCAAACTTTGCACACTTTCATTTTAAAATCTCCTTGCCCCATTTAACATGTAAAATAGGGCATCTAAACACGACACATCAAATATTTGCCATTTACATGCCAATTAAACATTTCTTTAAAAATAGTACTTAAGGTTCATAATCGAGACAAACATTTTCATGGCATAACAAGCTCAAACAACATGAATTATGTATAAATTAATCCCAATAATTCAAATATAAAATTCCACTTATTGACTAATCCATCATTATTTTTAACTAATCGTCATTAATTAGCATTAATCATCATTAATTAAGCCTAATTGACATTAATAACTATGATTAATTAAACTAATTGCATTTAGTTAAGACTAACTATGATTAATTAAGCTAACTACAATTAGCTTTAATATAAACCAATCTTAATCACAATTAACACTAAACCATTGTTAATTAATGCTAACCGTATTTAATTAAAGCTAATTACAATTAGCCTTAATCTAAGCCATCCTTAAACGTGATTAACGTTAAACCGTCATTAATTAACACTAATCACCGTTAACCATAATCTAATCCTACCCTAAACATAATTAGCTCCCTAATCAAGGATTGGGAGGTTAACTCAAGGTTTACTGCAACAGCGGCGTGATGGTGACGGCAGCATGACAACGATGGAGGCGTGACATTTGCAACTCAAACGGCAGCACCACGATGATGGTTTAGCAAGGGTGCATGGCTAAGGGGGGCTTGGCTTGCTTGGTGATTTGGTGGTGGTGGTGGCTTGCAGACGACGAGGGATGGCGTGGGTGGATGGTGGCATTGAGTAGTGGTGGTGAATGGCGGTGAATGGGTGGCAAAAGGGGGGCGGCTATGGAGGAAAATGAAGAGGAAGAAGAAGATGATGAAGAAGAAGAAAAAATGTGAGAGAGAATGGAGGAATAGGTGCTCAGCCAAAGAGGGGGAGGAGGGGGAGAAGAGAGAGAGAGAGAGAGAGATTTTTTTCCCCCAAAATCCTACTAACCCTCCTCATTTTCCTATCCTCAAAGCATTTCCCTTTTTGTCTCATCTCATTAAGGGGCAAATTAGACATTTCACAACTTTCGGCAAAAATTTCAATTTCACCCTTGGGCCCGTTTGCTTGAAATGGGCTTGAATTGGGCTTGGCTTGGCTTGGCGAAACTAGTTAGGCCTTCATGCCTGAACTTGAGGGACATGAGGCCCATTGGTCTTAGCTTGGCTCGACTCCTTCTTTCTAGCTTCCAATTCTCGACCGAATAGTCATTATCCGAAACTTTAAAGCCTACCAACAAATCAATGGACCATTAAGGCGACGCCCAATTGGTTAATCTTGAAATCCTTGAAAATTCGATACCCAAAATCAAATTAAATTTCATGGTTAAAATCAATCAAATGCGACTTTTGTACGACTTAAATTATCGGGTAACTTTTAAGGGTTTTCATGTGATTGATATGTGGTCGATAATTTTCGATTCATGTTTGTGCCTCTTCAAATCATAGGTAACCCTTGGTTGTTATGTAATCGTGAGGAATCAATTACTAACCCTGAGAAAAAGATCAATAAAAAATCGGTTTACTATTATTCGCAGTGAGTATATCACTTGCAAGCTAACTACGTACTTCTGTCGAATCGATTTATATCTATTCGCTAATTGACTTGTAACAACGCAGTATTGTCCCTCATCAATCCTTATGGTTGAGCGGTTTATTTTTAAATGAATTCTCTGGTCTTCCGCGTTTTAATTCTATATGGCCTCTCCCAACAGATTAGTTAACTCACGAGTGATCAGTTCTAAGTAAATTAACTATCAGTGCATTGATAAAATAATTATTTCATATATTTCGAAAGGGGCCAAATTTCAGAATATGATATACAACATTAATTTGAAAGAGTGATGGTTAAGCCTCTTGTATAAAATTTCTTTTGCACAAAGAGTATATGCTCTATCTTTTGTTTATTTGGCGGTGTAAAAATATAAAGATAATCTTTAGGTTTGTTGTCAGTGTAATAATATCCATACATATTCACCGAAAACAGAAGCTAGCTGGGCCCGCCCATCAAGCCACCTTTTTAAAAAAAAAAAAAAAAATCTTTAAAAATTTCAAGTAGAATACGAGATAAATGTGAATAAATGAATAAATTGAATTTTATTTCTTTTATTATTTTGTTTTACCAATTTACTGATGAGTTTTATACTATTTCTCTATATTAGAAATTTGAGTTTATTTTGTCGTGTTTGTGTTTATATATTTTAAATATCAGGATTGAATTATTAAAAAAACATAATTGTATATACTATTAATAAATATAGACCGGGCCCGGCAGTCAAGGCCCTCTACATTGGCGTCCATTTTAGTTTAGTTTAGTTTAGTTTAGTTTTTTTTTTTTTTTTTTTTGTAAAGACTATTTATGCATAAAAAGAAATTAAAAGGGCTTAACTTGTACGTGAACTCAATTACGAATTTGGGGTATAAAGTATATCTTCGTAAGATACGTGTCCAAATAATTACATCAAGGTGGAGAAAATGAAAAAGAAGTAGACCTTATTATCCTCGCATTTCATCTTGATTCTGTCGCGGAATTGAATGCCCTCCTATTTTTGCTGGCAATTAAGAAAATGTTGAAGTGAAGATTGGCGTGGTTATGACCTATGAGTTGTGAAAGTTGAGGTCTGAGATGCCAAGAGAAACTATTGATATAAGGGTAAGCTAATGTCCAAACCCCTCGAAAATGTTTTAAGGTAAGCTAATGTCCAAATCTGTCCTTGACCCTTTTTTCTTCTTAAGAATCCAATTCTTGATATAAGGGTATCAAATTGAAGTTTTATGGTTTTTTTTTTTTTCAACTAATCAAAGCATTAATAGAAAAGGTAGCTTATCAAACAACATCCATGGGTTCTTTCCATTAACCTACCCTTGATTGTCTACGAGTGGCAGATCATATCACAAAGCCTCTTCCAAAAAGAAGGCAAGATAAACACGTGAATGCATTGGAAACTTGAGAATGTCAGATACACCTGATATTAAGGAAAAAAATTTGAGAATGTCTCCCTATGAGATTCTGGGTTTGTCAAATGATGATGACGGGCTGAGGTATTTGCAGTGTTTATATATGCATTACAACTAGCACTAACATACGCTCCAAGGAGAGAATGAAGTACCATAACACATGATTCATACTACGTGCTGACCAATTTGATATGGAAGGGAAAATTGTAATAATTGAAATTAATGCATCCACTCCTCTGTGTGAAATCCTGAAGGCTATAAAAACCACTCAAGTTACGTTTAGTGGAACATTTTCAAAGAGATTCGTACCTCCAAAGGCCCTTAGAGTCAAAGTTTTGTGGTTGGTAACACAATCTCAGAGGTCTTTAGTGCATGCTCAAAAGTCAAGGTTACTTAGGATCAATTTTGGGCTTTTAGCATTTTGAAATAATACTTCGTGGGTTTAGTGAATTTCCTTTTTACTATTCTTATCCTCACTAATATGTGTTCTTGTTTTACCCTTCCGGTTACTCTAGTCACAATGCTTATCGTCTCTCTCACACAGAGACAATTATGGCTCCATATCTAGCTTGTAGAGGATTGCTTGACTTCGACAAGCTTCCTCAAGGTTCGCTTGATGCTAGCAAGTTTCGTCGGGGCAAAATCTATCTCACCTTGGGCCGAGGATCACACGAGGGTCGTCGAGGATCGCGTGGTCACTAAGGGTTGCTTGACTTGGGGGGAGGGGGGTGGGGGGAGTCAAGGAGGTGACGGATGATGGAGAGGAACAAGAGGAAGTTGGGATGGTGGGGCTTTCGAGGCCAAAGTTGATTTCTAAAGTGTATTACCAAGATAATATATGCATCAAGTAAAAGTCATTGGAGGCAAAAGTCATTTTGTCTAGATGCGAAGTCATTCTCCAAAAGCTCTCAAACGCACCAATATAGTACCCTCAAGACTTTTGGCTCAATTTTGAAATCTTGATCTAGTGACTGCTAGTGAAGCATATCTTCTCTAGTCAAGAATGATGTGGCCTTTAGGAGATGTTAGGAGACTAGCTAAGTTCAAATGGAGAAATTCAAGCAGAAAGGCAAGATTAATTTGTGTTTATATTGATATGTCTACCTTGAGTAGTTATGATCTAACTGTGAATACATGATTGAGTCAAGCACTTTTTTTGAAGGTTTAGAAGTGATAGCAATGAGATCGTTCGTCGTGACTTTTATATTTACTTAACCAGTGCATAGTAAGCTGATTGCAGGTGTACTCACCGGTCATATTACCAATATGCCTATGTGAATTGATCCGTTGAGAAACTACTTGCAAATGATTGATAAATATCTATGTGGGATATGAAATTCCGTCCAACCCACGATATGCGAGAGTGCGAAATGTCGGATTTTTTGGATTGAGTTGGGCCGACCATGATGGGCTAATCCAACCCAGCCCACTCTATTTCAAAGCTCCGTTGGGGGAACAGTTGAGAAGGAAGAAAACTTGTTCCTTTGTTTTATGGGCTTGCACGGGAAGTGGAAGTTAATTAAGAAAAAAGGTGAGCGAAGGAAAGTGCTTATGTGCGTGGGCAGAAGACTGATCCGAATAAACAAAAAAGAAGATGAATATGAACAGTGATCTACAAGCAAGTTTGGTGCCGATCAAGGTCATATTTGGTTGTTAACATAAGGGTGATACTTCAATTGCGTAACTTCTTCTCGATTGGCGTGCAAACGAATAAAAATCATATGGAGCATTCTTAGTTTTTGGGACTTAAGATACGATTTCACAAACCCTATTAGTTTTGATTGTAACTTTTTATTCTCTTGAGTCTCTCCCATTCTATCACATTTTTATTTTTATTTTTATTGCTACCTTCAATTAAAAAAAAATATTCTAATTTTTGCATAAAAGATTATACAAGATAATAAAAGTACATCATAAAACTAAAATAACCTAAATTATGTTTATCACAATCCAATAAAAGATAATATTGAATTATTTTATTTGGATTAATACTACAAAAAATCCAAAACGGATGCGCTTATGATAAATTTCTCAAAACTAATATTTTGATCACCAAAAATCTCAAAATGGTATATCTGTGAAAAAATTATCATTTATTAATTTCTATTAAATTTTATCTTTCACGAAAACTAATAAATGGTAAACATCGTAAATGTATCGAGTTTAGAGTATTTGTTGAATTTGTTATGGTGTATGATTTATAATGTTTTTGTGGTATTAACTTTGCTTATTAATTGCTTGGTTTTTTTGGCAACTACTTATTAATTGCTTCTAAGCGTGAAGTTTTTACAAATTTTTTATATTGTAATATATATATATATATATATATATATATAGATCTCAAATTCTTTGTAATTCGAAAGCCAAATCAAAGCGTGGCTCTAGTCAGTCCACAAATTTCGATGCCGAACTGGAGTGATGCCCACGGGACATAACCCCCTTCTTCTTCCTCTTTCACCTGGGAATCGTGCGAAGTCAACCAAAGTCAAAAACTCTGATGATCATTTCCAGAAGGATGAATCTTCCTTGCTTCTGCCCTGTACTTCTCCTTGCCCTCCAAGCTTCTCTGCTCTCTTCTTCAATGGCGGAATCGCCGCAAGATCGAACCCAAGAGACGTATGTCCAATGCCTCATCGACAGCTCCGACCCTTCATCCCCACCAATCTCGCCCCTCGCCTTCTTCCCCAGCAACCCTTCTTACTCCTCCGTCCTCCAATCCTACGTCCGAAACCTCCGCTTCAATTCATCCACCACTCCGAAGCCGCTCTTCATCGTGACCCCAACTCACGTCTCCCACATCCAAGCCTCCGTCGTCTGCGCCAAGATCCATGGGCTGGAGCTGAGGATCCGCAGCGGAGGCCACGACTACGACGGCCTCTCCTACGTTTCGCCGGCTCCGTTCGTCATCGTCGACATGTTCAACCTGCGATCCGTCGACGTCGACGCGGAGGGCGGGACCGCCTGGGTCGAGTCGGGCGCGACGCTCGGCGAAGTCTACTACGCGATCGCTGCGAGAAGCGGAGTCCACGCGTTCCCCGCGGGGGTTTGCCCCACTGTCGGCGTCGGGGGCCACTTGAGCGGAGGTGGGTATGGGAACTTGATGAGGAAGCACGGGCTGTCGGTGGACAATGTGGTCGATGCGGTCGTTGTGGATGCCAACGGGAGGGTTTTGGATCGAGGGTCGATGGGCGACGATATGTTCTGGGCGATCAGAGGAGGTGGCGGCGCGAGCTTCGGAGTGATTGTATCATGGAAGATTAAGTTGGTGTCTGTGCCAGAGGTCGTCACCGTTTTCAAGGTCGAGAAGACGTTGGAGCAAGGAGCGACCGATGTTGTTCATAGGTGGCAATATGTGGCCGACAAAGTCGATGAGAGACTGTTCCTCAGGGTTGTGTTGCTACCAGTTGTAAGGAAAGATCAGAGGACAGTGAAAGCTAAATTTGTGGCACTATTTCTGGGTGGTGCAGATGAGCTGTTCGATGTAATGTCTCAGAGCTTTCCCGAATTCGGGTTGGAGCCTAAGGATTGCCTTGAGATGAGTTGGATTGAGTCAGTTCTGTTTTGGTCTAATTATCCTAAAGGAACATCCCCAAATGTATTGCTCCAAAGAATCCCGGAGTCAGAGAAGTTCTTGAAGAAGAAGTCGGACTACGTGCAAGAGCCGATCTCAAAAGTGGGTCTCGAAGGGATATGGAAGAAGATGATGGAGCTGAAAAGGCCGGCGCTTACTTTAAACCCTTATGGTGGGAGAATGAGTGAGATCTCCGATTCTGAGACCCCGTTTCCGCACAGGGAAGGGAACATTTTTAAGATCCAGTACTCGGTCACTTGGAAGGAGGAAGGCGATGAGGCTTTGAATCAGAATTTGAATCGTATAAGGAGTATATATAATCACATGACTCCATTCGTGGCAAAATCGCCAAGGAGTTCCTACCTGAACTACAGAGATACTGATCTGGGCATCAACCAAATTGGCAATGAAAGCTACTCTGAGGCTAGCATCTGGGGAACCATGTACTTCAAGGCCAATTTCGATAGATTGGTGCAAGTGAAGACAATGGTTGATCCCGGGAATTTCTTCAGGTACGAGCAGAGCATTCCTTGCATCTCATCTTGGCCGAGTAGAATGGCTGAGTGAAGTTCTAACTATATACACTCGTTATTCATTAGCTATTTTATTGTGAATCTGTATATAATACAGTGAATATCACGAGTTCTTTCATGACTTTTGACACAATTGCTCACACCTACACACTTTCAGGTTAAAGATACAAGGTACTGATGATGTCTATCTACAGTATCTTTTGTCGTGAGAGCAAGTAAATATATTTATATGTGATCATGATAGAAAAAACATCCAGAACCGAATAGTGATTATATGCTATGTATGGTATGGTTATGTAACAAGTAATAGACAACCCTGTCAGATGCTCGCATATTTTATTCAACATAATTCTTTCCTAGTCTGCTATTATACACATTGATATATGTCCGTGTATGATCTTATGAGCAAATATTGCGTCTCTCACGCGAGTAATCGCTTCTAGCACGTGCATTATGCGCATATTTTAGATATTTAAGCATTTCATGATGTTGGGGAGGGATCAGGCTGAAAATATACAGGTTTGGTTCAGGTCATCACATTTTTTTTTAATGTAAAAGTGACTGTAGACACCTGATTTTTTACCTAATATTTTAGGAATTTGATCAAGCTCGACCATCTTTTGACCTGAGGCGAAACTTCGTCGAAAACCCAATTAGATGGTGAAATTGGGTAGCATTTGTTGAGAGCTTTCCAACAATACCCAGATTGCCCCCAATATGATAGCTTGGATCATGAGATTTCAGTATCTTTTAATATGGACCTTATGATTGCGATGACGTTTGGACAACTCGTGATTTCTTCTAATACAAAGATGTTCCTGTAAAATTCAAGCTACGAGCTTTCCAACGCATCAAATTAGAGGTCAATTAGATTTGGCAACAAAGAAAAAAATTCACGAGTCAACGTTGGAGCCAAAATTTTCAAAAGAAAAAATCACAAAAATAGAAATTACGAACATGATGAATAAAAAACAAGATAAGTTACAATCAACAAATATTAGTCTTATCAGTTAATTGATCACACTATCAACACATAGCTATTACTCTCATGCCTATACACTTGAGTCTATCACGGTTACAACCTAGTAGCACTTCACAGACAATGCATAGTTATTATTAACAAAAACGGAACGAAGAACACTCAAAGCATTAGACTAGATTTGTTCATTTTTATCCAAACCCACTACTTTTGGATTGAATATTAGCCATCCAACCTTATATGACCGTTTCCTACTTAGAATTTTCAAGTGGCCGTTGGTTTTACCATCATTAGTAATAGAATGTCCCTCTGTTGCTCACCAGTGTCAAAATAGCTCTCTGATGGTGGCAATTTTCCCAAACCAGTTAGTCTGCTCTTATAAGAATATGTCTTCTACTCAGTATTGTGAGCAGTGCTCTTAATCAACTTTGCTGCATCTTTTATAGACTCTAAGCCTTGCCAACGGCTATATTGGTGTTTGTTTTTATTGTTCTAATCATGAGCATGTGAACACCACTTTCCAGAACTCGATATCTGTATCGTTCCTTACCCATTATAAGGAGTGCAACTAATCAATATTCTATTGTTGCTGCCCCTGACGAAATTGAGTGAAGACATAAAATCAATCTTCCAACAATCCTTTTGGCTTCTTCAACATATAAAGAATTCCATGGATATTGACATCCACACTGATTTCTCGTATTTGCTTATTAACTATATCAGTTTACAAAGAATACAATGACATTGGTATTCCCGCTAATTCTTCATCTTCACTAATTTTACTGAGTTAGCTTCCATAGATCTCCAAGCATATTACGTTGACTCTTACCACACACGCTAGTTGCTTGTCTTCACTAAACTCACAGGGATCGTTAGTATTGTTATAGTCTTCCACCTTATCTGATATTAGTAGTTGCTCCTACCAATCATTTGTTGTCCTGATAATGATCCATTGCTTTTCTATCTTCCGGTCCTTCCAAGCATAATGACATTATGATTCTATCAAACCATTCACCTTCATAGTCCTTCCAAGCTTTGACCAAAGTCTATCCAACTCTTCATCTCATTTTTGTTTCTCCAAGCCATCACAAACATCCCCGTTTTTCTCCTTGTTCACCCTTGATCAAGGGCCTTCCATATGTTAACCTTATCTCAAGGTCCTCAACTTGTAAATGTTTTGGCGCTCAATACCTTGTTCACCTCAAATATCAGTTGTGATCATTCTATATCAACATAGCACCCTTGATGGTGGCAGAGTATTCCTCATATCAGAATTACTTGATGGGACACCATCTACATGGTGACTTGTGTATATATCATCCGATACTTCTCAACCAATACATATATTAGTAACCTTTGTTTGTCATCTCCAAAAAAACATGAAGGATTTTCCCAATAGAAACTAGGTGATGCAAGCTTTCCAACATCGCAAGAATCACGCGAATCAAACATCAAATTAGAAAATTACAGATTTATGATGAAAATTAAAAAAAAAATGGCAAAATTAAATCGGGAACTACCACGTTAGGGCATGTTTGGTAATTGATCTATTTCTTTGCTTTTTTATTCTTTTGTTCCTCGAAATAGAAAAAAGAACGTAAATCTATTTGTGTAAGTTAGGTAATTTTTCTATTCCCAAGAATAGATCATTAGCCAGGTAATAATTTGGAATGAAAACAAGAAGGTAAAAAAATCTATTTTTTGTTCTAAGGAATAGATCAAGACACGACTTAACAAAAGAACTATACAATTATTTCTAGCATAACTGCAATTAACAACATGAGGAGGACTAACAACAAAATTGGAGGATTTAACAATGACAAATTGTGACGTCTTAAAATTTGAGTCATCTAAGGGATGAATGAATGTGAATTTCGTCAATGCATTGTTAGTTGATCTCACTTATACTGACCTTCTGGGAAAAGGCTAATGAGGATAGAACTCGTGTGATTAAAGAACTTGACCTGGGAAAATGACTTGACTATGAAACTTGCATGAGGACGATTCTGTAGATAGGTAGGCCGATTTCAAAGACGACTAGAAGTCGATTCACGGACAGAATATAATGGAACGGCAGGTGATTCTGTTTACTGTTATTGAGCCCGCAAACGACCCTAAGTCGATCTTCGGTAATTGTGTATCTTGAAATAACAATCAATCCTCCACAATTTCATGTAAGCAAGGATGTTCATCTATCAAAATGTCTTGAACATGGTTTGGCATGAGTCGATTACGTGTGAATTCTTGAAACCGCCTATTAGTCTGAATTGTACCAAAATGGCATTCTGGCAAAATTGACATGGCATGAGAACCCAAGATTGGACTTCGAATGTTCATCCAAAACGGACTTTGGACGATGCTACTTCGATGGTCGACAGCACTAGTTAAGTTGAGTATTTGGAAAAAGGATTTGTGAACCAAGGAAACGAGCCCATGAAGACATGGGTTGGGCTAGGCCAGCGTGGGCCTCAAGCCCTAGGTGGGACAGCCACCATGGTAGGCCCAAGGTGAGAAAGTGAGCCCATTGGTCCCAACCAACTATTTTATCTTCCAAGCTCATTATCTAGCCTTGAGCCATTTTGAGCCCAATCAATTCTCGAGCCCGTTCCTATTCATTTCCTAGCCCGTTTCTTAGGCCCGCTCATCATTTTCAGCCCAAGGGCAAATTGGGAAATGTGCAAGGTGGAAATGACCATTTTGCCCCTAGTTGCTATGTGGATAAATCAAAAGAAGAGAGAGAAGATAAGGTCATGTGCATGGGGACTTGAAGCAAGCATTGAAGGGCTTGAAGAAGAGTGCAGCCAGCCCTCCCATCACTCTCTCTCTCCTCTCCTTCTACCTAAGCAAATTCGCAGCCCTTTTGAAACAAGTAGGGGTACTTTTCCTTCATCTGATCTCCACTTTCCCATGTGGCTTCCTCCATATCATGATGTCACCATAATACCTTAACCAGTGGAATTGTCTTGGTCCTAAGAATTTGTTCCTTCCGATCCAGTACTTGCACAGGCTCTTTAACGTACCTCACTTTCTCATCCACTTCAATGGCTTCATGATCGAGTATGTGACCAGGATCCGGTTGGTACTTTCTCAACATCGATACATGAAACACATCATGCAAATTTCCCAACTTAGGAGGCAGCGCTAAACGATAAGCTACATCCCCTATCTTTTCAAGTATCTCAAAAGGTCCGACAAATCTAGGGCTTAACTTACCTTTCATTCCAAATCGAGATATTCCTTTCATTGGAGATGCCTTAAGAAATACATGATCTCCTACACTAAACTCCAAAGGCCTTCTACGGTTATCTGCGTAGTCTTTCTGCCTACTTTGAGCTGCTTTAAGCCTTTTTCTGATAATTTCAACAGCCTCAGTGGTAACTTGTACCAGTTCAGGTCCTGTCAATTTCCTTTCACCTACTTCATTCCAACAGACAGAAGTCTTATATCTCATTCCATATAATGCTTAATAGGGAGCCATGCCTATACTTTTCTAAAAACTATTATTATAGGCAAACTCCACAAAATGCAATCTTTCATCCCAATTTCCTTTGAAATCAATTACACAGGCCCTTAACATATCCTCTAATGTCTAGACTACTCTTTCTGTTTGTCTATCTGTTTGGGGATGAAAAGCAGTACTAAACTGGAGTTTAGTTCCTAATGCAATTTGAAGACTTCGCCAAAAGTTCGAAGTGAATCTTGAATCCTGATCTAAGGTAATAGTTACTGGAACACCATGTAAGCATACCACTTGACTTACATATATGTCCGCATATTTGTCCATTGGGTAGTCCATGCTAACCGCTAGGAAATGAGCAAATTTAGTCAAATGGTCCACTATAACCCAGATAGAGTCATGACTACTTGACATCCTTGGTAATCCTTGTATAAAGTCCATTTTATATGCTCCCACTTCCATTCTGGTATGTCTACTGGTCTCGAAAGTCCTGCAGGTTTACGATGTTCCGCTTTTACCTGTTGGCACGTCAAACATTGAGAAACGTGCTTAGCTGTATCTATTTTCATACCATTCCACCAAAATTGCTGATGTAAGTTCCTATGCATCTTTGTACTACCCGGATGAATACTATAATTTCTCTTATGTGCCTCCGACAAGATTTCCTTCTTTAATTCTTCGTTGTCGGGAACACAAAGTCGTCCCTGGCATCTTACCACTCCATCTTCAGAGACCTAAAATTCTGGTCTTTTTCCTAAGGACACTGCATATTTCACTTTCATAGTCTCCGGGTCAGATTCTTGTAAGATTTTAACTTTATGAATAATTTCAGGCTCAATCCTTAATGCACTAAGCATACCGGTAAGACAATCTACTTTTAATTTAAATTCTGAGTCCGTGACGGACTTTAACAAGCTCCATTCCGCCATTCTTAAACTGGCCATCTCCATAGCCGACTTACTACTAAGAGCATCTGCTACCTTATTCGCCTTTCCTGGATGGTATCTTATCTCACAATCATAATCCTTTAACAATTCCATCCACCTCTTTTGTCTCATGTTCAACTCCTTTTGTGAGAACAGATATTTCAAACTCTTATAGTCCATATAAATCTCAAACTTTTCCCCATACAGATAGTGCCTCCATATCTTCAAGGCAAACACTATAGCTGTTAATTCTAAGTCATGTGTTGGGTAGTTCAGTTCATGAGGCTTCAATTGTCTAGATGCATAGGCTATGACATTGCCATGCTGCATCAAAACACATCTCAGTCCTTTGTGAGATGCATCACTATACACTGTAAAACAATTAGGTCTAGTTGGTATAGTCAATGTGGCACCCCGAAGCGCCTGAGGTCACCTACCAAAGAAGAACCTTAGCTCCTAGGCATTTCTTTTTTTATATTTTTTTAACGTTCCCAACGCATCTTATTTACAGAAGCATAATGAAGTCCTACTAATTCTCCCTCCAACAATCATGATACAATGGCACACCACTAAACATCATAAGAAAAGATAAAGCCAAGACACTTTTATTTACATATTTTCATGATGGATTTTCTCGGGTCAATGCAACAAAAGAAAGGCCAAGACTTTTAGCTACACTCGGCCATAACCCCAAAAAGAAACAACTCGACCATCTATGTTGATCATGCAAAATCCTCCATCCACTAGTGTCGGCTATTGTCCAAAAAGTTGTAGCTCCTACTCCTCACGCACAGGGCTATGACACCCATCCTGGTGCGTTAGATGGTGGCGGCGGCAACATCCCCCGCATCACTCCGTCTCGACGAACGTGAACAGATATGAACTCTTGAATGACAGGGCTCTCAGTCAGGCCCACGTCGTACATCACTAATGCACGAACCCGAATAAACGTCAGACCAGGGATGGTGGGACAATCAATCTCCACACACTCGACCTCCACATCCGAAGAAAGGCAGTAAAAGACGCCTCGCGTGACAGTAGGGAGCAGCATCTTTCTAATATGAAATGTTGGTCCTCGAAGGGGTGAGTACAGCCACTCAGCAGGTAAATGACCCAATAAACCACTCAATACATCACACAATACAATCATAACAATCATAGCATAACACATGCCATTCATGCATCCATGCATAACTTACCTTGAAGCCATGCATATGTCATCACACCACATGTACATACATCCTCATGTAATAATCACCATCATGTCATACATGTACCATCATGCCATAGGTATACATACATCCCTGCACTCACCATCATCATATCACATATACCATCATGCCATAGGTGCACATACATCCATGCACTCATCATCATCATGTCATACATGTACCATCATGCCATAGGTGCACATACATCCTTGCACTCATCATCATCATGTCACATATACCATCATGCCATAGGTGCACATACATCCATGCACTCATCATCATCATGTCACATATACCATCATGCCATAGGTGCAAATACATCCATGCACTCATCATCATGCATTCATGCATACATGTTACCATCATGCATAATTCAATTTCAATTTCCTAATTTCATTCTTTCATTTTTGGGCCGCCATATTTCTCTTTCCCAGGACCAATATTTGCATCCCACATTTATCGCTCGCACCCATATTGGCATCGTGAGGAACCTCTGGCACAAACCTCCGGGCATCCGACACAAACCTCCAGGCATCTCACTCCCCAACTGGCATCACAAGGCATCCCCTGGCACAAACCTCCAGGCTTCCGGTTCCCCCACTCTCCGGGCATCTCGAAACTCAGGAGGACCCTCCGGCATTTACACTCCCTGGCCAAGCATCCTGACACTCCCGGGGCATCGTCGGCTCACACCTCCGACAGCCTTCTCACGTATCATAGTTCACATTTACAATTATGGCTCAATTTCAACATGGCATATGATGTAATGGCAAACAAGATCATTTTAATCATTTGATTCTTATATGCATGTCCAATCATCATCATACATGCAGCAAGATACAATCACTTATGACAATACAATTCATGTGATCCATACAACTTAGAAAAATCCATACATCATGACTTTTGAGATTTAGCAAATTCCAGCTTGCACAATTTCGGAAAACATATAAATTAAATATCCATATGATCTTCAAAAATCATGAAATCAGAACATGCAATAGACAAGACAAAAAGGTAGCAATTCCATGAAGAACACATGCCCAAAAGAGCTTCACACAAGAAAATATAGTTCACACAATACAGCATGCAAAATTTGGATAAAATCAGATTGCGCAGTTCTTGCAATATTTCGATTAAAATACCAGGATGACCTCCAAAAATTATGAAATTTTACCAGGTTATAGTAAAGACTCCAAGGTATATTTTTCATGAATACATCAAGGCCAGATTCATCCTAGATAATTTACTATAGATGGTTGAAGCTCCTGTTCCTAGTACCGAAAAGTCCAATTTAGTTGTCTCCGAAAAATTGAGGTTTCGCCTACTTATCTTCCTTCATTTCTTCTGAATATTTGATATGTTTTGCGTCAGGAGATCCACTACAACTTTCATTAAGGGATCTAGGTGAGATTCTCAAAGGATAGTCACCATTTTAGTCCACGAAGTCTCAGGAGTCCAGTACCATACTTCTAGATCTACCGTCTTCAAAAGAAAAACGTTTTACTAGGCTGCACTTGTTCTTTCTACCTCAAATTTTAGTATGTTAATGATAAGGATGTTCTCTACAACTTTTTTGAAGAAGTCAAAGTGCAATTCTTAGTAAAAAATGACATGCAGCACACAAAACCACCAAGAGGTCGACAAAACAGTTCCAGATCTAGCGCTTTCATAGAGGGAGAGTTTCACCCCTTAAAACTCAGCCATTTTGTCTCAAATTTTAGTATGTTGTACTTTGAGATGTTGTCTACAACGTTCGTGAAGAAGTCGAAGTCAAAATCTGACTCGAAAGCCACATGCAAGCCTCTACAACATTCTGGGTCAGGCGGTATAGTCGAAAACAGGATGTTATTTCAAAACAATACACTCAAGTTTCGGTTTCTCACACCCTAAAAGACCGAGATTTTACCACCATTCAAACACACACACAAAATACAACATGCAAGAGCAGAATATAGATCCCAACTTGCCTCCAAAATCAAGCAAACAACGGCACACGGACGGCAACGGACGGACGGGCGACGGGCGAGCGAACGGACGAGCGATTTCTTCCTCCTCTCTCTCGGTTCCTCTCTCTCTCTCGGCAACCCTCTCTCTCTCTCTAACTTGGACGACAGCCCCCCCATAACCGGCCACTCTCTCTTTTTATTTCCCCTAATCACAATCATTTGCAATGATTAAGAGCCACCCACAATGGCCAATGCATGAAGTCTCCTTTTTGCCACTTGGCAAGACCCATGCATAATGGGCTTAGAAGTGGGCCAGCCTCTCCCCCTTGTGGCCGATGGCAGCCCTCTCCTCGGGCTTCATGGGCCAAGCCAATTTGGCCCACTTTAGGTCCATGTTCTTGGGCCTAAAGTTCAACCCTAATAAACCTCAATTTTTTTACTTTTAATGATTCACTTTTAATTCTTTCTTTTATAGATTTCAAATTTTCATATTCATATGGCCATAATCTTGTAACATTTAATCTATAGGGATTAAATCTATGAGGTGCATAGCCAAGAATAAATTCTTCTCATTAATTTTTCCTATAATACTAATTTTAATAACTCATGAACACAATATATAACACTTGTTCTTAAAAGAAAATCAATGGCTATAGCATAAACCATAGGTAATTTCATTACCTAATCATGGGCTTTAATACATCTAGAGGTTGTCTTGAATTTTGGGATGCCACAATTCTCCCCTCCTTAGAGAATTTCGTCCTCAAAATTAGACGTTACTCGTGTCCTTTTGAAACAAGTAAGGGTACTTTTCCTTCATCTGATCTTCACTTTCCCATGTGGCTTCCTCCACATCATGATGTCGCCATAATACCTTAACTAGAGGGATCTTCTTAGTCCTAAGAATTTGTTCATTTCGATCTAATATCTGCACAGGCTCTTCGATGTACCTCACTTTCTCATCCACTTCAATGGCTTCATGATCGAGTATGTGACTAGGATCCGGTTGGTACTTTCTCAGCATCGACACATGAAACATATCATGCAAATTTCCTAACTTAGGAGGCAGCGCCAAATGATAAGCTACGTCCCCTATCCTTTCCAGTATCTTAAAAGGTCCGACAAATCTAGGGTTTAACTTACCCTTGAATCTAAATTGAGATATTCCTTTCATTGGAGATACCTTAAGAAATACATGGTCTCCTACGCTAAACTCCAAAGGCCTTCTATGCCTATCTGCGTAGTCTTTCTGCCTACTTTGAGCTATTTTAAGCCTTTTTCTAATAATTTCAACAGCTTCAATGGTAACTTGTACTAGTTCAGGTCCTGTCAATTTCCTTTCACCTACTTCATTCCAACAGACAAGATTCCTACATCTCCTTCCATATAATGCTTCATAGGGAGCCATGCCTATACTTTTCTGAAAACTATTATTATAAGCAAACTTCACCAAATGCAATCGGGATAAGTACACTAATGGTGCCATAAGTTGTGTACGGCGCTCACTTTGGTGCCAAAAGTTTCCGTCGGATCACTTAAGTGCCAAAAAATTTGAAAAACGCTCACTTTGGTGCCAACTCCGACGAAACTAGCCGGAAATCCGACGTGGCCTTTTTTTATTAATTTTTTACGCCGACGTGGCTCGTCGGAGAGCTGAGTCAGCATCCAAACACCAAAACGTCGCCGTTTGGCATCTTTCCCCCAACTTTGAAACCCTAATCCCCAAATTGAGAGAGAGGGAAGCTCGTCTTCGTGTCTTCTTCTTCCTCGAAGACCCACACCAGCAACGGCACCGGCACGGCACCAGCAACAGCACCGGCAGCACACCAACAACGACACCAGCAACGCACCAGCAAAGAATAAATAGCGCACCAAAGAACCCCTTCGACCCATCTTCTTCCTCCTCCTCCTCCGCCCTCGCCTTCAATTTTTCTGCAACAATCTCCTCGCTCACCTCGGGTCGAGCAACTACAATGGTGGCTGAGTGACGGTGGCTGAGTAGCGATGGTGGCCGAGCAGCGACGGTGGCCGAGCGACGGCGGGCGAACGACGGTGGCCGAGCGGCGGAAACCCTAATTTTTCCCATGTGAGCTAAACGGCGTCGTTTCCATGAAGCCATCCATGTAGGACGGCAAAACGACGTTGTTTTCTTAAAGAGGACCGAAAACGACGTCATTTAAAGGCCTATCGATTTTTTTTTAAAAAAAAAAATCATTTTGGCCGGAATCTTTCGCCGGTGGCACCAAAGTGAGCGCCGTACACAACTTATGGCACCATTAGTGTACTTATCCCAATGCAATCTTTCATCCCAATTTCCTTTGAAATCAATTACACAAGCCCTTAACATATCCTCTAATGTCTGGATTACTCTCTGTTTGTCCATCTGTCTGGGGATGAAAAGCAGTACTAAACTGGAGTTTAGTTCCTAATGCAATTTGAAGACTTAGCCAAAAGTTCGAAGTGAATCTCGAATCCCGATTTGAGGTAATAGTAACTGGAACACCATGTAAGCGTACCACTTGACTTACATATATGTCCGCATATTTGTCCATTGAGTAGTCCATGCGAACCACTAAGAAATGAGCAGATTTAGTCAAACGGTCCATTATAACCTAGATAGAGTCATGACTACTTGACGTCCTTGGTAATCCTTGTATAAAGTCCACTATTATATGCTCCCATTTCCATTCCGGTATGTCTAATGGTCTCAAGAGTCCTGCAGGTTTACGATGTTCCGCTTTTACCTGTTGGCATGTCAAACATTGAGAAACGTGCTTGGCCGTATCTGCTTTCATACCATTCCACCAAAATTGCTGACGTAAGTTCTTGTACATCTTTGTACTACCCGGATGAATACTATAATTACTCTTATGTGCCTCCAATAGGATTTCCTTCTTTAATTCTTCGTTGTCGGGAACACAAAGTCGTCATTGACATCTTACCACTCCATCTTTAGAGACCTGAAATTCTGGTCTTTTTCCTAAAGACACTGCATCTTTCACTTTCAAAATCTCCGGGTTAGACTATTGTGATATTTTAACTTTCTGGATAATTTCAGACTCAATCCTTAATGCACTCAGCATACCAGTAAGGCAATCTACTTTTAATTTAAATTCTGAGTCCGTTACGGACTTTAACAAACTCCATTCTGCCATTTTTAAACTGGCCATCTCCATAGCCGACTTACGACTAAGAGCATCCGCTACCTTATTCGCCTTCCCTGGATGGTATTTTATCTCACAATCATAATCCTTTAACAACTCCATCCACATCCTTTGTCTCATGTTCAACTCCTTTTGTGAGAACAGATATTTCAAACTCTTATGGTCCGTATAAATGTCAAAATTTTCTCCATACAAATAGTGTCTCCATATCTTCAAGGCAAAAACTATAGCTTCTAATTCTAAATCATGTGTTGGGTAGTTCAATTCATGGGGTTTCAATTGTCTAGATGCATAGGCTATGACCTTGCCATGCTACATCAAAACACATTCCAATCCTTTATGAGATGCATCACTATACAATGTAAAACCATCAGGTCCAGTTAGTATAGTCAGGATTGGAGCCTAGGTCAATTTTATTTTAAGCTCCTGGAAACTCCTTTCACATTTCCCATTCCATTCAAACTTCACGTTCTTTCAAGTCAATTTAGTTAAAGGACTTGCCAATCATGAAAATCTTTCAATAAACCTCCTATAATAACTAGCCAGTCCTAAGAAACTCCGTATTTCGGTAGGTGTTATCGGTCTCAGCCAATTTATTACCATCTCAACTTTCGTCGGGTCTACTGCAATTCCTCCTCCTGATACTACATGCCCTAAAAATATTATCTGGTCCAGCCAGAATTCACACTTACTAAATTTGGCATACAGCTTATGCTCTCTCAGAGTTTGCAAAACTATCCTTAAGTGTTGTTCATGCTCTTTAGGTCCTCTCGAATATATTAGGATGTCATCAATAAAAACAATTACAAACTTGTCTAAATAAGGCTTAAATACCCTATTAATTAGATCCATAAATGCGGCCGGTGCATTTGTCAATCCAAATGGCATAACAAGGAACTCGTAATGTCCATAACGAATCCTAAACGTAGTCTTATCGATGTCTTCTTTCTTAATTCTTAGCTAATGGTATCCCGACCTTAAGTCAATCTTAGAGAAGACCAAACTTCCTTGGAGTTGGTCAAAAAGATCATCAATTCTAGGCAAAGGATATTTATTTTTAATGGTTACTTGATTCAGTTGCCTATAATCAATGCACAAGTGCATTGATCCATCTTTCTTTTTCACAAACAAGACCAGTGCATCCCAAGGTGAAGCACTTGGCCTAATGAATCCTTTGTCAAGCAACTCCTGTAGTTGCACTTTCAATTCCTTCAATTCGACTAAGGCCATCCTATATGGGGCTTTTGATATAGGTCATGTTCCAGGCATTAATTCAATTTCAAATTCAATTTCTCATTCCAACGATAATCCAGGCAATTCCTCAGGAAATACATTTTGAAATTCATTAACTACTTGAATTTCATCAATCTTAGGCTCTTCCTTAGTATAATCTCTAACCATGGCCAGGTACACTTGACATCATTTGTCAAGTAACACATGGGCTTCTATTGCTGAAATAAGTGCTACAGGTAGGTGGGTCTGACCTCCCAGAAATTCACAGCTAGACTGATTAGGTAAGGTAAATTGGATTACTTTCTTATAACAATCCATCTTGGCCCGATACTTACGAAGCTAGTCCATTCCTATGATAACATCAAAATCATATATGGCCATTACGACTAAGTCTATTTCCATATCATTTCCTCCCATTGTTATCTTACAATTTCCACACACCAGCGTAGACAATAACATATCCTTTAAAGGCGTAGAAACACAAAGAGGCATCTCAAGAGGCGTAGTTTCTATCTTATTCAATTGTTTATATCTTGCAAACACAAATGAATGCGTAGCACCCTTATCAAACAATGCATATGCCTTTTTATCATTTATGAGGATCGTACCTGAGATAACATTTTTGGAAGCTTCCGCTTCCTCTTGGGTGATCGCATACACCTTCCTTGTGCTGGTGGCCTCTGAGGATTCCTTGGTAAGTTTGGCCTAATAGCATTCTGTTGTGATCGTTGCACCGTGCTAATACTCACGTGCGACCTTTCCTGTGGGCAGTTTCTCTTAAGATGACCTATTCATCCACAACTATAACATTTTGGTTGCCCATTGCAAGGTCTTGTGCCATGTCGCCCATTACACCTTCGACACTCCTCATTTCGATAAGGTGTCATTTCCAAACTCAGACTACCCCTGCCATTTCCAAAGTTCCCGAAATTGCGCTTCTTCTTAGACTCCCAGGTCTGACCTTGACCTATATAGGGTCTCTTACCCCGTATCACATCACCAAAAGACAATGGTCTCTTATCCTCTAAAGGTTCCCTTACCAACTTCTGCTCCACCAATTGTGCCCTTTCATATATCTCATTATAATCTCTTATGTTCAAAGGCACCAGTTGTTTCCTAATATCAGTCCTCAACCCTTTCAAAAACCTCTTAGCTTTCTCTTCTTGATCCTCAATTAGTCTAGGAGCATATCTAGACAGTTCAGAAAATCTTGCCTCATACTGATTTACTAACAGCTCCTTTTGTTCTAATTGAACAAATTCTGTAATTTTCCTATCCTTAGCACAGTCAGAAAAATGCTTTCTGTTGAAAGCTCTCACAAACTCTTCCCAGTTAACCTCAGTACCTAGTGGGAAGATTATGTCCCTCGAAGCTCTCCACCAAAACTTTGCATTTCCCTCCAGCTTGTACTCTGCCAAAGTTATTTTCTCAGCATCACTGCACTCCAACAACCTGAAAATTTGTTCCATTCCATCAATCCAATGTTCCGCCTCCTTAAGACTTCCCATTCCACTGAACTTAGGTGGCTTCAGCTTCAAAAATTGTTCCACCAGTCCTTGAGTATGGCGTTCTGCTCCAGGTTGTTGCTGCGCCTGTCTTTCCATCGGATTTTCAATATTGGCCAATGCCTGCAAGATGTCTTCCATTCAGGGTTCAGCTCTTGCAGCAGAGGCTTCAACCCTTGATGGATGAGCACTTCCAGCTCGCACCATGACTTTCCTGCAATTTCCAAGCATTGCCTCAGGAATAATCTGAGACTCACTGTCTCTATTCAAAGCAACCACTAATACTACATAAGTAACATATACATGTTACTGGTACCTAAAGACAACTCAAAATAAACTACTAGGGATCTACGAGTGAATACTCATCACCCGTTATTTAGAGTTAATCAATTATTCCGTTTTATACTATGGTGTGCATTGTCATCATGTTCCTCAATTTCCAAAGAGGCTCCTTATCACTCCACCTATAATTTGGCTCTGATACCAAAAAAAGGGCGGCTGTGGCACCCCAAAGCACCTAAGGTCACCACAGATACCAAAGAAGAACCTTAGTTCCTAGGCATTTCTTTCTTCTTTTTTTTTTAATGGTCCCAGCGCATCTTATTTGCGGAAGCATAATCAAGTCCTACTAATTCTCCCTCAACAATCATGATACAATGGCACACCACTAAACATCATAAGAAAAGATAAAGCCAAGACACTTTTATTTACATATTTTCATGATGGATTTTCTCGGGTTGATGCAACAAAAGAAAGGCCAAGACTTTTAGCTACACTCGGCCATAACCCCAAAAAGAAACAACTTGACCCTCTATGTTGATCATGCAAAATCTTCCATCCACTAGTGTCGGCTATTGTCCAAAAAGTTGCAGCTCCTACTCCTCACGCACAGGGCCGTCACACCCATCCCGGTGCATCAGGCGGTGGCGACGGCAACATCCCCCGCATCACTCCGTCTCAACGAACGTGAACAAATATGAACTCCTGAATGACAGGGCCCTCAGCCAGGCCCACGTCGTACATCACTAATGCACGAACCCGAATAAACGTTAGACCAGGGATGGTGGGACAGTCGATCTCCACACCCTCGACCTCCACATCCGAAGGAAGGCTGTAAAAGACGCCCCGCATGACAGCAAGGAGCGGCATCTTTCTAATATGAAATGTTGGTCCCGAAGAGGTGAGTACAGCCACTCAGCAGGTAAATGATCCAATAAACCACTCAATGCATCACACAATACAATCATAACAATTATAGCATAACACATGTCATTCATGCATCCATGCATAACTTACCTTGAAGCCATGCATATGTCATCACACCACATGTACATACATCTTAATGTAATCATCACCATCATGTCATACATGTACCATCATCCCATAGGTGTACATACATCCATACAAGGAAGGGTGTATGCGATCACCCAAGAGGAAGCGGAAGCTTCCAAAAATGTTATCTCAAGTACGATCCTCATAAATGATAAAAAGGCATATGCATTGTTTGATATGGGTGCTACGCATTCATTTGTGTCTGAAAAATATAAACAGTTGAATAAGATAGAAACTACGCCTCTTGAGACGCCTCTTTATGTTTCTACGCCTTTAAATGATATGTTATTGTCTACGCTGGTGTGTGGAAATTGTAAGATAACAATGGGAGGAAATGATATGGACATAGACTTAGTCGTAATGGCCATGTATCGTAATGGCCATGTATGATTTTGATGTTATCATAGGAATGGATTGGCTTCATAAGTATCGGGCCAAGATGGATTGTTATAGGAAAGTGATCCAATTTACCTTACCTAATCAGTCTAGCTGTGAATTTCTGGGAGGTCAGAGCCACCTACCTGTAGCACTTATTTCAACAATAGAAGCCCGTGCGTTACTTGACAAAGGATGTCAAGGGTACCTGGCCATGGTTAGAGATTATACTAAGGAAGAGCCTAAGATTGATGAAATTCTGGTAGTTAATGAATTTCAGGATGTATTTCCTGAGGAATTGCCTGGATTACCGCTGGAATGAGAAATTGAGTTTGAAATTGAATTAATGCATGGAATAGGACCTATATCAAAAGCCCTATATAGGATGGCCTTAGTCGAATTGAATGAATTGAAAGTGCAACTACAGGAGTTGCTTGACAAAGGATTCATTAGGCCAAGTGCTTCACCTTGGGGTGCACCAGTCTTGTTTGTGAAAAAGAAAGATGGATCAATGCGCTTGTGCATTTATTATAGGCAAGCTGAATCAAGTAACCATTAAAAATAAATACTCTTTGTCTAGAATTGATGATCTTTTTGACCAACTCCAAGGAAGTTCGGTCTTCTCTAAGATTGACTTAAGGTCGGGATACCATCAGCTAAGAATTAAGAAAGAATACATCCCTAAGACCGCGTTTAGGACTCGTTATGGACACTATGAGTTCCTTGTTATGCCATTTAGACTAACCAATGCACCGGCTGCATTTATGGATCTAATGAATAAGGTATTTAAACCTTATTTAAACCAATTTGTGATTGTTTTTATTGATGGCATCCTGATATATTCGAGAGGACCTAAAGAGCATGAATGACACTTAAGGATAGTTTTGCAAACTCTAAGAGAGCATAAGTTGTATGCCAAATTTAGTAAGTGTGAATTCTGGCTGGACTAGATAATATTTTTAGGGCATGTAGTATCAAGAGGAGGAGTTGCAATAGACCCGGCGAAAGTTGAGATGGTAATAAATTGACCGAGACCAACAACACCTACTGAAATACGGAGTTTCTTAGGACTGGCATAGAAGGTTTATTGAAGGATTTTCACGACTGCCAGGTCCTTTAACTAAATTGACTCGAAAGAACGTGAAGTTTGAATGGAATGGGGAATGTGAAAGGAGTTTCCAGGAGCTAAAAAGGAAATTGACCTTGGCTCCAATCTTGATTATACTAACTGGACCTGATGGTTTTACGGTGTATAGTGATGCATCTCACAAAGGATTGTGATGTGTTTTGATGCAGCATGGCAAGGTCATAGTCTATGCATCTAGACAATTGAAACCCCATGAACTGAACTACCCAACACATGATTTAGAATTAGCAGCTATAGTGTTCGCCTTGAAGATCTGGAGACACCATTTATATGGGGAAAAGTTTGAGATTTATATGGACCATAAGAGTTTGAAATATCTGTTCTCACAAAATGAGTTGAACATGAGACAAAGGAGGTGGATGGAATTGTTAAAGGATTATGATTGTGAGATAAGATACCATCCATGAAAGGCAAATAAGGTAGCGGAAGCTCTTAGTCGTAAGTCGGCTATGGAGATAGCCAGTTTAAGAATGGCAAAATGGAGCTTGTTAAAGTCCGTAACGAACTCAGAATTTAAATTAAAAGTAGATTGTCTTACTAGTATACTTAGTGCATTAAGAATTGAGCCTAAAATTATTTAGAAAGTTAAAATCTTACAAGAATCTGACTCGGAGATTATGAAAGTGAAAGATGCAATGTCTTTAGGAAAAAGACTAGAATTTCAGGTCTTTGAAGATGGAGTGGTAAGATGCTAGGGATGACTTTGTGTTCCCGACAACGAAGAATTAAAGAAGGAAATCCTGTCGGAGGCACATAAGAGTAATTCTAGTATTCATCCAGGTAGTACAAAGATGTATAGGAACTTACGTCAACAGTTTTGGTGGAATGGTATGAAAGCAGATATGGCAAAACACGTTTCTCAATGTTTGACGTGCCAACAGGTAAAAGCGGAACATCGTAAACCTGCAGTACTTTTGAGATCATTAGACATACCAGAATGGAAATGGGAGCATATAACAATGGACTTTATACAAGAATTACCAAGGATGTCAAGTAGTCATGACTCTATCTAGGTTATAGTGGACCGTTTGACTAAATCTACTCATTTCCTAGCGGTTCGCATGAACTACCCAATGGACAAATATGCGGACATATATGTAAGTCTAGCGGTACGCTTACAAGGTGTTCCAGTAACTATTACCTCAGATCGGGATTCAAGATTCACTTTAAACTTTTGGCAAAGTCTTCAAATTGCATTAGGAACTAAACTCCAGTTTAGTACTGTTTTTCATCCCCAAACAGATGAACAAACAGAAAGAGTAATCCAGACATTAGAGAATATGTTAAGGGCCTGTGTAATTGATTTCAAAGGAAAATGGGATGAAAGATTGCATTTGGTGGAGTTTGTCTATAATAATAGTTTTCATAAAAGTATAGGCATGGCTCCCTATGAAGTATTATATGGAAGGTGATGTAGGACTCCTATCTGTTGGAATGAAGTAGGTGAAAGGAAATTGACAGGACCTGAACTGGTACAAGTTACCACTGAGGCTGTTGAAATTATCAGAAAAAGGCTTAAAGCAGCTCAGAGTAGGCAGAAAGACTACGTAGATGGGCATAGAAGGCCTTTGGAGTTTAGTGTAGGAGACCATGTATTCCTTAAGGTATCTCCAATGAAAGGAATATCTCGATTTGGAATGAAAGGTAAGTTAAGCCCTAGATTTGTCGAACCTTTTGAAATACTTGAAAAGATAGGGGATGTAGCTTATCGTTTAGCGCTACCTCCTAAGTTGAGAAATTTGCATGATGTGTTTCATGTATCGATGCTGAGAAAGTACCAACCGATCCTGGTCACATACTCAATCATGAAGCCATTGAAGTGGATGAGAAAATGAGGTACGTTGAAGAGCTTGTGCAAGTACTGGATTGGAAGGAACAAATTCTTAGGACCAAGACAATTCCATTGGTTAAGGTATTATGGCGACATCATGATATAGAGGAAGCCACATGGGAAAGTGAAGATCGGATGAAGGAAAAGTACCCCTACTTGTTTCATAAGGGCACGAGTGGTGTCTAATTTCGAGGATGAAATTCTCTAAGGAGGGGAGAATTGTGGCATCCCAAAATTCAAGGCAACCTCTAGATGTATTAAAGCCTATGATTAGGTAATGAAATTACCTTTAGTTTATGCTTTTAACCATTGGTTTTCTTTTAAGACCAAGTGTTATGTATCTTGTGTTCATGAGTTATTAAAATTAGTATTATATGATGAATTGATAAGAAAAATTTTTCTTGGCTATGCACCTCATAGATTTGATCCATATAGTTTAAATGTTACAAGATTTATGGCCATATGAAATTAAGAATTTGAAATCTATAAAAGAGGGAATTAAAAATGAATTATTAAAAGTAAAATTTGAATTAATTAAGATTGAACTTTAGGCCCAAGGGTATTGGACCCAAAGTGGGCCAAATTGGCTTGGCCCATGAAGCCCATGAAGAGGGCTACCGTCGACCACAAGGGAGGAAGGAGCCGGCCCAACCTCCAAGCCCATCATGCATGGGATTTGCTAAGTGGCAAAAAGGGGGCTTCATCTATTGGTCTTCTTGGGTGGCTCCAAATGATGGCTAATGATTGTATTTAGGGGGGAATAAAAGGAAGGAGTGACTAGCTTAGAGGGGGCTGTCGACCATAAGGAGAGAGAGAGAGAGAGAGAGGGTTTTCGAGAGAGTGAGGAACCGAGAGAGAGGAGGAAGAAGCTGTGTGTCCATCCGTCCGCTCGTCCGTCGCTCGTCACTGTGCATCCATCGTCCATCGTGTTGCTTGTGCTTGCTCGGTACAAAGGCAAGTTGGGATCCATATTCTGCTCTTGCATGTGTGTTTGAATGGTGATGAATCTCGGAACGTTTAGGGTGTGAGAACTAAAGCTTTGAGTGTGTTGTTTTTGAAATAGCATTCTGTTTTCGAGTATACCGCCTAACCCAGAATGTTGTAGAGGGTTGCATGTGGGGTTTGAGTCAGATTTTGGTTTCGACTTTTCACAAAAGTTGCAGACAACATCTCAAAGTACAACATACTAAGATTTGAGATAAAATGGTTGAGTTTTGAGGGGTAAAACCCTTCCTCTACGAAAACGTTAGATCTGAAACTGTTTTGTTGACCTCTTGGTGGTTTTGTGTGTTGCATGTCACTTTTTACTGAGAATTTCACTTCGACTTCTTCACAAAAGTTATAGAAAACATCTTGAAGACTAACATACTCAAATTTGAAGTAAAACGAACAAGTGTAGCCTAGTGAAACGTTTTTCCTTTGAAGACGGTAGATCTGGAAGTATTGTACTGGACTCCAGCGACTTCGAGGACTATAAAGTGACTATCCTATGAGAATCTCACTTAGATCCCTTAATGAAAGTTGTAGTGGACCTCTTGAGGTAAAACATATCAAAACTTTCGAGAAAATAAAGGAAGATAAGTAGGTGAAACCTTGATTTTTCGGAGACAGTAAAATCTGGACTGTTCGGTACTAGGAACAGGGTCTTCAACCGTCCATAATTAATTTTCTAGGACAAATCTGGCCTTGATATCTTCGTGAAAAATCTACCTTAGGGTCTCGACTATCACCTGGTAAAATTTCATGATTTTTGAAGGTCATTCGAGTATTTAAATTGAAATATTTCAAGAACCGTGCAATCTGATGTGTCCGAATTTTGCAAGTTGTAATGTATGAGCTATATCTTTTTGTGTGAAGTTCTTTTGGGCATGTGTTCTTCATGGAGTTGCTACCTTTGTGTCTTGACTATCACATGTTCAGTTTTTATAATTTTTGGAGACCATATGGATATTTAATTTATATGTTTTCCGAAATTGTGCAAGCTGGAATTTGGTAAATTTCAAGAAGTCATGATGTATGGATTATTCTAAGTTGTATGGACCCCATGGATTGTGTTGTCATAAGTGATTGGATCTTACTGCATATATGATGATGATTGGAAATGCATATAAGAATCAAATGCTGAAAATGATCTTGTTGCCATCATATAATATGCCATGTTGAAATTAAGCTATAATTGTGAATGTGAACTATGATAAATGAGAAGGCCGTCGGAGGTGTGAGCCGATGATGCCCCAGGAGTGTCGGGATGCCCGACCAGGGAGTGTAAATGTCGGATGCCCGGTGGCCTAGTGGCGTAATTCCGGAGGGTCCTCGGGAGTTTCGAGATGCCCGAAGAGTGGGGGTGCCGGAAGCCCGGAGGTGTGAGCCGAGGGATACCTCGTGATGCCAGTTGGGGTAGGAGATGCCCGGAGGTGTGTGCCCGAGATTCCTCGCGATACCAGGTTGGGTGCGAGCGATAAATGTGGGATGCAAAGACTGGTCCTGGAAAAGATAAATGTGGCGGCCCAAAATAAAAGAATAAAATTGGGAAATTAAAATTGAATTATGCATGATATGGTAACATGTATGATGAGTGCATGGATGTATGTACACCTATGGCATGATGATATATGTGACATGATGATGATGAGTGCATGGATGTATGTACACCTATGGCATGATGATATATGTGACATGATGATGATGAGTGCATGGATGTATGTACACCTATAGCATGATGGTACCTGTATGACATGATGATGATGAGTGCATGGATGTATGTGCACCTATGGCATGATAGTAAATGTGACATGATGATGGTGAGTGCATGGATGTATGTGCATCTATGGCATGATGGTAAATGTATGACAAGATGGTGATGATTACATGAGATTGTATGTACATGGGGTATGGTGACTTGTGCATGGTTTCAAGGTAAGTTATGCATGGATGCGTGAACGACATGTGTTATGCTATGATTGTCATGATTGTATTGTATGATGCATGGAGTGGTTTATTGGATCTTTTACCTGCTGAGTGGCTATACTCACCCCTTTGGGGACCAACATTTCAGATTAGAAAGATGCCACTCCCTGCTGTCACCCGGGGCGTCTTTTACGACCTTCCATCGGACATGGAGGTCGAGTGTGTGGAGATCGATTGTCCCACCATCCCTAGTCTAATATTCATTCGGGTTCGTGTATTAGTGATTTGTGATGTGGGCCTGGCTGGGGGCCCGATCATACAGGAGTTCCTATCTATTCACATTCGTCGAGACGGAGTGATGCGGGGGATGTTGCCGCCACCACCGCCTGAGGCACCAGGATGGGTGTGACGGCCCGCACGTGAGGAGTAGGACACGCTACTTTTTGGACAATAGCCGACACTAGTAGATGGAGGATTTTGCATGATCGACATAGAGGGTTGAGTTGTCTCTTTTTGGGGTTATGGCTGAGTGTAGTCAAAAGTCTTGGTCTTTCTTTTGTTGTACCGACCCGAGAAAATCCATCATGAAAATATGTAAATAAATGTGTCTTGGCTTTATCTTTTCTTATGGTGTTTAGTGGTGTGCATTGTATCATGATTGTTGGAGAGAGAGATGGTGATACTCAATTATGCTTTGGCTAACAAGATGCGCTGGGACCATTTATAAAAAAAAAAAAATGCTTAGGAACTAAGGTTCTTCTTTGGTAATATGTGGTGACCTTAGGTGTCTCGGGTTGCCACATCGACCCTCTATGTCAATCATCCAAAATCCTCCATCTACTAGTGTCGGCTATTGTCCAAAAAGTAGTGGCTCCTACTCCTCACGCACGGGCTGTCACACCCATCCGGTGCGTCAAGCGGTGGTGGCGGCAACATCCCCCGTATCACTCGTCTCGACGAACGTGAATAGATAGGAACTCATGTATGACCGGGCCCCAGCCAAGCCCACATCATACATCACAAATACACGAACCCGAATGAATATCAGATCGGGGATGGTGGGACAAAGATCTCCACACACTCGACCTCCACATCCGATGGAAGGCCGTAAAAGACGCCCCATGTGACAGCAGGGAGCGGCATCTTTCTAATCTGAAATGTTGGTCCCCGAAGGAATGAGTACAGACACTCAGCAAGTAAAAGATCCAATAAACCACTACATGCATCACACAATACAATCATGACAATCATAGCATAACACATGTCGTTCATGCATCCATGCATAACTTACCTTGAAACCATGCACAAGTCATCATACCCCATGTACATACATCCTCATGTAATCATCACCATCATGTCATACATTTACCATCATGCCATAGATGCACATACATCCATACACTTACTATCATCATATCATACATGTACCATCATGCCATAGGTGCACATACATCCATGCACTCACCATCATCATATCACATATACCATCATGCCATAGGTGCACATACATCCATGCACTCACCATCATCATGTCATATATGTACCATCATACCATAGGTGCACATATATCCATGCACTCACCATCATCATGTCACATATACCATCATGCCATAGATGCACATACATTCATATATTCATGCACACATGTTACCATACCATGCATAATTCAATTTCAATTTCCCAATTTTATTCTTTCATTTTGGGCCGCCACATTTCTCTTTCCCGGGACTAGTATTTGCATCTCACATTTATCGCTCGCATCCAACCTGGCATCACGAGGAACCTCCGGCACACACCTCTAGGCATTCGGCACACACACTCCGGGCATCTCATACCCCAACTGGCATCACGAGATATCCCCCGGCTCACACCTCCAAGCTTCCGACGCCCCCACTCTCCGAGACATCTCGAAACTCCCGAGGACCCTCCGAAATTACACCACTAGGCCACCGGGCATCTGGCATTTACACTCCCTGGCCGAGCATCCCGACACTCCCAGGGCATCGTCGGCTCACACCTCCGACGGCCTTCTCATTTATCATAGTTCACATTCACAATTATAGCTTAATTTCAACATGGCATATAATATGATGGCAACAAGATCATTTTCAGCATTTGATTCTTATATGCATTTCCAATCATCATCATATATGCAGTAAGATCCAATCACTTATAACAACACAATCCATGGGGTCCATACAACTTAGAATAATCCATACATCATGACTTCTTGAAATTTACCAAATTCCAGCTTGCACAATTTCAGAAAACATATTAATTAAATATCCATATTATCTTCAAAAATTATAAAATCTGAACATGTGATAGTCAAGACACAAAGGTAGCAACTCCATGAAGAACACATGCCCAAAAGAACTTCACACAAAAAGATATAGCTGACACATTACAGCTTACAAAATTCGGACACATCAAATTGCGTGGTTCTTGAAATATTTCAATTTAAATACCCGAATGACCTTCAAAAATTATGAAATTTTACCAGGTGATAGTCGAGACCCTTAAGGTAGATTTTTCATGAAGACATCAATGCCAAATTTGTCCTAGATAATTAACTATGGACGGTCGAAGCCCCTGTTCCTAGTACCGAACAGTCCAGATTTAGCTATCTCCGAAAAATCAAGGTTTCACCTACTTATCTTCCTTCATTTCCTCTGAATTTTTGATATATTTTTCCTCAAGAGGTCCACTACAACTTTCATTAAGGGATCTAGGTGAGATTCTCAAAGGATAGTCACTTTATAGTCCACGATCCAGATCTGTCGTCTTCAAAGGAAAAATCGTTTCACTAGGCTACATTTGTTCGTTTTACCTCAAATTTGAGTATGTTAGTCTTCAAGATGTTCTCTACAACTTTTTTGAAGAATTCGAAGTAAAATTCTCAGTAGAAAGTGACATGCAACACACAAAACCACCAAGAGGTCAACAAAACAGTTTCAAATCTAGCGTTTTCGTAGAGGAAGGGTTTTACCCCTCAAAACTCAACCATTTTATCTCAAATTTTAGTATGTTGTACTTTGAGATATTGTCTACAAATTTTGTGAAGAAGTCAAAACCAAAATCCGACTCAAACCCCACATGCAAGCCTCTACGACATTCTGGGTTAGGCGGTATACTCGAAAACAGAATGCTATTTCAAAAACAACACACTCAAAGCTTCGGTTCTCACACCCTAAACGTTCGAGATTCATCACCATTCAAACACACATGCAAGAGCAGAATATGGATCCCAACTTGCCTTTGTACCGAGCAAGCACAAGCAACACAGCGGACAACGGACACACAGCGACAAGCGATGGACAAGCGGACAGACGGACACACAGCTTCTTCCTCCTCTCTCTCGGTTCCTCACTCTCTCGACAACCCTCTCTCTCTCTCTCCCTTATGGTCGATAGCCCCCTCTAAGCTAGTCACTCCTTCCTTTAATTCCCCCCTCAATACAATCATTAGCCATCATTTGGAGCCACCCAAGAAGACCAATAGATGAAGCCCCCTTTTTGCCACTTGGCATCTCCCATGCATGATGGGCTTGGAGGTTGGGCCAACTCCTTTCCCCCTTGTGGTCGACGGCAGCCCTCTTCATGGGCTTCATGGGCCAAGCCAATTTGGTCAACTTTAGGTCCAATATCCTTGGGCCTAAAGTTCAATCTTAATTAATTCAAACTTTACTTTTAATAATTCATTTTTAATTCCCTCTTTTATAGATTTCAAATTCTTAATTTCATATGGCCATAAATCTTGTAACATTTAAACTATAGGGATCAAATCTATGAGGTGCATAGCCAAGAACAATTTTTCTTATCAATTCATCCTATAATACTAATTTTAATAACCCATGAACACAAGATACATAACACTTGGTCTTAAAAGAAAACCAATGGCTAAAGCATAAACCAAAAGTAATTTCATTACCTAATCATAGGCTTTGATACATCTAGAGGTTGCCTTGAATTTTGGGATGCACAAATAGGAACTCATGTACCACGGGGCCATCAGGTAGACCCACGTCATACATGACTAAGACTCGAACACGGACGAATACCAATCCTCGAACACCAACACAAATGTGCTCCGAACACGAGCACTCAACATCAATCGGGATGCCATAAAAAGTGCCACATGTAACAAGTAACAGAGGCATCTCTCAATCTGAAATGTTAGTCCCCAAAAGGGGTGAGTATAACTACTCGGCAGTAAAGATCCATCAAATTACATAATGCAACAAGCAAAACAACCAAGATATCATGTGTAATGCACATATCATCCATGCAATCATGCTTATATCTCCATGAGATTCATTCATTAAGGCAATTTATGTTCCATGACATGCACACACATGCCATGATTCATTTCCCATTTTGATATTCAAAAGGATCTCATTTTTCCCATGGACCAATCTTTGCATCCCTCCTGGCTCTCGCACCCAACCTGGCATCACGAGACCTCCGACACACACCTCCGGGCATTCGGCACACACCTCTGGGCATCCCACACCCCATCTGGCATCATGAGGCTTCCGGCACACAACTCCAGGCATCTGGCACACACCTCTGGGCATCTTGAAACTCCCGAGGCATAGTCAACTCAAGGGTCCGACAATATCATCAACATCATAACATATTCACATATATGTCTTACTTTGAAAATAACATTTGATGCCATATGATATGCTTACTATCACCGTATCCATTATATAAATAACAACTCAAGACATTTCAGCTTACAAAGCAATTCATTTGTTCTTAAAATATACAGCTTCTCGGATAAAACAGAATGCACTCCACTAATTGAAATTCTGGAAAAATTAGTAAACGATCTTAATAAATTATGAAAATTTAACATGTTGTAGAAAGACCTAGAGGAAAAGGTTTCATGAAGGATGCTAAGTCAGGAAAACTTCGTATGAGTCGCAATGGTCCATACAATCACAGCCATAAAACTTCAAGCATCACTATTGCACAGTTTTAATAACAAATTCGGTATAACCCCTAAAAGAACTTAGAAAAATCTGAAATTTTGATATGTTATAGATAAAACCTAGAGGTACAAGTTTCATGAAGAACTTGAAGTCGGATTCATGATAGATCAAAATCTATAATCACTATAACTCTCCCTAACCCTCGGTAACAGTTTCCAGATCTAGCATTTTCAAAGAAAAATCCTTTCACCGACCTATACTTGTCCGTTTCTTCTCAAATTTTAGTATGTTACTCCTCCAAATGTAATCTACAACTTTCATCAAGAACACAAAGTCAAATATCAACTGGATAATTATATAAAATTCACGGAATCGCCAAAGATCAAGCTGTTTTTCCATGAAACAGTTTACTAGCTTGAAGAACTACTTCTATACTTTCGAAATTCCAACATCCAGCATCAAGATTCAAACATCTCCATAATCTACCACATTCTACTAGACAACCACAGCACAGAAAATTGTAGATCAATGGACTTTACTTGCCTTAAATCCAATGAAATCACAACAAGCACAATAGCGATTAGAGGACTTCAAATGCAGCACGATCGACAGCGAAGCTAGGCGTCGTCAATGGCAGCAGCAGGCGCACGCACAGCGGGGCTGGTCTCCTTCTTCCCTTGCCAATGCACCCTCATGAACTCCCTCTTTCTCTCGGACTCTCTCTCTCTCTCTCTCTCTCTCTCTCTCTCTCTCTCTCTCTCTCCCTCTTTCCCTCGATCACTCTCTCTCTCGATCACTCCCTCGTTCAATCCGCCCCTTCTCTTTTTCTTTCACTCTCATGATTAGCTAGTAATCATTGAATTTGCATGGAGATCACCAGTGAAGCAATGGGGGCAGCGACACTTGCTTAATCTCTCTTGCCACTTGTCAATCTTCATGCAAAGATGATGGGCCTCATTTGGCCGGGCCTTGGTCGACCGAATAGAGGGAATGTGGGCTGCTTTGGGCTGTTTTGGGCCTTAGGTATCCAGCCCACACTTGCTCCTAATAATCCACCTTAATCCCCACTTATATATACATAATTACAAATACTCACATGGCCATATAATATTGCAACCTTAATCGATGGAAATCCGACTTATAGAGTATATGGCTAAGAACAGAAAATTCCTTATCAATTTATCCTTTAGTACAAATCATTGATCACACATGGACATAGGATACATTTCCAATGAAACAATAGTCCATTCAATGCTCGGCCCTTGCTTAAATGTAATCTATTAGTCTAATAATTATAATATAGTCTGTTAATGCTTCCATCATCTCGCCATAGGTCTTAGTGTATCCAGGGTTCGTTATGAAATTTTTGGATGCCACAAATTTCTTTTAATACCTATTCACCCCACCCCCACAAATTTCTTTTAATACCTATTCACCCCACCCCCAGGTGTTCTTACTAGCCCTTTCAATAGGATTTCCCTTAGCCTATGTGGAAAAAGTTGTAGTATGATGCAAAAAGAAAAGAGGGCCGTAGAAAAAGGGCTTGTAAAAGTACCATTATGTTATAAATTAGTGTGTTTTATGTGATATATGTCACAATCTTCTAGTTGTTGTTTGTCCAGGAGATTATTTGTTCTTGTTTGTTTCCACATATGCATGATAACAAGATAAAAATTAAATTAAATTAAAAAATTGGGACAGCAACGAGCTTGGGACATCGCAAAAATAACCCTTGCCGCTTGCCGCTCGTGACCCTGAAGATGGAATTGGGGTCGTGACAGTTTGTCCCCCTCCTGAGCTTATCTACTCAAACTTGACGCATCCTAGTTTCACTTGCTAGGTCATTCTCCTCCGACATGCTTGCTTGGGGCCATCATCAGGCATCCAAGGACCGCGTGCCTTGGGTATCCCGTCCATCTTACACACACACACAGAGCACTCCTACCTTGCCACACGAATCATATCTCGTCTTTCATGATAAAATTGGCATGCACACACTAGGAGATGGGCACACACATCACCATAACCATCATCAGAAACATCACGTGAAACACTCCAACAAGTAATAATATCACATTAACATCACAAGCTTAGCATATAACAACTTGTTGAAGGTCAGAATCCATCACCAAAAGTTATAAATTAGAGTCTCCCTACCTTCGGCATGACATGAGACCAATTTTAGCATTCATCACTAAGAAACCAGAATCATACAGTTTTCGAAATAAATAGGAAAAACCTAGTAAATGAACTTGAAAAATCATGAAATTTTAAAATGTTATAATCGAGATCTAAATTAACATTTCTCATGAAGATTCCACGATTAATTAGGACGGTACAAAGAGCAGCAACTCTCCTAAGCTAACACTGTCCACAGTTTCTCCGAGCAGAACCATTACTCGCAAGGAAATAACCACTCGACACCCGAATCTTAATGAAATGCTCTAAATTTTTTATATGATGTACATAAGGATGTCCTACAATTTTATTGAAGAAAGCAAAACCAAATCTTGCCTAGAAAATTTTATAAATTTTAGAGAACACACGGAGGTCTATGAACTACGGTTCTGGACAGGTTGCTCATTAAGAGAAACGGGGTCTTCAAGCTAACCCTCTTAACTCAAAAATTCCCGAAATAAATATATGTAATAGATTTGGGTCTCTCGAACAATTTTATGAAGAAAACTTCTGCCGGATCTTAACTTAACAAATCATACCAGAATGTCAAAACAGATGGCTCTGGAGTTTTTGGTTTAAAAGAAAAACTGCGAGTAAACTTAGAATACTTACAAACTCAGCTTCTCACGCACACATATCTCACATGCATGTCCATATCTTGGTGCAAGACACAAGCACAGGATATCTACCTACACATCAACCACAAGAATAATCCTCACAAGCTCAAACAAGCACAAAAGGCCGCATCCAAGCCATCGACCCTTCTAGAACCGACATGCAAACCATCTACCCTCCAAAACATAAGACCTCAGCTCCTTCCTTTCACGTCTATACCATCTCAGCAACATGCAAGACCACCGTAGCCAGCACAATCACAAGAACTGCCAAAGACACACACTTATTCTACAAAGATCAAGCCCTAAAGAGATCAAAGGGAGTAGGAATCTATCACTTCTACTTGCCTCAAGGTTTCGGTGCTTTGGGCTCCTTCTCCTAAGCTCACCGTGAGCTTGAGGAAGCTACCAGCTTACTGATATCCTTCAGTGGAAGAGAAAAACGAAGAGAGGAAAAGAAGAAGCTTGCGGGTGAGAGGGCGAGATGAAGAGCGAGAAGAAGAGAGAGAAAGCTTGGCGAGAGAGAGAGAGAGAGATGAAGAGTGAACAATACGGGAAAAATGAAGAAGAAAAAGAAAGAAATGAGGGGGATGGGTTCTGCCGAACCTTGGAAAGAGAGAAAGGAAATGGTCAAGCTTGGGGAATAGTCCCCTTGCATGAAATTCTACTGGGTTTTGGGGAGGCCACCCTTAAAAGTCTGTAAAGGCTTTCTTGCCTAATTTTTGTTCCTATTTAATAGTTAATTGAGTTTTGCATGGCCTCTCCTTGGCCAGGAGGGGCAGCACACTCAAAATAAAAGCTAATTATATCTAAAATTCCATATAATCCCTACTTAAGTGGCCGGCCCTACATAGAGATTAATTTAGGCACTAACATGGGACATTAGGCGCATGCACATGTATACAAGGCATAATTTAGTGGCCTCGATTCTTAAGCTAGTTTAGTAAATTAAATTGCCTACATTAATAAGCTTGCCAAAAAAATTAAATTAATAAACTAATATGGTTCATACGACTAATTAATTAGCCAGATGAAATTCGGGGTGTCACAGTTCTCCTCTCTTTTATGAATTAGAATTTCTATCTAAATTTTGGTACACTTGTTTGATAGTTCTTTCAAAGGTCATGAGGAATTCTTGAGGAATTCTCGAAGATCTAGGCGGTGGAAATTCTTGAGGTGATCTTGTTGGCTCCAAATACCTTCTAAATAATTTGGAAATTCTAATAATTAGTTGTTACCATATTTGAATAATTTGTTAAATATTGTAAAATGTTGTTACTCTGCCAAATTAGAATAAGAACCGTTAATATGTTACTATAGCGCGTTAGTATGAAGATGGAAGAGACAAATAAAAGAAAAGATGAACAAAGGCTTTAAGTGGTTTGATCTGAGAAAAAATTCCTTGGAAACCTACATCCATGGTAGAAACTCCATATTTCTTAGCTTCTAGGGGGAAACCCATTCTCCTTGAATAAAGAAGAGTATGACATAGTCGCTAAACATAGCATATGATTTTTATGGTAAATACAACTATTGCACGTTGGACAACAAAGGACTCATGGCCAAAAGAGACGGCTGTGGAACTTCAGGAGCCGCCGGTGAGCAACAGACACCGTCGATGGAGGATTTCAGAGCTGGCCAGGGACGGGTGTTAGGCAACATGCGGTGGTGATGTGCAGCAGTTATGGGCGATGCCAAGGGAGCTCTGAACGTGATGGATGGCTGCTGGTGGGCTTCGGAGTTGCTGGGACGCCAACGACCGCAGTGAGACTTGGAAGGCGTCACGGCGAGAACAAACGGGGACAGGGATTGCTGGCCGACGGGACACCACCCAAGGACGTGACTGAGCTGCTAAAGGAGGGCTGGAGGTCTCCGGAGTCCAAAGGAACACCGAGCAGTTGCGAAAATCAAGAAGAGAGCAGCGGGACTAGACTTCACTGCGAGGAATATTTCAGATTATCTCTGAGTACTTTGAATTGTGCTGTGTCGTTGTCCTTTGCATGGCTAATGGAGGTTAACTCAAATTGGAATTAGAAATAATCTGATAAAAATTTGAAGGAATTTTGCCATTTATCTTTAATGTGCACAATATTAGTTGAATAATCGAGATCGAAATGGACTTAGGATGGATGGTGAGGATATGGAGGTCAATCAAATTAAGTAGATAAGATTGCAATTTGTTCCAATGGTGTGCAATGGGAGAGGAAATATTCCTTTTTGTGGCCGGCCGCCTATAGTTCTGATTGGGTGTGCGATGATCCACGGCAATTCTTGCAGAGAAGTCATGTGATTTGCATGTGAAATAGCAAGGTGCATGGCACATCACCTCCTCTAATTGGGGCAATACGATATGATGGCCTTGTGAACTTGAATTTCAAGGCTCATGACACTTGTGATCGTGTCATATAGCGTTGTGTAATAATGTCTTATTTACTGTGCCCGTCTCCCGTGATCTTGGAAGTGCCATTTTGTTCACGACTGGGACCCCAGGATTCCCACATTTTAATTAAGAATGTTGCCAAACTCATTGAGTTGGTTCCATCATTCTATAACGTTCAAAAATTGACTATGGGCTTGCCTTACCTTTTGGGATTGGATTTGAGTTCTAGGAATATTGAGATTTTTAGTCTCAAACGCATCTCATCTCATCAATTATGAATTTCCCTCCAGCTACTCATCCTCCAATTCATCTTGGACTCCCTAGGACAAACGTTAGTCCTAAAATACAATGCAACTCAAATGCTATGCGACATGTAGTAAGTAGTTAAGCCATTTGTTCATATAATCAAAGAAATTTTAGATGCCATAGATATTGAAATAAGGTAATCAAAATTAAAGTGTCAATGCAGATGTGTGAGACTTTTATTTGTAGTCTTCTTTCGGTAGCCTTATTTGCCTATGTTCAATGTGTGATGAAAAGAGAAGGGATATGTAGTATTAAAATTACAATGTAGATGCGTGAGACTTTTAGTTGTAGTCTTCTTTTGGTAGCCTCATTTGCCTATGTTCAGTGTGTGCTAGTATGAAAAGAGGGATATGTACGAGAAAGAATCTGGAGACATGTCTCCCACAGAATTTTTATGGTACATGACCTTTTCGAAATTGTAGATCTTTCTCCAGCGAATACGATGTCTAAGGGCCTTTATACATCTAAAAAAAAAGCAGTAAACAATGTCATATTACATTCTCCCCAAAAGTAATAATATTTTTTAAGTTTGAAAATTTATGAATGAATTATATATGATTTTACCTATCAATTTCATACAGACCGAATCAATGTCATTATACTACTTATGGTAATACTGGGAAACGTCACCAAATCCAACCATTAAGGCAAGATAGCCCCATCAATCAATAAATATATTTTGACGTTTATTTTTCCCAAAGATACCAGAACTGAATCGCATCCCTCAGCGCTTTCCATGCACCCAATGCAAATAAGAATCTGCCCGGCATGGTCAAGAACTTCTTGCTCAAATCTGTGATGAACGGAATAAGAAGATTTAAAATTATTAATATAGAGTAAATTTGTCACCTGGCCTTAATAGGAATTTTTTAAATGCATAAAGCTAAAAATAGGCAAAAGGGTAAGTCATGTTTTCGCTTTGGAAGGTGGTAAATTGGATACGATCTCAATGCGATTTATTTGGTAACCTAAAACGATGGGTATAAAATTGAAAAACGAGAAAAAAAAAAAAAAAGTGAGGAGGTGGATCGTCACATGATGTTATATGAAAATCTTGAAGAAAATATGGCCTGAATCTTCTAAATACATAATGCTAAAAATATGTGATTAATCTATAATGAGGGATATAAATTGCGTATGAACTCAAAAGGATCGACTTTGAAAACCTAAAGCGGTAGGATAAACTTGAAAAAAGGGAAAAAAATAGAAAAAAAAAATTGCCGATTTTATCTCTTTATAGACAATTTATACGAATTGCACTGATGATTGCCAAATAGGTAGTAGATCTCTTCCTCGAGGAATTATATATATATAATACACAGACCCTCCAACACAAACGGCACAAAAATAAAGCAGTTTTGCTGAAAGATAACCCAGGAATGAAACCTTTAACCTTTCTTCCTTCCCTCTTTACTCTCCTCTTCATCCTTGTTTCTCTCCATCTCTCTCCTTCATGGGCAGCCTCAGATTCAGTGTACGACAGCTTCCTCCAGTGCCTCACCCGCCGCAGTCAACCGTCGGACCACATCTCCGATATCGTCTACTCACCGGCCAACTCCTCTTTCGCCTATGTCCTCACGTCCTACCTCCGTAATCGCCGCTTCAACTCGTCCTCGACGCCAAAGCCGCTTGTCATCGTCACGCCCAAGCAGGAGTCCCACGTGCAGGCCGCCATCCTGTGCTCCAAGGACCTCGGCGTGCACCTGAAGATCCGGAGCGGCGGACACGATTACGAGGGCATGTCGTACGTCTCCGACGATGCGTTCTTCATCCTCGATATGTTCAACCTCCGGTCAATCGACGTGGACATCCAGAAAGAGACCGCGTGGGTCCAGGCTGGCGCGACTCTAGGAGAGTTGTACTACGGGATTTGGGAGAAGAGCAAGGTCCACGGTTTCCCTGCCGGTGTTTGTACCGTACTCGGCATCGGAGGCCACTTGAGCGGCGGCGGGTACGGCAACATGCTGCGGAAGTACGGCCTGTCGGTCGACAATGTCCTTGACGCGAGGATCGTGGACGTCCAAGGGCGGATTCTGGATAGAAAAGCCATGGGAGAGGATTTATTCTGGGCGATCCTTGGGGGAGGTGGGGCGAGCTTCGGAGTCATTCTGGCTTATCAGATTAAGTTAGTTCCGGTCCCGGAGAAGGTCACGGTCTTCCGCGTTAAAAAGACGCTCGATCAGAATGCGACAGATCTCGTGTACAAATGGCAGTCCGTGGCACCAAGCACGGACAGCGGCCTATTCATGAGGCTTTCATTGCTGCCAACCTCTTCCCAGACCCAAAAGGGACAACTAACGATAGGGTCCTCTTTGGTTGCATTGTACCTTGGAAATTCAGATCAGCTCCTGGCAATTACGGACAAGGAGTTCCCTGAAATTGGGTTAAAAAAAGAGAATTGCACTGAGGTTAGTTGGATCGAGTCGGTTCTCTGGTGGATTGGCTTCGACAATGGCACCTTCCCAGCCCCAGAGACCTTGCTGAGCCGAGACTATCCCGCCACTTTCTTCAAGAGGAAATCGGACTACGTCCAAACTCCGATCGCAAAGGCTGATCTCGAGTGGCTCTGGAAGAAGATGATCGAAGTGGAAAAAGTGGGGCTCTCGCTCAATCCATACGGGGGCCGGATGAGTGAGATCCCGGCATCGGCCACCCCATTCCCGCACCGGGCTGGGAATCTGTTCAAGGTTCAGTACTTCATCGATTGGAAGGAGGAGGACCCGGAAGCGGGGAAGAAGTACTTGGCGCAAATCAGTAGCCTGTACAGTTTCATGACTCCATTTGTATCGAAGAACCCAAGGAGCGCATTCTTGAACTACAGAGACCTGGACATTGGGGCTACTACCAATGGCAACAACAGCTACGAAGAAGGGCGAGTCTACGGGGTCAAGTACTACAATGACAATTTTGAGAGGTTGGTTAAAGTGAAAACTGCGGTTGATCCCAACAACTTCTTCAGGAACGAACAGAGCATCCCTACTCTGCCAAAATAAAGAGGCAATCATTTTCATCTTTTTATTAATTGATTTAGTTTTACGTTACTAATGAATAGATATTGCTCCAATAAGACAATAAGGCAGTATGATATAGTAACTGTGCGATCATTTTTCGTACCAGAATTGATTTTTCTTTACTCTCTATACTCATACGTAAAAAAAAAATTATTACTTCACATCGACCGACATTAGCGAACTGTTTCTTGTCCTCTTATTTGGAGATAGTGCTTGTGAAATTCTAGGAGAAGTGGTGGTGTTGGATGGACCACAAGGAATTGGAAAAAAGTGGGACAATTTATGATGAGGCTAATCAAGCTATTAACAATTATTGAAGTTATTTCTTACCTAACAAAAAAAAAAAGTTATTTCTTACCTAACCAAAAAAAAAAAAAAAAAAAAAAACAAAACAAAACAATCATTGAAGTTGGCTCCAGTGACTATCCTTCCCACATCGAAGGAGGAGGAAGGGAATTCTTCATATCTTATTGGGGGGCTAAGGGTGGGACGTTTAATTTCAGTCATAGAATTTGATTCTCACACTATGCAAAAATGCAAAATAAAAGCCTAAGAGGTGACCTCGAAAAAAAAAAAGTCCATGCTATGAAAAAAAATTGGAAAAATTCTTCATAAAAGTTCTAAACCTCTATCACTTAATTCAATTCTAAATCTTTAAACAATTTGCTAATTGAGTCCTTCTGGTCAATTTGCTTGGAAATTGTTGACGTGGATATCGGTCATCCTACATGACACGACTAATGCTAATGTAGACCAATTTATAATTTAAAAAAAAAAATTAGTATTTTTTGGTTTCATTCATAGATGAGTCTAAGGGCACAAAATATTCCAAAGAAGGGAAGAGGGATTAGAGGGAGGGATTTCCTGTTATGAGTTTTGGCAATCCAATTAGCTAGCCAGTTAGCCTCACATGGGCAATGATTCACGCTCAATTCTTTCATCTAGGCTAGGTACATCCGGCGATTTTCAATCACACTTAGCAGGGCCACAGGCTTTGGCTTTCACCTGAAATGATAAAATCGATAGGCTATCACATTCCACTTCCACTCCCTTGTCTTGGGGACTCCACAGATCAGTTCTGGCCAGCAAGTACAAGAGTCCTTCGACTGCTAGAGCTTCAACCTCCACTTCCACTTCTCCGGACGCTCGCAATGTTTTTGCAAGACCAGCAATCAAAAACCCGTTCCGATCTATACGAACTCCAGCAATCGATCCATTGGCACTTCCTTATACCCATGTGCTGCTGACATTGAGCTTGATGGACCTACTCGCTGACAAAACCCATCGAGCTGGCCGAGTAGGTAAGTTTCCGTTTGCCTGCTCTTTCCCCTTCGATTCTGGGCCAAGGGTTTAGAGGTTGAGTAATTGGGCCTTGTGTAGTGAGTTTTTTTTTTTTTTTGGTCGGTGTGTAGTGAGTTGAGTTGACTAATCCGGATGCCGGATGCTTTGTGTTGAATGAAACTTAAATAACTTTCTTTGTTTATGAAAAAAAATATTTGTCCAAAAGTATCTACTGGAAAAAGAAAAAAACGAAGTTTTAGAGTAAAATCACCACTCCAAACGTAGCAGTAACCAAATTGTCTTCTTCTTTTCCACTTGGAAATATTTACTAATGACCAACTGTTTAATCGATAAAACTGAAAATTATTTAAGCATTCAATTTAAGAATTGATAATCTGGTCCGACAAAAATAGGAATAAAACTTGTTCGGTGATAATTGGAAATTCATGACTGGATATTATTAATTCCTTACCAAACATGAAAGAACTGTCATTCTTGGTAATTCGCAATTGATAATTCTCTAACTAACATTAATTGTCTTTTCTATTAAATGAATTGAGTAATGCATTTTCTTGGTTTTCCAATTACACAATTTTATGATCCTCAGAATCTTTTAGGTCAATTCTAATTAGAGCAAGCTTAAACAGTGCTAAGTGAAAGATTTGCAATTTTAAGTACTTAATTGAGTTATCAAATAGGGTCTAAGATGCAATATTAATCGAGGAAAAATATATATAAAGTTTGGAGTGAAATTGTAATTTCTCCTTCTAAACAAGTCACTTTGCTTTTTCCTTTCTTTTGTTCATCCTAAATATTCACTCTCAAAAAACAAGACTTTTTCAGAATATGAGCATGTGGGTAGAACTCTGAATCTGTCGCAACAAACTTGAAATTGATATAAATTGTCTCATCCATTATTAATAGTGAAACATTTCTAATCACGTCATAAAATTTTGATAATGATGGCAAGAATATGATGGTGGAATATTTTTTGCGTATCGTAATCTTTCCATAGAACTCTGATGGTCGCCTCATGATAAAAGCTCCATTTAGGTCGTGTTTAGTTGTTTAGGATTTTTTTACTTTATTTCTTACAATGTCCCGGGCAACAATTGGTGTAAAAAAGCCATTATTTAACGTAGTGTGGACTTCGAACAAAAAAAGAAAAAACGTAGTGTGGACAAGCATTGTCTTCTTGAGCAATATTAGGAGATAGCGTATCACATGGTAGCCTTGTATGGAGACCGCATCTACAGAATCACATAAGATTTTGGAGACTGTAGCATGAAGAGGGAGACCTGAATCATAAACAAGTCAACAGGCCATAAGAAGGATTACATCAGAGTACCAGCCAAAGATAAATAGCTATCCAATCCTAAGTAGGATTGATCGGTGTTAGGATAAGTCAGTTCTCACCCCAAAATTAGGGAACCAGCAACCAGATCGAATCGAACCTACCAGTCCAATTCCCGGGTGGGTTCAAGAAACCAACTGCATATCTTTCTTTTTCTTTTTTTCGGTTAAATCTAATGAATTCTCCTAACTCCACACGCATAAAGAGGTAAATAAGCAAAGCACAAAAGAACAAGCTTCTCTCACCTGGACCGCCATTTCCAGTGATGTTGAGAGACGAAACCCTAGAATCAAGGTCACAGGAGACGCCATACCGACCGCAGTGACTGGATGCACCCATGCTCAAATTCCAGCCAGAGAGGAGCCCGCCTAGTCGGAGGATGAGTTCTTGAGTTGGATGAGGATCGATTTATAAAAATCACCCAGAAGTGTGATGACCGTAATCGAAAAAGCAGGAGAACCCATCTCCAAACACCCAAAAGGATGTTCAAGATCGGAAATGCTCGAGCCTTTCATGTTTGTGTCAATTCGGGAAGTGCCCTTTTTTTGTCAGTGATGGGAGAAGAAGAGAAAGATAACCTGACTTGCATTGGGAGAGTCCAACTGTGGCCTTCGAGAAAACACATACGTTGAAGCTTTGATTTGGGCATGTGAATGAGAGGCGTGAGCTAGTGTGAGAGTGACTGATTAGGGTTTGTGAAGAATGGACAAACTAATTAGTTTTTTCAAGTTTGTAAGAATTTAAATAAAAATAAAAATAAAAAGCCAGTCCAATCTAAGTGCTTTAGATGGACGGTTCCACACATAGTGCCAGGAATCAAACTGAAAATCACCAATTCCAATTTATTTATTTTTTAACTAGGAACTGAATCGGTACTTCAGGAAAACATTAGAACCGGCCAATTCATTCAACTTCAGGCGATTCCCAATCTATATAGTTCCTTTTACTCACCCCTATTATGAAGTAATGTATTTCGGAAAAGGTTAGTAATAAATCCTAACTTTAAGGCAATTTGGTCTCACTTTTTATTAATACGCACCCATCTTAATTTTAGTGAAGATGTTCTAGTCAAATCTCTAATGTTGTCTTACTTTTTAGAAACTCTACCTCGCCCTCTCGTGCCCTTTATGAGTTTCAGCCTTTCTTTGCTTCTACAACTTCTAGGGTGGATGAATTTCACTCCGATCTCTCCCTCCCTTCCCTCTTTGGTTGCTCTTCTTTCTATTTTCTCTTGTTTCTTGCTCTATTTTCCCAATCCACGTTTAGATGTAGGAGGTCTGCTCTCCCGATCTAGTTTTAGATCTAGGAATTTTAATAAATAGGTGCTCAGCCTCCAATTTTAATAGTGTTCACAGTAGTTTTCGATGTTAGATTTATGCTTATTCAACATGTGTTTTTTTAGAAGCTTTGGCGTCTCACATTTAATAAAGACCTCATTCTCACATGAGTCAAATTTTAGCTTATTCAATACGTTTTTGTTGTCTTCATATAGTGATAGCGCTTGGGACACTGAACCTAGGCACACACTGCCAAAAAATAAAGCTGTAACTAGGGATGGGTTGCCACTGTGTGCTCATCGCTGATAATAACATGTGATTCGATAATTGGCTACCAATCATTTTCCTTGGATGAAGTTACAAATCTATTATTGAAAAATGAGTGCATGCTTACCTTTGCCAATCATGTTCTAATGATATACCTCAATTTCTAGATTTTAGTTTGTTTCATAGTCTTTGGGCTTGCTTTATTTATGGTGATTTCTAGGACTTCCTATAAATCCTTTCATGTATTATTTTGATAATAAACTAAAATTTCCTTTGACAAAAAAACAATAAGTAAAGATGGATCCTCCGACTACAACATCTAGAAATAATAATGTCGTTGTACCCAAGTCTTTAGAGAGATGCTACCAACTAGAGTTGAGTAAAAAACGAAAGATAAAACTCATGCTTTTGAAGACATAAAGTCTTAAGATTACATTTGGTCATCCAAATTTCTAATTAAGAAATGATCGAGTAAAATAGAATATGAAATCATGGGATTTTGCTATATCCTATCAACTATTTTGTAAATCACAGTAATAAAGTTGGACATATTAACATTATATCATGCATTTTTTTTTTTTATATAAAGGGCATATCAACGTAAATAAACCTAAAAATTCACAAATAGAGATGGTACAAAAATTTTGCAAAACTCTTGCCTAATTTACTTTTATTTGCTTATGTTATTTTATTTTTCCTCTCTTTTTTAATTATGTTATTTTTTATTTCTTTTTTTCCCCTTCTATTCTCTAATTTTTTTTTTGTAAAATAGAAAACTATACTAATATACCTATAATACAAAAATACCTAAAAATATGTAAAATGTATATATTGATTATATATTTTAAAAAGGAATAAAAGTCAAATATATAAATAAAACTAAGATTAAATTAAAAATATTTTTTTATTTTTTTGATACTTTGACTTTCTTATATTAGAGTTCAAATATTATTTATATTGAAATATAATTTCAACTTTGCTAATTTCATAATTTTTTTATTAAAAAAACAACTTTCCTATTATAGATATAAGAAATCCTATCCATCTTTATCTTACCTCCCCCATGGGATAATTTTATTTGGCCTATATCTCTCTTATATATTATTTTATCCCATCTTGAGCAAGCACCAAAAGTAAGATAGTATAAATTTTATCCTATCCCGAATTTTATTTTGACCACCAAACGCAGCCTTAATGTTTTGCAGCTTGGCTTATTCCATTGGCTTGGATGGTCAATTTATGCAGATGGCATGACAAATTATTTCTCTAACATTGCTTTAATATCAAAGATATATTGCAGAGATAAGTATTTCCAAAAATTTAATATCTGTTACGAAAGTGCAATCAAATATTAAAAATTTCAAATGCCATAACAAAAGTAAGTAATTTTTTCAATTAATTTAATCAAGTGTTTTCGTTAATTTCTCCCAAAATTTCAATTAGACACTTTTATATAATTCAAGGACTATGATGCCAATGTGGCGATCAATAAATATGAAATAAAAAAATAGAAAAAACTAAAATAGAAAGAAAACGAAGCTCGAAAGCAGAAATATTCACGCTCCCCCCCCCCTCCCTCTCTCCTCATAGCTATTGTTTTCATTTTTCTTGAATGTTTTATCTTTTTTATACACAATGTGACACATGTCCATAAAAGCATTAAAATTGTCATGACCAGATTTGTCAATCACTCGAATTGAACAAAAATCATATTCGATTGTCCTTGTAAAGCAAATTCTACGATGCCCTTAGCTTTATCTTGATTTTAATGTGCTATGAATTTAGAATTTCTGACACGCTTATCTCACGAGACTTCTTTAGGAACAAGCACTTTTTTTTTTGGACGATGTAAACAAGCACTTTAAGAACGTTCATTTTCTACACAGAAAGAACCAGTTTTGGGGCGGTCCATCCCCTGTCTATGTACGGGTCTGTGTCCACTCGTCGCAAAAGTTGACCGAAAGCGAGTTGGCAACGTAGAGTCACTGACTCGGGGGAGAAAGTTGACCTCTGCCGTCCAGAAAAAGTTAAAATTTACCGAACATTGGGCCCAACGTGGGTCCATGCGCATTCAAGGAAGTCACTGACAGTGAAAATTTGATACCCTCTTTTTATTTGTCTTTTCGCCAAACATCGAAAACGAGGATTAAAATAAAAAGGAAAAGAAAAGAAAACTCTCACGTCAACTGTAGACATGGGCAATCCGAACACCTGTACGATCCATTGAAAGGTTAGTTCTCTAGTCCTGACCGATAACAAAAGTATGCCTTTATTTAGGGGAAAATTATATTATTATGAAAATACTTTTCAAAAAATTAATTTCTAAAAAATGGTTTATTTTATTTTATTTATTAATATTTTTGAGTACTTGAATCTCATTCGGAAAATGATTTCAATGTTATAACTTTATTTCAAAGCAAAAAGAAATTTCGAATTTAAAAAAAATATTATTTTTTTCTTTCCTTTTCTTTTTCATTCTTCATCCACTAGTCACTGAGCTTTAGCGATGGCCACGAGCAAGCTCTGATTCGCTTGGATTGGGCAAGCCTCGAGTTTGCCAGCCATCGCTGAGGCATGTGGTCAATGAGGGAAGAAAGAGAAAGTAAAAAATAATAAAATAATAATAAAAGAGAGAAGAAAAGAAATGAAATGAAGAATAAAAGAAAATATAGACAAAATAAAATAATAGAAATATTAAAAAAATAAGAATAAAAGTTTCATTAATTAAGGACCTGAGCCCAAGCATTGAAAACTCACACACAATTTTTGTGAGCCCTTGTAGATTCTAAGCATCAAGAATGCAAGCATGGCCTTTTTGGGCCCGAGTTCGAGTGCCAAAGCATTGGGTACAGACACTAGGGGTCAGGCTAGGCCTTGATGGACTAGGTCGTGAACGTTAAGGGCTTAGGCATGAGCACCAAGGTCCCATGGCTAGCCTTGATGGACTGAGGCTCAGTTGTTAGGAGACTTGGTCTTGAAAACTGGGATCCCAAAAACCAACATTGGGTTTCTATGTGCAAGCATAGAGGGGTAAGCGCCAATAATAAGCCATATATTTAGAAAGTGTCTTTTAGTTTTTTAAAGAAGAAATCATTTTCCTAAATTTACATTTTGATAGAATTTTTTTTTTGTTTACTAATTTTCCTAAGCAAACTAAATATTAGAAAATATTTTTGAAAAAAAAAATATTTTTCGGGAAGCAATCACACCCTTTATATTTTTTAAAACTTCTATAAAAAACTTTGTAACACGTAAAACCTGAAAATTTACGAATTTTCTTTTGGTCGTGCTGAAAATTTAACAATTAATGAGTGAAATTTCCTCCTTTTTTGGCTGATGGTCCAAAACTACGTTCCCAAGAATCCTCGTGATTAGATTAAAATCAATAGTTTAGAAAAGTAGGAATCTAGGTCACATGGTACTTAAGAAAAGTCCAATATCATTTGTCCTTCCAAGTTTTGAGTTTATTTTCCGTTCGATGTGTCAGACGACTCAGCTTCTTCTTAGCTGACTTACTCCGTGATTTGCTACCTCGGCATTATGACAGCAGTCCAAGGGGCCCAATTAGTTCTTCGCGTTTCTTCACGCTAAATGTAAACGCTCTAGATGCCGCCTGCTCTTGCGTATAGGTTACGAGGACGGACCCAAAAACTTTCACATTTTAATTCCACCCCTAGTCACGATCTCTCTTTGAGTCTTTATATATAGTTTTTGGATAATTAAGGGGTGGGAAGAGGTGCCGCTATCGATCCTTTTGACCATTTTATAAGGATTTTGCACTTCTTTCAAACCTTTAAATTTGAGTAAAAGTTGCTTCACATGACTGAGTTCAATGAATCGGTTGCTACAACTCTATTAAAATGCTAGCAATCATGAAGGTTTTTTTTTCTTTAACACACAGTATATCATAATTAAATAATATAACATGAACCATTTAGAGATTTACTCATAACGCAACTAAAAAATCTCTTGAAAAATTGATAATCCCCTTATTATTAGACCAAATTTTTTGTGGTTTCTTTGGATCCTTTTATTATCGTACATAATTGACAAATAAATGGCTTCCAGATGAAATACAAGTGCGCACGACGTCCCTTCTATATTATGTGTTGTCTTGTTGATCATCACGCAGTGAGATGACTTTTCCATGCATAGGCTCGATTCTCTAATTTTTACTTATGTATCCGTTTGATCAATAAAATATGTTTACAAAAAAATTCTGTCGATGTTTTTTTATTGCACTTAATGATGATGCTGCTGCAAATCTTTTCAAGTTTCGACGAATTACACGTTCGCGAAAATAAGTTATTGTTGTTGAAAAAGGATTGTGCGAATTTTTATTATAATAAGAAAAATGATGTCATTTCATGGTACATCAAGGCATAGAGATCAAATTGAGACAATCACTTCGCCATGTGAAACCATGACGCAAATCACAATTTTTATGACTATTTAAAGGAGGGTTTGAATGCCCTCTAATTATCAAATGTCCCGACCGCTTTTTCCCCATATTTTTCATCAAATGGATAAGAATAGAAGTTGCTCCATCTAAGGATTGATTAGATTTTGCTTTCAGGATTAGGATCATCTTCATTTGCCTCATTAAGAAATCGCCTTGCAAACTAGAAACATCAAATGTTGAGATTCAAGGAGCTAGTTACTTTCTCTATAAAATATATATAAGTTGACTATATTTTCCATTATCCCTCGAACCATATCATTGACAGAGGCTGATTACGAGTTATGAAGCTACCCACAAGCAAACTTCATTAAATTTATATGTAAATGTTATCCATATATACAACTCATCGATTAGAAATAATTTTTGGAAAAAAAACCATGAACCCCATATAAATTTTCCCTTGGTTGAATTGGAATTGCTATGGATACTTAATTTCCTTCATCGCACCAAAAGAAAAATCTCAGGTTTCACATCATCTGATCCTGATCGTTAGGAAAAAGGTCGTGGCAAGCGCATGTTCGCACCATTATCAATCGAGATGACTATTGACCGGGGAAATTGATTGAACAAGAAATTTACAGTCTTCCCTTTGAGGACGATATTTGGCCGCGTACGCAAGGCGACGCGGATAGGTGCATTTCTTGCCTGTCACATTTATTTTTATTCTTTTTTCTTTCTCCCTTTTCTAGATGCGGTGAGAATTTTAATTTAATATTTTTTGCCATATTCCTCCGTTTAGCGTGTCCTCATATGAAAAGAAAAAGGACATTCACGTTAACGAATTTGGAGAAATATCTCCAGCTGAACTTTCATGGTATTTGACCTTTTCGAAATTGGAGATTTTTCTCCAGACAAAACGATGTCCAAGATTCTATTCATATTTAAGCCGAAATGACAAACAACATTTTCCTTTCGCTTTTCAGCCAATATATAAATTATTACTTAAATATGGGAAGATTATATGTGATTTTACATCAACATGTGGATGTTGTAAAAGTTTCAATAAATTTTAATTTGCATAAATGCAAAGGGTATATAATTAAATTAGTCCAATTGAAAAATTCAAAATTGAATTGACATCAATGCAATAATTTTAAAATTTTGTTGGTATTTTCCTTGAAATTTCAAAGTAGACTCATAAGTAGACTTGTTAAAATGGGTTTTAGACCAAACCCATTTAAAATATAAATGGGTCATAAATTGGTCACTTAAATCTTGAAAGGCACACTTAAATGAGTTTAAATAAAGACCAAATAAAGACCAAAAAGAAAAATTAACAAAGGCATTATGTGCTCAATTGCTTTTAGACATGCAATATTAATTTTCTGTAAGAAAATTTGGTCATTATATTCTTCTCTAATTTTGGTACAAACTTGTTAACCTGTTAAGTAAGGAAATCTACTAAGAATTTTTCTTTTCAAAATGGTTTATGACGGTCTGGTTTAACTAATCGGGTAATATATATACAGACCCTCCGTCGCAAACCACACAAAGAAGGAAGTTTTACAGAAAGAACGCAGGGATGAAGCCATTATCCTCTCTTTCTGCTCTCCTTGCTCTCCTCTTCATCCTCGTTTCTCTCCATCTCTCTCCTTCATGGGCAGCCTCAAACTCTGTGTACGACACCTTCCTCCAATGCCTCACCCACCGCACTCAACCGTCCGATCAGATCTCCGACATCGTCTACTCGCAGGCCAACTCCTCTTTCGCCAGCGTCCTCGTGTCCTACATCCGTAACCGCCGCTTCAATTCGTCCTCGACGCCAAAGCCGCTCGTCATCGTGACGCCCACGCGGGAGTCCCACGTGCAGGCCGCCGTCCTGTGCTCCAAGGACCTCGGCGTGCACCTGAAGATCCGCAGCGGCGGACACGATTACGAGGGGATATCGTACGTCTCCGACGATGCGTTCTTCATCCTCGACATGTTCAACCTCCGGTCAATCGACGTGGACATCCAGAAAGAGACCGCGTGGGTCCAGGCTGGCGCGACTCTGGGAGAGTTGTACTACCGGATCTGGGAGAAGAGCAAGGTCCACGGCTTCCCTGCAGGTGTTTGTCGGACGGTTGGCGTCGGAGGCCACTTGAGCGGCGGCGGGTATGGCAACATGCTGCGGAAGTATGGCCTGTCGGTCGACAACGTCCTTGACGCGAGGATGGTGGACGTTCAAGGGCGGATTCTCGATAGAAAAGCCATGGGAGAGGATTTGTTCTGGGCTATCCTCGGGGGAGGGGGGGCGAGCTTCGGAGTCATTCTGGCTTATCAGGTGAAGCTAGTTCCAGTCCCGGAGAAGGTCACAGTCTTTCGAGTGGAAAAGACGCTCGATCAGAACGCAACAGATCTGGTGTACAAATGGCAATTCGTGGCTCCGAGCACTGACCACGGCCTATTCATGAGGCTTTTATTGCAGCCCGTCACTTCCAAGACCCAAAAGGGACAGAAAACGATGAGGGCCTCCGTGGTTACATTGTTCCTAGGAAATTCAGATCAGCTCCTGGCAATTACTGACAAGGAGTTACCCGAAATGGGATTAAAGAAGGAGAATTGCACGGAGTTGAGTTGGATCGAGTCAGTTCTCTGGTGGGACGGCTTCGACGAAGGCACCATCCCGGCCCTGGAGACAATGCTGAGGCGAGACTATCCCACCAACTTCCTCAAGAGGAAATCAGACTACGTCCAAACTCCGATCTCAAAGGCTAATCTCGATCAGCTGTGGAAGAAGATGATCGAACTGGGGAAAGTGGGGCTCGTGTTCAATCCGTACGGGGGACGGATGAGCGAGATCCCGGCGTCCGCAACCCCGTTCCCACACCGGGCTGGGAATCTGTTCAAGATTCAGTACTCCATCAATTGGAGCGAGGATGACCCAGAACTGGAGAAGAATTACTTGGCGCAAATCAGGAGTCTGTACAATTACACTACTCCATTTGTGTCGAAGAACCCAAGGAGTGCGTACTTGAACTACAGAGACCTGGACATTGGGACTAGCACCAATGGCAAGAACAGCTACGAAGAAGGGCAAGTCTATGGGGTCAAGTTCTTCAATGACAATTTTGATAGGTTGGTCAAAGTGAAAACTGCGGTTGATCCCAACAACTTCTTCAGGAACGAGCAGAGCATCCCTCCTCTGCCAAAATGAAGAGGCAATCTTTTTCTTTTCTTATCGATTGATTTAGTTACACGTTCTCTATGAATAGTGATTGCTCGAATAAGAGAGTGTGTCATATAAATTCCGCTATCTTTTTTTGTACCGTGATTAGAGGTGTGAAAACACATTTTGAACCCATTTATAATGAGATGGGTCATATATGTGTTGGTTAAGTTTTTATAAAGAAGTTGTTAATGGGTTTGGGTTGTATGTAAGTCTAATGATACATGGATTGTAAATGGGTTGTAAATGGGTTTGTTTTTAAACCCATTCACAACCCGTTCAAGTTCTAAATGTTATTAGTTGAGTCAACCTATTAACATATATCATTCTCTTGAGCAGTTTTTAAAATTTTGTTTTTTGTTTTCTTGTTTTTTTTTTCTATTTTTAACAATTTTTTTTTTCATTTTATTTTTATATTTCTTTCTTTCTTTTTAATTCTTTCCCCCTACGAATTTCGACTACCCACCCTCACTAGCGGCGGGCATGGCCGCAAAGCCCTCGCCTAGTTGCTAATTGCATTGTTGAGCTCAAGGCTCGCCGGCCTTGGTGCTGGCAAGACTCCAGCCTCCCTAATCTGGCAATTCTCAAGCTTACCTGGGCGAGCTTGAGCTCTCGCAATTGAGTAAGGTTGATGCTTGAGCCTCACTGATCTAGCGAGACTCAAGCTCGCCAATGTTGGGGCAAGCTTGATCTCATCGAATTTGGCAAGGTCGAGCCTCAACTCGTTGGATTGAGAGAGCTTGAGGCTTCCCAGCCTATGGCAAGGCTTAAGCTAGCTTGTTGCCATGGCTAGCGATCGGGAGAAGAAGAAGGAAAAAGAAATAAGAAATAAGAAATAAAAATAATTAAAAATTATTTTTAAAAAAATACTTAAAAGGAGTGCACAAAAAATCAAAGCAGATTTTCTATACTAAGAGAATATTTTTTAATTCATTTTCAAGTTTCAACCTATCACCGGAAAATATTATCATTTTCAAAAATACTATATTTTTCATGAAATAAATAGAGCCTCAATTTAAAAAATATATATATAAATTATCCATTAAATATGTAATTATATGGAAGTGTTTTGATAATATAATTTTTTTAAATCATAATAAACAAGTTTTGTTTTTCCAGATTTAATTAAAAATGAAAGTATTTTACAATATAAATAAGGTCAGGTGTGAGTTGGGTATGGGTCATAAACGGATTAATAGGTCAATTGGGTTCAAATCATTGAGTCGGACCATTTATTATTTGACCCGACCCCTTCTGATCTATCCGTTTGACAGCTCTAACTGTAATTACTTTTTTCTGTATTCTATACTCATTGATAATAAAATGATTTCCTCGCATCGACCGATGCTAGCGTACTGTTCTCGTCCTTTTGTTGGTAGACAGTGCTTTTGAAAATGATGGGAGCATTGTTGGGTGATGGATCATGGATGGACCAAACGGAATGGGAAGAAAACGCGGGACGACTTTGGAGACGGCTAATCAAGCTTATGAACAAAAATGCATACTTGGACTATTCAAAGCCGCACAAGTCTCTTGCCCTTTAGCTGAGTGGGTTCACCGAAAATGAAAGCCGTGAGATATTTTTGAGTGACGTAGACAAAATCGAGTGGCTTAAACGCCACAATTGACCAGGAGAGCTGGTGAACTTTGCGTGCACTTATCCAGGACGCAATGCTTCAGGCCAGCTGAAGAACTTCCTTCCCTATAAGTCTTGCATAGATCCGAACATATCGTGCCCATTGATTGACAGACATGATAGACATGGACTCGAATCCAGACAAGTATGTACGCAGCTTTGTGTGGTCTCAAGGCGTTCGAGTTTTAAGGACCCCATGGATCATCGGGGCACAGTGGTGTTGAATTCCTCGATCCTTTATTTTAGGATTAATCAGTTTTATTTCTTGGTAGGAGCAGGAAAGGGATAAAATTAAATTTCAATTATGCCTTGTTTTGATGCATAGGAAGCATGATGAATGTCTTCTTGAATTCATTTGCTGGAAGGAATCATCGACATCTGGATTCAGCATCACCGAAGAGCAATGTCAAGAGGACACCAATCGTAACATGGCCACCTTGTAATCATATAAATATGTCAACAACACATACCACTAATCGTCGAAAGGATCTCGGAAACCCACCAAGGCATGAAAAACTAGAAAGTCTGATTGATTTTTAGGAGAGCGAACCACCCAATGCGGTCAAGAAGTGCACGATTAGCACATTCTAGGGAAAGTTTGGAACCAGGAGATGCTACAATTGAATCCGCTTTAGAGAATCCAAACTTCGGTTCCCATCGGTAAACAGCCAAGCATTGTGGCTTTAAAAGCCCTGTGCCCCCAGAGCATCTTTATTGCAAATGGTACTAAGTCCAAAACATTTTTATTGCGATAGACTCCGATGGAAATAATTACGTGATGGAATTTCTTTCGTGCTTTCCATGATATAAAAGGAAGCTTCGGTATAAAAATGAAATTTTTCTTATAAATTGATACATAAAACAATAGACCTTGGTGATGATAGTTTAGAGACGAGACACGTGCAAAATGTCTTTCCGAATGGAATATTACTTTTTACATCTTACCATATCAAAATCTTGCGGCTCAAACACTTTGATATTTTATAAATTTTAAAACACTTAAAACCTTCAAAACATGAAAATATCAACACATATATTCACATATGATTTTTGGTAATAATTTCATATTTGAATAATATTTTAAAGTTTCAGCAGGAAAGCAAAAAGATTATTTTTGTTTTATTAGGGGGAAAAGCCATCAAAAAACCCAAACTATACCCATTTCAACACTCTAAATTTTTATTGCGACATAAAAAATTCCAAACTATGCTTATTGTGATACATTTATCATAATTTATTTTCTTGTGACATAAATAGTCTCAAATTTGTACTTATATGGTACATTTATCCTTTGTCAAAATTTCAATACATATTGCAGCTAAAACAATGTCATTTTTATTTCATTTAAGTCACTTGGAGCCATGTTAACACCATTTACCTTTAGGTGTCCATGTAGGTAGATTTCTAATGATACTTATTGACAAAATCTTGACGAAGGGTAAATATGTCACACATATATAAGTTTGTGATCTTTGATGTCACAAAAAAAAGTTTATGATCAATATATCACAGTATGGAGTTTTTGTGCCTTTCTCCTTTTCTTTTATGTGTGTGTGTGTATATTTATTTATTTAATGAGGGATTGCAACTTTAGAGGCCATATGAATAAATAATTAAATTTTCCTTTGAGTAAAACGCTTTGGAGCACGATGGTCATATTGTAGAACACGATGACTGCCCCACGAATTCACAAGACATTGAATGAAATCTCTATTGGATTGATCTTGTAGGTAATTCTCCATCTCTTCTAGTTATTATATTGTTTATTTTCGTATGAATATAGAATAAGACATATTATCTGGAATAGCGGGTTGCATGTGGGTTGGTCATATTGCTATTTTAATGGAAAATTTTCATATATGAATGGAAACATTAGTGCGAGAAGTGGAAATTGGAACTAGCACCAAGTGTTCAAGAATTTTTTTTTTTTTTTTTTTGGGGTCGGACTGTTCAAGATTCAGTACTCCATCAATTGGAGCGAGCAGGACGCGGAAGTGGGGAAGAAGTTGCTTGGCGCAAGTCAGGGTGCATTCTTGAGCTACAGAGACCTGGACATTGGGACTACTACCAATGGCAACCACAGCTTCGAAGAAGAGCAAGTATATGGGGTCAACTAATTTAAAGACAATTTTGAGAGGTTGGTTAAAGTGAAAACTGCGGTCGATTCCAACAACGAACAGAGCATCCCTACACTGTCAAAATAAAGAGGCAATCTTTCTCATCATTTTACTAATTGATTTAGTTATATAGCAATTACTCCAATAAGACAGTATGATACAGTAATTCTGCAATCATTTTTCGTATCGGAATTGATTTTTCTTTACTCTATACTCATTCGTAAAAAATGATTACTTTGCATCGACCGATATCGGCATATTGTTTCTTGTCCTTTTATTTGGAGACAATGCTTGTTGCTTGTAAGGTGCTACAACAAGTGGCAGTGTCATATGGACAATCCGGAATTGGAAAAGTAGGATAATTTATGATGAGGCTAATCAAGTTATGCACAAAAAAAAAAAAAAAAAAAAAAAAAAAAAAAAAGAATACCAGAAGAGTCCTAAACATTTAACATTTTCAGTCATATATCTTTCAATTTGGTCAATTTAATCATAAAACTTTTAACAATTTGCTAATTAAGTCATTTTATGCAATTTCTGCTGGAAGTTGCTAACGTAGACTTCAGTCGTCCTACATAGACTGGATCTTGTGCCTTTGCCCATAGTCCAAAGATAAAGTGTTGTTGTTGAGTAATGAAGAACGAATTGCAAGAGAAACAAGAGGGTGTGAAGCAATAGTTGGAAACTTTCACCACTGTCTACAAAACCGGTGCAAATAAACACTGCCACCTCAAAGTAGTTGTTGAGGGCGATAAAATGATGGTCTTACTACACAAGGAATACTTCCCTATTAGTACATATAACAAGCTGAAGCACAAGAAAGTTGTCCCTTGCCGAATCGTGAAGAAGATCAATGACAATGCCTACGTTGTTGATCTTATATGTGACCTCAACATCTCCCTAACATTCAATGTGGCAGACCTTTTTGAGTTACTCCCCTTCATTCTAACAATAACTCGAGGTCGATTTCTTATGAAGTGGAGGAGACTAATGTAAAACGATTGGCAAATGCTCATATGAAACCTTTGAGCATGATAAGAGCTGGTAGTCTTCACCCATGCCATATATGATGGGTCAACTTTAAATGATCATGACTTTTGATTCGGGAGGAGTTATGATGCATATCAAATCGAAGAAGGTTACGAGATCTCTAAAGTTGCAATCGGGTTAAGCCGATTTGGGCAATGTTTGATCTTCAATTTCACTCATTCTTGATTTTTAGGCCGCCAAAAATTTTGAACATGATTTGCAGATTTTTGGGACGTGTTTTGAAGACTTTCCCTTTTATCAATATATTATTCCTTAATTATCTTATTTGATTTAAATTATTTGATTGTTTCCTAAAGGGCGACCTACCTATAAATAGCCGCTTAAAATAATATAAACGATACTTCAATATTCAAAATAAACATTATCCTTTGGAATCCTTTTCTGAGCATATCTTCCTCCACTTCAAGTCACTTTTTAGGAAAATGAATTTATTTTTTGGTATTTGACTAAAACCTGAAAAGGACCTAGAAAATATTTTCCGGTGTTTGTTAAGGAAAATATGATAAGTAAAATTATATTAAAAAAATCTTATTTTTTTAAAAATTATTTTAAAGTAATTTTTAATTTTATATATACTTTTTCATCTTCCTTGGCTAGTCGCCAGCCACAATGACAACCAACAACTAGCCACAAGCAAGCTCAAGGTCGACGAGCTCGAGCCTCGCCACAAATTGACAAGCTCAAAGCCTCACTAGGCATGGAGTTTCGCCCACCTATGGGGAGCCCGAAGCTCGCATGGGGCTAGTCACCAACCGTTGCCATGGCCAACGACTAGCCAATGAAGAAGCAAAAAGGGGAAAGAAGGAGAAAAAGAAAAGGACAAGGATATAAAAAGTTTTTAAAAATTAAGAATTCGAAGTTTATAAAAATAAATAATAATAATTAAAATTTAGAATTTTTTAAAGATATTTTTTAAGAACATATGTTTCATTAACCAAGCCAAGCCCAATTGCTAAGAATAGCACATGGCCTTTATGGACTTAGGTTTGATGGTCAAAACTAGAGCTCAAGCATTGGGGACCCGAGCTCAATTGTAGGAGCATCGAATATGGGTACCAAGGGTTGGGTCTGGCCTCAATAGACCTGGGCATGGGCGCCGGGGCCTAGGCCCAAGCACTAGGGTCCCGAGCCTATCCTTGATAAACCTAAGCCTAGTCGCATCCTAAACATCGGGACTTGGGAATCAACATTGGGGTTTTTATGCTGAGCGTAAAGTTTTATATCTAAGCATTGATACCTAATATAATTTGAAAAACTTTTTTGGGTTCTTTTAAAAAGGAAATCATTTTTAAGTACACGTGTTGACTTGGCAATAAATAAGTATGAAATGAGAAAAGAAACCATAAATATACATCAGACAAAAAATGACACTAGAGAGAGGAGAAATATTCATATTGTCCCATTCCCTCTCACGCTCCCTCCCTCCCTCTTTCTCTCTCTCTCGGCTTTTGTTTTCATTTTTCTAAAAATTTTTGTTCTTTTTTCAAGCGCAATGCGCCACATTTTCATGAAAACATTAAAAACTTCTTATCATAAGTTGAATGGAATTAATAGAAATATTTTATTGTACTTTTAGTATAGATTTCACAATTTGATTGCATTAGATTTGTCAATCAGTTGAATTGGATCCGGTTTGGATTGGGTTATAAATGATCAGATTCAAATTAATTCATTAATTCGTTTATGACTTATTTACATGTAATGCAATTTTCTTGACCTAATTCATACCGAACCCATCTCGATATTCATTTTTTGCATTTTTCTCTCTATATTATTGCCTTTAAATGGCTATATGGACAAACTCATCGAATCAGTGAGGGAGCTTGGGGGCTGGATTATGGACAGGGGCATGAAGGTGACGTTGAAAGTTCAGCTCAAGCCATCCATCCACAAATCATGAAGTGGATTATGAAACCCACAGTTTCCTTCATTTTTTCCTCTATGCCCCTTAGCAAAACACATAATGATAACCTCAAATCTACGCAATCCATCTCGAGGATGAACTTCACAACTTAAAAACCAAAGACCCTCTTCTCGGGCACGAACTCAAATTGAGCTTGCACTACATCTCGCCTGGAGAGCAATGTACAATGCATAATGGTCTATCTAACATATAATGTCGAAACAGCAGCGATCACAAAACTCGTGAATGAACAGAATTAATAAGCTATTTCTAAACTTCAATAGAGAGAGGTTCGTTGTTGCATATGCAATTAACAACCATTCTTCAAGCCCCAACACTATAATAATTCATAAGCAGGTCCAGTACGTCGACATTCCACAAATAACAGCAGAAAAGGCACAACCCTTTCTGATTTTACACTATCAAAATCCAAATTCCACAACCGAAGCAGCTAAAAGCACCAACTCACCCCTCAAAAACAAAAGTCTAGGCAAAATCAACAAGAAAAAGTAAGCAAATGAAGAAAAGATCCGGAGACAAAAAAACGCCAATCCCTTCGAACCCCACCGAGTGCGAGAAGCTGGGCTCGTGCCCGCGGATCCCCTTTGAGCTGCGAGACTTTGTTCGTTGAGCCAAACGAGACGAAGACCAAGTACTAAATTATCATCAGGGGAACAAACTTCGTGAGCACACGCTGGTGGCACTCAGGGCGGTAAAAGTCATGGCGGTGGTGGCAGAGTCGTACGCTCAAATGGTCTCGGGAATTTTTTGGTGACTGGAGAGATTTATCCACTAGAAACAGAGGTTAGGGTTTTTGAAGAGTGTAGGACGGGAGAGAAAGGTCTTCCTCCTTCATAAGGAGAAAAAGGAGGAGAGTGAAAGGAAAATATCTCCGTCTCTCCGAAGTAGGTGGGCAGCAATTAATTTACGCAGGCCTATAATTAGGGGAAAATTTTTAAATAAGAGAGAGAAATTTCATATTTTCTATCGGGAACAGCAATGGGACCACTCGCTGACGCAGAGCCACACGAAACTTTCTGATTGCTCGAGAGTATGCTGACTTGATCTCTAGGACCACCTAATATTTTCTCATGTTTAAGGGTGGTTCATCCTCGGTCTGCATACACTTGTCGCAAAAGTTGACCGAAAATGAGTGGCCACGGTAGAGTCCCTATTTCGTTGTTTGGCCAAAAGAACATAAAAGAAGTAATAAATTTTCACTCATTGACGTCATTGGATGTGCATGGACTGACGTGGGGCACAACACGGCTAGGACTTTTGGGCCTAATTTCCCGCAACTTCAACTTTCTAGACGGCAGAGGTTAACTATTTCCTATAAAGGAAAATTAGGCCCAAAAACCCTAGTCGTGTTGAAAATTTACTACTTCTTTTATGTTCTTTTGGCCAAACAACGAAAATTAACACTTATAACATTGAGTTCAACAAAAAAGACAAGAAAAAGAAAGAAAACCCCGCAACTCCACAGTAGACATGCACAATCCAAACATTTCTACTATCTATATCGAAATATAGATTCTCTAATCGTGACTAATTTCAACTCTTTATATTTTTTGTAATTTTTGTAAAAAATATCGTAACATGAATATATTAATTTGAAATTTTTTATGATAATAAATTATTTTTGAATAAACTTATTACGGATGTATTAATTAAAGATTTTTAATAGTGAAAAAAATTAATTTAAAATAAATTTATTATAAATATATAAATTTGAATTTTTCCGTGACATTATTATTATTTTTTCCATCCGACGGCCATGAAACTACGTTCGTGTGGCACCCCGAACCCTTCGTAGGTCACCACAAGCACCAACGTTACACCTTATTGCATTTCTTCTTAAAAGAGGCGTCGTAATTCATAGACATTTTTTTTTAAAACGGTCCCAGCGTGATTCATTAGCGGAAACAAAATAAAACATCACTATCTCACCATCCATCAACCATGATACAAATACACACCACTAATCATCATGATTAATAGACAAGCCGCAACACTTTATTTATATATATTGTCAAGATGGGCTTTCTTTGGGTCGGTACATCAAAAAGAAAAGCCAGGACTTAGCCATGTTCGGCCTAAAACCCCAAAAAGAACCCTCGACCCGCTACAACTCACGTGCACAATCCCCATCATTAGTGTCGGCCAACTATCCCAAAAATCCAGCTCCTACTCGTCACGCACGGGCCCTCACACCCAACCCGGTGCATCAGGCGGTGGCGGCGGCAACATCCCTCGCATCACACCGTCGCGAAGAATGTGGACGAAGATGAACTCCTGGACAACCGGGCCCCCAGCCAGGCCTACATCATACATGACTAAACAGCACACTCGAATATACGTCAATCTAGGAACAGAAGGATAGCCAAACTCCTCGCATTCGACCTCTACATCGGATGGTAGGCCGTAAAACACACCCCGCGTTACGGCAGGGAGCGGCATGCTACTAATTTGAAATGTTGGTCCCCAAAAGGGGTGAGTACAACCACTCAGCAGGTAAATGAATCCAATAAGCACTCAAAGCATCATAAAATACAATCACAACATCATACATGTCAATCACGCATCCATGCGTACTTACCTCGATGCCATGCATATACCATCATGCATCATCATTATGTCCTAGACATATCATCATCATCATATTATATCATATATCATCGTCATCATGTCATACCCATATTATCATCATCATGACGTCATCATATCATACATCATCATCATTGTCATGGCATCATCCTATCATACACATGTCATCGTCATCATGACATCATCATATCATACATCATCATCATTGTCATGGCATCATCCTATCATACGCATGTCATCGTCATCATGACATCATCATATCATACATCATCATCATTGTCATGTCATCATCCTATCATACACATGTCATCGTCATCATGACATCATCATATCATACATTATCATCATCATGCCATGGGTGATCATCATCATATCATGTCATACATGCATATCATCATCATGTCATGGGTGATCATCATTATATCATGTCATACATGCATGATTCAATTTCCACTTTTAACTTTCAATTCGATCACCACATTACCCTTCCTCGGATCATCAATTTCATCTCATACTTTACACTCGCATCCCATCCTGGCATCGCAAGAAAAACCTCCGGCATTCAGCCATTCAAGGCCACTGGGCATCCGGCACCCCCACATTCTGGGCATCTCGCATCCCAACTGGCATCACGAGGCATCCCCTCGGGCAAAGACCTCCGAGGCTTCCGACACCCAACCATTCCGGACATTCTGATACTCCTAAGGCCATCCGGCAATGCATCTCTATACATTCCGGGCATCCGGCACCCCCCATCCTGGGCATCCTGATACTCCCAGGGCATCATCATCCGCCACATCAATCTCCTCATTTAACATTATTCATGTTCACCAATTTCTGTCTCAATTTAACATGGCATATGATGTAATGGCAACCAACAATCATATTCAGCATTTGAATTCACACATGCATCTCAATTCATTGTCATGCATACATCAAGACCTCATCATACATGCAACATGGTACAATTATTCATAAAATAAAATTTATGGAATTTATGCCAATTAAAATAATCCATTTATCATGCCCTTTTTACATTTATTTAAATTCCAGCTTGTGCCACTTTCAAAAATATTTAATTTAAATATCTATATCGTTCTCAATAATCATAAAATTAAGGCAAGTGATAAACAAGACAATAGGATAGTGATTTCATGCAAAAAACATAGCCAAATAGAATTCCACACAAATCCATAATTTACACAAAACAGCATGTAATTTTCGGATGAAATCAGAATGCACAGTTTCCGAAATAATTTGATTAAAATATCCATACAACCTCCAAAAATTACGAAATTTTACCATTTATAGCCAAGACGCTAAAGTACATTTTTCATGAAGACTTCCAAGTCAGATTCTTTTTAGATTATTTTCTACAATCACACGAAGCTTCTGGATCTAACACTGAATCGTCCAGTGCATGCTTCTCCGAAATACTGAGTCTTCACCTACCTATTCTTCTTTGTTTCCTCTGAAATTTGGATATGTTTTACATAAAGATGTTCTCTACAAGTTTCATGAAGAGATCTAAGTCAAATATCCAGAGTATAGTCGTTGTTTAGGTCCATGAAGTCTCGGGTGTCCTGTACCACGTCTCCAGAATTACCGTCTTCAAGATTTAGTCGATTTACTAGATTATACTTGTTCATTTTGCTTCACATTTGAGTATGTTATAGCTTAAGATGTCCCCTACAACTTTCATGAAGAAATCGAAGAGAGATTCTTAGCACAAATCAACATGGAACCCCAAATCCATCAAAAGGTCAGTGAAGTCGTTCCAGATCTGAGGTCTCCGTAGGATGAGAGTTTGACCCCTTAACTCTCCACCATTTTGTACCAAATTTTATTATGTTGTATTTTAAGATGTTAGCTACAACTTTCATGAAGAGATCAAAGCCAAAATCGAACTCAAAACATGCATGCAAGCTCTCACAAGGTTCTGACTCAAACTGTTCATGCGAAAACAACAAGCATCTCAAGTATCAAACACATTAGCTTCACTCCCATGCCTCCAAACATCCTAAATTGCGACCAAACATGCAAAACATTGGTGCAAGAGTAGAAAGTGGATTCCCAACTTGCCTCTAGACCACATGAACGACAGCACACGGCGGCAAACACGGCGGCACACGGCGGCGAACACGGTGGCACACGGCGGCGAACGGCGACGACTCCTTCTTCTCCCTCTCAGTCGCACCCTCTCCCTCTCTCTCGCACGGTTCTCTCTCTCTCTCCCTTTCTCTCTTGGCCGAATCAACCGGCCACCTCTCTCTCTCTCTCTCTTTTTCCCCAAACCCCATCATTTGCAATCATCACATGCCTCTCCAATGGCCAATGCATGGCATCTCCCCTTTGCCACTTGTCATGACACATGCAAGATGGGCTTTGGGCTTGGGCTTGGGCTTCCCTTGTGGCCGACGGTCACACCTCCTTGGGCCTCAATGGGCCGGTCGAAAGCCCCTCCGTGGGCTCCTATTGGGCCGGCTAGCTTGGCCCACTAAAGCTTAGGCCAATGGGCCTAAGGCCCAACCTAATAAAAAATTAAAATTTCCCATTTTTTCTAATTTCTTCTATAAATTTTAAATTTTAAATTCCACATGACCAAAGTCTTGTGACATTTTATTTATAGAAATTTAGTCTATAAAATGCATGGCCAAGCATAGATTATTATCATTAATCTATCTAATTTTAAAATCTCATAAACACAAGCACAAATCACCTAATCTTAAAAAAAGACTAATGGCTAAAGCATAGACCATAGGTAATTTCATTACCTAATTACAAGCTTTAATACTCCTTATGGCTTGACCTGAATTTTAGGATCCCACAGTTCGTTAGAAAGCTCGCATCCCAGTTTAAAAATGATAGTTTAGAAAAGTCGGAATCTAGGTGAAATGGCATATAAGAAGGTCGGATGCCATTTGGTCCTTCCGAGTTTTTAATTTTCTTTTCTTTTGGTGTTAGACAATTCAGCTTCTTCTTTAGCTGACTCAGTCTATGATTTGCCACCTCGCAATTCTGATTGCTGTCCATGAGGGCCCGCAAGTTCTACTCGTGTTTCAATGCTAAATGTTCACGCTCCATATGCCGCCTGCTTTCGCATTAAGTACAAGAGGAGGCACCCAAAAGATTTCACATTGTAACGCCATCACGAGTTTGGACCTGAGCAGGTCCTTAAAAGGCTCCCCCGCTCAATTATATTTTTTCTGGGTGAACGGAGGGTATCATGCGTGGGCTTACCCGCCACAAACCTCTTTCGGGGGTAGGGAAGCCACCTTGGATCCAAACGGGCTTCCCCAGTGAAATATCCGGGCGCGTAACGCAGGAAATGAAGGGGGACCACCTCTCTTTGAATCCTTGTGTGTACTTCTTGGATAATTAAAGGGTCGGAAGATACCGACCAAAAAAAAAAAAAAGGTCAGAAGATAGGCTCGGACCATTATGTAAGGGTTCATACTGATTACGAAATATTCAATTTGACTTATGACTACTTCGCATATTTAAAAATAACGAGTTCATTATTAGAATTTCACCAAAATAATGGCGGTTATAAGCTTTTCACATATAGTATGTTATAATTAAATAACGCAACATGAACAGTTTAAATATTTTATTACAACTTGAATTGCAAAACCGTGGATGATCCCTTTATTATTAGCCAACTAATTTTGTCGTTTCTTTGAGTGCTTTTATTTTGGTACATATTTAACAAAACAATTGGCTTTTAGATGAAATCCAAATTGCACCGTCTCCTCTGTATTATATGTTGTCTTGTTCATCATCACGTGGTGAGATGACTTTTCCATGCATAGATACAGCTCTCTGAATTTTATGCTTACTTAGCTCTACACGTTGGTCAGCTTCAATGTGTCTATTTTGACCCATAAAATATGTTTATAAAAGTTCTATGGATGTTTATTTGTTGCTCTTGATTATGATGTAAATCTTTCAAGTTGAAATGAATTACATATTCGCGAATAAGTTATCAAAAAGCATCAAGTGAATATTTTTAGTAAGAAAAATGATGTCCTTTCATGGTTAACTAATGCATCGCGATTAAATTAAGACAATTACCTCGTCTAATTAAATCATGACCCAGAATTTTTAACACTATTTAAAGAAGGGTTTAAATGCCCTCAAATTATCGTCTCCCCACCACATTTTCCGCATACTTTCCATATCAAATGTATAAGAAGCTGTCATGTGCTCCATCATAGGATTGATTTGATTTTGCTATCAGGATTAGGTTCATCTTCATTTGCCTCGTTAAGAAGTCGCCATCCAAACTAGAAAGATCAACTGATGAGATTCGAGGAGCTAGTTCCTTTCTCCATGAAACATTTATAAATAGATTATATTTTCCTTTATCTCTCCAACAATATCTCTGATTGGTTGATCACAAGATTATTACCCACAAGCAAACTTAATTAAATTTAGTTGAGGAAAATTAAAAATAAGGGCTTGAAGTACACTCATTTTCTCAAATAAAAACTTGAAATGGATCTTCTTTCAAATAAGAGCATGAAGTAATTATATCAGTCTCAAAGAAAAACCTAAAGTGGTTATATTTGTTTCAAATAAAGACTTAGCGTCACTGACTCACTGGTTGGCAAACATTCCAATCGATCAGAGGTATTTTTCGTTACAATTTAAATATAAATTAAATTGGATCAAAATTTTAAAAAACTTAATTTTTTTTTTTTAAGAAGAAGAAGAAGAAGAGGTGGGAGGGGCTCCTCCCGCCTATGGCCACTGCACCATTGTCAATAGGGTGGTGGCATTGGCGTTGGCCAACGGGGTTGCCAGCGCTTGGGTGAGGATCGATGACCCTTGCTGATCGGAGGTGAGGGCTAGTAGGCCCTCGCTAGAGGTAAGAGAGGGCGAGAACCCTCTCCCCGATTTGGGCGAGGGCCTTGCTTATGTTGATGAGGGTCGCTGGCTCTCGCTCAAGTGCCAATGACCCCATTGGGAATCCCTATCGCTCCATTGGCGATGGGGCGGCGGCCATAGGAGGGAGGGAGCCCTCCCTCTTGTCTATATTCTATTCTTGGTAAAAAAAAAAAAAGACAAAAATTAAAAGACAAAATTGCCCTTATCAAATAATGAATTAAGGCCATTATTTGAGATTAATATGGCCACTTTAGACTCTTATTTGTAATAAGGTATATTTTGGGCTTTTATTTGAGAAAATAATGGCACTTGGGACTCTTATTCAAAACAATGCCCACTTTAAGCTCTTATTTGAGAAAATGAGAGCGCTTCGGGTTCCTATTTGTAATTTTCTCATTTAGTTGTGAGTGTTTTGATCAATTAGAAAGTATGGGTGAAAAAATCATTAACCTCTATAAATTTTCACTTGATTGAATTGGTTTCAATTTGAGTCGTAGTTTATAGTTGCCACATTGTCAATGATGAAGGCACATGATCCATCGAATCATTTGACGATGATCTCACATCAAAATTGAAGAGCTTATTAAAACTAAACTCTTGGAAAGAGTTATTTTTGCAATTTGTCATTTGAGCTATATAGCTAGTTACTAATTCATTCAAAACCTGAAATCCGAGATTGACAAATTTGTCATTACAGGCTCGAAATATTAAAGTCACAAAGTTTTTTCCTATGGCGTAGCAAATGCTCGATATATAAATTGTCGAGAGGTCGTGTTCAAGACACAAGTCAAACTTTGACCGCGTAGAAGTTGTGTTCCCATGATGTAGGCCTGAATTGCACTGAACATAGACATTCGCACAATTTCTCCTTCCATCTTTTCTAGATGCGGTTGAGAATTTTAATTTAATTTTTTGCCATAATCCTCTGCTTAGCGAGTCCTCAGATGAAAACAGGACATGTATGATAACGAATCTGGACAAATATCTCCAGCTGAAATTTCTTGGTATATGACCTTTCAAAATTGGAGATTTTTCTCCAGAGAAAACTATGTCGAAGGTTCTGTTTACTTTTAGGCAACAGTGGCAAATAACATCTTTTTCACTTTTCCACCAAAATATAAATTATTACTTAAATTTGAAAAGATTACATGTGATTTTACATATTAATATTTGGGCATTGTGAAAGTTTCAATAGTTTTGAATTAAAAAAATGTCAGAATGTACGGACTGCGATATTTAAATTTAGTAGAAAAAACAAAAAAGAAAAAAAAGTAAATTCAGACAAACCGAGTCAAGTTGACTACTGCACCTTATAGTGAATATGGAAAAGTCACCGAAATCAACCACTATGGCGAGATATTGTAGCCCCAACAATCGGTCAATTTATTTGACTAATATTTTAGTATGGGAAGCCCAGCCGCCCAGAGTTATAAGATGACAAAACGGATCGGCACCCAATCCAATTAGAGGATCAGAATCTGCAGCCATGGTCAGCACTTTCTTGGTCAAATCCGTGTGTACGGTACAAGAAGAACTTTTAAAAAATTATTATATGTATACCGCCCACAGGTTTTATCTAGACACTCAAATAAAAAACCAAACATATTGCTTCTGTTCTTTAACCTGTTTATTGAGTAAATTTGTCACGTGGTCAATATACATGAGAAATTTCAAAGTAGACTCGCAGGATCCCACCACAAACAAGAATTATTATTTTTTGTTATTTTCCTAAAAGAAAGTTTCATGACACTCGATGGTTATGGTCAATTTTCTATTTGATCAAAGACACTTTTTTGGTCGATGGGTGGAGGGAAAATAACAAATAAATCTCAACCTTTCCAAGTGATTTTAATCTTATCCCAATATTTTAATTCTATTGTAGCAATGCTCAACTTTTTGAATTTGTGTCAAATTATCCCAAATCCTCTGGCACCATACCAGAGAGGGAATATTTTCGTCCTTGAATTTCAATTTCGCCCCCAAGAGTGTATTTTTTTCCACTCCTTATTTTTATTTTTGTTATCTTTTAGATCAGAAATTACCACCAGCAATTTTTATTTATATAATATTTTGGATTAATTTGGTATATGTATAATGAAAGTATGGCCTTAATCGGAATCTTCTAAATACCACATAATGCTTAAAAAGCAAAAGGGGCAACTAATCTTAGGTTGCATTTAGCAATTGGGATAAAATTCATGATAGGATAAATATAACTTGGATAAAATTATCCCATAAAAAATGTGGGATAATCTCCATAACATCAATTTTTTTAAATAATTTTTTAAATTAATAAAATTAAAATAATATTTGAATATAAATACTAATTGAATTCTTATACAAAATAAAAATTTCTGAAAAACAAAATTCCATTTTTAATCCTATTTTTATTTATATATTGAATTTATTTCTATCTTATAATATAAATTCAATATATAATTATATATTTAGTGTTTATATTATTACATATTTTAGATATCTTAGTATTTTAGGCAAATTAGTATAGTTTACTATTTAATAAAATTTTATTAGAGAACGATGGAAGAGAAAAAAGAAACAAAAATAGAAAGAGGAAGAAAAAATAAAGCAGGCAAAAGTGTCATGAGAGATTTTTACTATCTCAAATTGTGCAAATTTTCAGTTCATTTGCAATAATATATCGTCTATACCAAATACTGTACATAATATAAGGTGATTATATATGGCTTTATTAATGCGATTCATCGAGTAATTGATAAGATATGATAAAACAAGATCTCTAGACTTCACATCTTATTCAATTTAGTCTTATCCCGACTAAAAATTCAAATAACCAAATGTAGCCTTATTAGTTTATGGAAATGAGATAAATTTAATAGGAACTCATAAATATTAACTTCGATAACCTAAAAGGGTAGGGATAAAATTGAGAAGGGGAAGAAACGGTGGAAATTTTTATTGCAGTTTGGGCAGTGGGTGGACCATCACGTGACGACAAGAGAGAACACATCAAAATCTCTCCATGGGCAATTATACAAATTGCACCGACGATGGCCAAATGGCAAGGAAAATACTTCGCGAGATTCTTCCTCGCGAAGTATTTTCCTTTGAACTTTCCTCACAAAAGTTAGGCTCCCAAAAAGGCGTACATATATACACACACACACACACCCTCCATCAAAAACCACAAACATAGAAAGACAACACCGGAATGAATCCATTAACATCTCTTTCTGCCCACTCTGCTGTCCTCCTCTTCGTCGTCGTTTCGCTCCATCTCTCTCCTTCATGGGCAGCCTCGGAGTCCGTGTACGACACCTTCCTCCAGTGCCTCACCCACCGCACACAACCGTCCGACCACATCTCCGACATCGTCTACTCACGGGCCAACTCCTCTTTCGCCAACGTCCTCGTGTCCTACATCCGTAACCGCCGCTTTAACTCGTCGTCGACGCCGAAGCCGCTCGTCATCGTAACGCCCAAGCAGGAGTCCCATGTGCAGGCCGCCGTCCTGTGCTCCAAGGACCTCGGCATCCACCTGAAGATCCGCAGTGGCGGACACGATTATGAGGGCATATCGTACGTTTCCGACGATGCGTTCTTCATCCTCGACATGTTCAACCTCCGGTCAATCAACGTCAACATCCAGAAAGAGACCGCGTGGGTCCAGGCTGGCGCGACTTTGGGAGAGTTGTACTACCGGATTTGGGAGAAGAGCAAACTCCACGGCTTCCCTGCTGGTGTTTGTCCCACGGTCGGCGTTGGAGGCCACTTTAGCGGCGCCGGGTATGGCAACATGCTGCGGAAGTACGGCCTGTCGGTCGACAACGTCCTTGACGCGAGGATGGTGGACGTCAGAGGGCGGATTCTCGATAGAAAAGCCATGGGAGAGGATTTGTTCTGGGCGATCATCGGGGGAGGTGGGGCGAGCTTCGGAGTCATTCTGGCTTATCAGATTAAGCTAGTTCCAGTCCCGGAGAAGGTCACAGTCTTTCGGGTGGAAAAGACGCTCGATCAGAACGCAACAGATCTCGTGTACAAATGGCAATTCGTGGCTCCGAGAACTGACCACGGTCTATTCATGAGGCTTTTATTGCAGCCCGTCACTTCCCAGACCCAAAAGGGACAGAAAACGTTGAGGGCCACTGTGGTTACATTGTTCCTAGGAAATTCAGATCAGCTCCTGGCAATTACTGACAAGGAGTTACCCGAAATGGCGTTAAAGAAGGAGAATTGCGCGGAGTTGAGTTGGATCGAGTCAGTTCTCTGGTGGGACGGCTTCGACGAAGGCACCATCCCGGCCCCGGAGACCTTGCTGAGCCGAGACGATTCCACCAACTTCCTCAAGAGGAAATCAGACTACGTCCAAACTCCGATCTCAAAGGCTAATCTCGATCAGCTGTGGAAGAAGATGATCGAACTGGGGAAAGTTGGGCTCGTGTTCAATCCGTACGGGGGACGGATGAGCGAGATCCCGGCGTCCGCAACCCCGTTCCCACACCGGGCTGGGAATCTGTTCAAGATTCAGTACTCCATCAATTGGAGCGAGGATGACCCTGAACTGGAGAAGAATTACTTGGCGCAAATCAGGAGTTTGTACAATTACACTACTCCATTTGTGTCGAAGAACCCAAGGAGTACGTACTTGAACTACAGAGACCTGGACATTGGGACTAGCACCAATGGCAAGAACAGCTTCGAAGAAGGGCAAGTCTACGGGGTCAAGTACTTCAGTGACAATTTCGAGAGATTGGTCAAAGTGAAAACTGCGATTGATCCCAGCAACTTCTTCAGGAACGAGCAGAGCATCCCTCCTCTGCCAAAATAAAGAGGCAATCCTTTTCTCTTTTTCTTTTTTTGTCATTTCGATTGATTTGGTTAGAAGTTCTTGATGAATAGTGATTGCTCCAATAAGATAGTATACAATTCCGCAATCATATGTAACAGCGAAATACTTTTTCTTTACTCTGTACTTATTGGTAATGAAATGATTTCTTTGCAACGACCGACATTAGCGTACTGTTTCTTTCTCGTCCTTTTGTTGGGATACAGTGCTTCCGACATTGCTAGGAGAATTGGTGGGTGTTGGATCATGGATGGACCACACGGAAGGGGAATATAACGTGGGACAGCTTTGATGACGGCTAACCAAGCTATTAAAAGAAATGCATGGTTGGACTATTCTAAGTCACACAAGTCTCTTCCACTTTAATTAGGTGGGTTCCCCATAAAAGAAAAGCCATTAGATATTTACGAGCGATGGTGACAAAATCGGGTGGTTTAAACGCCACAATTGACCAGGCGAGTCAATGAACTTTGCGCGTACCAATCCAGGACAAGACTTGCGTCGGCCCAGGCCAGCAGAAGAATTTCCTTTCCTATGGATAAGTATTGGACGGATCCGAACATATCATGGCCATTGATCTTGTGAGAAATGAGAATCACAAGTGCCGCCCATATTTTTAACGGCCATCATAGACCCGATCATGGTGGATTCAGGTCTAGACAAGTATGTACGTAGCTTTGTTTGAGTTTTAAGGACCCCCACAAAAATGAAGTTAGTAGTGACTCTTGTCTTTTATAAATTGTTCTAAAAACTAAATAATAAATGAATCCGTTGTGAGGGGTATGGGTCTCGATGAGACTCACCATAATTTAGCATACTTGATGTGATAGTAACCCAAAAGATGAAGTGATGCCATCCATATGGGTGAAGAATACGGTCGAGAGGGCTATCATGATAAAAAATACTCCAAAATTCGATATTCATGCTAGACCTTCTCTTTCAAGGTGTGTCACTTGTGTGAGTACAAATTATGACACATTCTGTTGGCACATGAGATATAAGCTTGAGAGTGCTCACAACCATAAATGAGCGAGCTCATTAGGGTTCATCTTGAAAGACAAGGTGAAGACGTCTTTTGGGACGAGAATCATGAGAGAACTCTCATGATCAAGTACCATAAACCCAACCTTTTCCTCCCAATCTGAGGGGACCCAAGAGGGTTGGGTCACGACAGTTGAGAAAACATTCCTTTGCATTGATGTTCACAATTGATCAAAGAGAAGTTGTCCATTTCTACAAGGCTCTAAGCTTGTTGTTGAATCTCAAAATAAAGCAAGTATAAAAAAGATATAATGCGAACTTACGAGAGATGTAGAAGGTTTTAATTACTGCATATATTTATGGAGAAAGCACATAGATCTTTGTGATTTTAAACAAATTTTTTTGAAGAGAATGTTTAATCCATGATTTGGCTTTTGAGTCTCTCAGAAAAAGATAGTGGCAAAGTTATAATATTTGCTTTTTGTCTGTCCATCTTCTAATTTTAAGAATTTGAGCAACAATTTCATAATTGATCAATTTAGTGTAAAAAATTTTCGAACGATTATTTTAGTTTCAAAACTTTTAAAAGGGTCCATTCAATTGACTTTGGCAAATTAAGCCATTGGAATTGTTTAAGTAATCACTTTTCAAAAGTTGTGACACTCAAATGATTATTTATAAAGTTCTAGCAACAAAGTGGGTATGGTAGACATGAATTCCGTCCTTTTTCCAAAATGGGGACATGTATATGTTGACACCTAAATTTTGCTATTTTACTTAAGACTTAATAGCATTAAAAGTTAGGAATTAGTTGCTAAAAAAAAAAAATTAAAAAATTATTTTTAAAAAAAAACGAGAGAGGCTGGGTCGAGCCAGATGCTACCTTGGCCCGGCCCCATTTCCTTCCTTTTCTTTCTCCTCGCACGGCCCAGGCCCTTCCTCCCCTCAGCCTGGCCCGCTGGCTTGCCTCCTTCCCTGTTGTCCTTCGACGACTTGCAGAAAACAGAATAGGAGCAGCACAACGACAAAGGAGCAGGGGGATCGGTGCAGCCGGCGGGCGGCGTGATCCGCGGGTTGGGGGCAGCCCGGCCGCAAGCTAGCATGGCAGGGGTCTTAGCGCGGACCTGCAGAAGAAAAGTGAACGAAAAGAGAACAGCAACACGGGGGCACTGAGGGGGGATTTGGCCGAGAGAGATTTGAGAGGGCCTTTGGCAAGAGAGCTTGAAGGAAGGAGAGGGGTAGAAACGGAGAGTGACTGGGAAGAAGGAGGCCCGGAATCCACCTCAGCTGAGCATCGCTCAGCCACCTCCGACGCGAGCTTGCGCCTCCTATCCGGAACCACCAAGCCGCGGCTTCCCTTTCCTTGACTTCAAGTTTTTGTGGTGAGTTTCCTGGTTTTTGGTTCAACTCTTGTTGATTTCCCAAGGATTCCGGCTCGGGGGCGTGCGAGGCGACTGGACATTGTTCGATCCATCGATCTTGCCCGCCATTCGCCACCCTCGAGTCGGGTAGGGACCTCCGCCGACCTTTTTTTTCTTTGTGCCCTGCTTTTGTCCAGTTCCCTCATTTTTTTTTTTTTTTTTGCATGGTTTACTGAGTTGGGACATGAGTTTCGGGTTCGCTTATGCTGTCCTTTGTTGATGTTGAGCATTCCTGAATGATATGTTTAAGTTTTTATTATAGGAGACTCAATTTCCATGCTGAATCTGAACAAATGATATCAAAATGCAAATATTATTTCCAATCTTTGCATCACAACACTGATAGTTGATGATTTGCTAACTTCCACCTCTAGTTCTCAATTATGCCGAAATTTAATCAATAACACAACTTAGGGATAGTTCATTGCAAAATTGGAATTTAATCCACAGCAATGCCCCCTGGATAGGAATGCAATGCCAAAATTTAATCAACGACACTGAGTTCATAATACAGCACCGGAATTTAATGAATGAAACTACACTGAAATGCATATACTCGTTGGAATCTAGTCAACGATGGGAATTTGGAAACTACAATTATGAAACTAAAATGCAATAAAATAAATATAAAGTAAAGGCATTTGATTTGTTGTTCCCAAGGGGGCTCCTCATTGGATGGCTTACGGTATTTATAAAACAATTTGGTAACCGTTGAATGTTTAGTCCTTCCTTGGTAACCATCCATGATCTTTTCACACGTTCCTCTATCTTCCTACTTTCCTTCACAACTGCTTTTATCATGCCGTATTGCTCCTGTTTCGTCAATAGCGGTTGCATGGCTTAGTCACCGAGCAATAAGTGTTTCTTAACTTTGCACGGTCTTCTGCACATCCAATGATTCCCACTCAAATTTCAATGTCAATACTGCTTGAATTATGTACCGATGATATTATTCTGATACTTGGACATGTGATAATTCCTTTCTTTACCATCAAACCATATGCTTTCATTCATAGGCCCATCGACATTTGGTCAAACGTCTTGATGCATCTTGACTTTGTTTGCTCGTCCTCTGACCAACACATGATTTGTTACTACCTCTATCCTCCTGACCAGCATATGATGATATGGGCAACTTTGGGTGTCAACACATCCATCTTTTTTATATCATTTCTTTTTTTTTTTTTTTTTTTTTTTTGTGTCAACCTCTCAGTACCAAGCTACTTTATCTATGAGGGATAATCATTAAAAGTTTTTTCTTGTGAGACCCATATCTTCAAAGCTTTTTTTCATTTCATTGATACTTTAAATTTATATCGATGACCCATAAATACCTTCCATTAGACCTCCGTCAATGTAACCTTTAAAAATTCTATGTGACAGTATGCACGGACAATGTTAGGCTAATAGATCCGATGTGGCTATGCTCTTGTTTAGTGCGACAACATGCGTCCATTGTTATGTCGGATTGATTTGCTTGACGGTATTCACAATGCTGACAATAGATTTTTAATGATTGTTATTAGTGGAAGTCTAATGAAATGTACATTTGGGTGGTAGATGTAGGAAATTATTGAATAGACAAAAAAAGTTTGGTATCCCACGACAAAAAAAAAAAAAAAAAAAAAAAAAAAGATTTTTGGTGCGATTTTTTGTATGTACGATACATTTGCTTTCTGTTCTCTCTCCATCGACTTGGTTCTCTCTCTCCCCGTCATCATGGTCCTAGACTCCTAGTCTCTCGACATAACACTGAGCAGAGGAGGACAAAGCTCTGGTCCTTGGATCTTTTGCCATCCCAGACCATGAGTTGTCGATTTGCCTTTCCAAAGCATCATGACCTTCACCAACATCAATGAGGTTGTCCTGGTATAAACAAATCACTTCTTGTCCTTATCTGCAATTGAAGGTTGTTTTCTTTTACATTTTCAGCACGGTATAAATCTTGAATCTGGTCCTAGTTCCGATTTTTAGGCGTTGAGTTTGTTAGTTCATAGAGCTGCAGGCTAGGAAGTGGCGTGCATGGTGCATTCTTGTAGAAAAACTACCATTTGATACAATTGTAGCGGAATTGCTGATGCAATACCAAAGTTTTGGTCTTTGCTTTCAAAAGATTAGCCGAGCGTGCATAATCGAGAGATACTGTCAATTTCTCTCCACCGGTTGAGAGGTTATGCGGCCTCTTCCCGGTATGTTGCCTCCGTGCTTAAATTGTCGTTTATCTGCCAAAAGAATCATAGATGGCATCTTCTAAATGTGACGAGTTATTGAATATTTCAACAGTTCCAAAAAAATTGAAGTTCATTATTTGTAACGGCTTTGATAACATAATTGAAAAACTATTGATTTATGACGATTTTGATAGCAGAATTGAAAGCTATTGTTTTGTAACGGTTTTGTAATGGCTCGATTTTTAAATATCACGGAAGTTTAATTTGTTTCTCACCAACTCTCTCCATACCTTAAGGACAATTCTTGCACACTTTAGACACCTGATTTTATCTTCATCCTCTCAAGCTGGGGTGCCTTACGATGTGAAGTGAGCCCCATGGCGATTCAATGACATCGCCACTTGGGAGCGATGGGGCTAGCCTGGCCATGCGTCTATGTGAGGTGGAGGTGGGGTTGAGCAATGGTGTGTGGGTGACGAATTCAGAGGGCTTATTGAGTAGAGTTCGAGGCGCCACTTCAATACGCTGTGCAGTATAGAGGTTATTGATACTGCTCGGAAGATGTTTAATGAAATGTCTGAGAGAACAACCAGTGATTTTGCCTTGTGAAATTCGATGATGCTCAGGTGGCGATTGTAGGGATGCACTCATCTCGTTTAGAGAATTCCGCCTCCAACAAGTAAGCTAAGCCTACCATTTTGTTCCTCTGATATTCAGTAACCTTACGTGTGGATATTTCTGGTTTTCACTTATAGTACCTGTTCAATTCGTAGAGGCCTTGGCCGTTGAGACCAGTCTGAAGCACCATACATCGTCCCCCCAGTTGGCCCTTAATTGTAGTCTTTCCATTGCTATCGACATTTCATCCCAACCCACAATCAGTCCCTACATAAAGCACGGAGCTTTCTCCTGTTGTTCGAATATCTTCAAGTCGGAAACAAGTATTACAAGACGTGCTGGGCTTCTAGTTTAACGTTATGTCGGCCATCCTCTGCTTCTGTTTTGGTAATTTTCTATTTAATTTGAGTCTTCAAAGGGTAAAATTTTTTCCATATCAGTTCTTCAAATCTCTATATCAGATGGGGTCTTGAAGTATCCTGCATATTCTGCTGAATGTTTTGGGTTCTCATATTGTATACGGAAACTTAAAGTTATATAGAGGGTTTGAGTTTGAACTAATGCTGGTTGCTGAAGTTATTTCTTTTCTATTTTCTTTCGATCTTGTGGTTAATATCAATGAAATCCACATTTGTTTCTTTGTTAGCGAAACCTCTGAGGCTGAGGATGATATAAATTGAATTTGTTGATTCATGTTTCCCTTAAAAAAATTGCAAAGGGGAAGTAAGTGTCCAAGGCTTTGTTGATTATAAAGCCTAGGATATGATAGTCCACTTCAATCTCAATATGTTCTCTTGTTGGGTAGCTATGGAATTAATTGTTGTTTTGCCGTTAGCATCACGGAAAGGATCTTTCTTATTTGTGGACAAAACTGATTTATCTTTCCAGTGAGAAGTATAGTAAATGTAATTTGCTACATGCATTGATGTTAAAAATAAAACAAAATGTTTTTTGATACTAAATTTGATATGAAGACTTGGGAGAAGCTAATGTTATTTTGAGAGTTGAAATCATCAGAAGTGATAGTGGCTGATGCTTACTCAAAGAGCATTATGTAAAGAAGCTACTTGAAATAATATGGGCATTTGATGATACAATTATGAGTACTCCTTATGATGTTAATACACAATTAATGAAAAGTAGGGGAGATAAGAGTAGCTTAGTTTGAGTATGCTCAAATTATTCGGAGTCCAATCCATTTAATAAATTATACTTGACCTGATATAAATTATACATGTGTAAATTGAATAGATATACACAAAATCCCAATCATGATCATTGGACTGCCTTGAGTAGAGTAAAGAAAAATTTGAGAGGAACCATAAACCATGGCATTTTATATAGTGGATTTATCATTGTATTAGAGTGATACTGTGATGCTAATTGAATCATAGATTCATATAAGATAAAAAACACTAGTGGATATGTATTTGTCCTTAGTGGAGGTGCTATAATATGGAAATCAAGTCATTCAAAAATTGTTACAAAACTGTTACAAACTCTTTACAAACCAATAGCTTTCAATTCTACAATCAAAGCGATTACAAACAATAACTTTACATTATGTTATGAAAGCCGTTACAAATAATGGCTTTTAATTTTTTTTAAATATTTAAATATTCAATAATCCCCCACGCATTTCATAAGGTTTTGAAAATGAAGGAAAGATTTATACTAGGTTAGACTCAATTGAATGCAATGCACCGAAACGAGTGCCTTTTGGGTTATGAATTGGACTAAAGAACGAAAATTATAATTCACAAAAGATATTCTTGGGTCAAACTTCACCAATAATTTTGTGAATTATATTTAATCTTTTAAGGTGTTTTCCATAGCCCAAAAGACCCTAGTTTTGATGCATTACATTCAACTGTTGAGTTTAACCAGCATAAATCTTTTGCTTCTTATTAAAATCTTATGAAATAAAATCTTATGAAATATGTAGGGAGTTGTGGAATATCTCTACAGTTTTGAAAAATTAAAAGCCATTGTAATGGCTTTGATGGCAAAATTGAAAGCTATTGTATTGTAATGGTTAACCGTTTTGTAATGGTTTTGATAGCAGAATTGAACGTATTATTTTGTAACAGTTTTGTAGCGGCTTGACTTTTGAATATCACAGCTGGTTGATTTACTTTGTTTCTCACCAACCTTCTCTTTCATTTGCCTATAGAAGCTCCAATTCACAACCCAGAGATCAACAAGAAAATACTCTCTTTTCCTTCCTATTCTTTGCTTGGTCATATATATAATTTGTTGTTCATATTTTTTCCATTATTCTGTGAAGAGTAAAAGAAAAGGTATGTTGTATCCTGAGAGAATAGTGGTTAGAGAATGTTGTATCGAGTTTCATTCTTTGAGGGGTGAAATTCTCCTTAAGAATAGTGTTCGTATGCATTAGATAGTTGATTTTATTTTCATCTTTTCCAACTTAATTTTACAACATCAGTACATTAACCGTGTCAGCAGGGTAGCTAGTTGTCTTCATGTTGCCCAAATTTTCGTGCCCTAAAGAATTTGTTTCCCTTTTTAGTGTTTAACATCACCATTCATCCAAAGATGCTGTGACTATGCTCTATTCAGCAAAACTTTTTTAATCATCGTGATATGAAACCGAAATCCAGGTTGGCCTTTCAAGGCTGTCCCTGCGCGGTAGCTCCAGGATGTTATGTTCGAATCTCTATCAGGATGTGTTATGTTGTCTCTTCATTGAAGGCCATTTGCCTTTTCTTCTACTAGGTAATCAATGGCTATGCCTACCATCTTTTTCTTGTTTGCTTTAATGTACCGATTTCTATGTTGTGGTTGGCTTTTAACTCTTCGACTCTCGCCTTTATGTGCTTGTCAGGGTCCGATTTATCCAATTTGTTGGAGTTTGCTCTCTCACCTCCTCCCTTTTTGGGTTTATAGATTGGTACTCTCATCACCAGCTCCAATATCGCGATGCCAAAGACATAGACATTTGTCGTGGATGAAGTCTTATCCAAATGCGAAACAAGCGAAAGAAATTCTTTGCCAGAACAAGAAAATGATTAGACAATTAGAATTTAATGGTTTGGGTAATTGATAAAATAACCTATGTAGAACTAGTCAATTATTGCTGAATAATTGAAATTTAGCTACAAGTGCGGGTAGGGTTGATTGATTATTTTAAGGTCTCTCTAACCCTTTTCTTTCATCTCTCTCTCTCTCCTCGTTCATATATACTGTAGGCTGTTAAATGGGTGGACTGGGTCAAAAATGGTCTAACCCAAATCAATCCATTTAATTCATTTTGATCCATTTATATGAATTTAAATTCAGCAATCCATACTTGACTTGACCCCTTTCTAATTTATGTCCAACCCTACCCACATTATTAATATACATAAATATTTTCAGACAATAACTTTTATGCTATACGTATAGTGTAAAAGGTGAGATTTTTAGGGCGCGTTTAGTAACGATTCTGTTCCCGGAAACAATTTTTGATCATAAATAATTCTTTTTTATTATGTTATTGGGAATAATTTCTAAGCATTTTAAGTCATTTGATAACTGTCCAAAATTTCTGATTCTAGAATAAAATTGCATTTAGTACCGTACTCAAAATTTCTACTCCAAATCATTTTCTTTTAATTTTAATTTTTTTTTTTTTTTACTTATCCAGCAACCGGCCAAGCGAGGTTGAGCCTTGCCGATGGCTGGGCTTGCCTCCGGCAAGCTTGCTAAACTGATTACCGGCGACCGATGGTGGTGGGCGGCGGATGGTGGACGGCGATGGATGGCGGTGGACGGCAACCACAACAGTGGCGGTAGATGAAGAAGAAGAAAATGGAAGAAGAAGAAGAAGAAGAAGAAGAAGAAGAAGAAGAGAAAAGGGAAGAGGAAGGTAAAATATGGGCTTAATTCTTAGATTTGTTCCTGGGAACAAGAATAACTTTTTTTTTTTATTATTCTTAATTTTGTTCCAAATTTACTTCTGGGAACAAAAAAATAAAAATTTGTTCCCGATAATAAAAATTTTACTAAACGCAATTCTGTTTCAAAATTACTTGCGGGAACAAAAAAATAGAATCTGACACTATTGGGATGGTTACCAAACAGGCCCTTAGTAGTTTTATAAGGTTCCAAATAAGTTTGCGACTTTTTCTTTATTGCAAAGTTTTGAGTTTTACAATGAAGTATCTAACATTTTTTAAAATCAATAAGTTAATAAGTATTGATATGTATAATCATATATTAATTTTCATGATTTTTTAAAGCATGACAGATCAAAATATTTTTAGCTCATTTTAATTTATTTACTTAAGTGCACACTTAGAATCACTTAGAATAATGATAATGATAATGATAATGATAATGATAATGATAATGATAATGATAATGATAATGATAATGATAATGCAAACTTATTCATATTATGATGGAAAAGCATAAAAAATAATGATAAAAAATAAAATGATAAATAATAATAATAATAATAAGTAAGTAGTAGTAGTAGTAGTAATAAATAATAATAATAATAATAATAATAATAATAAAATAATAAATAAATAAATAAATAAATAAATAAATAAATAAATAAATAAATAAATAAATAAATAAATAAATAAATAAATAAATAAATAAATAAATAAATAAATAAATAAATAAATAAATAATGATAATAGAAGGAAGAAAGCATCTTGTCCGATAAGATCAAAAGGCAATGAGAGAAACCTCAGGCCAAATTGCCGACAAAAGTAAGGCAAAAAAGAAAAGTTTGTGGAAACTCCCTCTCTTAATTTCGATGTCCTTCTTTGCCCCATTGATGCCTAGCTTTGAATGCAAGGAAAATGATGTAAGAGACCACTAATCTTATCGGACAAGACCACGAATCTTACCCATAATTTTTCATATATCAGTTCAAGGAGATGCTTTGTGGTCAATTTGGTCGGAGGCAAAATGACAAAATAAATCTCAACCTTTATGAGTGATTTTAATTTTATCCAAATATTTAATCTTATTGTAACAATGCCTAATATTTTAAATTTGTATCAAATTATCCCATATCCTTTAGCTTTGTGCTTGAGAGGGAATATTCTGTTAGATTAATCCTCGAATTCCAATTTTGTCCCGACTTGTTTTTGTTTTTTGTGTGATTTTTTCTCAATCCTTTTTTTTTTCTTTGAAATCAGAGGTTATCGCCGTCAATTTTTATTTATATAATATTATGAATCAGTTTGGTATAGAAACAATTAAAACTAGGTTTTCCTAAAGAAATTTTGGCCTTAATAGGAATCTTGCAAATACATAATGCTAAAAAAGCAAAAAGGGTGGTTAATCTCATGGTTTATGGAAGGCAGATAAAATTTAATATGTGCTCTAAATATTTAACCTCGACAACCTAAAATGGTAGGGATAAAATTGAGAAATGGAGGAAAAGGTGTAGATGTTTAGTGCAATTTGGCCGGTGGGTGTGACGAGAAAGAACAGTCCAAAATCTCTGCATAGGTAATGTATACAAATTGCACCCATGATAGCCAAATGGCGAGGAAAATTCTTCCTCGTCAAGTATTTTCCTTTGAACTTTCCTCACAATAGTTACGCTCCAAAAAGGCTATATATATGTGTGTATGTATGTGCGCATCATCACAAATCACAAATGATTTTTTATTTTATCATATTCAATCTTATCTCGACTAGAAATCCAGACGACCAAATGTAACTTTATAGTTTATAGAAGGGAGATAAATTTAATATGAACTCATAAGGATTAACTTCGATAACCTAAAAAGGTAGGATAAAATTGAGAAATGGAGGAAAAGGTGTGGATTTTTATTGTAATTTGGCCAGTGGGTGGACCATCAAATGATGACAAGAGAGAGAACTTCAAAATATCTCCACAGGCAATTTATCCAAATTGCACCGATGATGGCCAAATGGCAAATAAAATTCTTTCTCACGAAGTATTTTCCTCTAACTTTCCTCCAATAGTTAGGCTCTCATCCATTATGGACCCAGTACGTCCATCACAAACCACAGAAAAGGAAGTTTTACAGAAAGAACACGGGGCATCCTCAGACTCAGTGTATGATACCTTCATCCAGTGCCTCGCCCACCGCACTCAACCGTCCGACCACATCTCCGACATCGTCTACTCTCAGGCCAACTCCTCTTTCGCCAACGTCCTTGTGTCCTACATCCGTAACGGCCGCTTCAAATTGTTGTCAAGGCCGAAGCCGCTCGTCATCGTGACGCCCACACGGGAGTCCCACGTGCAGGCTGCCGTCCTGTGCTCCAAGGACCTCGGCATGCACCTAAAAATTGGCAGCGGCGGCCACGCTTTCGAGGGCATATCGTACGTCTCCGACCATGCCTTCGTCATCCTTGACATGTTCAACCTCCGGTCAATCGACGTGGACATCAAGGAGGAGACCGCATGGGTCCAGGCCGGTGCGACTCTAGGAGAGTTATACTACCGGATTTGGGAGAAGAGCAAGATCCATGGCTTGCTGGTGTTTGTGCCACGGTCGGTGTCAGAGGTCACTTGAGCGGCGCTGGGTACGGCAACATGCTGCGGAAGTACGGCCTGTCGGTCGACAACGCCCTTGACGCTAAGATGGTGGACGTCCAGGGGCAGACTCTTGATAGAAAGGCCATGGGAGAGGATTTGTTCTGGGCCATCAATGGGGGAGGTGGGGCAAGCCTTGGCGTCATTCTGGCTTATCAGATTAAGCTAGTTCCCGGAGAAGGTCACAGTCTTTCGGGTGGAAAAGACGCTTGATCAGAACGCGACTGATCTCGTGTACAAATGGCAATTCGTGGCTCCGACCACTGACCACGGCCTATTCATGAGGCTTTTATGGCAGCCCGTTACTTCCAAGACACAAAAGGGACAGAAAACGTTGAGGGCCTCCGTGGTTACATTGTTCCTAGGAAATTCAGATCAGCTCCTGGCAATTACTGACAAGGAGTTACCCGAAATGGGGTTAAAGAAGGAGAATTGCAAGGAGTTGAGTTGGATCGAGTCAGTTCTCTGGTGGGACGGCTCCGACGAAGGCACCATCCCGGCCCTGGAGACATTGCTGAGCCGAGACTATCCCACCAACTTCCTCAAGAGGAAATCAGACTACGTCCAAACTCCGATCTCAATGGCTAATCTCGATAGCTCTGGAAGAAGATGATCGAACTAGGGAAAGTGGGGCTCGTGTTCAATCCGTACGGGGGACGGATGAGCGAGATCCCGGCTTCCGCAACCCCGTTCCCGCACCGGGCTGGGAATCTGTTCAAGATTCTGTACTCCATCAATTGGAGCGAGGATGACCCGGCACTGGAGAAGAATTACTTGGCGCAAATCAGGAGTCTGTACAATTGCACTACTCCTTTTGTGTCGAAGAACCCAAGGAGTACGTACTTGAACTACAGAGACCTGGATATTGGGACTAGCACCAATGGCAAGAACATCTACGAAGAAGGGCAAGTCTACGGGGTCAAGTACTTCAATGACAATTTTGAGAGGTTGGTCAAAGTGAAAACTGCGGTTGATCCCAACAACTTCTTCTTTAGGAAAGAGCAGAGCATCCCTCCACTGCCAAAATGAAGAGGCCATCTTTTTCTTTTCATTTCTTTTCTTATCAAATGATTTAGTTACGCGTTCTTGATGAATAGTGATTGCTCCAATAAGAGAGCGTGTCATATAAATTCTGCTATCTTTTTTTGTACCGTGATTGATTTAGTTTTGCGTTCTCGATGAATAGTGATTGCTCCAATAAGAGAGTGTGTCATATAAATTCCGCTATCTTTTTTTGTACCGTGATTAGAGGTGTCAAAACACATTTTGAACCCATTTATAATGAGATGGGTCATATATGTGTCAATTAAGTTTTTATAAATAAGTTGTTAATGGGTTTGGGTTATATGTAAGTCTAATGATATATGGATTGTAAATAGTTTGTGAATGGGTTTGTTTTTAAACCCATTCACAACCCATTTAAGTTCTAAATGTTATTAGTTGAGTCAACCTATTAACATATATCATTCTCTTGAGCATTTTTAAAAATTTTGTTTGCTTTTTTTTTTTTTTTTTTCAAATTTTCTATTTTTAATAATTTTTTCATTTTATTTTATTTTTTATATTTCTTTCTTTCTTTTACTTATTTTCCCCTATGAATTCCAACTACCCATCCTCACCAGTGACGGGCATGGGCTTCGAAGCCCTTGCCCAGTTGCTAATCGCACTGGCGAGCTCAAGGCTCACCGGCCTTAGTGTTGGCGAGACTCTAACCTCCATGATTTGGCAACTCTTGAGCTTGCCTGGGCAAGCTTGAGCTCTAGCAATTGAGTAAGGTTGAGGCTTGAGTCTCCCTGATCTAGCGAGACTCAAGTTCGTCGATGAGGCTCAAGCCTAGCTCGCCAATGTTGGGGCGAGCTTGATCTTGTCGAATTTGGCAAGGTTGAGCCCCGGCTCGCCGAATTGGGCAAGCTTGAGGCTTCCCGGCCTATGGCAAGGCTTAAGCTAGCTTATTGCCATGGCCAACGATCGGGAGAAGAAGGAAAATGAAAAAAAAAAAAAAAAATAAAAAATCCTTAAAAGGAGCGCACAAAAAATCAAAGCAAATTTCCTATACTGAGCGAAAATTCTTTTTAATTCATTTTCAAGTTTCAACCAATCACCGGAAAATATTATCATTTTCAAAAATACCACATTTTTCATGAAATAAATATAGCTTCAATTTTAAAAAAAATTATAAAAAGTTATCCATTAAATTTGTAATTGTATGGAAGTGTTTTGATAATATATATATTTTTAAACCATAATAAACAAGTTTTGTTTTTCCAGATTTAATTAAAAATGAAAGTATTTTATAATATAATCGGGTCAAATATGAGTTGGGTATGGATTGAGTCGGGTATGGGTCATAGACAGGTTAATATGTCAATTGGGTTCGGACCATTGGGTCGTACCATTTATGATCCGACCCGACCCCATCTGATTCATTCGTTTGACAGCTCTAACTGCAATTACTTTTTTTCTTACTCTGTACTCATTGCTAATAAAATGATTTCCTCGCATCGACCGATGCTAGCGTACTGTTCTCGTCCTTTTGTTCGTAGACGGTGCTTTTGAAAATGATGGGAGCATTGTTGGGTGATGGATCATGATGGATGGACCAAACGGAATGGGAAGAAAACGTGGGACAACTTTGGAGACGGCTAATCAAGCTTATGAACAGAAATGCATACTTGGACTATTCAAAGCCGCACAAGTCTCTTGCCCTTTAGCTGAGTGTGTTCACCGAAAATAAAACCGTGAGATATTTATGAGTGACGTAGACAAAATCCAGTGGATTAAACGCCACAATTGACCAGGAGAGCTGGTGAACTTTGCGTGCACTGATCCAGGACACAATGCTTCAGGCCAGCTGAAGAACTTCCTTCCCTACGGATAAGTCTTGCATAGATCCGAACATATCGTGCCCATTGATTGACAGACATGATAGACATGGACTTGACCCCAGACAAGTATGTAAGCAGCTTTGTGTGGTCTCAAGGCGTTCGAGTTTTAAGGACCCCATGGATCATTGGGGGAACAGTGGTGTTGAATTCCTCATCCCTTTATTTTAGGATTAGTCAGTTTTATTTCTTAATGGGAGCAGTAAAGGGATATAACTAAGTGGTAAAATGTCACCTTAGCATATATCTCAATTATGCCTTGTTTTGATGCATAGGAAGCATGATGAATGTCTTCTTGAATTCATTTGCCGGAAGGAATCATCGACATCTGGATTCAGCATCACCGAAGAGCAATGTTAAGAGGACACCAATCGTAAATGGCCACCTTGTTTTGTGTTTGCTGTAATCATATAAATATGTCAACAACACATACCACTGATCGTTGAAAGGATCTCGGAAACCCACCAAGGCATGAAAAATTAGGAAGTCTGATTGATTTTTAGGAGAGCGAACAACCCAATGCGATCAAGAAGTGCACGATTAGCACATTCTAGGGAAAGTTTGGAACAAGGAGATGCTACAATTGAATCCGCTTTAGAGAATCCAAACTTTGGTTCCCATTGGTAAACAGCCAAGCATTGTGGCTTTAAAAGCCCTGTGCCCCAAGAACATCTTTATTGCAAATGGTACTAAGTCCAAAACATTTTTATTGCAATAGACTCTGATGGAAATAATTATGTGATGGAATTTCTTTCGTGCTTTCCATAATATAAAAGGAAGCTTCGGTATAAAAATGGAATTTTTCTTATAAATTGATACATGAAACAATAGACCTTGGTGATTATAGTTTAGAGATGAGACACGTGCAAAATGTCTTTCCACATGGAATATTACTTTTTACATCTTACCATATCAAAATCTTGCGGCTCAAACACTTTGATATTTTATAAATTTTGAAACACTTAAAACCTTCACAAAATGAAAATATCAACACATATATTCACACATGATTTTTGGTAATAATTTGAAATTTGAATAATATTTTAAAGTTTCAGCAGGAAAGCAAAAAGATTATTTTTGCATTTTTTAGGGGAAAAAGCCATCAAAAAATCCAAACTATACCCATTTCAACACTCTAAATTTTTATTGCGACATCAAAAATTCCAAACTATGCTTACTGTGATACATTTATCACAATTTCTTTTCTTGTGACATAAATAGTCTCAAATTTGTACTTATACGATATATTTATCCTCTGTCAAAATTTCAATACATATTGCAGCTAAAACAATGTTATTTTTATTTCATTTAAGTCACTTGGAGCCATGTTAACACTGTTCCATGTAGGTAGATTTCTAATGATACTTATTGACAAAATCTTGTCGAAGAGTAAATATGTTGCACATATATAAGTTTGTGATCTTTGATGTCACAAAAAAAAGTTTATGATCAATATATCACAGTATGGAGTTTTTGTGCCTTTCTCCTTTTCTTTTATATATATGTGTGTATATATTTATTGAGGGATTGCAACTTTAGAGGCCATATGAATATATAATTAAATTTTCCTTTGAGTAAAACGCTTTGGAGCACGATGGTCATATTGTAGAACACGATGACTGCCCCACGAATTCACAAGACATTGAATGAAATCTCTATTGGATTGATCTTTTAGGTAATTCTCCATCTCTTCTAATTATTATATTGTTTATTTTCATATGAATATAGAATAAGACATTATACTAGCATCTGGAGTAGCGGGTTGCATGTGGGTTGGTCATATTGCTATTTTAATGGAAAATTTTCATATATGAATGGAAACATTAGTGCGAGAAGTGGAAATTGGAACTAGCACCAAGTCCATTTGGCTGGGAATCTGTTCAAGATTTTTTTTTTTTTTTTTTTTTTTGGGTCGGACTGTTCAAGATTCAGTACTCCATCAATTGGAGCGAGCATTACGCGGAAGTGGGGAAGAAGTTGCTTGGCGCAAGTCAGTGTGCATTCTTGAGCTACAGAGACCTGGACATTGGGACTACTACCAATGGCAACCACAGCTTCGAAGAAGAGCAAGTCTATGGGGTCAACTAATTTAATGACAATTTTGAGAGGTTGGTTAAAGTGAAAACTGCGGTCGATTCCAACAACTTCTTCAGGAACGAACAGAGCATCCCTACACTGTCAAAATAAAGAGGCAATCTTTCTCATCATTTTACTAATTGATTTAGTTATATAGCAATTGCTCCAATAAGACAGTATGATACAGTAATTCTGCAATCATTTTTCGTATCGGAATCGATTTTTCTTTACTCTATACTCATTCGTAAAAAATGATTACTTTGCATCGATCGATATCGGCATATCGTTTCTCGTACTTTTATTTGGAGACAATGCTTGTTGCTTGTGTAGTGCTACGACAAGTGGAAGTGTCATACGGACAATCCGAAATTGGAAAAGTAGGATAATTTATGATGAGGCTAATCAAGTTATGAACCAAAAAAAAAGGAGAATTACTAGAATTGTCCTAAAACATCTAGCACTTTCAGTCATATATATTTCAATTTGGTCAATTTAATTATAAAACTTTTAACAATTAACTAATTGAGTCATTTTAGGCAATTTCTGCTGGAAGTTGCTAACGTAAACGTCAATCATCCTACATACACTGGATCTTGTGCCTTTGCCCAAAGTCCAAAGATAAAGTGTTGTTGTTGAGTAATTAAGAACAAATTGCAAGAGAAACAAGAGGGTGTGAAGCAATAGTTGGAAACTTTCGCCACTGTCTACAAAACCGGTGCAAATAAACACTGCCACCTCAAAGTATTTGTTGAGGGCAACAAAATGATGGTCTTACTACACAAGGAATACTTCCCTGTCGGTACATATAACAAGCTGAAGCACAAGAAAGTTGTCCCTTGCCGAATTGTGAAGAAGATCAATGACAATGCCTACGTTGTTGATCTTCTATGTGACCTCAACATCTCCCTAACATTCAATGCAGCATACCTTTTTGAGTATCCTTCTCTAGATACTCCCCTTTATTCTAACAATAACTCGAGGTCGATTTCTTATGAAGTGGAGGAGACTAATGTAGAACGATTGGCAAATGCTCATATGAAACCTTTGAGCATGATAAGAGCTAGTAGTCTTCACCCATGCCATATATGATGGGTCAACTTTAAATGATCATGACTTTTGATTCGGGAGGAGTTATGATGCATATCAAATCGAAGAAGGTTGCGAGATCTCTAAAGTTGCAATCGGGTTAAGCCAATTTGGGCAATGTTTGATCTTCAAGTTCACTCATTCTTAATTTTTGGGCCGCCAAAAATTTCGAACATAATTTGCAGATTTTTGGGACTTGTTTTGAAGACTTTCCCTTTTATCAATATATTATGGCTTAATTATCTTATTTGATTTAAATGATTGATTGTTTCCTAAAGGGTGACCTACCTATAAATAGCCACTTAAGATAATATAAACGATACTTCAATATTCAAAATAAACATTATCCTTTGGAATCCTTTTCTGAGCATATCTTCCTCCACTTCAAGTCACTTTTTAGGAAAATGAATTTATTTTTTGGTATTTGGCTAAACCCTAAAAAGGACCTAGAAAGTATTTTCCAATGTTTGCTAAGGAAAATATGATAAGTAATTTTTTTTTAAATTTTTTTTAAAATTTTTTAAAGTAATTTTTATTTTTATATATACTTTTTCATCTTCCTTGGCTAGTTGCCTACCACGACAACCAACGACTAGCCACAAGCAAGCTCAAGGTCAATGAGCTCGGGTCTCGCCACAAATTGACAAGCTCAAAGCCTCACGAGGCATGGAGTTTCACCCACTTATGGGGAGCTCGAAGCTCGCATGAGGCCAGTCACCAACCATCGCCATGGCCAACGACTAGCCAAGGAAAAATCAAAAAGGGGAAAAAGAAAAAGGAGAAAAGGAAAAGGAAAAGGAAAAAGGAAAAGGATATATAAAAGTTTTTAAAAATTAAGAATTCGAAGTTTATAAAAATAAATAATAAGAATTAAAATTTTGAATTTTTTAAAGATATTTTTTAAGAACATATGTTTCATTTACCAAGCCAAGCCCAATTGCTAAGACTAGCACGTGGCCTTTATGGACTTAGGTTTGATGGTCAAGACTAGAGCTCAAGCATTGGGGACTTGAGCTCAATTGTAGGAGCATCGAATATGGGTACCAGGGGCTTCGGGTTTGGCCTTGATGGACTTGGGCATGGGTGCTGGGGGCCTAGGCCTAAGCACTGGGGTCCTGAGCCTATCCTTGATAGACCTGAGCCTAGCCGCATCCTAAACATCGGGACCCGAGAATCAACATTGCGGTTTTTATGCTGAGCGTAAAGTTTTATATCCAAGGACTGATACCTAAAATAATTTGAAAAACTTTTTTGGGTTCTTTCAAAAAAGAAATCATTTTTAAGTACATGTGTTGAGTGGCAATAAATAAGTATGAAATGAGAAAAGAAACCATAAATATACATCAGACAAAAAATGACGCTAGAGAGAGGAGAAATATTCATGCTGTCCCATTCCCTCCCACGCTCCCTCCCTCCCTCCCTCGCTCTTTCCCTCTCTCTCGGCTTTTGTTTTCATTTTTCTAAAAAAATTTGTTCTTTTTTGAAGCGCAATGCGCCACATTTTCATGAAAGCATCAAAAACTTCTTATCATAAGTTGAATGGAATTAATAGAAATATTTGATTGTACTTTTAGTATAAATTACACAATTTGATTGCATTAGATTTGTCAAACAGATGAATTGGATCGGATTTGGGTTGGGTCATAAATGATCAAATCCAAATTAATCCATTAATCCGTTTATGACTTATTTACATGTAATGCAAATTTCTTGACCTGATTCATACCGAACCCATCTCGATATTCATTTTTTGTATTTTCTCTCTATATTATTGCCTTTAAAGAATGGATCGCTACATGGACAAGCTTGTCGAGTTAGTGAGGGAGCTTGGGGGCTGGATTATGGATAGGGGCATGAAGGTGATGTTGAAAGTTCCGCTCAAGCCATCCATCCACAAATCATGAAGTGGATTATGAAACCATAGTTTCCTTCATTTTTTCCTCTTATGCCCTATTAACACCTAATTTGTATTTTCAAGCACATATAAAAAATTTTGGTTAAAAAAAATTAATTAAAAAATTAATTAAAAAAAGTTTTTTAAAAAAGAAATAAAAAGGAGTCGTAGGGGTCGGGTCGGGCCAGATCTGGCCTTGGCCTAGCCCGCCCCCTCTTCCTTTTCTTCTCCCTTGCGTGGGCTTGGGCCTGGCCCTTCTCTTTTCCTTTTTCTTTTTCTTTTCCCTCGCGTAGCCCAATCCCCTTCTTCCCTTTGGCCTGGCCTGCTTCTCTGTCTTCTCCCTCAGCAGTCTTCTACATAGGGAACCCGCGAACGTGAAGACAAAAGTAGAGCCGCCTGGGCAGCAAGGGATAGCAGGATCTCGCGGGGGTAGGCGAGCGGCGGGATCCTCGGGTCAGAGCCGGCTGGAAGAGGCCGCTAAATGGTCGGATGAAGCCATGCGCGTGAGACCTGCAGAAAGAAAAAAGCAGTAGAGAGAAGACAAAAGGGAAGGAAAAAACAGAACATAGGGGGAACCGAACGAAAAGCAGAAAAAGAGGGAGTGAGAGAAAATGAAGAGCGAGGAATAGCCGGTGGAGAGGAAGCCAAGGAGAAGGAGCCTCCGGGCCACTGCCACCGTCGCCGACGAGCCACCCAATCAACGCCATTCACCACCGTCTTCCCCATAACCCAGGTTGGCATTTTATCAAACACTTGGCGTGCGGCTTTTGAAATCGAGCTAGCCAGAGCTCGTTTTGCCCATTTCAGGCGAGCTTCGGCCTTTGTAGGTCCTCGACTAAGTCTCTATGTGCTGTTGCTTACTTGCTGAGGGTCCCAGGTCCGCCTTGAGTCTCGATTGGACCCAAAGTCTCTCATTTCGCGTGCGGATGCCACCTGCTCGACGAAATGCCTGAATGAGCTTCGCCTCCCGACTCCTCCGTGTAGAGCCCAGCTAGAACTTTTGGCCCTCGAAAGGCCGTCACCGTTTGCCTAGAAGCCGGATTGTGTCTCGTTAGACCGAGACAACGCCGTCGCAACCCCAGCCGGAGACCACCTCTACCATTCGCCTCTGCCTTCTCCTTCGTTACGACTGAACATCCGCTGAATGGGGGTCTTGGGCCGGTGGAGCCTTCGACTGGCGCCTCGCCACTTCCGACGGAGCCCCGACTGCCACCACCGCCTTCCTTGAAAGCCCCCAGCTGGCGACACGTTGTTGCGGCCTCCTTGGTCGTGACCAAACGATCGCTACTAGGGGCTGCAGGCCGAGCCGGGCCAAATCCGCGATTTGGCTCACTCGGCCTCCTCCACCCCCCGTAGGCCAACAACTTGAAGTCAATGTGGGCTGTGGGCTTGCGAGGGAGGTTGGGCCCGTTGACGGGCCCAACCCCAATTGAGAGATGGCCCGACCTAGTCTCTTTTCAGAGCAGGCCAATTGGCCTAGGCCGGGTCAGACCCAGGTTAGGTCAGAATGGACCGACCCGGCTGGCCAAAAAAAATATTAAAAAAATATTTTAAAAAAATTAAAAATTAAAAAAATTTCGAAAATCCAAAAATTGTAGGGTTTAGTTTGGAATTGCTGTGTAATGCATTTTTAGTGTGATTAAGCATTTATTTGCTCGTATATTAATTATATCACATGTTTAATTTGCATATTTTTGTTATGTTTAACCGCATATGCTCGATTTTACGGCAATTAGGATCTTGGTAGCTATTATTATTTTAATGATTGCATGTACCCGCATGATCACTTCACATGTTAGTGGATAGGTATAAAATCAATCCAAACTGCCTGACAAAAAAAAAATATTTACTTCTAAAATGAACAAGATTAGGTACCGAAAGGGCACTAATTGGTCAATTAGTGTAATCAAGTCCCCGACCCTATATTCTTTGGTTGCGTAGGAAGTGTGGCATACTCCCGTGCCTCACTTGATTTCTAGCCGAACCCAATAGGTTAGTAGCGACTCCTTTTTGCGAAATTCTAAAGAATTTCCTAACGTCACACGAGATATGGGCTTGGGAGAGCCCGCGCCTAATCATGGGCCATAGGCCCGTCCCTTAGCAAAACACATAATGAAAACCTCAAATCTACACAATCCATCTTGCAATCCATCTCAAGGACGAATTTCACAACTTAAAAACCAAAGACCCTCTTCTCGGGCACAAACTCCGATTGAGCTTGCACTACATCTTGCCTGGAGAACAATGTACATTACATAACGGTCTGTATGACGGTCTATCTAACATATAATGTCGAAACAGCAGCGATCACAAAACTCATGAATGAACAAAATTAATAAGCTATTTCTAAACTTCAATACAGAGAATTCGTTGTTGCATATGCAATTAACAACCATTCTTCAAGCCCCAACACTATAATAAGTCATAAGCAGGTCCAGTACATCGACATTCCACAAATAACAGTAGAAGAGGCACAACCCTTTCTGATTTTACACTATCAAAGTCCAAATTCCACAATCGAAGCAGCTAAAAGCACCAACTCACTCCTCAAAAACAAAATTCTAGGAAAAATCAACAAGAAAAGGTAAGCAAATAAAGAAAAGATCCGGAGACAAAAACGCCAATCCCTTCGAACCCCACCGAGTGCGAGAAGCTCGGCTCGTGCCCGCTGATCCCCTTTGAGCTACGAGACTTAGTTCGTTGAGCCAAACGAGACGAAGACCAAGTACTCAATTATCATCAGGGGAACAAACTTCGTGAGCACACGCTGGTGGCACTCAGGGCGGTAAAAGTCATGGCGGTGGTGGCAGAGTCGTACGCTCAAATGGTCTCGGGAATTTGGTGGTGACTGGAGAGATTTATCCACTAGAAACAGAGGTTAGGGTTTTGAAGAGTGTAGGACGGGTAATACTATGACGATTGAGCTGTCGGATAACTACAACCAATGAAGATTGGTGGCAATGAAGTTGATGATACGCAGTGGAGGCAGCCGCGAGTTAGATTCGTGGAAGTGAAGAGGGAAAGAGAAGATCGTCTAAGAAGTGAGACCATTAGTTGCCTAAGTGAAAAAGAATAGAAAAGAAGTGAGCCGAGCTTTTTATTGGAAATGAGTTAAATGGATTGCAAATAGGTGAGACTATACCCATATGAGATCCATATATTTTTGTCTCCTTATTTTTAAAATTCATTATGATTTATCCACGAAATAAGAAGTAATCTATTTACAACCCATTTAAGTAAATATGATTTTATAAATGGATTTTGAATCTATTTTAATAGGTCTAGATTGCTCATAATTTTATGACTTGATTGCAAAAAATTATTCGCATATTGAATCATTACTTGACTTAAAGAAAAATAGATCGACCTGATAATCATAGATCTATTAAAATGCCATATCTTATTTTCTAGGACCTATTTCAGTATAGCAGCTTTTAATGGGATCAAGTAACTAATATGTATAATCTACCCTTTTATAAACTAGAGATGAGATCTAGCAAACCCTAATTTATAGCGTGTTAATTGGATCCCTCCCATTATGGGCTTTAGTTAAACATAATTGTTTACACTTTACTGCTCAACTAGACCCGTTATTAATAGATGCAAAAACCCACTTCAATAAAATTACTTAGGAATTAAGAATTATTAGAATATTCATTAACTCGATTATTTAAAAAAATTAATTAATTAATATAAGTCCATATTATAGGAAATTTCCAACATTGATTACATTTTGACTAAGAATTTAGAACTTCTCATATGCTTATTTTACTAGACTTCTTTTTATGGAAGCACTCTAAGAACGGTCCGGGAAGGGCCGCCGGTGACGATCGCCGCTCCACGTCGTTTTCTATGTTGAAAGAATATGTTTAAGGATGGTTCATCCTCAGTCCGCGTACACTTGCCGCAAAAGTTGACCGAAAACGAGTCGCAACGGTAGTCACTTTATGTGTATAAAGGAAATAGTTAACCTCTACCGTCTAGAAAGTTGAAGTTGCGAAGAATTAGGCCCAAAAGTCCTAGCCACGTTGTGCCCCCATGCGCATCCAATGACGTCAATAACAGTGAAAATTTATTACTTTTTTTATGTTCTTTTGGCCAAACAACGAAAATTAACACTTATAACATTGAGTTCAACAAAAAGGACAAGCAAAAGAAAGAAAACCTCACAACGTCCACAGTAGACATGCACAATCCAAACATTTCTACTATCTATATCGAAATATAGATTCTCTAATCGTGACTAATTTCAACTCTTTATATTTTTTGTAATTTTTGCAAAAAATATCGTAAGATGAATGTATTAATTTGAGATTTTTCATGATAAAAAATTAGTTTTGAGTAAATTTGTTACGGTTGTATTAATAAAAGATTTTTAATAGTGAAAAAAATTAATTTAAAATTAATTTATTATAAATATATAAATTTGAATTTTTTCGTGATATTATTATTATTTTTTCTGTCCGATGGCCATGGAGGAATAAAAACTACGTTCGTTAGAAAGCTCGCATCCCAGGTTAAAAATGATAGTTTAGAAAAGTCAGAATCTAGGTGAAATGGCATATAAGAAAGGTCGGATGCCATTTGGTCCTTTCGAGTTTTAAATTTTCTTTTCTTTTGGTGTCAGACAATTCAGCTTCTTCTTTAGCTGACTCAGTCTATGAAGGGCCCATTTGGTTAGGTTTTGGGGAAATGCCATTGGAGAATGCAAATATCTTTGAGGTAAATGGGTTTTCTGAAATGCTAGACTGTTTGGTAAACTATAACTGAAAAGTGCTTTAGGAAAATGTAAGACTGTTTGGTAAACATATATTTGAAAAGCCCTTTAGTGTGACCAAATTAAGTTTTTTAGTTTTAGTATTTTTAAAATTGCAAAAAAGAAATAATGACTATATAACTTTTTACATTTTCATGTTGAGATTAATGTAAAAGATATATATTAGTAAATTTATTTAAAAATTATAGTAAAAGAATTTGATTATAGATTAGATGCAAAAATCAACTTTTGGCCTAGGGTTCTTTTAGGTTTCTTTTCAACTTTGAATAATCTTTTTTAATTATTATAGTATTAATCATCTTCGTTAATTAATGATCATTCTGGTGTATTGATAAAAAGTTAGGCTATTGATTGTCAAAAGATAAAAATGACCAAAAAAAAGAAGAAGAAGGTGAACCCAACATTTGCAAAGAGTTTTTATTATTTTTTAAAATAATAAAAATAAAATCCGATGAAATTTCGTCACCGATCAACGGCAATTGGGGGTGTGGGGAAGATGATCGGTTTAAAGAAAAAAGAAGAAGTCAATGGATGAATAGTAGATGTGGACTTGCATTTCAAAGGCCAGCATTTGGCTAAGAACATCTCCAAATGCTGAACCGAACATCTAAATTTTTTCCCAAGGGGCTTTTGAGGCTGAAAGTCCTTGGAAATACTGAACCAAACAGAGCCGAAATGCCACCTCGCAATTCTGATTGCGGTCCATGGGGGCCTGCAAGTTCTACTTGTGTTTCAATGCTAAATGTTCACGCCCCGGATGCCACCTGCTTTCGCATTAATAAGTACAAGAGGAGGCACCCAAAAGATTTCACATTGTAACGCCATCACGAGTCACCACCTCTCTTTGAATCCTTGTGTGTATTTCTTGGATAATTAAAGGCTCGGAAGATGTGCTGCTATCGAGCCTCTGGACCATTATGTAAGGGTTCATACTGATTACGAAATATTTAATTTGACTTATGACCACTTTGCATATTTAAAAATAACGAGTCCATTACTAGAATTCCACCAAAATAGTGGCGGTTATAAAGCTTTTTCACATATAGTATGTCATAATTAAATAACGCAACATGAACAGTTTAGATATTTTATTACGACTTGAATTGAAAAATCGTGGATGAACCCTTTATTAGTAGACCAACTAATTTTGTCGTATCTTTGAGTGCTTTTATTTTGGTACATATTAAACAAAACAATTGGCTTTTAGATGAAATCCAAAGTGCACCGTCTCCTCTGTATTATATGTTGTCTTGTTCATCATGACGTGGTGAGATGAGTTTTCCATGCATAGATACAGCTCTCTGAATTTTATGCTTGCTTAGCTCTACACGTTGGTCAGCTTCAATGTGTCTATTTTGACCCATAAAATATGTTTATAAAAGTTCTATGGATGTTTATTTGTTGCTCTTGATTATGATGTAAATCTTTCAAGTTGAAATGAATTACATATTCGCGAATAAGTTATCAAAAAGCATCAAGTGAATATTTTTAGTAAGAAAAATGATGTCCTTTCATGGTTAACTAATGCATAGCGATTAAATTGAGAAAATTACCTCGTCTAATTAAATCATGACCCACAATTTTTAACACTATTTAAAGAGGGTTTAAATGCCCTCAAATTATCGTCTCCCCACCACGTTTTCCGCATACTTTCCATATCAAATGTATAAGAAGCTGTCATGTGCTCCATCAGAGGATTGATTTGATTTTGCTTTCAGGATTAGGTTCATCTTCATTTGCCTCATTAAGAAGTCGCCATCCAAACTAGAAAGATCAACTGATGAGATTCGAGGAGCTAGTTACTTTCTCCATAAAACATTTATAAATAGATTATATTTTCCTTGATCTCTCCAACAATATCTCTGATTGGTTGATCACGAGATTATTACCCACAAGCAAACTTAATTAAATTTAGTTGAGGAAAATTCCAAATAAGAGCTCGAGGTGCACTCATTTTCTCAAATAAAAACTTGAAATGGATCTTCTTTCAAATAAGAGCTTGAAGTGATTATATTAGTCTCAAAGAAAAATCTAAAAAGGTTATATTTGTTTCAAGTAAAGACTTAGCGTCACCGACTCACTGGTTAGCAAAAATTCCAATCGATCAGAGGTATTTTTGTTAAAATACAATTTAAATTTAAATTAAATTGGATCAAAAATTTAAAAAAGAAAATTAAAGAAGAAGAAGAAGAAGAAGAAGAGGTGGGAGGGGCTCCTTCCGCCTGTGGTCACTGCCCCATCGTCAATGGGGTGGTGGCACTGGCACTAGCCAACGGGGTCGCTTGCGCTTGGGTGAGGATCGATGACTCTTGTTGATCGGAGGTGAGTGCCAGTAGACTCTCGCTAGAGGTAAGAGAGGGCGACAGCCCTTTGCCCAATCTGGCAACAGCCTCGGTTATGTTGATGAGGGTTGCTGGCTCTCGCTCAAGTGCCAGTGACCCCATCGGCCAACCCTATCGCTCCATTGGCGATGGGGCAGCGGCCATAGGAGGGAGGGAGCCCTCCCTCTTGTCTATGTTCTATTCCTTGTAAAAAAAGAAGAAGAAGAAGACAAAATTGCCCTTATCAAATAATGAGTTAAGGCTCTTCTTTGAGATTAATATGGCCACTTCAAACTCTTATTTGTGATAAGATATTTTGGGCTTTTATTTGAGAAAATAATGGCACTTGGGACTCTTAATCGAAACAATGCCCACTTCAAGGCATTATTTGAGAAAATGAGAGCGCTTCGGGTTCCTATTTGTAATTTCCTCATTTAGTTGTGAGTGTTCTCATCAATTAGAAAGTGTGGGTGAAAAAATCATTAACCTCTCTAAATTTTCACTTGGTTGAATTGGTTTCAATTTGAGTCATAGTTTATAGTTGCCACGTTTTCAATGATGAAGACACATGATCCATCGAATCATTTGACAATGATCTCACATCAAAATTGAAGAGCTTATTAAAACTGAACTCTTGGAAAGAGTTATTTTTGCAATTTGTCATTTTAGCTATATAGCTAGTTACTAATTCATTCAGAACCCGAAATTTGAGATTGACAAATTTGTCAATGCAGGCTCGAACTATTAAAGTAACAAAGTTTTTTCCTATGGCATAGCAAATGCTCGATATATAAATTGTCGAGAGGTCGTGTTCAAGACACAAGTCAAACTTTGACTGCGTAGAAGTTGTGTTTGTTGGAGAAATTGTTCTAGAAGATTTTGAAGCTGACAAAATGTTTCCATCAGTCTAGTCTGGATATTTGCAGATTGTCTGAAGTCTTTCTGATCACCAGACTCAGTACTCCAGACTCAGTACTCAAGACTCAGAACTCAAGACTCAAGAATCAAGAATCAAGACTCAAGACTTAAGACTCAAAATTATTCTCATTGACAGTTTATCTGATTCAGTGTCGAAGGAAATCCAAATCTGAAGAAAATGATTAAGGATTTCATCCTCTGGAGAAGATCTTTTAGCTGGATAAATATAACGGACTCTTTGATTCGTATCTAGATCAATTGAAGATCCGATGATCGACGAAGTATTCTTGGAAGGTTCTATTCATGGAAACCTAGATCCTGATTGTATGGGCGAACATGATTGATGGGCTATCGTCGATTCCTTTAATAGCTCGAATGATCTTCTTGATTGATTCCGTCCAACGGGTAGATTGGAGGAATTCCTTTGGTAAGTGCCAACAGGTATGATGGCATAAAGGAGTATAAAAGGAAGACGTTCTAGTTGTTTTAGAAGTGTGATCGATAGAGAAATTCAGTACGAAGCACCTTGATTATTAGTCGATACGATCGAGCGAAATTGTATACACAGAGAGTGTCTATACTTGGTGATACCTTGAGTGAGTGTGGTAGTTCATCTACACCCGAAATCAAGGAAGATCAACGCCGTAACATCTCTTTGTTCATAGTGGAATCCAGCCGATTGGCTGTCGGTGCGAAAAGAGTGGACGTAGGCTTGAATCAAGCCGAACCACTATAAACCGCGTGTTTATTTCTCTCTTTCATTCACTGAGTTTTACGATTGATTGTTATTTGTTGCAATTCCTTAAGCTGTCTAAGTATTGTGCGTCTATCAAGAAAAATCGTTTATATACCTATTCACCCCCTCTAGGTACTAGCACTAGCAATATCAATTGGTATCGAGCCCGTGTTCTTACTTTATTTGAAGTGTTTTACTTCGGAGTAAAAGATCCATGGCTAGTATGGCGGCACTGGGGCTAATGGAAGGGCAAAGCAATACTGCAGACCTCCCTACTTTGATGGAAAGGATTACAACATCCGGAAGAACAAGATGAAAGCCTTTCTACGATCAAAGGATCCTCTAGAATGGGACGTTGTGGAAAAAGGGATCACACCTACTGCTGCATTAGTCTCTGAAAGAGGAAAAGAAACAATTGAGACCAGTGGAATGACTCAGGAAGAAATAAATAAGAGACAAGCACTCGATGCAAAAGCAATTTACTCTTTATATTGTGCTTTGTCACCAACTGAATATAACAGAATATCTTCTTGTGTTACAGCAAAAGAAGTATGGGACAAATTACACATCACCTATGAAGGAACAGATCGAGTGAAGGAGACCAGAATCAACATTCTCCTCGGTCAATATGAATCCTTCAAGATGAAACCAGGAGAAGCTGTTCTTCAGTCTGTTAAAACGAGGGGTGATAAACCCCAGGAGTGTTGATTTTGATTTCCTGGATGCTGTTAATGTGATCTTAAGGGAAAAGTTCCAACTGCTTCAACTTGAGCAGTTTTGCACCGATACCACAGATGGTTATGCACACTTGACTGCATATTTCTATTCGAATCTCAGTTTTCTAGATGCGAATAGAATATTATTCAGTGTTCGAGATCAGGACTATGTGATTGATGTGGACATGTTGGCGGACATAATTGGTGTTGAACGAGGACGTTATCAACCAATCAAAGTCTCGATTGCTCGTGCTACTTTGGATCTTGTCAAAAACAGAGATTCAGAGGCGAAGATTACCTACTCGAAGATGAGTGCCATCAATATTGTGCTGCACAAAATTGTGATCAATTGCATCAGGCCAAAGTCTACATCAAAGACTGATTTATCTAATTCGAAAGCAAAATTGATGTATGCAATCAACTCAGGAAAGAAGTTCTCTCTGCCTCATACTATTCTCTTCCATATGTACAGAGCAATGTCGAAGAACAAGGGACAATTGCCTTACCCAAATCTTGTGACAAAGATCTTCAGACACATGAATATTGAACCACCACACACTCTCTGTGTTCGATCGTGCGATAAAATGGTGGTAGGTTTGAATATGTTGACGAAGATGCGTACGAAAGAACTTAGCAAGGAAATGGCAAAGTTCAAGGTGAAAACTCCACTCTCTTCCGCATCAAAGAGAAAAGGAAAGGAGCCCATTGGTGCTCCATCCAAAAAGAAGATCCCTCATCTTGGAGGATGAAGAAGAAGAGGAAGATCTTTCTATTCCTGCACTGGTAAGGACTAGACGTTCTATATCTCGATCAACGGAACTTCAGTCGAAGCAAAGAGAAGAAGAAGAGCAGCGAGAAAAGGAAAAAGAAGATGAAGAAGAAGAGCAAAGAGAGAAAGAGATAGAAGCTGAAGAAGAAGAAGAGCATAGAGAGAAAGAAAAAGAAGCTGAAGAAGAAGGAGAAGACGAGAAAGAAAAGTCTGTTGCTGAATGCGGGAGAGAAGGAAACGGAAGAGCATGATCATCACTCCTCCCATCTTGATGTCTTAGAGACGGGGGAGTTGGCGAGCAAGATTTTGATGTCTTAGAGACAGGGGAGTTGGGGAGCAAGAAAAATCCTCACCTCATGCTTTGCTCCAGAAAGAGTTTCGGGCTTCTCAATTGCTTGAAGAAGAACATGATACATCATCAAATCTGCAAGGTCATACAGAAGCGCCATCGTCTGCATTCACTCCATCTGAGAAAGTAAATGCTAGTATGCAGACAGACAATTCAGCAGATTTTCAACGTATTCTTGATGTTCTTCTGGAAATGCGGGGCCAAATCTATGCTCTGGACTATGAGATTCAAAACATCAAGAATGCTGGACAAGCATCTTGACCCCGGAAGACAGAATGAAAGACCTCGCTCTACAGATTCAAACCAATGCCAAAGGAGAGGAGGTAGCTCAATTAAGGGAAGACTTGAAGAGGCTCGAAGGCATAGTACAGTCCATGGGAGATTTCCGGATCGTGCGCATTCCCAAGCGGACGACTCTTTTCTCACCTTTTACCGATGACAAAAGGGGGAGAAGAAATTTGAACCAACCATCTTTTTCAAACCTTGATTTTAAATTTGTTTTTGTGGTTGTGAGTTTTTAAGTTTTTAAGTATGTTTTGAGTATGACTTGTGTGAACTTGAGTATGGACTGAATTTGGCTGTGGATTGTGATGCTTGACTGTTGGCATTTATATCGAGTGTTGTTATATGGTATTACTCATGAAAGTCTAACCAATTTTCGTGGATGCGGAGTACGGTTGTTTTATTAATCTTTATGAGATAGCCATATTGCTTGAGAAATGTTTTTGCAGGTCAAGGTTGTTCAAATCTACAGGAAAGTTTTGTCATCATCAAAAATGGGGAGATTGTTGGAGAAATTGTTCTAGAAGATTTTGAAGCTGACAAAACGTTTTCATCAGTCTAGTCTGGATATTTGCAGATTGTCTGAAGTCTTTCTGATCACCAGACTCAGTACTCCAGACTCAGTACTCAAGATTCAGAACTCAAGACTCAAGAATCAAGACTCAAGACTCAAGACTCAAAATTATTCTCATTGACAGTTTATCTGATTCAGTGTCGAAGGAAATCCAAATCTGAAGAAAATGATTAAGGATTTCATCCTCCGGAGAAGATCTTTTTAGCTGGATAAATATAACGGATTCTTTGATTCGTATCTAGATCAATTGAAGATCCGATGATCGACGAAGTATTCTTGGAAGGTTCTATTCATGGAAACCTAGATCCCGATTGTATGGGCGAACATGATTGATGGGCTATCGTCAGATTCCTTTAATAGCTCGAATGATCTTCTTGATTGATTCCGTCCAACGGGTAGATTGGAGGAATTCCTTTGGTAAGTGCCAACAGGTATGATGGCATAAAGGAGTATAAAAGGAAGATGTTCTAGTTGTTTTAGAAGTGTGATCGATAGAGAAATTCAGTCGAAGCACCTTGATTATTAGTCGATACGGTCGAGCGAAATTGTATACACAGAGAGTGTCTATACTTGGTGATACCTTGAGTGAGTGTGGTAGTTCATCTACACCCGAAATCAAGGAAGATCAATCTTTGTAACATCTCTTTGTTCATAGTGGAATCCAGCCGATTGGCTGTCAGTGCAGAAGAGTGGACGTAGGCTTGAATCAAGCCGAACCACTATAAACCGCGTGTTTATTTCTCTCTTTCATTCACTGAGTTTTACGATTGATTGTTATTTGTTGCAATTCCTTAACTGTCTAAGTATTGTGCGTCTATCAAGAAAAATCGTTTATATACCTATTCACCCCCCTCTAGGTACTAGCACTAGCAATATCAGTGTTCCCATGATGTAGGACTGAATTGCACTGAACATAGACATTCGCACAATTTCTCCTTCCATCTTTTCTAGATGCGGTTGAGAATTTTAATTTAATTCTTTCCCCATAATCCTCTTCTTAGCGAGTCCACATATGAAAACAGGACATGTATGATAACGAATCTGGACAAATATCTCCAGCTGAAATTTCTTGGTATTGACCTTTCAATTTTTCTCCAGAGAAAACTATGTCTAAGGTTCTGTTTACTATTAGGCAACAGTGGCAAATAACATCTTTCTCACTTTTCCACCAAAATATAAATTATTACTTGAATTTGTAAAGATTACTTGTGATTTTACATATTAATATTTGGGTGTTGTGAAAGTTTCAATAGTTTTGAATAAAAAAAATGTCATAATGTACGGACTGCGATATTTAAATTTAGTAGAAAAAACAAAAAAAGAAAAAAGTAAATTCAGACAAACCGAGTCAAGTTGACTACTGCACCTTATAGTAAACATGGAAAAGTCACCGAAATCAATCACTATGGCAAGATATTGTAGCCCCAACAATCGAGTCAATTCATTTGACTAATATTTTAGTATGGGAAGCCCAGCCGCCCAGGAGAAAATATTGGGTGGGTTTTAAACTTCACGTGGGCGAAATGTATCAACATACAAAAGTCGACACGTGACAAATTTGGGCCCACTTTTCATCGCCCACTCTCTCCATTAACTCCGTCTCTCTCCCATTTACTCTCTCTCCCCTCCATCTCGTCTCGTTTATGTTGGGTAGGGGTGTGCAACGGAAACTGCCCAAATTGGAACCGAACCGGACCAGCCGATTTTGGGCGGTTCCCACGGTCGGCGGTTCGGTTCCCGGTTCCAAGGTGGGAACCGGACCGACCGGACCGGACCAAATTTTTTAATATATAATTTATATACATATAACATATAAACACATATAATATATGAATATTCTATATGAAACTTATTGCAATCAAAATTGCAATTGAGGTAACAACCTTTTATGTGGCCAAGAGACCACCAAAGCTCTTATTGTTACTCTTTATTTATAGAGAAAACTTACTTGTTAGTTTCATAAAGATTGTCTATAAAACCTAAGCCAAGCACAACCTTTAATCATATTGTTCATGAGCGTGAAACACATAAACTGTAATTGATATTCACGCAAGTGAAGTTTGAATATTTTGCACGTGAAAACATGTGTGAGTAGTTTTATTAGATTGCCCAGGAAACGAATTGGATTGATCGGTTTGAAGCATGATCGTTCTTTAGTGAATGGTCGTTCTTTAGTGAAAAAGAAAGTGTCAATTTTGTTGGACCGAACCGGACTGGACCGGACCGGAATCGATGGTCCGGTCCGGTTCCCGGTCCTAGGACCAAACGGTCCGGTCCACGGTTCCCAAAATTGGGAATCAATTCTCTCGGTCCGATTCCCGGTTCCACCTTGGAACCAAACTGAACCGGGAACCGATCATCCCTACCCACAACTCTCTCTCCCCCTCTTCTCTCTCCACTTTAGCTTGAGTCGGCTGATGCGTGATGGGGTGAGTGATTCAAGAACGGAAATTTTTCAAAGGGGATTTTTGTGTTTAAGTGTATGGAGTAGTGTATACGGTGAAGAAACGAAAATGAATAAGAAAAGATAGAGCGATCTCCTTCCAAGGTATAAAGGCTGCGCCACCAACTGAGGATGAGGATCGAGATCTACGAAGCTCACCACCAAGGCCTAAAGGTTCCACCAGCCAAGGATAAAGGACTTCGGGATAGGAGAAGCTCACCATCAAGGCCTAAAGATTCCACCAGCCAAGGATAAAGGGCTTCTTGGTTCACCACCAAGGAGTGATCTACGCTCCAAGGATAAAGAAACCGAAAGGAGTTATCCACTCTCCAAAGAAGTTCACTCAAGGAGAGGAAACCTCACCATTTTCATTCATAAAATTCGTATATCCCCTACATTGGATAGTTTCCCCTATTTATAGGAGGATTTTAGCCTTAGGAAATACTAAAAACTGATATAGCTAGTATAAGCACCTAGAGGGGGGTGAATAGGTGTAAAAACAATAGAAAGGAAGTTCTCCTTTGGTTAACAAAACGAGTTATGATCAAAGTAAAGTAGAGAGTAGGAAAGAGAAAATTGAACACAAGGTTTATAGTGGTTCGGCTTATTCCAAGCCTACGTCCACTCTTCTGCACCGACAGCCCACCGGCTGGATTTCACTATGAACAAAAAAGATGTTACAGCAATGCTTTCTTTTGATTCCACAATGTAGATACTCTACCACACTTCCTCAAGGTATCTCAAAATATAGACTCTCTTTTGCGTACAAGATTTCGCTCGGTAAATGAATTGACTAAGAATCAAAGAGCTTTAGACTTTGGAATTTTTCTATCGCGCACACCTTCGAACAACTGGAACGTCTTCCTTATATACTCATTTATGTCATCATACCCGTTGGCACTTACCAAAGGAATTCTTCCAATCTTCCCGTTGGACAGAATCAATTAGGAAGATCATTCGAGCTATTAAAGGAACATGTCGATAGCCCATCAATCCTGCTCGCCCATACAATCAGGATCTTGGTTTTCATAAGTAGAATCTTCCAAGTATACTTCGCCAATCATCGGATCCTTAATCAATCTTGATTCGGATAAAGGAATCTGTTACGTCATATCCAGCCAAGAGATCTTCTCCAGTCGATAAGGCCAAATCCTTAATGAATTACTCAGTTCTGGATAGCCTTTCTTCAACGGATAAGAAACTGCCAATGAGAATAGACTTTGAGTCTTGAGTCTGGCAGTCCGGAGGTCTTCAGACTTTAAATAGTAGAGTCTGCAAATCTTCAGACTAGACTGATGGAAATGTTTTGTCAGCTTCAAAATATTCCAGAAAGATTTCTCCAACAATCTCCCTATTTTTTATGGTGACAAAACTTTTCTGCAGATTTGAATAACTTTGACCTGCAAAACATTACTCAAGTAAATATGGATATCTCATAAAGATTAATGGCTTAATGATAACACTAGAATCTGCAACCACAGAAAATTGGTTAGTCTTGCATGAGAGTAAAGCCATTCATAAAAGATATCAATAGTACTTAATATAAGCAGCAGTCAAATCCAAATCAAAGTTCAGTCGATATCCAGACACAAGTCAAGTTAAACATCAAAACAAACTAAAAGTTTAACAAGTTTAAGTTCAAAGTTCAAAGATTTCAAATCTCGCATCTCTCCTCCTTTTTGTCATCATAAAAAAGGTTGAGATGGGAATAGAATGGAGTCAAGATTGCTTGGGAACACGAACAAGTTGGAAATCTCCCATTGACTATACGATGCCTTCCAGCTTTTTCAAATCTTCCTTTAGATGAGCCACCTCTCCACTCTTAGCATTTGCTTGATTCTGAAGAGCAAGGGCTTGGATTTGATCAGACAAAGAAACGAAAGAAGCTTGTCCTGCATTCTTCAGGTTTTGAACTTCGCACTCCAAAGCATATATCTGACCCCGCATTTCCAAGAGAACATTAAGGATTCTGCGAAAATTTGCTGAGTTATCAGTCTGCATACTGGCTTCGGCTCGATCTGATGGAGTAAAGGCAGACGATGGTACATCAGCATAGTCACGCAGATTTGGCGATGAAGCATCATGTCCCTCCTCAAGAAATTGAGAGGCATGAATGTCCTCTGGATCTGCTAGAGAGCGGCTTACTCCTTCACTGGTAACAAGATATGAGGACATTCCTCTTTTCTCACAATCTCCCCCTGTTTCCATGGCTTCAGGTGGAGAAGAGTGTTCCTCAGGCTCTCCTTCCTCTTGATTTCCTCTTTCTTCTTCTTCTTCTTCTTTAAACCTTTCCTCCTCTGCTTCTCTTTCTTCGGCTTCTCTCTCCTCTTCTTCTTTTTCCTCTGCTTCTTGCTCCTCTACTTCTCTTTCTTCTTCTTCTTTCTCCTTTGCTTCTCTCTCTTCTTCTTCTTTCTCCTATCCTTCTCTCTCCTCTGCTTCTTTCTCCTATCGTTCCATTGATTCTGGAACATAACGACTCAGCTTCTTCAATGCCATAGCAGAAATGGTGAGGTCATCCTCATCATCTTCATCCTCAATGATGAGAGCTCTTTTCTTTTTGGATGAAGCAACCATGGGCTCCTTCACTTTTCTTTTCGCTGCAGAAGAGACTTGATGAGGCTTGGCAGGGGTTGTCTCCTTCAATTTCTCCAACACCTTGTCGAGTTCTTTCAGACGCATTTTGGACACCATTTGAGTCCCACCACCATTTTGTCACACGATCAAACATAGAGAATTTGTGGAGGTTGAATATTCAAATGTCTGAATAACTTTGACACAAGACCTGGATAAGGAAGTTGGCCCTTGTCCTTCACCATTGCTCTATACATGTGGAACAGAATAGTGTGAGGAAGAGAAAACTTTTTTCCAGCATTGATGGCGTACATCAGCTTTGCCTCTGAGTTTGAAACATCAGTCTTGGAAGTTGATTTCGGTTTGAGGCAATTGATCACAATCTTGTGAAGCAGAATGTTGAACGCACGCATCATTGAGTAGGAAATCCTTCCCTCTGTCCTTCTGTCTTTAACAAGTTCCAATGTGGTACGAGCAATAGAGACATTGATGGGTTGATATCTCCCTCTCTCAACCCCAATCATATCCACCAGCATATCCACATCAACCACAAAGTCCTGATCTCGGACACTAAAAGAGATTCTATTCGCATCCAAGAAACTAAGATTTGAATAGAAATATGCAGTTAATTGAGCATAGGCTTCTGTGGTGTCAGAATAGAACTGTTCAAGTTGAGAAAGCTAAACTTTTCCCTCAAATTGACATTCACAGCATCAAGGAAATCAAAATCCACACTTATAGGGTTTATCACCCCACGCTTCAACAATTTGGAGTATAGATCCTTTTGTTCCTTCGATCTAAACAAATCTGTCCTTTTTCCTCGAATTTTCGCCGCAACACCCATTCTCGGTTGAAATTGGCTGTACAATTTGTCATCATCATTCCCATCGATCGGATTTAGTCCTCCAACACGCGGATCACTTGGGATATTTGCAAGGGTTTCTTCTGCCAATCCCCTAGGAGCAATTCCCAAAAGCTCCATTTTTCGCAAAAAGATGTACTCATTCCCATATCCCTTATCCTTAAGAAACTCATCGATGTAGTTCAATGGAGTACCAGTCCTCTTTAAGGCACGATAAAGCTTATAAATAAAAGAGGGCCTTTGAATTCTTACAGGATCCGCGTCTTCAACGATTTCTTCCTCTTGTTGATGACCAACACCCTGTGGACTAGTTGGTGGAGAATGACGCTGCTGAGAATGTTGTGGGCTCTGCTGCTGACTTGGTGACTCCTCTTCCTCGTTGAGATCAAAGTGAGTAGGCCCCTCACTCATTCGCCGTGGTCCCCTGCTTGCTATCCTCGAAGACTTTCTTGAAGACGACATCTTTCTCAGTCTTTGAAAGATTCCTTGCTTGACTTTCCCAAGAAAGATGACAACTTTTTCGAAGATTAAACAAGGGAGGAAGACAGGAATGGAAGATCGATGCTTTTTAGGGTTTTGGAGTTAAGCGGAGAGGAACCGATTGTATATAGCTCAGTCGAAAAGGGGTGAATACTAAACGTCGTAAATGAAAGTGAAAAGATGCCTTACTGCCTTTTTCAAAAAATAGATAACTACCATTTTAAAGAAAAATTAACTCTTTTTGAAAAGGAAAAAATTGCACTTTTCACGGAAATTGAAGATAGCAGAAATCAATTATAGATAGATGATTATACCTTTCCGATATTTAATATAAGAGAATAAAATAACTTACAGTCAAGAACCATGATTGTCTGAGTCTGAGAGTCTCTAGACTTTAACTTCTTCAAGCTTCAAGATGTTGAGTCTGGAACGGATGATTTCAAATTGATTTTTCTCCAAAGGCTTTGTAAATATATCCGCCAATTGGTTCTTTGAGTTAACAAACTGAATCGAAACTTCTCCATTTTGAACATGATCTCTAATGAAGTGATGTCAAATCTCTATATGCTTTGCTCTTGAGTGAAGAATTGGATTTTTGGTAAGATTGATTGCACTGGTGTTGTCACAGTTAATCTCCGTGCATGAATCTTCAATTCCAAAGTCTCTTAGCTGTTATTTTATCCACAGAATTCGTGAACAACAACTTCCGAGAGCTACATACTCTGCTTTTGCTGTAGAAAGAGCTACTGTATTTTGCTTCCTTGAAAACCAAGACACTGTCATGCTTCCAAGTAACTGACAAGTACCCAAGGTGCTCTTTCTGTCAACTCTGCAACCGGCTAGATCTGCGTCTGAGTATCCAAGAAGAGTAAAGTCTCCCTTTTTAGGATACCAAAGATCGAGGCTTGAAGTTGAAGCAATGTATTTGATAATACACTTTGCAGCACTTAGATGAGATTCTTTAGGGTCTGCTTGAAATCTAGCACAAATGCAAAGACTAAACAAAATGTCGTCTAGAAGCGGTAAGATAAAGAAGTGAACCGATGATACTCTGTATAGCTTCCGGTCAACTTTCTTTCCTCCTTCATCTTTGTCTATCTTCAAGGAACTTGACATTGGTATATCAGTCTTTTTGCAATTTTCCAGTACTTTTTGACAAGATCATTAGCATATTTTTCTTGATGAATAAAAGTCCATTCCTTCAATTGTTTCACTTGAAGTCCAAGAAAGAATGTTAGTTCACCCATCATGCTCATTTCAAATTCATCATGCATAGATTTAGAGAATTTCATGCACAAACTTTCATTAGAGGATCCAAAAATAATATCATAAACATATATTTGAACAAGTAGAAAACTTTTTCTTTCTCTTTTGATAAACAGAGTAGTGTCTACTTTACCTTTGACAAAGCCATTTTGAATTAAAAACTTACTCAGCCTGTCGTACCAAGCTCGGGGTACTTGCTTTAAACCATACAAGGCCTTTTTCAGTCTGAATACTGAGTCTGGCTTCCTTGGGTCTTCAAACCCAGGAGGTTGTTCCACATAGACTTCCTCATGGATAAATCCATTCAGGAAAGCACTTTTGACGTCCATTTGAAATAACCTGAATTTCTTATAACAAGCAAAAGTAAGTAATAATCGAATTGCTTCCAACCTTGCTACTGGTGCGTAAGTCTCGTCATAGTCTATCCCTTCTTCTTACATATATCCCTTGGCCACGAGTCTTGCTTTGTTTCTTACGACTTTTCCTTTCTCGTTCATCTTGTTCCTGAAAACCCATTTAGCTCCAATAATATATTTACCTTTTGGTTTAGGAGTCAACTCCCAGACATCATTAATGCTGAATTGCCTGAGTTCTTCTTGTATAACTTCAATCCAGCTTTCATCATATAAAGTTTCTTCTATGCTTTTGGGTTCTATTTCAAAAATAAGAGCCACAGCACTAGACTCTTCGCACCTTTTGGATCTTGTGTGAAATCCTTCATTAATGTCGCCAATAATGAGATCTTTGGGATGACTGGACTTATGCTTCAAGTTACTGGTTGATTTGTCAGGTTGATGATCACTTCCTTCATTTGAATCTTCAATAATCACTTGTTGCTGGTCTTTCAGAGTCTGAGCTACTTCTTGAGATTTAGACTTTGTAGAGTCTGGAGCAGGTTTAGATTCTTCAAGATGGATCGAATAGATTCATTTTGCATAGAATCCTGGAATTTAACATTCATTGATTCCTCCATAGATTGACTTTTCTTGTTATAGACTCTGTAGGCTTTGCTTGAGGTAGAATATCCAAGGAAGATGCATTCGTCTGATTTTTCTTCAAACTTACCAACTCGATCATTCGCATTTTTCAAAATAAAGCATTTACATCCAAACACATGAAAGTATGAAACAATAGGTTTCTTTCCTTTGAATAACTCATAGGGAGTTTCCTCCAAAATAGACTTTAGAAAAACTCTATTGATAATATAATATGCAGTTGAAACTGCTTCAGCCCAAAATCGTGAAGAGATGTTACTTTCAATTAAAAGAGTTCTAGCCATTTCTTGAAGCGATCTATTCTTTCTTTCCACAACTCCATTTTGCTCTAGAGTATATGGAGAGGAGAACACATGTTGAAAACCAGATTCATCACAGAATTTTGTAAAATCTTGATTTTGAAATTCACCTCCATGGTCTGTTCTTATACTTGAGATAATATACCTTTTTTTCATTTTGAACATTTTTAGCAAACTTTTCAAAGTAAGAGAAGGTTTCAGACTTACTTGCTAGGAAATATACCCAAGTAAATCGTGAGTAGTCATCCACAATTACTAGGCAATATTTCTTACCTCCAATGCTCGAGTTCGGTTGGTCCGAAGAGATCCATATGCGAGAAAGCTGAGTACACGATTAGTGGAAACTTGATTTATTGGTTTAAAGGAATTTCTTACCGCTTTCCCAATACGCATGGTGTACATAGATCAGACTTTTGGTATGAAAAATTTGGTAGACCATGAACAAGCTTCTTTGTTGAAATTTTGGCTATCTGCTTCATATTGATGTGCCCAAGTTTTCTGTGCCATAAGCTCGCTTCGTCTTGAATTGAGATTAGACATTGCGATTTATCTGGTTTCACATCCAAGAGGTAGATATTTCCATGTCTTCGACCCATGAATGACTGAGTAGAATCTTTACTAGTTCCTAAACATATTCCCTCTTGAAAGTTGATTTTGAAACCAGTATCCCACAATTCTTCCTTTGTTGTTTCCTCCAAATGAGACTTTTCCACAATTTATTTGAATGAGCTTTATGAAGCAATTTGAATTTCCTGTCATATGTCTTGAGCATCCACTATCCAAATACCATTTTACCTTTTTCTTGATAGTGACCTGCATTTAAAAAAAAGACTCAAGCTTTCTTTGGTACCCATATTTTCTTGGGTCCATTGGTGTTAGTATGAAATGCGGTTTTTGTCCATACTTTCTTAACAGGTTTCCAAACCATAGGACATTCATTTTCAAAATGATTTGCACTATTGCATTTTGAACATCTGAGAGCAATTCGACTTACTGGTTTTACAAAAACCTTTTTGAAATGATTTTTGTAAGCATCTCTTGTGGGTCTTTGCTTAATTCTTTTATTCACTTTAGGAAAATCAATTAAAGGAATGGTTTCTGCTATCATTCCTAAACCAGATTTATTGAAAGAAGGTCTTTGTGTTGAAAGAATTTTCTCAAGTTTCTCAGATCCTATTGAAAATCTTTTTGAAATATTTGATAAGTCATTTTTTAAAAATGCATTTTCTTTCAAGAGATTATATTCGCTTTCTTTAAGAGTAGAAACATTCATGTCTAAACATTTCAACTTTTCTTTCAAAATATTTTCCTATAGTTTTAGTGCAGAGTTTTCCTTTTTAAGTTCGGAAATCCTTCTAAGAGAAGTCTTAAGACTAAAACACAATTCATCAATGTATTTAGAAACTTTAACATGAATTTTAAAGTTACTTACCTCAAATTCATTGTCTCGAATGAGTCTGCATTTCGAGTTTGAATGAATCCGATTGTGCCATCAGACATATATTGGCATAATCATCATCACTTTCTTCACACTCTGTATCACTCCAGGTTTCAGCTTTAAGAGCTTTTCGATACTTTTCAACTTTTCCTTTCTTCTTCCTTTGAAGAGGATAGTTGGGTCTGATGTGTCCCTTTTTCTTACATTCAAAGCAGACTACATCTTTGTTTGATTCATCATCCTCAACAGACTTAGTCTGTTGCTTTTGAAAACTCTGTTTCTTTGGATTGAATCTTCTTCCTTTTCTGTTCAGCTTTCTAAATCTTCTTATCATGAGAGCAAGCTCCTCATCATCCATGCCGTCTTTAGAATCTGTAATATCAGAGTCATCATTGGATTTTAATGCAAAGGATTTCTTAGCTTTAGGATCTTTATCTTCATTGATTCGTTCCACTTCATAAGACTGAAGAGTTCCAACCAACTCATCGACAGATAGTGGCATGATCCTTTGTGTCTCTCTTATTGAGGTCTTTATGTGATTCCAATCCTTGGAGAGTCCACGCAGTAGCTTGTTTACTTTCATGGGATCAGAAATTGGTTGACCTTGATTTTTAAGACCATTCACGATTTCTGTAAAACGACTAAACATGTCAGTTATAGATTCTCTTGATTTCATTTTGAAGGCTTCATATTGACCGACGAGAATGTTGATTCTGGTCTCTTTCACTCGATCAGTTCCTTCATAGGTAATATGTAATCTATCCCAAACTTCTTTTACTGTAACACAAGAAGATATTCTATTATATTCAGTAGGTGACAAAGCACAATATAAAAAATAAATTATTTTTACATCAAGAGCTTGTCTCTTGATTATCTCTTCCTGAGTCATTTCACTAGACTCAACAGCTTCTTTTCCTCTCTTTGAGACAGATGCAGCTTTAGGAGTGATTCCTTTTTCTACAACGTCATATTCCAGAGGATCCTTTGATCTTAGGAACGCTTTCATCTTGTTTTTCCAGATGTTGTAATCCTTTCCATCAAAGTAAGGTGGTCTGGTATTGCTTTGCCCTTCCACCAGCCCTGGAACTAGCATACTAGTCATGGATCTTTAACTCTGAAGTAAAACACTTCAAACAAAGTGATTACACAGGCTCTGATACCAATTGATATAGCTAGTATAAACACCTCGAGGGGGTGAATAGGTGTAAAAATAATTTCTCAAGATACGAAAGCAATACTAGGCAGACAATAGAAATGAAGTTCTCCTTTGGTTAACAAAACGAGTTATGATCAAAGTAAAGCAGAGAGTAGGGAAGAGAAAATTGAACACAAGGTTTATAGTGGTTCGGCTTATTCCAAGCCTACGTCCACTCTTCTGCACTAACAGCCCATCGGCTAGATTTCACTATAAACAAAAGCGATGTTACATAAATGCTTTCCCTTGATTGCACAGTGTAGATACTCTACCACACTTCCTCAAGGTATCTCAAAATATAGACTCTCTTTTGCGTACAAGATTTCGCTCAGTAAATGAATTGACTAAGAATCAAAGAGCTTCAGACTTTGGAATTTTTCTATCGTGCATACCTTCGAACAATCGGAACGTCTTCCTTATATACTCCTTTATGCCATCATACCCGTTGGCACTTACCAAAGGAATTCTTCCAATCGTCCCGCTGGACAGAATCAATTAGGAAGATCATTCGAGCTATTAAAGTAACATGTCGATAGCCCATCAATCCTTCTTGCCCATACAATCAGGATTCTTGGTTTCCATAAGTAGAACCTTCCAAGTATACTTCGTCATTCATCGGATCCATAATCAATCTTGATTCGGATAAAGGAATCCGTTACGTCATATCCAGCCAAGAGATCTTTTCCAGTCGATAAGGCCAAATCCTTAATGAATCACTCAGTTCTAGATAGCCTTTCTTCAACGGATAAGAAACTGCTAATGAGAATAGACTTTGAGTCTTGAGTCTGGCAGTCCGGAGGTCTTCAGACTTTAAATAATAGAGTCTGCAAATCTTCAAACTAGATTGATGGAAACGTTTTGTCAGCTTCAAAATATTCCAGAAATATTTCTCCAACAAAAACAAACTTTAATGACCTAGGAACTTAAACGTTCGACTCTTGAGCTATATAAAAATAAAAACACCTAAGAACTTAATAAAAAGCCTTTATTAATGCGGGAACTAAATGCCTTTAATCTTTGGCCTTCCGCATTCTCAAACTGTTAGCTTTCCATGTTCTTGAACCTTTGGTTTTCCATATTCTTGAACCGCTTCGTGAACCTTTAGCCTTCCCAAAATTCGAGCTCCTCCCTTGGCTAGAAAATAATCTTCCTGAAACTTCATCAATTGGTCATACAAGACATCTAAAATGGCCTTCCATTGATAGTTATTGATATACCACAAAGTACCAATAAGTAATTAACATTATTTATTCAAAATGATCCGTCAAAGCACATAATGCCCAACTTCTTTATTGGCTTGGATAAGCATCGATGGTTCTGAGTTGGTCGATGGAGCTACGTTGGATGCTCCCGCATCATCGGCTCATGGCCACTTTAGGTTAAGGAGGCGTTGAGCTTCATTTATGATGAGATAGCTTGAGGTCGAGCTTGAAACTCGAGCGCTAACCAAAGCTTCGAGTTTGAGGTTGAGCAGGTGTTATCCATGGCTGGCTGCGTGTGTCGTCCATGGTGGATGGGAAAAAACAATACCTAGCAATAGGCGTTCCACCCCCCACACAGGCGGTGAAGTCCCTGTGAGGCATTGGCGTGAAGCCTCCCGCATCCGCTGGTCCATGGTCCGGACCCTTTCAGCGTCTCCGCCTTTGGATTGCAAAGAAGAACAACGTGGCGACGACTAGCAAGCTGGCCACAGTGGCCGCCACTGCCTTGACGATCGTCTTGCTTGAGGAAGATGACGAGTCCGACGATGGTGCTTGGAGCGAGACTATTACGAAAGGAGGAGGAGAGTTGGTGACAGTGGTGGCAGTTGGAGAAAAGAGAAGTAGAGAGAGAAGAGGGGGAGAGAGGGTCGCAGGCGAGGCTGAAGACGTCGTGGGCAGCTGCTCGAACAAACGAGACAGCGACCTAGTCATCATTGGCATCGTTGGTGGCAAAACAACAGCAGCATCATCGATGGTGGAACATAATCAACGATGCTGGTGATAGAACGGCAAGAACGTCGAGGGAGGTGGATCTAACTGCAAGAGGGAAGGCGGTGACATGTTGCAAACATCGGGTCACGTCTGCAGTGGTGAGCAAGGGTGCCTCAGCGCTCAGGGCGGCGGCGGCGGCGGCGTGCCGAGAAAAACAATGGGGTCAGGAGCGGCTGGTCGAGGCAGTGGGAAGCAGCAGCGCCGGGAGTGGGGATACTCAATCGAAGATGATCGAAGAAGAAGATTTCCTCCTCACTTTCTTTTCTTCTTTTCCACTACTCTCTCTCTCTCTTTGCTTTTCTTGTCTTTTCCCTTGCGTGTGTTAGACTAACAAGGGAAATTTTCATCAACAAAGAGAAGTAAGAGAGGAGGGAAAGAGAGGTGTGGGCAGAAATGGAGGGGAGGAGAGAGAGTAAAGGGGAGAGAGACGAAGGGTTAACGGAGAAGTGGGCACTGACAGGTGGGCCCAAATTTGCCATGTGTCAATTTTTATATGGTGATACATTTCGCCTACATGGAGTGTAAGATCTATCTAATATTTTCTCGCTGCCCAAAGTTATAAGATGACAAAACAGAACGGCACCCAATCCAATTAGAGGATCAGAATCTGCAGGCATGGTCAGTACTTTCTTGGTCAAATCCGTGTTGTACGGTATTAGAAGAACTTTTAAAAAATTATTATATGTATATTCCCAGCAGGTTTTATCTAGACACTCAAATAAAAAACCAAAAATATTGCTTCTGTTTTTTACGTTGTTTATTGAGTAAATTTGTCACGTGGTCGATATACATGAGAAATTTCAAAGTAGACTCGCAGGATCGCACCACAAACAAGAATTATTATTTTTTTGTTATTTTCCTAAAAGAAAGATTCATAACACTCGATGGTTTAAAGTCAATTTTCTATTTGATCGAAGACGCTTTTGTGGTCGATGGGTGGAGGGAAAATAACAAATAAATCTCCACATTTCAAGTGATTTTAATCTTATCCCAATATTTTAATCCTATTGTAGCAATGCTCAACTTTTCGAATTTGTGTCAAATTATCCCAATTCCTTTGGCACCATACCAGAGAGGGAATATTTTCGTCCTTGAATTTCAATTTCGCCCCATGAGTGTATTTTTTTTTCCACTCCTTAATTTTATTTTTGTTATCTTTTAGATCAGAAATTACCACCAGCAATTTTTATTTATATAATATTTTGGATTAATTTGGTATATGTATAATGAAAGTATGGCCTTAATCGGAATCTTGTAAATACCACATAATGCTTAAAAAGCAAAAGGGGCAATTAATCTTAGGTTGCATTTAGCAATTGAGATAAAATTTAGGATATGATAAATATAACTTGGATAAAATTATCCCATGAAAAATGTGGGATAAAGATGTATAGGTTTTTTAATCTCCATAACATTAATTTTTTTAATAAAAAAAATTAAAATTAATAAAATTAAAATAATATTTGAATATAAATAATAATTTAATTCTTATATAAAATCAAAATTTCTGAAAAACAAAATTTTAGGCAAATTAGTATAGTTTACTATTTAATAAAATTTTATTAGAGAACGATGGAAGAGTAAAAAGAAATAAAAATAGAAAGAGGAAGAAAAATAAAGCAAGCAAAAGTGTCAGGCAAAAGTGTTATGAGAGATTTTTACTATCTCAAATTGTGCAAATTTTCAGTTCATTTGTAATAATATATTGTTTATACCAAATAATGTACATAATATGGAGTGATTATATGTGGCTTAAATTATTGCGATTCATCAAGTAATTGATAAGATATGATAAAGCAAGATCTCTAGACTTCACATCTTATTCAATTTAGTCCTATCTTGACTAAAAATTCAAATAACTAAATGTAGCCTTATTAGTTTATGGAAAGGAGATAAATTTAAGATGAACTCATAAGAATTAACTTCGATAACCTAAAAGGGTAGGGATAAAATTGAGAAGGGGGAAGAAACGGTGGAGATTTTTATTGCAGTTTGGCAAGTGGGTGGACCATCACGTGACGACAAGAGAGAACACATCAAAATCTCTCCATGGGCAATTATACAAATTGCACCGACGATGGCCAAATGGCAAGGGAAATACTTCGCGAGTCCTTTGAACTTTCCTCACAAAAGTTGGGCACCCCAAAAAGGCGCACATATACCCACGCACACCCTCCATCAAAAACCACAAACATAGAAAGATAACATCGGAATGAAACCATTAACCTCTCTTTCTGCCCTCTCTGCTGTCCTCCTCTTCATCGTCGTTTCGCTCCATCTCTCTCCTTCATGGGCAGCCTCGGACTCCGTGTACGACACCTTCCTCCAGTGCCTCACCCACCGCACACAACCATCCGACCACATCTCCGACATCGTCTACTCACGGGCCAACTCCTCTTTCGCCAACGTCCTCGTGTCCTACATCCGTAACCGCCGCTTCAACTCGTCGTCGACGCCGAAGCCGCTCGTCATCGTGACGCCCAAGCAGGAGTCCCATGTGCAGGCCGCCGTCCTGTGCTCCAAGGACCTCGGCATCCACCTGAAGATCCGCAGTGGTGGACACGATTATGAGGGCATATCGTACGTTTCCGACGATGCGTTCTTCATCCTCGACATGTTCAACCTCCGGTCTATCAACGTGGACATCCAGAAAGAGACCGCGTGGGTCCAGGCTGGCGCGACTCTGGGAGAGTTGTACTACCGGATTTGGGAGAAGAGCAAGCTCCACGGCTTCCCTGCTGGTGTTGGTCCCACGATCGGCGTTGGAGGCCACTTCAGCGGCGCCGGGTATGGCAACATGCTGCGGAAGTACGGCCTGTCGGTCGACAACGTCCTTGACGCGAGGATGGTGGACGTCCGAGGGCGGATTCTCGATAGAAAAGCCATGGGAGAGGATTTGTTCTGGGCGATCATCGGGGGAGGTGGGGCGAGCTTCGGAGTCATTCTGGCTTATCAGATTAAGCTAGTTCCAGTCCCGGAGAAGGTCACAGTCTTTCGGGTGGAAAAGACGCTCGATCAGAACGCAACAGATCTCGTGTACAAATGGCAATTCGTGGCTCCGAGCACTGACCACGGCCTATTCATGAGGCTTTTATTGCAGCCAGTCACTTCCCAGACCCAAAAGGGACAGAAAACGTTGAGGGCCACTGTGGTTACATTGTTCCTAGGAAATTCAGATCAGCTCCTGGCAATTACTGACAAGGAGTTACCCGAAATGGGGTTAAAGAAGGAGAATTGCACGGAGTTGAGTTGGATCGAGTCAGTTCTCTGGTGGGACGGCTTTGACGAAGGCACCATCCCAGCCCTGGAGACCTTGCTGAGCCGAGACGATTCCACCAACTTCCTCAAGAGGAAGTCAGACTACGTCCAAACTCCGATCTCGAAGGCTAATCTTGATTGGCTCTGGAAGAAGATGATCGAACTGGGGAAAGTGGGGCTCGTGTTCAATCCATACGGAGGGCGGATGAGCGAGATCCCGGCGTCAGCGACCCCGTTCCCTCACCGGGCTGGAAATCTGTTCAAGATTCAGTACTCCATCAATTGGAACGAGGATGACCCGGAACTGGAGAAGAATTACTTGGCGCAAATCAGGAGTCTGTACAGTTACGTGACCCCACTCGTGTCAAAGAACCCAAGGAGTGCGTACTTGAATTACAGAGACCTGGACATTGGGACTAGCACCAATGGCAAGAACAGCTTCGAAGAAGGGCGAGTCTACGGGGTCAAGTACTTCAGTGACAATTTCGAGAGGTTGGTCAAAGTGAAAACTGCGATTGATTCCAGCAACTTCTTCAGGAACGAGCAGAGCATCCCTCCTCTACCAAAATAAAGAGGCAATCCTTTTCTTTTTCATTTCGATTGATTTGGTTAGAAGTTCTTGATGAATAGTGATTGCTCCAGTAAGATAGTATGTCATAGTAATTCCGCAATCATATGTAATAGCGAATTACTTTTTCTTTACTCTATACTTATTCGTAATGAAATGATTTCTTTGCAACGACCGACATTAGCGTACTGTTTCTTTCTCGTCCTTTTGTTGGGAGACAGTGCTTCCGACATTGCTAGGAGAATTGGTGGGTGTTGGACAATGGATGGACCACACGGAAGGGGAATATAACGTGGGACAGCTTTGATGACGGCTAACCAAGCTATGAAAAGAAATGCATGGTTGGACTATTCTAAGTCACACAAGTCTCTTCCACTTTAATTAGGTGGGTTCCCCATAAAAGAAAAGCCATGAGATATTTACCAGCGACGGTGACAAAATCGGGTGGTTTTTTTCTTTTTTTTTTTTTTGGTCAGAAAAATCGGGTGGTTTAAACGCCACAATTGACCAGGCGAGTCAGTGAACTTTGCGTGTACCAATCCAGGACAAGACTTGTGTCGGCCCAGGCCAGCAGAAGAATTTCCTTTCCTATGGATAAGTATTGGACGGATCCGAACAAATCGGGCGTGCATGTTTTTATTTCTGAGATCTATTTATGAACAGATTTTTTGTTTTTTTGTTAGAAAAAAAAAAAAAAAAGAAATGTGTTTGTTTGCGTTTTTGTTTTTTAACAAAAAAAAAAGAAATCTTAAACAAAAAAAAAATTGTTTTACTCTTAAACACTTATGAAGAAATAAAAACGTTTTATGTTCTTTTATTCTTCTTTTCTTCTTCTTTTTTCTTTGGCCGGTCGCAGGCCTCGACCATGGCCGGCGACCGGCCGTAGAGAGCCGGCGACGCCATCGAGGGTCGGTGACCTCGCGGAACGTTGCTTGGCCCCCGGCGAGCTCGAGCTCGCCTAGCCAAGGCGAGGCTCGGCCTCGCCGCGCGAGGCGAGGCCGAGGGCTGGCGAGCCTCGCCATGTCTGGGTGAGGTTGTCGGCCCCCGTCGGCCGGTCGCCGAAGGCCAACGACTGGCCAAAAGAAGAAAAAAAATAAAAGAAAGGAAAAAATGAAAAATAAAATAAAAATATTAAAAAGTTAAAGAAACAAAAAAAGAATATAAAATCTACCAAACGTGTTTTATTAATTTTTTATTCTCGAAACAAGTTTACAAAACGCGTGTTTTGGTCAAAAATGTTTAAGGAATAGAAAGATTTTTTTTTTTGGTTCCCTGTAACAATTTTCAACGTAAACGTTACCAAACGGCGCCCATCATGGCCATTGATCTTGTGAGAAATGAGAATCACAAGTGCCGCCCATATTTTTAACGGCCATCATAGACCCAATCATGGTGGATTCAGGTCTAGACAAGTATGTACGCCGCTTTGTTTGAGTTTTAAGGACCCCCACAAAAATAAGGTTAGTAGAGACTCCTGTCTTTTATAGATTGTTCTAAAAACTAAATAATAAATAAACCCGTTGTGAGGAGTATGGGTCTCGACGAGACTCATCATAATTTAACATTTTTGATGTGACAGTAACCTAAAAGATAAAGTAATGCAATCCAAATGGGTGAAGAATACGGTCGAGAGGGCTATCATGATAAAAATATCCTAAAATTCGATATTCGCACCCGACCTTTTCTTTCGAGGTGTGTGTGAATATGAATTATGACACATTCTGTTGGCAAGCAAGGTACAAGCTTGTGAGAGCTCACAATCATGAATAAGCGAGCTCATAAGGGTTCATCTTGAAAGATGAGATGAAGACGTCTTTTGGGATGAGAATTGTGAGAGAACTCTCATGATCAAGTACTATAAACCCGACCTTTTCCTCCCCATCTGAGGGGACCTAAGGGGGTCGGGTTGCGACAGTTGAGAAAACGTTCCTTTGCATTGATGTTCACAATTGATCAAAGAGAAGTTGTCCATTTCTACAAGGCTCTAAGCTTGTTGATGAATTTCAAAATAAAGCAAGTATAAAAAAGATAAAAATGTGAACTTACGAGAGATGTAGAAGGTTTTAATTACTACATATATTTTTGGAGAAAGCATATAGATCTTTGTGATTTTAAACAAATTTTTTTAAAGAGAATGTTTAATCCATGATTTGGCTTTGGAGTCTCATAGAAAAAGATAGTGGCAAAGTTATAATATTTGCTTTTGTCTGTCCATCTTCTAATTTTAAAAATTTGAGCAACAATTTTATAATTGATCAATTTAGTGTAAAATTTTTTACGAACGATTATTTTAGTTTCAAAACTTTTAAAAGGATCCATTCAATTGACTTTGGCAAGCCATCTCAATTTTTTTGCGAATTAAGTCATTGGAATTATTTAAGTAATCACTTTTCAAAAGTTGTGACACTTAAATGATTATTTATAAAGTTCTAGCAACAAAGTGGGTATGGTAAACATGAATTCTGTCCTTTTTCCAAAATGGGGATATATATATGTTGACACATAAATTTTGTCATTTTACTTAAGACTTAATAGCATTAAAAGTTAGGAATTAGTCGCTAAAAAAATAAAATAAACAATAATTAGCTTAAAAAATTATTTTAAAAAAAATGAGATAGGCCGGGTCGGGCCGGATCCGACCTTGGCTTGGCCCCATTTCCTTCCTTTTCTTTCCCCCCACGCAGCCTAGGCCCTTCCTTCCCCTTAGCTCGGCCCGCTAGCTTGCCTCCTTCCCTGTTGTCCTTTGACGACCTGCATAAAACAGAACAAGAGCAGCATAGTGACAAAGGAGCGGGGGGATCAATGCGGCAGGCGGGCAGCGTGATCCGCGGGTCGGGGGCAGCCCGGCTGACAGCTAGCACAACAGGGGTCTTCGCACGGACATGCAAAAGAAGAGTGAACAAAAAGAGAACAGCAACATAGGGGCACCGAGGGGGGGAATTTGGCCAAGAGAGATTTGAGAGGGCCTTTGGCAAGAGAGCTTGAAGGAAGGAGAGGGGTAGAAACTGAGAGTGACCCGGGAAAAGGAGGCTCGGAATCCACCTCAATGGAGCATCGCTCAGCAACCCCCGACGCAAGCTCGCACCTCCTAGCCGAAACCACCAAGCAGCGCCTTCCCTTTCCTTGAATTCAAGTTTTTGTGGTGAGTTTCCTGGTTTTTTGTTCAACTCGTGTTGATTTCCCAAGGATTCCAGCTCAGGGGTGTGTGAGGCGACCGAAAATTGTTTGATCTATCGATCTTGCCCGCCGTTCGACACACTCGAGCTAGGTAGGGACCTCCACCGACCTTTTTTTTCTTTGTGTGCTGTATTTGTCCTGTTCCCTCATTTTTTTTTTTTGCATGGTTTACTGAGTTGGGACGTGAGTTTTGGGTTCGCTTATGCTGTCCTTTGTTGATGTTGAGCATTCGTTGCCATTCTCGTTGAGCTGGGGTCTAGTTTCGAGTCTTGTTCTTGTTCATGGTTGCCTTGAACCGATGCACCCTAGGTGTTTGATAAAATGCCCTTGAAGCGCTTCGGGAAAATAGCCACTACCTTTGCCGTTTCCGAAGCTCGTGTATAGTCGTTTTGATCACTAGTTACTGAGGTCATCTTGCATGAAGCCTTAACTGTTGGGGTTTCATGAATCATGTATAGGTAAATTTTAACCATTGCTGATCGTCCGCCAAAAGCACGATCGTGCATGGGCGGTTTGCTCATGCACGACGCCCATGCATGATCTTGTGTGTGTTGCTGACCATCCATGCTTCGTGTATAATGCTCAGCAACTGCTGACCATTATGCTTCGTGCATGTGCACGAATTCGTGCACATGCATGAAGCTTTAATTTTTTTAATTATTTATTAATTAATCAATTAAGTAAACGAATAATTAATTAATTAATTAAACGAGTAAATAAATAATTAATCAATCTCTTTTTTTTTTTTAAAAAAACATAATCTTTATATGTACAAATGGAATACATTAACATGTATCCACTTTGGGCATACGTGTGTATCATATGCAAATAGGCTCGTGACTTTAATACAAATTAAATTAAATCTCATTTAATTTAATTTCAAATTGATTCAATTCGATTGCAGTAATTGCAAACACAGTTGCAACAATATTTATCTTTTGTTCCACGTTATCTTAATTGTTTATGGTATATGACATCCCTAGGTTCATCACTAAGCTGGTAATAAGACTTGTACTAACACATTAGTACTCCCAAAAGAATTAATTGTCCCGATTAATCTTTGGGTCTTACAAGCCATGATTGACATCTAGCAATATGTCATGACTAGCCAGATAGTGTGGATATTTTAAGAACATAATGAACCTGTTAGCTTTGGCAACAATGTAATTCAATCCCTCTATCTTACTATATCCCGATCAAACAAAGACCATGGAATATTTGTCAAGTCAATAATTCGATCATATGCATAAATCTAATTGACATGCATTTTATTCAAGACATAAACAATTTATTCTCAGTTACAACCCCAGCTGAGAATTTCAATGCAGTGTCATAATTAGATCGCATAAGACATCATTTTTATACCTTGCATTTATTGCGCACACGTGTAACTTTGTATATGATCAAACTATGACCATCGGGTATAAAGACGAATCAATGACCTAGCATTACATACACCCGTGAACCATAGTTAGTCGACACACAAGTTAACACTATGCCTTAAATCTAAGGATTATTTACACAAGACCAAAGCATGAACAATTAGATATTGACCACGCTAAAAGCTTCCATGTTGCTAATCGTTTCATATGCGTCACGTTTAGTGATATTGTCTAATACAAACACTCGTGTTTATAACTCAGGCATC